>OU898281.1:99839977-101074977 GCA_918026665.1 Diabrotica balteata
TTTCCTGACTAAGAAACTCCTAAGAGATTGGTATAGTTTGCAATCTCAGGTAGATCTTTTAGAGGCAGACCGCCAATTAGCGTACGGAGAGCTTGTGATGATAGCCATACCTCCGATAGGAGAAACGGAACTACAAGAAAAAAGTAACCGTGGAATTGATCGAGAGTAGTGCAATCAATGTAAAGAACCGCCATCTTGTGGCGCTAGTTCCGTGACGCTCGCCTCAGCATTTTACTGTAGAAAAAAAAGTAAATACCATGCAAGTAAAGAAGCTTTGATTTGTTGAAGTGGAAGTTTAGACAAATTTATCAAATTTAAGAAATTTATAAACTTCCTCCTCCCCATAGTTACAGATCACCAAATCCACTTAACGTAACCAACTCAATGGCTTTTTATCTGCTGGTTATAGGTAGGAATTTGTTTTATCTGCTAATTGTAGGTAGTAATTTTTTTATCTGCTAAATTTGTCTATAATTCTTCTTACATTAGATAAAATTCTATTATGTTGGTTTTAATGGTGTTTAATTTTTGATATTTTTAATTGATACAATTATTTTCTTTATCGTGAATTGCTGTGCATTCTTGTGTGTAAATTAAAGTCATCATTTTTCTTGTACAGATCTTCAATTTCAGCATATTTTTCTTGTAGTCATATCAGATCCCCTTTGGGTCTTCCATTAATAATGGATCTTTCATTATCTGTAGAAGTTCGTCATTCTTATATTCTTACTATTGTACTTAGTTTTAGTTTATCTCTGTAATAGCAAAGGATTCTTATTTGATATTTCTCTCATGTTCTTGATAAGTCCAAGATGCGTTTCTTTCTATTATACTTGTTGAAGTTTTTCCATGGCGGCTCTGTTATGTTGTTTCTTTATTCTCGTTATCGAACTTTAATTTTTGATAATGATAGTAGTGTTTTGAGTGTATATGTGTATATTCATTCCTGAATGTGTATTTATGGATTAAATAGAATTTTAAGACGATGGTTTATAAGCACACAATCTCTGATTTCTTACAATTCGATTCAGGTTATCAGCTGGAGACTTGTATGTATGGTTTGAAGAATAGAATTAAAATAATTTGGGAGTGGGAAGAGGAAGCGGTAGTTTTAGGTTGGATCGATCGTGCATAAGTAATGTCTTCAAGTTTGAACAGTTAAAAAAAATTATTGTCTGCATAATTTAATTACATACATATAATTTTTGTATATTTACAAAATCATCTTAAGTTTTTAAGTATAATCAGATGCCGATTATCAATTCGGTTTTTTGAAAATCTTTTAAAGAGTTGATTGTATTATTGATCCCTGTAATTATTAATTAATTCTCTCTTGTAGAGGATCTACTTTGTATTTCTTCTTCTTCCTCCTCTTTATAAGCAATTCTGCTTGTTCATTGGCATATTAATACCTCTATGGAAGTCTATCTTTTGCGCGATCGTGCGATACTTCTTCTGTTGATTGGTGACTTATCTCTTGCTATTTTGACGACACGGATTTCTCTCCATTCTGCTTATGTGGTTATGCCATTTTTTTTTCTATTTAGTGTCCATTCGTTTATGCACTGTACATTTCATTTTATTCTAATGTCTTCACTTTTATTTCGATCTGTGAGCGTATACCCTGTAATTCTTCTCAGTACTCTCATCTCTGCCGTTTCCAGTATCCATTGTGTTGTGGCTGTGTCGGTTCTTGTTTCTTAGGCATATGTTACTATTGGTCTTACATTGGCTTTATATATTTTTGACTTCATCTCACTGTTATATAATGTGTCTGTTTCGCCATATAGTGTTTTAAAAGTATTTTATTTCCACCACCTGTTCAATACTGATGCCATCAATTTATATTTTAGATCTGGTTGGTTCTTTGCTGATTACTATTGTTTTAGTTTTCTAAAATGAGATTGTCATATTAAATTATTTTGCTCTTATGTTAAATCTGTGGACCAGTTCATCTTGAGTTACAAATATTGCGTTGTCCGCATAACAGAGTATTTAAAAAAATATATTTAAAAATTCCTTTATTAAAGGTATATATTATACCTTTTAAAGCTGTATTATAATATATACCTTTTATAAAGGAATTATTAAATAATTATTTGACTTATGAATTATTAATAATTTGACGGTATGGTCAACTTGGATCCTCAGTACATGCGCTTAGCCACTAAAAGATGCACTTTGAAGCTAGATATTTGGTTAAAAAAATATAATATACCTTTTATAATGGAATTTTTAAATAAATTTTTTGTTATACATAGTATACAGCTGGCTACAGGAATTTAGTTTCCTTGTGGAGAGTATTTTTACTTCTTTGTTTCCTATTCTGTATTTTCTTTCTTTGTTAACGCTTTTGATGATTTCATCCATCTACGCTTGATATCAACTGTAAGTTGTCCACCTTTTTTTACTTCCATTTTGTTGTTTTCGTAGATGTTTTCAATAGGTCTTATAATATTTAGGGAATTTCTCTATTATACAGAAGATGGATTACATCTTTGAGTCTTGCCCTGTCAAATGCTTACTTTAAGTCAATCAGGCACAGAAATGCTGGTCTATTATACTCTAGTGATTTCTCAGTAATATTCTATCTGTACATGATGTTCCACTACGAAAACCCTGTTGTTCATCTGCTAAACTTATCCTCTGATTCATTAGTTCATGTAAAATTTTAGTTGTAAGTTTTAGAGTTGTATTTGTATTTAAAGTAATGAAAATATTTATTTCATTTATAGATACACAAAATTATCGGCTTCGCCCCATCGCTCCTTCAAGTCATAATGATGTCTGACTGTGATATGCCCGTTCGTCAAGCTGGAGCCATTTATCTCAAAAACCTCATCTCAACCAATTGGCAGGATAGAGAAGCAGAAGCGGGACAACCGATACCTTTTGCTTTACATGAACAAGACCGAGCACTTATTAGAGACAGTATAGTGGATGCAGTAGTCCATGCACCAGATTTGATTAGAACTCAACTGTGCACTTGTGTTAATCACATGGTCAAGCACGACTTTCCGGGAAGATGGACACAGATTGTTGACAAAGTAAGTTTTTTTTTAATAAATAATCACTTTTTATTGATATTATATTTTGTTCTGTATACCAACAACCGTTTCTGTTTACCAGATCAGCGTCTACTTATCAAATCCAGACCCAAATGGTTGGCATGGAGCTTTCCTATGTCTGTATCAACTAGTAAAGAACTTCGAATAAAAAAGCTGAAGAAAGGGGACCTCTCCATGAAGCTATGAACCTCCTACTTCCTCAACTCTACCAATTAGAAGTTAGATTATTACCAGACACATCTGAACAGTCAGTACTTCTACAGAAAGAAGGATTAAAGGTCTATTTTGCCCTAACACAGTACATTTTGCCTTTAGATTTGATTAGTAAAGATGCTTTTGCTCAATGGATGGAAGTCTGCAGACAGGTGAGAATAAAATGTGTATTACTAAAGAGACCAGTTGCTGATACAATGTATTCTTAAAATGAAACAACTGTACATTCTTAAGAGTTAAATATTTTGGAGCTTGTATATTTCAGTTTTTGTTTGTTTCTTTTGAACAAATTAATTTTTAACACCACTAACGTAAAAGAAACTGCAGTTTTAATTGCCATATATCAAAACCCTTCACAACATTATATATCTGCATTTTAGGTCGTTGAAAGACCTGTACCCCCTGCAGCCCTTCAACCAGATGAAGATGAACGCCCAGACTTACCGTGGTGGAAATGCAAAAAGTGGGCACTTCACATCCTGTACCGTATGTTTGAAAGATACGGTTCACCAGGACATGTGACTAAAGAGTACAATGAATTTGCCGAGTGGTATTTGCAGACATTCAGTGCAGGCATTTTGGAAGTTTTACTGAGAGTGTTGGATGGTTATCGTGGTGGTAATTGGGTACCTCCTAGGTAAGTTACTGATTGTTTTTATTTGATTAGCATCCGAATTATAGAACATTAAATTGATCTTACGTTCATAATCATGTTCTCGATCTTCCTAATGTTAGTAGTCAGTAGTTACAGTGAGTAATGATATTATCAAGATAGTGGTAACTTCTTTGGAATAATTTGAATATGAATATTTAACTGTACATTACGACAACATTCAAACAATTACATACAGCTGCCGGAACCAACTATTGCCGGTGGTGGAAATTCTATCTGCGTAAAGTTAAGGTGGGTGTATGACAGAGAAAGTATTCGGAATAATATGATATAGAAACTTTTGCTGGCAGTTTTATGTACGATGGATTAAGGGGTAAAATATATGGATAAAATGCCATTTGGGTTGGTTTAGGTGTATTAAAAGCAGTTTATGAAGAGGCAAATTTGAATAATTATAAAAGATAATTATTATTTGAAACTTTTAAAAATTGGATCCCATAAGGTAGTGGGCTAAGACAGTTCCCTGGACTGTCAGAAGAAAGAAAGAGTGCATCATGCCAAATGACATAGGAACTTAATTAAGAGGAAATTATTTTCTATTTATCTTAATGAGAAATGACCAATATGAACTTTTGAACTAAATAATAATTGAACTTTGAAAATAAGGCTATTATCGAGCACAAGTTAATTAAATCTTAGCCCAAGTACTTTCGCTTAAATAGCATCTTCAGGGGCATTTTCGTCGAAATGTGAACTATCCGGCAAGTCGTAGAATGTGGAACATTAAAAATAACATAAATTGTACAAAACACTACACTAAAACGAGGACAAACAGTTTAAAATTACTTCTACGCTACATTCTCTCTCTTTAAACTGTTTGTCCTCGTTTTAGTGCAGTGTTTTGTACAATTTATGTTATTTTTAATGTTTCCACATTCTACGCTTGCCGGATAGTTCACATTTTGACGAAATGCCCTGAAGATGCCATTTTAAAGCGAAAGTACTTGGGCTAGGTTTAATTAACTTGTGCTCGATAATAGCCTTATTTTCAAAGTTCATTTATTCGAGCATTCAACCTCATTTCATTTAAATAATAATTAGCATCATTCCAAGCAGTAATGGAAAAAATTAAGATTGTGCAATTGGAGGACATGATACTTTTTCACACAGAAAAACAACTTTTTACAATGAATTGTACATGGTTGAAAACGTGGACTTTATTTGTGTAGTGTATCACAAGTTTCATCGCTAGTTATAGTGAAATTCCAAAATTTCTTCACATTTTTTTGGTAGGCTGAAAGAATTCGCGGACAGCGGACATATTCAACATAGTTTACAACACGTTTTGACACGTGTATGATATCGCCATTGAGAATTTTGGAAACTGCCATGCACACACGTTGTAATACTGCAATTGTTATATCGAAATATTATCAACTGTACCGACAGTAACATCAGGAATCATCTGGTACAAGTGACAATACGTAACTTATTTTATGAAATAAACTATTAAAGAGTCTGTGTTTTTATCAAAATTACTTGCATGAGTTTTTGCACACCACATACTAATATTTGTTTTTTATGTAGAGTTCTACAGCAGACATTAAACTACCTCAATCAGGCAGTGTCCCATGGACATACGTGGAAAATACTAAAACCACATATGCCTGCTATCATTCAGGATGTTTTGTTCCCCCTTATGAGTTACTCGGCCGAAGATCATGAACTTTGGACCGTTGATGCTCATGAATATATCAGAGTTAAGTTTGGTAAGTACCATTCTTTGCAATATAAATTCAACAATTATTGTGTAATGTATCGCATTAATATACTAGATATATATATATATATATATATATATATATATATTTATATATATATATATAGCTTAATTTAAAATTCCTTTTAATTAAACTACATTCATTTTACATTTTCCCTGTCAACAACGCACGTGAAAGCCAAACAGGGTCGTACTGAGGTGTATTCATATAATTTTTAAAATATTTACTTTTGAAACTCTTAGTATAAGAATTTCTTGAAATTTAATTATTGTAAGCAAAATTTAATATTACATTGAAGAAAAATGTGCTAAAATAAAATATTCATTAACTGAGAGATACATAACAAAGTGAACATTTTGAATAAAGTAGCATTGTCATAAGTTATCAAAGCATAAAAACATACCATTTAAATTACTCAGAGTATGAGGAGCTACATGTGCTGCTATCTTCCTCTTTATTTATTATTATTTGTTCGATTTGGTTTTCTATTATATTGTCCAAATTCCACATTTTGAACTCGACTTTTTGTTGAATGTGTTACACATTTTTGCCACGTAGTTGGACTAATATTACTTATTGCATAATAAAAATATTTTGTATCTCTGCAAATTTAAATGTAGTGTTTTTGGCTGCTACATAATTTTTTACTTCTGCCCATATGAGCTCAATCGGATTGAGCTCACACTGATAAAGGTGGGCAGCCTTAACACTACTTTGTTTTTGGCTTTTTGCCATCTCATCAATGGTGTATTTATTTATATTGTCCCTTATGTTCCTGAACGATAGCCAGCAGTTGCACTTATAACATAGAGTCCTCAAAAAGTATATTTGGATGTCAGCTTTTTTAGAAGCAGTAATTATAATTTTTTCCAATTTTCTGAATGATAAGACGCGTTGTCCAATACGATGATGGAGTTGTCTTCTAATCGGGGCAGTATATTTTTGAACCAATTTTCGAAAGATTTCCCGTCCATCTCTTCATGGTAGTCCCCGCTTTTTTGATTCAAAATACCCACAGCCCTTCTGAAACAAACCTCTTCACTGCCAATGTAACAGATATTAATCTTTTTCCTTTTCCTGAAAATTTTATTGATTGAAGTGAAAAAGCGTATAAACATTTTCTGCAGGATTTTTACCACCGTAGAAAGTCCATCTAAAAACGCTTGTTTTATAGACGTTACGTATTGTCGACCCATAACTTTAGATTGTTTTGACCAGCCTTTAGCCAAGTCTCGTCTGAGTAGTAAATTTTGCGGTTTTCATTTCTGTGTAAGACTTAATTTTTATCAGAAATTCTCGTCTCCACAAGAAAATTTTGTCCCTGTCAATCAAAATGCTGTTTCGCTGATGATGTTGAAACTTATTTATTTCTTTTCATAATTTAAAAAACGTAGTTCTTTTGAAGTTAAGCAAAACCGGATATTCATTAACAACCCTCAGAATTTTCAGAAAAAAGAATTGATGGATTCTCTGTCAAATTCATCCAGTGAGTTTAACAATACCTTTAATATGCTCTACTGATTTTGGTGTAATTTCATATGCATGAACCACATGACGTATACTTCGGCTACACACACCTACAATAGATAAAAAGGAACAATTTTTGTTAAATAAAGTGAAAATGCGCACTCTAAAATAAATAATGGAGAAAACAATATCAGTAACTGTTTTATCTGCCACTCTAATAGAAATCGCACTTTTCGACATTGCAGGGTTTTCCTGCATTTTCGTTTTAAATATATTAATAACCATTTCCTTCGTTTTAATGTCAAAATGTCCCTCTACTGGTCTTTTTTTAGGTGAAGTAAGGGTACATCAATATCAATGACTTCATCGGCTGTATCAGTGCTTGACATTTTTGATATTCTATTTATCTTCAATAACTTAATGTACTTTTTTGACTGAGAGAATGTCAAAATAACCTAGAGAAAAATAAGATGTATTGTAATAAATCCAGCATCATTGAAAATATCGGTAAAGTTATGAAACTGGATTCTGTATAGTTTTTCAAGTCCGGAAATATTCCATTCAATCACGATAAAAACTCCCCAAAGAACAGCTTGGATTAACATGGCATTTGGCATACACATAGCTAACATGTTACATAAAAAAAGTTATATTGTGTCTATGTGTGCTTTAGCCCTAGGGGTGAATTTCACCCATTCTCATGGGTGAAAAAACATACTTTCAAAATAAGTCAGGAATTGGATAGACTGAGCAACCTTTGTTCTATAGAGTTTTTTCACTGAGTCAATACTTTTCGAGTTATTTGCCAGGGTATATGTTCATTTTTCAACAACAACAAAAAAACAGGGTTTTTAGACGGTTTTTGCAAATAACTCAAAAAGTAAGTATCGAAAAAATATTCTTAGCGAAAAATATAGCTTATAAAATCGCAAAAAATGCTGTACATATAAAGCCAAGAAGCACATTTGCAGCTAATGAAAAGTAGGTTCTTATTCGTCAAATTCAAAATCGAATATTTCACCGTGAAAGAATAAAAAACGAGCACTTTCCCGGACGGACAGCGAGTTTTCCATGATAAGTGCTTCATTCTTTTAATATTTCTCGTTGAAATATTCGATTTGAAATTTGAATTACTTTTCATTAGCTACAACTCTGCTTTTACTGACTCACAGACTTCATATAGGTATTAGTACATCATTTTTTTTAAACTTTTTTTTAAGCTATATTTTTGATAAGAATATGTTTTTCGATAAAATATGTTTGATAAAAAGGACGCTGTGTGAACATTGTGGGGGATAATGGAGATCGACTTGTCCAGTTCTGTCAAGAACACGATTTAATTATATCGAATACCCACTTTAAACTAAATCGACTGTATTCTAATAAAAAATCGATTTAGAAAACTCCATCAAATCAGTTAAAACTTATCCAGGTGCTGACATTGGATCCGATCACAATTCCATAGTAGCTGTAACCCAATCACAAATAAAAAGGTGATCAAAAAGAAGTCTCGCAAACATATATTAATACAGCCCAATTACAAGACAAGAAAGTTAAGGAATCAGTTCAAAGACAACTGAACGAAAATTTAATTTAGGAAAAATATTGGTGAAAACGTCCGTTGAGGGCTCTTAAATAAATATTGTAAACAACAGTAAAAGAAATCTGTATGAGAAATTTACAAGGCAGGTCAAAACTAAAAAAGCAGGCTTGGATGACAGATGACATATTGGATTTGATGGAACAACGGCGACTAGCGAAAAACAACACTAAACACTTTACAACAGCATACAAAAGAGATTCGACGTAAAATACGAGAAGCAAAGAGTCAACATCTAGCCAAGCAGTTGTCATGACATTGAAGAACTTGAAAAAAAGATACGACACGTTTGTACCGTCGATGCGTAATAAACATCCCATACATACACACATTAAGTTCAAGGTCAGAATAGCTCAATTCGGAGAGGAATGGCGGGGTAAGGTCAAGTGTATAGAAAATTACATATCTCAAAAATCCAAACACAATCAGATAATCCGAAATTATAATGTATTATTGGACGCCACCCCTTGTTTATCCTCGTAGGGGACGAGAGAGAATAAAAAAATAAAATCAAGAATTGGTTGATAAAAACAAATGAATTTATATGTTATGTCCAAATTTCGAAATTAGTTTACATTTAAAATATTTAGTAGTTATTTATTAACTAGGCATAATAGAAAGTTAAATCTTTAAACAAAATTAAAACACTGCTATATTTTCTTTCTCTGAGTCCATAATTATTTCTCGCTTTCTCGATAGGGTATAATAAAAAAAGAAAGGTACAACCTTAATCATCCAATAGCTGGCAACCATACACAAAGGATATTATGTTCTGTTTCTCTCACCTCCAAGCATTTCGTTAAATTAGTTATTAGGGGTCTATTTAGATCATAAGGAAATATTGGGCTGCGTTTACGACAGCATATGACTTCTCAGTTAACTTCGAGCCAAATAAACATAATCAATGATGTTTTTATCGTCCCGGTAAAAAAGGTCTAAAAATAATTATTTATCTGAAAATATAGACAAAAAAAGAAAGGCCTTTTTTCTTTGGCTTACTCTATAAAGAGACCGCTTCACAAAAACACGTCCTAACAGTTGGATGTTTGTAAGAGAAAAGAGACAGACGCTATCATTTCCCGGTTTAAATTGGGGCGTGATTGACAAGTTAATAATCGTTGAATTTATAATGAATTTCTAAAACTTTTGAAACGGTTACACCTTAAACATGTATAAAAAGTGAAAGAAGCGGCTGGTATATTCAATAAGAAACAAACTGCATTGCTACAGGATGAAAATGGTATAAAGTACTATTTGAAGTATAGGACAAACTTAAAGAATGGGGAAAATTACGTCACGAACCTATTCGAAGACGATAGGAGTAGTTCACCTCCCGATATTACTAACTGAGACGGACCCCTAATAACACGCTCTGAGGTTATAAAAGCCATACAATCATCAAAAGATGACAGAGCGACTGGTCCTGATGAAATTTCAACTGAAATATATAAGCTTACAAAATGATGTTTTACAGGCTATAACTTCGTTTTTCAATAATATTTATACCAGCGGACAACTACCTAATGGTTGGTCTAATTCACTGTTTATAGCTCTACCTAAGAAGAAAACAGCAAAAACCTGTGCTGATTATAGAACCATCAGTTTGTTAAACCACTTATTGAAAATTTTTTCTGAAGGCAATACATGGTCGTATCTACAATAAATGCGAGGAATACCTGGATGACACTCAGTTTGATTTCCATAACGGGTTTGGAACAAGAGAGGCACTGTTTGGAATGAACGTACTTGCTCAAAGATGTCGTGATATATCTGTAGACATATACTGTTGTTTTATTGACTTCTAAAAGGCACGTGTTAAGCACTCTATATTGATCGAAGCTCTAAAAGACATTGGCTTGGACGGCAGAAATGTTCGAATAATTGCAAATTTATATTGGAATCAAACAATATCAGTTTTAGTAGATGGTGTGGAATCATAGCCTTTCAATATTAAAAGAGGAGTACGGCAGGGATGCCTCTTGGTCACCCTGCTTTTTAACGTTTACTCGGAAAGAATTTTCAGAAAGCACTTTCTGAAAAACAAGAAGGAATACTGTGAACGGCGAAGTCATCAATAATTTGCGATATGCGGACGATACAGTACTCCTAGCTTCTAGTCAAGAAGATCTGCAAACACTATAAGAGTTGTAGGGAGTCAGGTCTGGATCTGAACATTCGGAAAAACCAAAATACTCGTAATACGTAAACAACAACATATAAAACGTCTATATATGGAAATAATACCAAACTTGAAGCAAGTTGATAAAATCGTTTACCTGGACAGCAATTAAATTGTAACACAGAAAGTCACGGAGAAATTAGATCTAGGATAGAGCAGGCTAGAGTGCTTTTAGAAGGATGTCCAAGGTGTTATGTAACAGAGACCTAAAATTGGCATTGAGGATCCGCCCTACTTCGACTGTGAATAAAATCTATCTAAATCGCTTTGAGGCTTTAGAAATGTGGTGCTATAAAAAAATTTTAAAAGTTTCCTGGTTGGAGAAAATTCGAAACTCCACAATACTAGAACGTCTCAGCAAGACTACTGAGATTATAAAAAGCATCAAGCAGAGAAAGCTGGAGTATTTCGGACATGTAATGAGAGGTCCCAAATATAGGTTGCTACAAAATATCATGCAAGGAAAAATAACAGGCAAACGCAGTCCAGGACGAAGAAGAACCTCATGGTTGAAGAACGTGCGAGATATTGGTTATGGTGTTCGATACAAGCATGCTATTTAATGTGACAGTGAATAAAATTAAGATAGCTATGATGGTAACCAACGTTCTGAAAGGACATGGTACATGAAGAAGAAGAAGATAAAATACTTACTTTTTGAGCTATTTTAATTAATGAGTCAGTTTATTCAATTCTGGACTTATTTTCAACGCATGTTTTTTCACACCCGAGAAGGAGTGAAACTCACCCTCGTGGCAAAAGCACACATCGACACAATATCAGTTTTTTCTTTTCCGCTTGCTATTTATATGCCAAATTTCATGTCAATACAAGCGGTTCCTTAATATTCACAGCAAAAACCGTGAATAAATGGACTAAAAAGGAAATAAAACATTTCGAAACATCAATAAATTTAAATATTGGTTTCTCTTACCTTAATTATTAAAGTGATTAATGCGAGCTATTTTTATTTTGATTAACAAATACTTTGTTTTTGGATACTAAAAGTTCACTACACACTATAAAACTTAATACTAAACACTTAAACTAAACTCTAAAAAATAACGCGACCAGTAAATAACTTAACAATAAATATAACATATAACACACAATATATTAACTTAAAAACCATCACGCTACAATTTGAATTTAAACAGACTGGACAAGTTTGGACCTGGTTGACAGTCGGGAATTTGCTGAACGAATGTAAGTATACTTTACATTTTAGAGCGAAATTATTTTTGAAGTGAATGTCTACTTCTTATCGCTCGGTATACCTCTATGTTTTTGCACGGGTCCTAATCAATCTCACGCGTGACCGAGACGCTTGGAGTATAACATACATAAATGTACATTTATTCTTATTACTCTGCTCATCGTGTAATTGCATACTATTTTTAGAATATAATGATAATCATAATGAAGTATTTAAACATAAATACAAGATAATAATTATATAACAAATAAAGAGCATGGCACTTGGTGAGTACCGACGGAAGTGAATACTTCTTATAGCTTGTTATTACTATATCTATGTTAAAGAAATTTTATGTCTGCTTATTACTGAATTGTTTGCAATGTTTATAATAACACTACATATTTAAAATCTTGAAAATTTAAAAAATGTTAATTTTTTTCTTTAAAATTTTTTATTATCACTATAATTCTAAAAATAATCATAAATAATGGGAGAATATGATTAATTAAAATCCACAAGGAAACATTCCTGCAGCTGGCTGGTATACCACGTATCACAAAAAGAGGTTAATCTTTGTATATGGGTATATTTAAATATACCCATATACAAAAATTAAACATCTTTTTTATTGATTAATTTTCAAAAAAAACTTTTACATTTGTCTAAAGTCAAAACTTAATCTACAAACGATTATGAAGTTTATAAAATAAACTTTTGTTTGTTTTAATTCATTTTATTTTATTTTATTTGATTTTAGTTAATTTTATTTAATTTTTTTAATTGTATTTAATTTTGTTAAATTTTATTTAATTTTATTAATTTTGATTAATTTTATATGGTTTTATTAATTATTTATATTTTTTATAATTTTTTACATATTTTCATTTTACAAAAGTACCACGCGCCCTTTTTTATGTAAGTTGGATATCTTAAGATATTTGTTCATATTTAACAACCAAATGATTTAGAATCAGTTCATAATTTATGATTAGTACAACTTATTTAATGTGATGATAACAGAGTTTTTGTAATTATGGCATACTCTATAATGATATTATTAATACTTTTGAAACTAATTTTAATTTTATGTTCTCTACAGACGTCTTTGAAGACTTTGTATCTCCGGTAACAGCTGCTCAAACATTATTACATTCTTCATGTAAAAAACGAAAAGAAATGCTGCAAAAAACTATGGTAATGTTGACTACTATCCTAACAAACACAGCAACTGAACCTGCACAAAAGGATGGAGCTTTGCACATGGTTGGTTCTTTAGCAGATATATTTTTAAGAAAGAAAATGTACAGGTATGCATCTTTTGTGTTTTATATACAGATTCAGTAATATTATAACATGTGCATTACAATTAATATACTGGAGTGCAAAATTAACCGGACACCCAGATTTTTCCTAAAAACTGGCGTTTTAAAAAAGTTCAAGATGTTCCCAAATGAGTATTTGATAAAAAACAAAATTTAAAAGTCAAATTTATCCCAACTTAAGAATGTTACACAGAAAAAACAATAAACAATTCAAAAAAATTTAAAATCTGCAATGAAACAAAAGTTATTTTTTAAATATAAACGTTTTTTTTTTATGGAAAACGCAATTTAGTAGATTGTATTACCTCCACGATCCACAAGCCTAATTACGGCTCTCATTCGATCAGGCGTATTTCAGATTAAGACAGCAAAGTCTAGAGTCTTGAGGGATTTGCTCCCATTTGTCACGAACTGCTTGCTCCAAATCATTCATGGTTTCAAACTCACCATGTTTATGTCGAATACATCGTCCCAGAATATCCCATACAAGCTTTATTGGATTTAAGTCTGCACTCCTTTTGGGACATGGTAATAAATGAATCCCAACTTCAGCAAAGTAATCCCGTATTATGCTTACGATGTGTGGACGAGCATTATCTTGTATCAGACGAAAGTTTTCTTCAACAAATGAGGCAAATGGCAGTACATGATCTTCCAAACATTGCTGAATATACCGTTGAGGGTTCAAATTGCCCCCTTGAATTATAACAAGTTTTGTATGAGCCTCTAGGAAAATGCCTGCCCACACCATTATACCACCTCCACTGAATTGAACTCTCGGAGTAAGACAACATTGCTGGTAACGTTCACCAGCTCTTCTTCATATTCTAGGCCGCCCATCTGATGAGTATCTGTTAAATCTGATTCATCCGTGAAAATCGACAAGGCACTCCAATCGTCAACACCCAAATTAGATGTTCGTGGGCAAGTGGTAAACGTTGCCTCCGATGATCTGCTGTTAATATAGGTCCCTTGACAGGTATTCTGGACCTTAATTCATATTAATTTAAACGACTTCGAACGGTATAAACGGAAATTGTGTTTCTATGGACATCATTTAATCGTTGAACAAGCATTGGTGCTGATAATGTACGATCGCGTAACGCTTGTAACCTAAGAAAGCCATCTTCAACTTGACTTGTGTGGTTCTTCGTCTACCTTGACCTGATCTCCTGGTGTATTGTCGTGTTTCCCCGAAATCTTTGTATTGCATCAAATACTGTACTTCAAGAAATTCTTAAAGCATTTGCAACGCAACGAATGCTCCGCCCATCATCCTGTAAAGCAACAGCTAGTGTACTTCGTCTGGTGTCATAATTTTTTTAATGTAAGTTTTAAACAGGAATAAATATAAAAACCAACAGCTGAACTTATAATCAGGTACAGTACCACAATAAACTTAAGTAATGCTAATCCACTATTTCACATTAATAACAAAACGCATGTGTAAAAGTGTTGTTGTTCTCACAAAACATCTGAATAGGTTCAAACAAGAAAAAAAACGATATCGCTAATATGGCATAAAATACAATTCAAACAAATTAAACCAGTTTTGATCTAAACACCAACAAAAAACAAAAAAATCTAAGTGTTCGGTTAATTTTGCACCTCAGTTTACTATGGAACACAACAGATCAAAATTATACTATGTTAAATTCTTCATTTGTCCATATTCATGACAGCATTCATTAAGTCGTTGCATTATGTTCTGTAAGTCTTTATTGTTATTCGTCATTATTCCTATATCGTCTGCAAAACGCAAGTTATTCAAAACTTCTCCATTGATAGATATATTTTGTTAAAGTCGTTCCATAGCTCTCTGAGTTTTTCTGATCTTCTCCATGTTTATTTTAGTGAATGTCCAGGTTTGAGCTCCATATATAAGTACAGGTAGGATACAGGAATTGAAACACTTTGGTTCGTAGTCTTTGAGGTATATTTTTATTTTTAAGTACATATGAGAGTCTTCCGAACGCTGCCCATCCCATTTTTATACGTCTGCTTATTTCGGTAGTCTGATTTTCTTTTGCTTACTTTGACATTTTGACCCAGATATGTATATTTCACCTACGTGTTCTGTCTCTGTCCCTTCGATGTTTATCATAGGTTTGTCATCTTGGTTTGACATTAGTTTAGTTTTGCTGAAATTCATTTTCAGTCCTTTTTTAGGGGATTCTGTGTGTAGCTCCTTCAATTCATCGTATTCAGTGCATTCCACGTATCGGCTATTAGTACTACATCATCTGCGTATCTAAGATATTAGATACGCATCTTAGATTGATAGATATACCTTTTATTAAATCTGAGAGAGCTTCTTTAAATACCGCTTCACTGTAGACATTGAAGAGTAGTGGTGATAGCACGCAACATTGGTGGAGTGTTATAAAACAGGCTAAAGACTCTAATAAAACAGTAGGATCTGTATCTTTCGATCTGGAAAGATCACTATCACTATTACGGATAGCTTCATGGATTCTATTTTAAAAGAGACAAATTTAGGTGTATTTTTTATGCATTCAAGTCATTTTTACGACTAGACGAAAGAGAATAAAAATCTGAAATAAATTGGTTTAGTTTTAATAAAACATATTAAACAAAATGTGTCTGATAAGATATCTGAGTTGATCTGATCTTGAGCTGGTTTTAACTGCATAAGAAAATAAGTTGGTTGCAAATATGTACATGAGATATTTATTGATAAAGAAAAATTATTTTCCATTTTTTTAACAAATTATGCTGAAATTGGTATTAGTAAAAAAAACAAGTAGGTTGTCTAGCAGTGTTTAGATGATTTGGCGATAATAATGTGACATAATAAAATCAAACCTGGAATTTATATAGGTACATACAATCCCTGTTGCATTTGATTCCGAATGATTCAGTGACCTACCAGATTTTGGAATTATCAAAATAATTATCATTGATATTTGTCATTTTCACCTAAGCAATAAAGTATTTTTAATCGTGTTTTTATTTTCCTTAAAGAAACCAGCCACAAAAAAGTAAATATTCGTTGTAATTATTTGTTATTAATTAAATTGCATTTACATAATTCAAAGCCTACATATGATTACAGTAAAAACTACCTTCTTTTAATAATAATTTTAACACCAATTTACTCAATAACATATTTTTGGGTCCTTTCCTTGCCACAAAGAGTCTATTCAAAATATGGCATGCATCAACCATCATTTTTGCGTTTAGTGTAAACTTCTTTAAATAAACAGGAACTTTTACAGGGATCAGTTGGATCAACTCTTCATAAAGTATGTGTTTCCTGAATTCAACAGCGACAGGGGACACATGAGAGCTAGAGCGTGCTGGGTTTTACACTATTTTGCCGAGTTCAACTTTAAGCAAGAAAATATTTTGATGGAAGCCATTAATCTGACAGTTCGTGCTCTTCTTTTTGATAAAGATTTACCCGTAAAAGTGGAGGCAGCCATAGCTTTGCAGTCATTGCTCAATTACCAAGAAAGAGCCCAAAAGTATATTGAACCACAAGTGAAACAAATAGCGCTCGAATTATTGTCTATTATTAGGGAAACAGAAAATGAGGATGTTACAGGTAAGAATAAATGTCAATTTGTGAATATTTTATGAAAAGCAGTAGTACATTCAGAAAGTAAAGTTAAAATGTATTAGAAATAGGTATTTGTTTCGAACATGGCAAGTTTCTGGAAGACCTCACAAATTACGATGTTACATGAAAATATTTGTTCTACGAGTAGTAAGCTATTTGTTGAAAATGAAAATGAAGTTTATAGTTGGTAGGTCCATCAGTAAATATCCGAATGACCCGATACTGTCCTATCGTAGTACTATCGATAATAATCCGTTGTCTTAACTGATCGGAACGCGTTGATCCGGGTCTTTAAAAGGTCTGTAAGGGTGTGTTCATTACGGAGACCATGGCATCGTATCCTCGCCTAGAGCATAGCTCTGACAGTGAACGCTTGCATTTATTTTACGTGGCGATGGTAATAATCATACCATCCTATGGTCCGATCGAGGGTCGACGCCTCGTTATGAACGTACGCTTACTCTCGTGACTGGACATCAATTAGACACCGCCTCGTTATCTGAACCACAGTATATTGCGTCTGAACTATGTAGCCACTGCTAAAATGTTTCTACGCTACTTAGTAACAAATTTCTGTTATTTTTCATACATTTATTTTTAGGTGTTATGCAAAAATTAGTATGTGTATATACACAACAACTAATACCGATAGCAGTGGAAATATGCCAACACTTAGCTACGACTTTCAACCAGGTTCTGGACACCGACGAAGGATCTGACGAAAAAGCCATAACGGCAATGGGTTTACTGAACACGATAGAAACCCTTCTAACTGTGATGGACGAACAACCCGAAGTTATGAGATTGCTAGAACCAACTGTACTACAAGTTATAGCTAATGTCTTACAAAACGAAGTTCAAGAGTTCTATGAAGAGGTGTTGGCTCTAATATACGATCTAACTAGTAAACAAATTTCTCCAGATATGTGGAAAGTTTTTGAATTATTATATCGGGTAAGTGAGATTGCATATATCTAAATAAGATTTTTATTTTTGGTAAATTACTTAATACTTTGTTATCATACAGTAGCTATACCGTTGCAGTGAAATAATACATTCGATATATTTTTAAACAATATTTTCAGGTATTTATGAAGAACGGTATCGATCACTTCACAGACATGATGCCTGCTCTACACAACTACATAACTATTGATACCAACGCGTTCACTTTCGGACGAGCAAAGACTTTTAGCCATCTACAACATGTGTAAACAAATACTCACTGAAGACTCGGGCGAAGATCCAGAATCTCACGCCGCCAAACTTCTCGAAGTCGTTCTATTGCAATGTCGAAAGAAGATCGACCAGGCCGCTCCCATGTTAATAGAATTGGCAGCTGCAAGATTGCTGAGGGAAGTCAAGACGAGCGAATTAAGGACGATGTGTCTGCAAGTTCTGATAGCTGCTTTGTATTACGATCCACAGTTGCTGTTTTCTGTACTCTCAAAAATGCCCGATTTCACTAACCATTTTATTAAACAATGGCTTCATGACACAGATTGCTTCTTAGGTAAATATATTTTTTATATGTACTATTTTAATGTGGGTACTTGCATCATAAAAGATAAAAGTCAGGAGTTCAAATCCTGTAAGAATGGGAAACTACAACTGAAAATTCTCTGTTTTAAAATAAGACGACAAAAAATGCTTATTTCTGCGTCTTTTACATTTTCGAGCATTTCATTCACTGTTATACTCATTCTCTATTCGTTGGTGCACTTGGTTGGAGCAAGATATATTTGTATCTATGCCAAACCAAAGTGCTATATAAAATATCCTTTATTTGCAACCCATCCTTACGAACGACTAAGGGTGTTACTAAAAAGGACGCACAGTGTTCAAAATTTATAAAATATTTTGACTTTTTAATAAATTAACGAAAATGATCTCGCATCTACTTCCTTATACATTAAATAAACATTTGTATGGAGCTTTTGACAATTTATTGTTTTCATATTCCCATGCGTTTGTATTTCGGAGATACAATTTCGTGATAATAAAAATATAGAATGTTACAGTTGAAAAGTAAAAAGAAAAAAAGTTCTATTGACAATATTTTTTTATTACTCTGGTATAATGTTCCTAAAATTTGATAAAAGTCAAAATACACCTGTTGTTTAAGTTCAAATATGGTTGTATAAATTAATCAATATATTTGTCCTCCCTGTATTCATACGATCCGTATAGTACCTCTCTCGGGCTCGGGAATGCATCCCGCTAAACACAAGAGCTTGAGCCGTTAAGAGGGACAGACGCAACCCGACAATGAACCAATGCACTCATATTGAATTCATTTTGTTCGTTATTTCGTAAAGTAGTGTAAAATCATGTTAATTAGCAGTAAGTTCACCTAGTTTTACCTGAACCTATAAATTGTTTTTAATTGTTTATTGCAAATATTTAAATTTTGATAATTATTTGTACCTATGAGTTACAGTTCATTTATCTTGCCAGGGCTATTGAAGGAAATATTTAAAAATAATTAAATAAGCAACACTTTTTTTATCTAATGCATCTAAATAGTAAAGTTTTCCATATTTTTTACCTGAATTATCTATTCCTGTTAGAAACGCATAAAAAGGTAGACTTTTGAGATATTGTCTTATGACACCAAGACCATTTACAACAATGAAGAAAATTAAACCGGTCAACAAAAAAATGATCAAAAATATTGACCATATTGGCATGTTGCTAATGGTTAATTGGCAAGGTAAAAGCAAGTTTTCGTGATATTGTCTTAAACATATACCAAAGACACACAAAGATTTTGCCAAATTGAAAAAATTAAACCGAGTAATAAAAAAATGTTATAGTATTGATATTACATTTTACATTTGTTTTTTTAGTTTTCGACTTTCATTCCGGAAATCGTTATCAAAAATAATATTTTAAAATAAGGAGATATAACCTGTTGTTTGTTAATTGACGCTTTATTTTGCCAATAAAGATGTTTTAGTTAAAAATTCTGAGGGTGGTGTTATGTCCTCAAGATGATATAAAATTCTGATTTTTGTGTGTTAATGTATTGTGTGTGTATATATTATGTATAATAGTAGATGATGTGTCTCTGACTTATTAAACCAATAATGTTGGAATATTCTTGTTGCTGAATTCCTCTTTTAGTATTAGTAACCAGACCCTGCTTTATTATATTGATGGGTTTGTTACACATTTTCTTACTGTGAAAAAATTGAATGTAACCTAATTGAATTTTTATTTTTTTTTCTACATGTTTTGGATACTTACTGTATGGTAAGTAAGCAACTGCAGGAGGAATATAGAACCGGTCAGTCTAGACTGTTTTAAAAGGACGTAAAAACAATGAAGGGCAACACGACCAACAGCCCAAGATTTATAAAAGACGATGCAGTACAATTGCTCACAGACGACGAGGAGATAAGCCGTCAATGGAGAAAGTATTTTGAGCAACTCTTAAATACAGAAAAACTTACAACGACAGGACAACAAAGACAGTACCAGTTAGCCGAACCTGAAATACCAGGGCCCACACTAGCTGAAGTAAAGTCCGCAATTTCGTCCCTAAAAACCATAAAGCCCCAGGCCCAGACAGCATACAGGCGGATCTACTAAAAAAAAGGGGAGAGAAAAGCTCCACCTTGAGATATATCATCTTATAAGAGAAGTCTGGGAAAGAGAAGAAATACCGAAACACTGGCATGAAAGCCATATAGTACCTATCCATAAGAATGGAGACAAACAAATATGTCGGAACTATAGAGGAATATCGTTAATCAATACAACGTACAAAATCATATCCACAATACTGTCTAGAAGGCTAACCTCATACGCAGAGGAAATAAAAGGCGACTACCAAAGCGGATTCAGACGGGAAGGTCAACCATAGACCAGATATTCGTCCTACGCCAGGTGTTGGAAAAAAACTGGGAATTCAACCGCGATGTGCACCAAATCTTCGTGGACTTTAAACAAGCTTACGATTCTGGTAGCAGAGAAGCATTGTGGGAGACCATGGTAGAAATGGGAGTACCTGGAAAGCTGGTACGATTAGCACAGGTGGAGCACAGAGAATGCTTCCGCACGGATCAGAATTGGCAGCACCACGTCGGAGGAATTCCTCATTGACACCGGGTTTAGACAAGGAGATCCTCTCGCCCCTGCTATTTAATTTTGCACTGGAACATGCGGTAAGGAAAGCTCAACACAACTGACAAACGGATTTGCCGCCAAGGATCAAAAATACTAAAAGACTATTGGCGTTTGCGGATGACGTGGACACAATTGCACAATCCTTCAGAGATGCAAAAGAAGTTTTCACCCTATTTGAAACGAAGTCAAGGAAGTTAGTCTGAAGGTCAACGAGGACAAGACCAAGTGCATGGTAGTTATGAAGAACCCAAGGCCAAGGGTTAGCCCTTGCCAAGGAAGGATGGAAGGATGTAGTGGCCAGTGATCTACACAAAATGGGAATACAGCAATGGGAAATAGCTGCTCAGGACCAACAACAATGGAGGAAAATAGTAAACGCGGCCAAGACTGACATAGAGTTGTAGAGCCAAATGATGATGAAGTAAGCACGGCTCTTCTGGAATGATTGTGAAAACGTCTTCGAGTGTCTGGATCTTTTCTGTAATTTAGTTCACAAACCATCTCGAACCTTTTGCAACGTGTTCGTAATGACCGGCAGATAGTTGATTTTTCTGTAAAAATTCTTCGTTCGAAAAATTGGTCTAAAAAATATTCTTCTTTTTATGTATACATGACTCTGTTTTTCAATGTGCCTGCAGTAACTTGTCGTTTCATCGTTTTCGTGGTCTTCCTACTGATCTTCTTATTGGGGAACTCTTGCCGTCTTTACTACTCTATTTGATGTCATTCGGCTTATATGATCGTTCCATTCTACTCTTCTATTTCGTACGATGTTCTCCATCTTGCATCTACGTCGTATATCTGTACTTTTAGCTCTGTCCCATAGTGTTTTACTATCAATTTTTCATCAAGTGATTTCATCTCTACTGATTCTAACGTCCTTTTTGTCCTCTCTGTTTCAGATCGTGTTTTTGCTGCGTATGCCATTATTGGTCTGATGACTGTTTTGTAAATTCTGCCTTTCATTTCTTCCCGATATTTTTATTTCTCCATATTGTTTCATTCAGGTAGCCTGTGCCTCTGTTTGCTCCTATTCTTGCTCTTCCACTTCTGTGTCGAGCTTTCCGTAGCTAGATGATGTAATGTCTAGATATTTAACCTAAAAACTTTAAAACTTATTTAAAAAAATATATTTCTATCCATTATTTTCATATGCTCATATCAGAAATAACGTCATTTTCTCCTATAACTGAGTATGTCGTGATTTCATCATGTAATTCGGATTTATTCAGTCCTTACTCTATCATCGAGAGTCTTGCCGGTTGTGATTTTCAGTCTTCATCTCATACAATCATCTGCATCGAATTTTTTAGTTTGTTAAGTATTACTTGATTTATTTTTGCTCCCAAATCATTGAAAGTATTCGTAGTTCGCTTACAATCATCAAGTTTGTATAGTAACAATAAAACACTGAAAACTTTGTTTTCAAACTTACACAAAATTTATTTTAAATCTTATCACTACAGCTGTTTCGGCTGATTGCCTTTCTCAAGTGATCTATTTTTGGCTTGGGTTTACAAATTTATAGTCTCTAATGAAATAGGTTGAGGAGGGGAGAACTGTTTGTCTCAAGTTGGTCATTCAGAATTATATCTGTGTTTTTTAATTTGTTGCTTTCCATAGATTCTAACAAAGATAACTTAAGGCCTTTATTTTGAATGTGAAGAATTTTAAATTTGTCATTAAAAGAATGATTATGATCTAGAAGGTGAAGTGCGTATGTCGAATCTGTTTTTCTATTCTTGAGTTTCTTAAGTTTCTGTTCTTAAGTTTGTATAGTGCTGTATGTATATAAGTTATTGATTGGCTTAAAGTATTATATTCATTATATAGCCACATGCATTCGTTGTTTTCCTTTGTATTTATAACTGTCCAAAATTCAGTTCTGTACATCATAGCTGGGTCATAGCAGTTTTATAAAATTTTCTCTTCAGCTTCATTGGAATTTTTCTGTCAGACAACACACCACTCGCTTCCTTCCACTTCAACCATCCATCTGGATTACTATCTGTCAAATACTATCTCAAAGGGTTACAAGTTTCTCATGAAGATGAAATCATTTTCTGTGCGCATTTGTTCTGGATTTTGCGTGGTATGTAATAATTCATCTGCTGATAAACCAGTCCATTGACGAAGGTTTCGGAGCCATGAATATTTGTTCCTACCAATTCCTCTTTTTTCCATGATCTTTCCGTTGAGTATTAACTGTAGTATCCAATATTTTCTACGTATCATTATATGCCCCAGATAATTAAGTTTTCTCTTTTTTTATCATCTTCGTCAAGTCACCTTCGCTTTGATCTATTCTGTTTCTATGTTTGAGATGCGTTGAACCCTTGATATTTTGAGTATTCTACGATATGACCACATCTCGACGGCTTCTAATTTGTTTATCATATTAACCTTCATTACGTAGATATCACATCCATATAGTAATACAGGATACACATTAACATTTTTCTAATTTGATTCTTAGTTGTAAGTTCAGCTGAGAATTGCACAGAATTCCCCCACTCCAATAAAACATTTTACTTAAAAAAGTTGTGCAGATTTTTATTAAGAACTTTTTAGTACCAAATTTACCCGGTAGACAGAGAGTCGTTTTGGCCATTCGCCGTAATCTGATAAACCGATTAACTTACCCGTGCCAGCCGTAAATATATCTGTTCCAGCTATTATTATTATGTCATCAGAGTTGTTCTGTTCGACCGTCTATCTTAAAATTTTTTTGAAAAGTATTGTTAGTTTTTCTGATGGTTTATTTTTACCTGTTGTTTAACCTTAAGTTATTAAAAAAAAACTTACAGTGAAATGAAACTTCTAATGTAATTGGTATAATTTATTCAATAAAAGTCCATTCCTACTGGACCATCATCAGTGAATTTAAGAGTGGTTGCTTAATAATCCCATCACAAAACAGTTAATGTTTAAATTACACTTTAAATGTTAAACATTTAAAGTGAAACAACACAATGTCGATGTTAATGTTTTATATAGAGCTACTATCCTACTTGAAGCTAAACCTGCATGTGGGTTGTGCCAAAGACATCAGCCAACTTTTCCCCACCCAGATGCAGGTTTTGTTTCGAGTAGGGGCCAATGTGTTCCCTTAATAAATCTTTTAACATCGACATTGTGTCGCTTCACTTTACAATTTTAAAATGTAATTTAAACACATTCACTTTTTGATGGAGCTACTAAGCAAGTACTCTTAAGTTTACTTTGTTTCGATGATGGTCTAATAGGACTAAAAACGTTTTGAACAATATTGTAATCGTTTAGATCTTTAAATTGTAATGTTTTATTAAACATATTGTACCAATTACATTATAAGTTTCTACTTCTGTAAAGTTTTTTAAACCACATGGTGTACAGTAAAAGCCAACCACCGGGAACTTTCCCATTATAAGTTTTTGTTGATTTTATTTTTGAAACCATGTTTCGTCAAATACTTCTCTCGGTATTTTACCATCTTCTATGTTATGTATCTAAAATAATCTTCATATGTGTTTTTCGAAACCGAATCTATTTGTTGGCAAATACGTTGACAACTTTCTTAACATTTTCCATATTAACAACATTACCTATATGTTTCTTTTATTTTGCTAATTTTTACATTCTCCATATTTCTGGATCAATGTATTGAATCTCTTGTATCTTAAGGTTGTGTATACAGCTTTTGTGATGATAAGGTTGTGTATTGATTCCAAATTACATCTCTAATGTATATCGGCTTGGTTTTAAATTTTGTAGGTTTTCCTAACTATTCCTAAACTATTCTTGCAAACAGAGGATTATGATATAAACCAACATTAGCTGAGGTTAGTTGTTCTACCTCTAGAATGTGTATGGAGGTTACTTTATTTTGTTGGTTAATATAATAATTGTACCAAAGAATATAGACGCTTATAGAAGAATCTTTCACTGTTATGTTTGAAAGTTTGCAAAAGATGATCGCACGTTATGAAAAAGAATGAGAGGGTGGATCGAGAAGGGAGCGGTCATGTCAACGCTATTATTGCTTTTAAAATATGAAAGAGTGGGGCAACAAATGCAACAGATATTTTTATGTATAATGCCAGAGAACTACGAACACATAATGCCGCGTGGCCGTAGAATAGGATTAAATTTTTGCGTTTTACATTATTTTTTAAAGAAAATAATAATAGTTTAACTTTTAATAAATGAATCATATTAGAAAAAATATTATGATTCGAATTTTTAATTTAAATAGGTACAAATCTACAAATAATATTATAGTTAATAAGAAGAACTCTCTTTTTATTAACTATAAAATTAATTCAACCAATAAAGTCATCAATCACCGGAATTAAATATTTCCAAATTTTCTAAATTTAATAATTTCTTCTTTGTTTTTAATATAAAATAACATAAAATGTAAAACACAACACTGTTTTTTCTGCAGAATAATGGAAACATATCTAAAAAGTTTAATGAAAAGTCCTGAGAAAATCAAATTTTTGGTTGAATTAACCCAAAATTAACGAAATATTTTAAAAAAATATTTCGTTAATTTTTGGGCAGAAAAACAGTATAATAAAAATTTATGTGACGGTTTTTCGTTGTGTTGGAACAAACCTATTTTTAATTCAAAGTTATAAAATGTAAAAAATAAATGCTTTGAATATTGTAAATATCATACCTTTTTAAATTTCAAAATTCAAAATTTAACAATTTAATATAAGTATTGAAAATAAAGATTTTATTGTGAAAAAAAAAAACAAAAAAAGCATGGGATTTTTTTTAATCGTAGATGCAAAGTTAAATAAATAGCTCCTCCGTTCGTACTCCTTTCCCACTTTCCCCTAATTACATCTTTTATGAGATAGTTTAAGCCAACTGCCAGATGTGTTTTAAAGTGTAAACCCTAACCAAATCGTCCATTTGAACTGTTCTTCTATAAGCGTCTATATTCTTTGATTGTACATTCAATTTTGCTTTTGTTAATCTATAATTTATATAATATATAGTTCTTATATGAGTTATTGCATTCAATTTCTTGTTATTTAGGTATTCACGATAGAAAATTATGCGTATTAGGATTATGTACATTAATATCGATGCCAAACAAGCCTCCAGTATTGATCGAAGTAGCTCCGAAAGTGGTACCATCTCTGATATTGCTATTCGAAGGACTTAAGAGAGCTTATGCAGCTAAAGCTGCAGAAGCTGCCGAAGAAGAGGAAAGCGAAAGTTCTGATGGGGAATTAGAAGGTAAAACATTGTTTATAGCATTAAAAATCTACAACTTGCATTGTTTTCTTTACACTAATTGCAAAATAATTCTGGTGTCATGTCACAACGCATAAACGGATAATATGAACGTCATTTTAAATTTTTTTATCAAACTTATCCAAATTTAGCCATTTACAGTGGAATTGTCCTTTAGGTAAGTACTGTCGCAAAATATCCGAATGAAATATATCTATCCACCTTAAAGCACAGTTTAAAAACTGTTCCGTGGAAATATTAGCGTAGTACCAAGTTTACTTAAGAAGCAGGAGTATATGAGATTGGCGCAAAAAAGGAAATAGATTTCTAAATTCTACGAGGAAGTGGTAGTCTGTGAATACAAATTTTACAAATATTTGTAACATCTTCCAAGATTGGTTTCATCAAAAAATCATTCCTAAAGTAGGAAAAGTTTCCACAAAAGGCGCTTCTTCTGCTGGATAATGCTGGTGCTCATCCCAATGAGCCTTAAGATCTGACGATGGAAATTTGTTTGGTATTTTTTTTTTTAGCCAATGTTACATCAATTTCTCAACTAATGGATCAGGTGTTATTGACACAATGAAACGTCTCTACCGAATAGAATTTATAAACTTATTGCATATGCACATGTGACAACAATTGAACAAAAAATGAACAATTTTTGCATATACAGGGTGGTGAATCGTCAAACGGACCATAGGAAATTCAATGGGAAATTCTGAATTGTTGAATTCCTGCTTCCCTGCTTAAATTATTTTACATTAAAAGTCATAAGAAACTATTTTTAGAGGACTGAAATATGTATTAAAACAAGTATTAAAATTGTTCTACGAACTAAATGTATTCCAAAATTTTGTAAAAATATAATACATTTTTCAGGCCACCCCTTAAGTTCAGGCGACACGAGGCACAAGAATGTGTATGACATGTTGCGTTTGGTCATAGTTATGTGTTTCTAATATTATATTATATTATCTATGTTTATGTTTCTGATATTTGATAATATTTGAATTTCCAAAATTTTAATTTTGCGATTTATTGTAAAAAACAATATAGTTGATTAAAAAATGTATTTAGTTGAGGAGAAACTATCAATAATAAAAATGTTTTATTCAGGCAATAGTGCGCGAATTGTCAGTTCTTTATTTAGCGTAAGATATTTCAATAGAACAATTCAAAATCATTCAACAATTCAAATGATTTTAAAAAAATTTTGTACCTAATGGGACCGTTATTTCTAATTGTACCTGTACAAACAATATTGCTGAGATACCAAAAAATTTAGAAAAACAAAATGAAATAAATGTGAATGAGTTTGTAGAAATGCAGCAGTTGTAGAAAATCCTAGAATAAGTTCTTGGACCATTGCAGACCAGTTTAATATTCATAATTCTACGGCGTTAAAAATTTTGAAAAGGAATAAACTCCGTTCATATGAACTGAATACGTTCCATCAATTTTATTGCTTTGTAAACAACACTACACTAGTAGTAGTAGTATTTGTAAAAATTTGCGTATATTAGTATTTGTATAATTTAATAACAAAATGAAAATATTGACAATTCAAATATTGTCAAATATCTGAATCATCAATATGACCAAACGCAACATTTCATACACATTCTTGTACCTCGTGTTTGTTAACATTTGTTTTTAATATATATTTCAGTCCTCTACAACTAGTTTCTTATGACTTTTGATGTAAAATAATTAGGGAAGCAGGAATTCAACAATTTAGAATTTCTCATTGAATATCCTATGGCCTGTTAGGCGATTCACCACCCGGTACATATGTGAGAATGAAAAGTACAATGGAAATATTCATTAATAATTTTGAAAGAAACGAATGATGAAAAATGAAAATGCATAAAACTCCTATTTTGCGAAATGAAGCAAATTCCTCATTAGGACTTAGACTGGATCTGATAAAAACAAATAATTCATTATAAACAAGGCATTTTTAAAAAACGCTGATAGACAGTTAGAATATTCTTTAATACAATGCTGGTCATTGTAGGCAAGTCTCTAACAAGCATGTTACGCTCAATTTCTGTATAAGTTAATATTTTTATAGCGATAAAGCATAATACGTTTTTTGAGCACATTTTCGAGCATTTCATTCACTGCTATAGTGCACTTGGTTGAAGTAAGGTATATTTGTATCGATGCCAAACCAAAGTGCTATAAAAAATATCCTTTATTTGCAACCCATCCTTACGAACGACTAAGGGTGTTACTAAAAAGGATGCACAATGTTCAATTTTTTTATAAATATTTTCTTATGAATTTCTTATAAATTAACGAAAATGATTTTGCATCTGCTTTCTTATATATATATATATATATATATATATATATATATATATATATATATATATATATATATATACATTAAACAACGTTTGAATGAATGTTTTTGCAATTTCGCCAGACATTATCTTAGACAGATATGATCATCTCGCCTTGTGCTACCAGTTTTAAAATAGAACAAGTGAAATATGAAATGCAACTACTAAAGGGAAACGATGGGGTTATTTTCAACGTTCCCTGAGAGCACCAAAACCCTCGTGGTGACCTGTCTTGATTTCTTACAGGATTTAAGCGTAGGTTGCTGATTCGTTTTGTTACTCTTGTGGGGGTGAAATTATACACTTACACTTTACTTCTTCGCTTTATTTTACTTGCGAACTATATATACACCTTGCACTTTGCAACACTAAACTAACTTATAATTAAAACTTGTAATATATCTATATACGGGTGAGAGAGAGAGAGAGAGAGAGAACGAGGAGAGAGAATGACTTATTTAGCGACTTCTTAACTTGAACTACATAATGCGACTGCCCTTATATGCTTGTATGCAATATGTGGCCAGCTTGGGTAAATGACAAAGGGTCAGCGGGTGTAAGAGGGGCGTCAAATGCACTGAAGATTTCTGGTTCTTTTAACTAATAAGGGCTAACATGTGTTATTAAGGAACAGAGGCGGCGTTAGGTTAAATTGAAACAATTAAAGAATTAGTTGGTTTTCCAACATACTCCCAGGCCTTGAAGCATTGCTTCAAATAATAAAATAGTTAATGACATAAGAGAAAACAACAAGAGACAACAACAAGAGCAAAGTTACTAGATTAACAGAAGATGAATTCTACTGTAAACCTAATTCTAGAGAACACTTAACAATAAACTATCAACTAAACATAGAATGCATGGGTGAGTAAACTTATTCCCTAAAAAATATTACACTTAGTAGCTAATTAACACACTTTACAATACAATGTAACATTTACCTAATATTTACACAGAATACTCTTCTGGCAATGGACACAATTTTGTGATGGGACGTGTGAAAGTTCCATCCTTCGTTTTGATCTTAACAACCCGCACCTTGCCATTACTGCCATGGTAGACCTCAATCACTCTGGCAAGCGGCCAATATAAGGGAGGTGTATTATCTTCCTTCAACAAGACAAGATCATTTTCTTTCATATTTTTGGTTGAGGTGAGCCACTTGGGACGGTTTTGCAACCTATTCAAGTAATCTGTGCTCCATCTTTTCCAGAAAAGTTGTTTGATTTTTTTGCAATTTTCCCAGAGATTTAGTCCAGAAGAGGAAATTTCACTTACATCGGACTCTGGGAAAGAGGTGAGTGGTTTGCCTATTAAAAAGTGGCCAGGGGTGAGTACAGAGAGATCCCCAGGCTGATTGGACATGGCACTGAGGGGGCGAGAATTGAGAACAGCCTCTATCTGGGCTAATACAGTGGAGAATTCTTCAAACGTGAGGTTTAGGTTGCCAACAAGCCTGTGGAGATGGTACTTCGCACTTTTTATGGCACTTTCCCAGATCCCACCATGATGTGGAGAGTGAGGAGGTATAAAATTTCCATGTAATCTCAGAGGAAGCGAGAAAATCCTTTATTGACTTTTGAGTGTCTTGGTTCCGCAAGAATTGAGCAAATTCTCTCAATTGATTTTTGGAGCCAAGAAAGTTGGTTGCATTATCAGAAAATATGACAGAGGGATTGCCACGTCTACTGATAAAACGCTTGAGGGTGAGCAGAAATGATTCTGTGGTTAGATTGGAGACAAGTTCCAGATGGCATGCTCGAGTGACCATACAGATAAACACAACAATATAACATTTGGTTGCAGGAGCCTTACGAAGTTTGGAAGTTTTGAGATTGTATGGTCCACCTAGGTCTGTTCCAACATTTGTAAATGGTTGCGAACACACTAGACGTTCTCTTGGCAAGTCTGCCATCAGCTGAGATGCTGTTTGAGCCTTAAAACGGAAGCATATCTTACAACTGTGAACAATTCTTTTGATCTCCCGCAGAGCATCAAGAGGCCAATATTTTAGTCTAAAGTTGGAGAGTGTACATTGTGGACCAGCATGACACAATCTAATATGCTCCCTCCTTAGCATAAGTTTCACTAGCTGATTCCTAGAAGGCAAGAGAAGATGATACTTTTGGTCAAATGGTACAGAAGCATATTTTAACCTTCCACCAACTCTCAACATTTCATGTTCATCCAGAAAGGGGTTCATGGACAAAAGGGATTTGTTTGTAATTGGCCTTTTAGTTTGAGAAGAGAAATTTCTTGTGAAAACGAGTCATCTTGTATGAGTTTGACAATTACGAGTTCAGCCGATTTGAGTTCCCTTACAGAAAGATTGTTGGAGAATTTTTCTGATGGTTTCCTGGTATTATGAGCAAATCTTAAGCAATACGCAATCACTCTTTGTAGATTTGTAAATGAAGAGAATGGTCGAATGAGTTCATCTAGGAATGAGGGAGAGACTTGAACATGATGGACAATCTGAGATTTTCTTTCCTCTGGAACGTGATTAATTTTGTTTTTTGAATTGAAAAGGGTGAGATTTAAATCAACTTGGGACAGAAAATGTGGACCATTAAACCAGAGTGTACTGTTCGGAAGTTCTAACGGTGATATACCTCGAGACAAAACATCTGCAGGATTTTCCTTGGATTTAACATACCTCCAGATAAATTCTGAGTTTTGTTGTATTGTTGCCACTCTATTGGCAACAAAGGGAGTCCAACGTGAAGGAGGTGATTTTAACCAAGCTAGAACAATCTCTGAGTCACTCCATAAATTTATGGAATCAATCTGTGGGATTCTGATTTTAAGGGTACTAACAATTCGTTGGGTGAGTTTTGAGCATATAACCGCACCCATAAGTTCGAGTCTGGGAAGGCTAACAATTTTGAGAGGCGCCACTCTGCTTTTAGAGGCGATAAGAGCACAAGAGAAAGTGTTAGAATCATAAATAACACGAATGTATACACATGCAGCATATGCTTCTATACTAGCATCTGAGAAGCCATGAATTTCGATCTTTCTAATATTTTAATTTTGAAAAGACATCTAGGAATTTTTAGTGACTGCAAGCAAGATAGACCTTGAATGAATTTGAGCCATTCTTTCAAAATTTCAGGAGCTGAGATGGTCATCCCAATCAATTTTTTCAAGCCAAATTTTTCTCATTATTAATTTTGCAATAATTACTACTGGAGCAATGAGACCTTCAGGGTCAAAAATTTGAGCTATCAGCGAAAGCACTTCTCTTTTAGTATAGGTGGTTTTTATGAGTGATTCTTGTGAGAACTGAGGTACAGAAATTGAGAATACATCTGAGTTGGCATTCCAGTAGAGTCCTAATACCTTACTATTACCATTTTCTGGAGCTATAACATAATTGGAATCATGAGAACGAGAGGAGACATTTTCCAAAAATGTTTGAGAGTTAGAACACCATTTGTGTACTGATATTCCTACCTTGTTCAATAATTCTGTGATTTCAAAATATGCCTTTAGAGATTTGTTGGGTCATCAGCACCATACAACATGTCATCTACATAGCATGCATTGAGAATAGCATCACTTGCAAGAGGATATGATCCTTGATGAGTGCGAGCTAACTCGACTAGACATCTACAGCTAAGAAAGTTACCACAGTTAGTACCATATGTTACAGTATTCAACTGGATGCATTGCAACTCATCTTGAGGGGAGTTTCGCCAGAGAATGTTTAGGAGATACCTTTGAGTGGGGTTTATGAGGATTTGCCTGTACATGTGCCTGAGATCAGAGGTAAAAAACATATAGAAAATGTTCTAAAATTTATGAGAGTGTCAGTTAGTTCTGGTTGAGTTTTATACCCCTTCAACATAATGTCATTGAGTGAGATACCGGAGCTTGTTTTCATGGAACAATCAAACACAACACGTAATTTGTTTGTGAGCTTTTCCTCACGAATAATACAATGGTGTGGGATGAAGTATTTGTTTTCTGACATTGGGTTTGTGAGTGTGAGAGGTACCACCTTTGCATGACCAAGAGAGAGATATTCTTGTATGAAGTTCTTATACTGGGTGTAAACTGTGCTATCTTTTACAAGTTTTCTTTCTAGATTGTCGAACCTCTGTCTTGCAGAATAAAAGGAATTGCCTAGTCTTTTAGGCTCTGCTGAAGATCGTAGTGGCAGATCTACTTGAAACCTACCTTCAGGTAATAATTTTGTGGTGGTTTTAAAGATATGTTCAGCAAGTTCATCATCCTGACTGAGCATGGGACTTTCAGGGAGTTCTTCAACCTCCCAAAACTTTTGAATGAGTGCATCGAGAGGTTCAGTGTTATGCAAAGAATTGATACAAAGAGAGACCTGAGTTGAGAAAGAAGAATTCTTGTTATTGTCCGAGACATGTGCATGATAGTTGGGAATTGACTGTGAAGGTAGTCTTCCTTGGAAAATATATCCAAGATGTGTATTTTGCAGGATAGGGCCATTTCCAAGTTTTATTATTCCATCCGTTAGCAGATCACAATATATGTCATTGCCCAATAACATATCAATTTTACCAGGTACTGAGAATGAATGATCTGCAAGATTTATATCATGAGGTATACTTAAGTGAGACCTACTTATCTTTACCTGTGGTAATTTACACGTTATAGTTGGCAGTACAGCACACGATACATTAAATCCATTTTGTGTTGTTCTAAAGGGATAGATAATGAGGTCTATCATCTTGTTGAAGGTGGAACAAGATTGAGATAAGGTGGAAATTTTAAGTAATCTATTATAAGAATGAAAACCTAACTGTTTACCAACTCTTGGGTTATAAAAACTTGTCTGGCTGCCATTGTCAAGAAGAGCACGGGCATGGACTAAATTTTTATCTTTGTCCACTAGTGTAACAAGAGCTGTAGCCAATACTACTTCATTCGTGAGTGAGAGTGCAGAGAATGACTGTGTTACACCGTGTGAATCAAAACTGTGAGAACCAGATTGAGTTTGTTGAGGATCATGATAGTGAGATGAGGTACCTGGTTGATTAGAGGGTGTATCATGTTGAAAATACATGTGGATTATTAGACCTAGTAGTGTCTTTATTAGTGCTATTAGCATGAGTTTGAGCAAGAGACAATGAGGCTTGAGGATTAGACAGAGTATTTTGAGAATTGTTTCTATTAAGAGAGTGGTTATCATTTCTGATCATGTGAGCTTCAGGAGGAGATCTTTGTGTAGCAGTTGAGTGTTGTATATGATTATCTCTATGAAGGAGTGAGTGATGTCTTCCATGACAGATAGAACAAGTTGACTGCGATCCACAATTTGCAGTGAAGTGCCTTGTTCCCAAACAATTTCTACACAATTTCTTTGTGTTTACAAACTTCAGTTTTTCCTGAAGCAATGAGCCTTTGAATCCATTGCAATTATAAATTTTATGGTTTTGAGAACAAAACAAGCATCTTAAATTATTTGTTTACTTTCAATATTAGAGAGATGTGTTACACGAGCATGACTACTAGAATTAAATTTTTGAGTCTGAGGATTAGAGCTATGCAGTTTCTCAAGGATTTCACATCTTTTCTCTAAAAATATAAAAAGCTGAGCTAATGTAGGTATTTCCTTGGAACCAAGTTCATACTCAAATGCCTTATGAGAATTAAAATCTACCTTTTCTAAGATTAATTCAATCAAGATAAGATCCCAATGCTGAACTGGAATCTGCATATTACTGAGAGATTGCATAGTTTGCTTTATATTAGTCAAAAAGCTTCGAAGTGATTGTGGAGTGCATTTAACTAGGGATGGAATTTTTAATAACCTTTTAATCAAATTACTAACTATGCGAGCTTTAATTATCATACCGTTCCTTTAAAGTATTTAGAGCAATATGGAAATTAGTATCAATCACTTCCAAACTTTTAATTAATTCCAAAGGTTCACCATTAACATGCGTTTTTAAATATATTAGCCTTTGTAAATCATTCAAATCAGGATTTTCAATTACTAAAGTGCTGAAGAGTTGAATAAAAGAGTTCCAATCTGAGAATTCACCTGTGAAAACTTTCATTGTTATCTCTGGCAGTCTTATTGAATGTTTTAGAGGCATGACTTTGTGAAGTATTGTGAGAATCTACATTTGTTACAATTTCATTAATATTTTTAATTTTTCTTTGAATCCCTGCCAGAGCATTAAAATACTTACATTCGACATCATCCCTATCTGAAGATTCAACATCAGCATCATCAGAACATTCGATCTGATGTTGAATTGCTTCATATTGTTGAAAATAGGTCCTCAGTTGCCTTTCCCTATTTTCAAAGTGCAAGATGTCAAGTTCTGAGTCTTTGTTAATGTTGAACCAATTGAAAATTCTAGTAATACCTGCTTTTAAAACTTTTCTTTCAGTTTTTAATATGTTCCAAAGCCATTTTTAAAGAGATTGATAAACTTATTGATATGATAAAATAAAATATACAACTTTATATGTTTATAATATATATAAACTCGTATAAACACAAAATTACTACTATAATTTTATACGAATTACTATTTTAATCAGTTTTTTTAAATCCTGATGTGAGTTTAATTGAATATAATAAAATTAAAATTTCTAGAGTCTAACCTTTAAATAAACCAAAACAAAACACAAAAACACACAAACTGTCAACAACTTCACACCTGTTGTGAAATCCGTCGCTCTGTTCGTGTCGTCGAGAGTGAAGAATGAGAGAGAAAGAGCCGCTTACCTTGTGTGTATGAGAGAGATACCTTGTAGATTGCTCGGTTACTCGACAATCGGTGTATTCGAAACTTGAAGACGTACACTCCGTATACTAACCATGTGCTGCGTTCGGTGGTGTTTCGTGCACGTGCAGAGAGAGAAAGAGCGATGATCCCGTGATGTGGCGTTACCGGCTTTTTGATTTGAATTTTCCCGGGATTTTTTCTTTTTTCTTAAATTCACCTTCCACAAGAGATCTAGCGATGAAGGACCATAAAGGGAAACGATGGGGTTATTTTCAACGTTCCCTGAGAGCACCAAAACCCTCGTGGTGACCTGTCTTGATTTCTTACAGGATTTAAGCGTAGGTTGCTGATTCGTTTTGTTACTCTTGTGGGGGTGAAATTTACACTTACACTTTACTTCTTCGCTTTATTTTACTTGCGAACTATATATACACCTTGCACTTTGCAACACTAAACTAACTTATAATTAAAACTTGTAATATATCTATATACGGGTGAGAGAGAGAGAGAGAACGAGGAGAGAGAATGACTTATTTTAGCGACTTCTATAACTTGAACTACATTAATGCGACTGCCTTATATGCTTGTATGCAATATGTGGCCAGCTTGGGTAAAATGACAAAGGGTCAGCGGGTGTAAGAGGGGCGTCAAATGCACTGAAGATTTCTGGTTCTTTTAACAAATAAGGGCTAACATGTGTTATTAAGGAACAGAGGCGGCGTTAGGTTAAATTGAAACAATTAAAGAATTAGTTGGTTTTCCAACAACTACATTTAAATTTGTTTCAGATATTTTAAGTTCTGATGAAGATGAAATAGACGATCAAGGACAGGAATATCTCGAGAATTTATCAAAGAGAGCAACTACAGCTTTATCTCAGCAAGGCATGAACGTAACGGCCACAATTAATGACATTAATGATACTTCAGACGATGATGATTCCAATTTTGAACCGAACGAAGAAACTGTTTTGGAAACATACACGACACCTTTAGATGAAGAAGACTGCGACGTAGACGAATATCAAGCATTTAAGCAAGTGATGACAGGTAAGATTTTGTTTTATAATATGTCTTCCTTGAGAAGAAATGATAGAAAATTCTGTAGAGTATTCTGTCCTTTCCTCGTGCAATGTCCTAATTTTTATTTTGGTTACGTCGTTTTGCCTGTAGCGGGGATATGACTTAAAGTTCAACAATTTTTAATGCATTAGAATATGTTTGTAGCGATAAAGTATAATGCGTCTCTTGCTCACATTTTCGAGAGTATTTCATTCACGATTATACTCATTCGCTATTCGTTAGTGCACTTGTTTGAAGCAAGATATATTTGTATCGATGCCAAACCAAAGTGCTATATAAAAAATCCTTTATTTGCAACCCATCCTTACGAACGACTAAGGGTGTTACTAAAAAGGATGCACAATGTTTAAATTTATATAAATATTTTGCTTTGACTTTTTAATAAATTAACGAAAGAGATGTCACACCTTTTTGTGCTGATTCTGAGGATCTTTGAACATACTGACTTCACCTACAAACACTGAAAGAAGATCTGCCGTCCCGATTCCAAGATTTGACTAGTCTGAAAGTGTCAACTTGGTTTATCAATCCTTTCAGCGTGGAAGTTTCAAGAAAAAGTCTCTTCAAGAAAACTTTGAGATGATTTGAAACTCTCAAATTGATTTGAAACATAATGTTGAAATTGAAACTTTGTTTCGGGAGTGTGGGTATGAAAGATTTTGGTCGCGGATAAAAGAAGTGTATCCAATCTTGTGGAATGAAATCAAATTAATATTATTAGCATTCCCCACAACATATCTAGTGGAGAAAGGTTTTAGTGCTCTGTGTATATTGAAAAACAGACAAAGAAATAGGCTCGACATAATAGAAAGAGTGGATTTGAGGTTTTTATTAAGCAACATTGAGTCATACATAAAGAAGTTTCAATTTAATTGGGGGGGGGGGGCGATTGTAGTATTCATAACTGGTGAAATCGCTCCCTGTCTAAGGGGGAGATCAAGGGAAGAAGGTTGGAAACCACTGGTCTAGAGGAGTTGCAAGAAATGTTAACAGAATTAAAACAAGTAGGTATCAGAGAAAGTAGGGCTAAAAATGAATATTAAGAAAATTACGGTAATGTTAAATAAAGAAGTAAAAATCACTCTTGATGGTAGGAGTGTAGAATATGTTTACTTGGAACATAAAATAAATCAAGGAAAACAAAACAGTAGGTAAACTAAGCTTTATTATTAAACAGCCAAAAATCCCAATAAATTTAAAACGAAAGATTTTTAATCAAAAGACTGATATTTTTTGTACACACTTATGACAAGTCGAAAGAAAATGCAAAAAAGTATTTTTGAAGTGTGTATATTTTAGGCAATTCCTAGCTGAGCGCTTTCGGCTTTACAAAGCCATCATCAGAGCTATGGTCAATTTTTAAATACCACTACAAAGGAGAGATCTCATTTCCTTAAATTTCAAAATTATGATTTTGTAGGTGTTGAAATTCTTAAAACATATAAAAAAACATATAAAAAGCCGACACTGGACTTCACAAACACGTTAAAAAATTGAAAAAATTTTTGTCATGGTACGGGTTTAAGAATCCGACCATTGATTGATGTGAGGACGTAGACTGAATAGAACTCTTCTATTCAGTTCTATTCAGTCTACGTCCTCACATCAATCAATGGTCGGATTCTTAAACCCGTACCATGACAAAAAATTTTTTCAATTTTTTAACGTGTTTGTGAAGTCCAGTGTCGACTTTTTATATGTTTTTTTATATGTTTTAAGAATTTCAACACCTACAAAATCATAATTTTGAAATTTAAGGAAATGAGATCTCTCCTTTGTAGTGGTATTTAAAAAATTGACCATAGCTCTGATGATGGCTTTGTAAAGCCGAAAGCGCTCAGCTAGGAATTGCCTAAAATATACACACTTCAAAAATACTTTTTTGCATTTTCTTTCGACGAAAGATTTTCGACACGTAAATCCTTCCTGGTATGACTTGTGAAATACTAACATGATGCTTACTAACCGATATCTCATTAGAGTTGGAACAACTCAATGAGCTATTGAGTGAACTATCATTGTAAATATAAGGTTAAGAGATCATAAATATGAGAAACGAAGATTTTAGCTGTCATAAAATCTAAGTAGAAAAAGAGCAAGACATAAATGTGGCAAGAGAGAGCGAAGGGAAGTGAACAAAGATACGACAATTGCTACTAAGAGTACATAAACGAGCCATAGCAAGATCACAAAAAGATGGATCGACGACATTAAAGAAAAGGTAGGGAGAAACTGGCACCAGATAGCTGAAGACAGGCGAACATGAAAAACACAAGGGGAGGCCTATGTCCAGAAGAAGACTTTCCATCTTAGCCATTCAAAAAATTTGTCCCAAACTCCCAGAACCTACAATATCGGGAACTTCATTCATATAGGCAGTACTCTTTTGTTATAACTCGCATGACTTCGTTTGTTCTAATCGAACGTCCTACTATGGCTCCATATACTTTCCTCGACAACTTCTCGATGGAAGAAAGTATAGAAGACATTGTCTATTGTCCTTTTTACTAGTTTTACTAGTTATATAAGTTTCTAAATCTCGAGAAGTATTTTGCGAGGCGTGCATACACCTATTTCACATTGCTATTCGTGGTCATTTTTTGTTCAATGTTGTTTGTTTGATTTATCTAAACACACAGGTATTTAAACTGTCATAACCCTTTCAAAAGTTCCGTTCTTTCGTCTCCAATCGATCCACGTGCTTACGTGCAAGTTTTTTTGTTGGTATTTATATATTTTACTTCTAATTCATTCACAAAGGTCGAATTCTTGTTTTCAGTTGGGAATTTGTTTTATTGTAATACATTTAATATACAAATGTATTATTTCTATATAATTATAACTGAATACCTTATTTTCTAGCTTTGCAAGGTCAAGACCCAGAATGGTATAACGCCCTGACGAATAATCTGAACGAAAGCCAACTGAAATCTTTGGGCGAAGTTTGTGTTTTGGCAGAACAAAGAGCCGCAGCTAGGGAAAGTAAAAGAATCGAACAGCAAGGAGGTAAGCCAAGGTTTATTAATATTGACATTAAATTTTGCAACAATGTTAACTATTTCCTACCAATTTCATTTCCTCTTTTAACCTTTCATTTAATTATTAAATGTAGTAATAAGTATTAATTTTTTAGGTTATATCTTCACTCAACAAGCGGTGCCAACATCTTTTAAATTCGGCGACGGCAACTCATGAATAAATCTGTGTTTAAAAGTAACCTCTCTGTGACTGAATGTAAAATTGACTCTACTGACCAGTGAAGTAGTTATTTGTACAGTTTTATTATATATAAAACAATCTTTTTCATTTTTTGATTAAGTGCCTTTTTATTAGAAATTAAGTATGTACACCCGATTTCAAATTCATTATAAAGAAACTGGTACTATCTACGCCCCTGGGCAGCAGCGGCTTCATATAATTTTGTACATAGTTTTTATTTGTAACCAAAAGCTGGAAAATCACGATGTTGTTCTGTCGTTTGATTCTATTAAGTTTCTCGGTTTATTTTGGATAGATTATTTATCTTTTTGTATGTAAGTATCGTAATTTGATTTATTGATGATTCATTGTTTATAAATTATTGCATTTTAATAAATGTCTTGCTTTCAACAGGGGTTTCCTTCAATTCCCCTCTCCAAACCATTAATATATAGCCCATATGAAATCTAGAAAAATTGGCTATTGAAAGCCGGAACCTAGGATTTGTATAAATTTCTGCGGAAAATTGTTTATAACTACAATTTTGATATTATGCTCCAGCTGAAAAATTTGTGTAAAAATAAGGAAAAATTTTAAAAACCAAAATTCCACGTTATATATTCCTATTTTTTTTAAATTTTAATCCTGTCTCAAAAATTGAATTTGACAGAATTGAATAGAATTAAAATTATTGCTTCCGATAAAATTTCCTTTTAACATATGCCTGTACAATTAGTAAAAATGTCGAAACCATATTCAAGCTGAAGCTATGGATGGTGTAAACAAATGCATGCTGGAAATACGCGTTTGTTCAGGGCCGGGCTGTTATAATTATAAAACTTTTTGCTTGTAGACGTTTGACACATACAGATTATAGTACACCGATTGTTTAAATATAAAAATGATTTATAAGATCGAGAGATATTCACAACAAAATAAAGTATACACAAAAAACACAAGTTTACTAAATTGTCGTATTGTATCTTAACTTTCAGATTCTGAAGTACTGCTGTTATGAAGTACTTCAATCAAATTGTCCAACTCCCACATTTTGGGCTCCACTTCTTCTTTTAAATATTTGACGCAGTTTTTCTATTTTTTCATGGTTATAGCAGTTATAAGCTTAATGGAATAAATTTTTAATGTTGGCAAATGTTATGGTATTGGCTGCAACATTCTTGACTTGCACCCAAACAAGCTCGATTATATTGAGCTCTCATTGGTACGGTGGCAACCTTTAAACTATTCTATTTGTACTTTTTATCAGTTCATCTACTATGTACTTATTATATTCGCATTTATGTTGTTTAACGATTTCTAAAAGTCGTACTTTTAACAGCGTTTCTTCAAAGGGAATGTCTTGTGACCAACTTTGAATATCTGACTTTTTGTGGCCACAATGGGAATTTTTTTCAATTTTCTGGAATGGTAAGAGGCATTGTCCATAATAATTGCGGTATTGTCTTCCAGTGTTCAAAAAAAATCTTTTGGAGCCAACTTTCAAATGACTTCCCATCCATCTCATGGTACTCTCCACTTTTGTTTGATTTAAAGCCCACAGTGCATCCGGAACAAAACCTTTCTCACTTGCGATCTGACACATTATTAATTAATTATAAATTATATTATATATACTAATTAATAAATTGAAGGTTTATTTTAATTGGGGGATTTCTTAAACCGGTCGACTACCCATCCAAATATACATGTCTTGCAGAATCGCAGAATCATCCACCCAACTTTTGATTTTGTATGACCAGCATTTATCCATGTCTGATCTAATATATTGTTCTATTTTCAGCTATTGTCTTATATTTTGCAAATAATCTCTTTGTCATAGAACAGTTTCATTTTTGTCCAGTAGCAAACTGTTCATCCACGTTTTTGAAATTTAAAATTTAATCTTCTTAAAAGTTTGTAAAACGTGGTTCTCTTAAAATTTGGTCATTATTATTATTTACATCGCTTAGGACTTTGTCAATTGTCGGAATTTTAATACGGAAAAAATATTGATGAACCTTGTCTTCTTATAGCTGTCTTATCAAAGTCATCTACAGCATATATTGATTTTAAACGATTTTGGTTTGTTTTCGGTGCAGATAATGTGTGGATAGATTCATTAATGACATTGGAAACACTTTTCGAACAAACTCCAACTTTATTTGATGTTAACGCTAAAGTATAATTTTTTTGTAATTAACATTTATACGTATTATTGAAAATTGCCCGTTGTCATCCGCAGACTCCGTATCAGACATTTTTAATAAATGTAATAATTATACTTTTTCCAACTAAAACAATAAAATAAGCAATTTCTAAATTTACTCTTAGGACCGGTTCTACAATCCAGGTATAAATCGGAGAATAGTTATTCTGAGTATAACTTATACTTGAGTTTATTCCAAGTATAACCTTTCGAGCGTTCTACATTGTGAAATCGACCGCGGAATAGTTATTCTGGGTATAACCACAGAACACTAAGGTAAAACGAAATAGTAGATCTGATATCTTCAAAATTAGTTCAAATTGTTATTGACAGCGACATTTGGCATTTGTCATAACTGTAAAATTTGTTTACAATTGAAAGGAATTGAATAATTGATTGGCTTTATGTGGTATTTTATCTACGTTTATATTATTATACTTTACAAAATTAATATAAAATGGATAAAAAAAAATGTAAAAATTTTACATATACAGAAATTGAAATGCTTGTGAGTTTACTTGAAGAATATAAAGAAATAATAGGTATGTAAAAAAATATGTATCTATGGGTTAAGTATTTATTTTAATTTTGCTTTTAGAATGTAAGAAAACTGACACAACAACAAGTGCCATGAAAGATAAGGAATGGTTAAAATTATCCATAAAATTTAATTCCAATTGTGGTACAGGAAGGACAGCTAAAATGCTTCGAAGCAAGTGCGAGTCTTTGAAGAAAACCACAAAGAGACAATATGCCAGTTTAAAGTTCACATTTTAAAACAAGAGTTGAGAAATAAAGTGTAAAATATTTACTTAGTACTTAGTTAATGAAAATGAAAAGATTAGAAAAAATTAGAAAATGTACGGCACATAATGAGAGATAGAGCCATCAGAGAAGACGAATGGATGGACAGAAAACGATGGCGGTCGAAATGCGAGAAACGGCAGAGGCTGTAGGAACCTCGCTTATATATATATATATATATATAATATATATATATATATATATATATATATATATATATATATATACTTAGTTAATACAGGACATACTCCAACCTTGTATGAACAACCCTATGGGGAATAACAAATGACCATTAAAAAGTTTCGCTCTCATTGTTTAATAACATATACTGCGAGTTGTCAATTTTGACTGACTTCTATTCATCATAACTTTTGAATTGTAAATTTGATGTGTCTCATATTTTGGTCAAACATGTCACTAAACATCACATTTAAACTAGAAATAAAGTCAGGTCCGGTTTAAAAAAAAAATAGTTCCTTCTGTTCATGAAAGAATCTCAACCTATGGTTTTTAAAAACTTTACAAAAATTTTACAAATTAGACAAACTGGAATATCAAGTTTTATGAAATAACAACTCCCCTTGCACTTTTTACTGGTTACTTGTTATTTCCTATAGGGGTTTCCGTACGAGGTAGGAGTATGTATAGTTCCTCATGACTCACATTATATTATATTAGGTTTGTTCCAGCAAACATTTTAGAGAAGACAAGGTTACTTCAATAAATACACAAACTGCTGTACTAAACTAGATAGTAGATAAGTTTCATGGAAGCGGTTCTAGCATTGAATCAATAAAATAGTGATATTATATTGTAACATTTTATTGTATCTCAAATATATTGCAACTGTTTCTGTACTCAAGTTATTTCCTAACCCATGGTTTCTCAATTTTTATTTCAGTGCTGTAGTGAAAATCAAAAACCTTTTATGAACTCCTTGGTTTTACCCTCTTTATATGACTTTATTTACACTCTTACTTTCAACACCCCGATCTTGACAGGCTTTTTGTAATACTATTTTAACAACCATGTACATCATTGTATATTTTACTACTTATTTATAAGCCAAAGTAGTAAAATTTTTGGAATATTGTATATAAAATCATTTCCCTTAGTAAGATTTCCTTCTTAAATTTTTTATTATCATCAACTGAGATTAGTGTTGTAATATAATAACCAAAATGATGTTAATATATCTATATAGGTACTTCACGTTTTAAACAAGTATAAATATTGGATTACAAAATATATAATTTTAGTTAAAGAAATGTTTATATAATACAGATTCTAGAATTACAGTCTCTGTTATCAAAACATTAAAAAATATATTGCCTTGGTAAGATTATACCTATACTATATTAGTCAAATGTGTAGAGGTTATTACATTATATACATATCCTAAAATCTTAGAATTGAAATAATAAATGCTTTCTTTTTCCTTTGGATTTACAATCTAAAATGTTTCTGTAATATCAAAAATTTTATTTTATATATAAAAACAAACAAAACCACAGTTCATTGAAAGGAATAAAGTGAGGTTAAAATATTACAGATTTGACAACTCCTGACCGACCAATAGAAATGCAGTATAAATTTATACTCGGTATATCTGCTAAACTTTGGAGGGATAAAGTTATTCTACAGATATACTCAGATTATCTTATTCCTAGTTTATTCTTTGTTTGTAGAACACCATTAATGAAGTTATTCCAAGTATAACTATATTCTCAGTATATACTAGCATTGTAGAACCGGCCCTTATAAATGCTTTATTATACTTTTGTATTGACTATAAATAAATAAGTTCTTAAAAAATGGTTGCACTATATTAACACACGACCTATCGAGCAACAAATCAACAAAACAAAAGTTTTGCACAACTAACTACGTCGACCTTAAATTTGACGAAACGAAAAAGCAAAGTGTGTACATGTTAGCACAAGCGACATGACTAAGATGGTTCGATAACTTGTGACCGATAGCAAGGTGTTCGTCACGTGCAGACTCAAAACTCGATGACTTCTGTTTATTCTGTCGGTAGCTTGGAGTGGAATTTATTGTAGTACATAAAAGCGAAAATTCACAAAAAAATTTGACGTAGATAAAATAATTGGAAATTTGCTTATGGGAAATCAGAAAACTCTTAAGTTCCTGAAAATTAGAAGTTATTTTCAAGAAAATGGTAAAGGAAAAAGCGATACATTGTTTTATGTTTGCATAACAATTTTGAAATCCAGCTGTGTCCGGAAAATTTGAAATAATCAAAATTTTGCTGTGTTTGCTACTCCTTGTTAAATAAATCGTTGATTGTTTTAAGTATATAATAACAAACAGGCTTTCTAACCAATTTTGAAAAATTTAAATCAATTGTCCAGGTGAGGACAATTCACTTCATTCAATGCAATAATAATTATTTTTTTCTTTATATCTCGACTTGGTGATATAACTGTTTAAACACAAAAATTTAATTTTTGTTGTACTTTTTTATAACAATAATTGAACATGTTACTTTAAAAACCACACCAGTATTGTTTTTCTAAGTGGTTTTTATGTCGTATTACAATCTACTTAGCTGCATGCATGTTCTGTATCAAACTACACCAGTGCAAAAACACCGAGAGTATGTGACTGGTGTGATTTTGCATATAATATACAGTTCTGACTGGTAAGAATTTATCGGATGTTTTGGGATTTATTTATTTGCAAACGATAAGAGTCAGAAACTCCATCCAATGTTAAAGATTTAAAGTACGTAAATTACAATTAATAATTTAGTTAGCCCAAAACATAGCATCGTCTGACCTAGAGTGAGCGGATGTAAACAACGTTGGTTCTCCGTGCCAGAAGCGGCTGAAGTTCATACTTACCAAGACGTCCGGCTAACGTGGTGTTTTACAGCCAAATCCTCTCGGGATGAAATTAGCGAGTAAAAAGCTACGTCTCCAGTGAATCAAGCATCCCTGACCAAGAGAAATAGACAAGTTCTTGAATAGGGGTGCTAAGAATTCCTGGAAACGACCAAGCTGCCAACTTTATATGTTAGGGCATATACTTATGTGATCTTTAAAATATCTCTTTCACTAAGTTTTAAGGTTAAAGAAGCTACTCTAGTAGAGAAACTATTTACTGATATAATTGTCTTCATGTTTTTTTTATTAAATTAACAATGCACCTAACCCTAAGACTAACCAGTATTTTAAATTTAACCGAATCTGCTACTTTACTGTCCTAGGTATTCCCAATGGTTCATCTTAGAATCTAATAATTATTGTTGCACACTTCACTGTTGTGACTAAGTTCACTGCCCGAATTTTAACTGACATTTATATATTTATCACTATCACAAAAATTCAAAAGGCTTGGTACGTTTGAGCCTGAGAACTAAACACTTCCCTGTTTGTATGGTTGTGGAGTCGGTTTTTGTGACCTTAGCAATCTTCTTTATTTGTTTTTTAATTGGTGCTATACGAAGTTTCCTTTTTAGATCTTTGTTGCGGATATACCATAGAACGTTGACTATGTTTCTTAGTATCCGGTTTTTAACTCTTCGAAAGCAAGCGTAATCACTCTCACTAGTACAGCTTCATAACTGTAAACCATAAGACCACACTGGTTTAAGCATTTGTTTGTAAACTAATACCTTGTTCCTGATTGTAAGTTGTAAGCTTCTACCTCATATCCAATATAATTTCTTGTCACCCGGTGAATCTCGATCTGAGAGGAATGTGTGAAATCGATTGCCGGGCATGTAGAGGTGACTTATCAGGCTATACATGCGAAATGTGCTACTGGTGAAAAACAGAAGCTGATTAACCGCAAACCACACATGGGATGTCCGTGGTCTTTTACAACCGGATAAACAAACTGTTCTGGAGTAACGAATTAATATCTCTGTGGTCGGTCCCTCTGAAGTTCGTTTTCTTAAAGAGAGGCACTATACAACTAATTTGGGAGAACACCGAAATCAGATCGATTATATAATGAGTAAACTTCGGTAGAAAACATCTTTTAGCCAATGTAAAACACGGCCTGGGACTGACTGCGGCTCTGATCATGAACTCCTTGGTATGCTAGGGTCTGAAACAAGACCAAATATCACAAATAAAAGATACACAACACTTTTAAAGCCAATGTAATTAGATAGACGACGCTTTTGAAATGTTGAGATGGAGACGACTGGTTCGAATTCCATGGACAGCTCGCCGCACGAGTGCCTCGGTTCTAGATGAAACTAAACCCAATCAGCGTCTTTTTAGTACTATTGACCCTAAAATTCCAAAGTTCTTTGGTCATATCTATCCAAGTGATCACAAAATAAAGCGGTTTATAGTTCAAGGAAATGAATAAAATTAAATGGGATGTCATAGGTACAGCGAAGTTAGAAAGAGAGGTAAAACTTTAAAAACACTGAAATCAAGGCATATATTCTATCAGACTGGCCCTGAAACTAAATCAGCTGGAGGGATCGGTTTCTTTGTCCATAAAAACCACGCGAACAAGATAGTAAACATCCAAAGTATATAATCTAGAGCGGCATATCTTATTCTGAAGTTAACAGTAGATATCAACTCAAAATTATCCAAGTATATATATCCAATATCTGATATATCTACTGCGCTTAATGATTCTCGTACTCAATTTACAATTTTATGTGTAGATTTCTACGTAAAAATAGGTGTAAAAGAAGCAAAGCTAGAAACATCCTTGGGAAAATTCGGTTCCCCAGTAAGAAATGACAGAGGAGAAACGCTACTAGGATTCCTACTTCAGAATAGTTTATTTAACATGAACAGCTTCTTTTATAAAAAAAAAATGCACAGAAGATGGACCTGGGAAAGCCCAAATGGTAGAACAAGGAACGAAATCGACTACATCATAAGTGACAATGACATCAATTGAATAATAACTTGAATAATTCAATTCAAGTCACATTGTCATAAACGCCTTACAAGAAAGTCACCGAGTGCAGTGTCCTAAAAGAAAATCAGATAGTAAAGTCCATATACTGAAAAGCTGCTAGATCAAAGAAGACAAATAAGAAGCGATGAGAATGCAGACAGCCACACTCCTAAGAGAAATGAATAAAACTGTTTCGAAGGCAATAAGGAGAGATTTAAGAAAATTTAAAACCGATATTAAACGTACTATACAGAAAAATAACAGCTTAAAAGGTCTACGTAGAAAGCTATCGAATGCGAAATTCATAAATTAAGAATCAAGCAAAATGAAATAATATCACGTAGAGACGAGTTAATACCGGTCGTCGAAGAGTTCTACGAGGAATTATATGGAAGTAGACGAGAAGATCGAACAGGAATACGAACAGCCAATTCAAAGAAGATCATGAATCAAGGTTCCGAACTAATGCCAGAAATAAATGTAGATGAGATTCAACAAGCGTTAAGAAAAATGAAAAATAACAAAGCTTCAGAAGAGGATGGAGTTGTAATAGAAGCTATCGTAAATGGAGGAGATATGCTATTAAATTAATTAAGGAAACTGTTTTTGTTTGTAGCAAAGAGAGGTGCCCAAAGAATGGAACAATGTTATAACTATCCTTTTAGATAAAAAAGGAGATAGAACGGACCTAGAGAATTATAGACCTATTAGCCTGTCGAACTACATATATAAGCTCTTCACTAGGTTTGTGACTCCAAGATTGGAGAGAAAATTAGATTTCTACAAACTGAGAGAGCAGGCATGATTCCCGTCAAATTATGGTACCAATGATCACCTCCATACAATAAAAACGCTCATTGAAAAATCTATAGAATACAATAAACCTCTTGTCCTCACTTTCATAGATTTTCATAAACGTTCGATACGATCGAAATAGACAGCCTAGAAGCAATGAATTATAGCAGGATTGACCATAGGTATAGTGAACTTATTTACAAAAATGTCACTATGACTGTTAAGATACACGATAAAACCCGACCAATAAAAATAAAACGTGGGATAAGGCAAGGAGATACATTGTCACCGAAATTATACATAATGGCATTAGAGTATGCGTTTAAGATGGTTGATTGGGACCATAGAAGAGTAACAATAGACGGCGAACAACTTAACCATCTCCGTTTGGCAGATGACATTGTCCTTATCACGTATGATTTAGGAGAAGCCACAGATATGTTAAATTAATTGGACTTTGCATGTTCGAAGGTGGGCCTCAGAATGAACTTGACCAAAACTAAGTTTATGACAAATAAGGTACCCAATAACCATTTAACTATGCAAAACAAAGTGGTAGAACTGGTGGAAAAATATACGTATTTGGGTCACGAAATAAGAATCAGCAGAGATAACCAAATATGCGAAATCCAAAGACGACTTACTTTAGCGTGTGCAGCCTTTGGAAAACTGCGAGACACACTTAGAGCCAACATACCAATTAGCCTCAAAAGAAAAGTATTTGACCAATGCGTATTACTGGTCATGACCTATGGGGCGGAAACTATGCCTATAACCAAGACTATGGCTTCAAAATTGAGAGTGGCACAGAGACGAATGGAACGATCTACGATGGGAGTGACGTTGCAGGACCGAATAAGAAACGAAGATTTGCGAAGAAGGACGAGTATTGCTGATGTTGTGGAACGAATAGTGGAACTGAAATGGAATTGGGCAGGCCATGTAGCGAGAATGCATGACTCAAGATGGACGAGTAAAATTACACATTGGATGTCAAGAGCAGACAAACGTAGTCGAGGAAGACCACCTACACGTTGGGCTGACGATATCAGGCGTATCACTAAAAATTGGCAACAAAGAGCACAAAATAGCAAATAATGGAGAAGTTTAAGGGAGGCCTATGTCCAGCAGTGGACGTGATAAATGAAGGCCGGATGATGATGATAATGATAGTTCAAGGAAAGGCTCAGAGTAAACGCCAACGCGGCAGATCTCCACAGCAATGGGAAAAAATTACGGAAAAGCTTCTCAACAAACAGTATATTGAGGCAGTACAAGTAACAGATGATCGCGACCAGTGGCGGAATATAATTAATCAAAAGATCCGAGCTGCTGAAGCCCATCTAAGATGTTAATGACTATGATGATAATGTTCGACTCCCTAATGTATATTCTTATAACATTGCTTATGCGTTTAATGCTTCAATACTTGTAATATCACTCAATATTTCATGTTTGCCATCAACTCTTTCAATATTAGTGCCATTCAATTCAATATATTTTTTTTAATCTGAATTTTTTAACATAAAATTACCCTTTTAAAAAATATTTATTGTATAAAAATAATTTTTTTATGTAAAAATACCAAATAATACATTTCGAAAAGAAAAATACAAATAAGGCAAATTTCAACTCACATTTCAGTTAGATTTTCACTTATAAATTTGTATAAATCACCATTTTAACAGAAATTGCATAAGCTTTCTTTTTTGTGAAACAATACCTATATCTAATTATGCCCAGAAAAAAAGTTAAAGTCAAAACTTAAAAATTCGAGTTTTACATTATTTTTTGGTCTTATTTTATTTAAAAAAACTATCTCCGGAAACCTTATATGGCGATACTGCCAGGATCCATCTAAACATTATAGATCTAAAAATCATCACTATAATAGAAGCGCCCGGTCGTAAAACATGTTAAATGATAAAATCTAAAAGTTTTAGATGTCTGCATGAATAACTTGTCAATTGCTGATATTACAGATTGCATACTTCTAATCAGGGCCGGCGATAATACTCCTGCAAGGGATGCACTGCAGGCGGGCGTCTTTGTTAATGTTATGAAGTTATGAATTGGCCTATGCAAGTAAAAACTGTTTCGTGATGTTAAATACCAGGTTTTAATTGTGGTGGCAGTTGCTCATGGTATGTGTGTAACTTAACAAGTTTTAGTTTTTTAGTGCTAATAATTAGTTTTTTGTTTGAGGAGAATATTACTAACATTTGACGACAAAAAAAAAAGAAAATTAAATAAACAAAGTAACAAATGCAGAGGAAAATGCTATCAGAACAAGAGCGGGCAACAATATTTTCTAAAATTTGGGAGCCTAAGAACTATGATATACAAAATGCGTATCTTTATGAATGTGTGCGTAAAAATAGTATAAAAAAGTAAATACAAGAAGGACATCCACTATTGAATACAGTATTCAAACAAACAATACGGATTAGACATTTTTCAAACTTGTTTTTATTTCTGTGCACGGAATTGGTAGAGGCCAAGTAGAGTATATTGTAAATAAACGGAGAAGGAATCATTCTTCAGGAAAAAGACCAAAGAAGTAAACACGGAAACCAAAAAAGGAAGTACTCGTAAAATGATTTTGAAACAATTCATCATTTTATAAATTCCTTGCCACGATATGAAAGTCATTACAGTCACAATAAAAACTTAAATGAAGAATATATGAGTCTAGAGTTTAATATTGAATTACTATATGAGAGGTACAAAGATAACTGCCAAAATGTAAATCCACTAGGTAGTTTTCTTTCCTGACAAATTCAGAACAGGTTTTACAGAGGATTATAATATCACGTTCAAAACTCCTAAATCCGATACATGTGCGAAATGCGGTAAATTAATATAAATCAAGCTAGAGAAACTGGAAAGATCGAAAAATTTAAAGAGCAAGAAAAGTTACAAGGAACTAGATTTAAGGAAGCCCGAAAAAAAAATGTTCATGCTATAACCTTTGACCTCTAAAGGCTTTCCTCTTTTAAATGTGCCTATCTTCTAGAGATGTTGGCGACCACATTGACCCATCTTATTCTATTCACAGCAGCTCGAAATAGATCAGTTGACGTTAGACCAGCTTGGCCAGCCAGGATAGACGTCTACGTCCAGGGCCTCTCTTACCCTCAATATTGCCCTGTAGAATCAACTGTAGAAGTAGGTATTTATCATTACGCAGGCTTGGCCCACTCTGAAATTGGCTACTGGGCCTTGCTTTAAAAAAACTGGTGCTATAATTTTAGTATCCATTGCTGCAATTAATCTAAAGAAGGGTATGTGGAAGGGTAAGTATTTTGAAAAATTTGATGTCCGCGGAGAAACACTTTATGCCATATCATCTAACTGTTGTTGTTTTGTGTAAAATTTAAGAGGTCGCTGGTTAAATGATATTAGAATAATAATGGAGAAAAAATGTAATATTTTGACTGTAAATAAAAATAGCGAAAATCGCAAATATTTAATTGTAAATAAAGCCTGATGTTGTCACCACATCCTAAAAGGGATTAGGACTGAGGAGGAGGAGGAACTCATTACTGTTAACTGTACAAAGAACATAGGTTTACCTCTTGGTATATTCGTACCCAGTAGAGTAGATTGGTAGCGCTGACCGTCGCGACGCCATCCGGGCGCAAAAAGAAGGGACGTCCCATGCTTACTATCCGCTGTCTCGGTAGGAAGTGTTTCGCATTTTTCGCAAGTGCATCACATAAATCAACTCTATTGTAGAGCGCTTTGAAATACATACCAAAAATAAAAAAGAAGTCAAATTCTTTGAACTAAGACTAAATGTGTTCAAGCCAGTTTAACAATAAGATTTTACGAAATATCAGGAAACAATAAGTTAGAATATACCATTAAATTAGATCACATTATAGGTCAGTAAAAGAAGAATATTAAAATAAATACACACATACATACTTTCTCAAACAGTTGTGAAAATAAAAATTGTACAGTGGTGGGATTTCGTAGGTCTATAAGCTTCTTGAAGATTCAAAAAAAAAAATATATTCATGTTTTTCAATAGGTAGATCTTACTATGTTACCTAGTGATAGGAATTTGCCCTCGTGGAAAAACATGCAAAAACGAATACTGCAGTCTATTCTCCTAATGATTGGGACCCAAAAAGAAAAGACCTTTCGTTATAACCAGTTTAAAAAGAGCAGACAGTTTCAATTTATCTTATCTAAGGGAGCAGTTTGTCCAAACCTATTTTGGCATAAACAATAATGTAAAATTCGAATTTTACATTACATGAGGATGAGGATTACATTACATGCGCCATTACATGGCGCATGTAATGTCCTCAGTAGATTCCTTCAATTTATCATCCGTTCTACTATTCACTTAATTCAAAGTGAATATTTTCTGTTCCGTTCTGAAAACCTGTTAAGTGGCATTTTTCTCAAGTTTTCTTTTAATTATTTGTTAAAAAAAAAATAAATTGGATAAGTAATGGCTTTTGTTTTGAAACGGGTGTGCATGATTTCCGTTTTATTCAAAATTTTTGTGTTAACATCTTATGTTCAAATTAATTATCATTATAACTTTAAATTAAGTCAATACTTTCTGCAATATATAACTTTGACACTTAACAAGTTTTATGACTGGAGGCTTTAATAATGAAAAGCACTTGCATAAAACCTTAGAATGTAGTGTTATCTGAAAAACAGCTAGAAGGATATAACTTATAAAAATAGACATAATTTACCTATTAGTTAATTTCTGTGTTGCTTTTGAATTAGATCTACAATGAAATTGAAAATTCTATTAATTCAGGTGATTTCGGTCTACTTGTAGATATTATAAGTTCATTAGATTTAGTTCCGAAGGAACTTCCAAAACAATTCAGCTTGATTAATTGAACGCCATGCTGCAAGTATGTAACAGTGATATTAAAAGTAAAAATATTACCTATCCTAGCAAATCAGGTCGATTAAATACTAATGTAGCTAATAAGTAAGAAATGGTTATCGTTTTAAGATATGTAGGTACATTGATGTAATATAACTGAAAGGTTCCATATTAGACCTGAGGGGCATACGGCTGAACAATTAGCAAATGTCCTATTAACTGCATTAGAGCAATAGTGATAAAACAAGAACAATTAGTTGCACAATGTTATGATGTGACTTAACTCGGCATACAAATTGACATACATAACAATGTTATGTATATCAACTCGGAGAAGTACAAAAAAATTTTGCCAAGCGTGTGTTATACATTGCTAAGTAAATCAACTGAACCGTGTTATAAAAAAGATGCGTCAGTAAATAAAAAAGAATATTGCTTTGCCAACCTAAATAGGTTTGTAAATTTTTTCATTGCCTACAAAACTAACAGAGGTATTAAAAAGCGTCATTAAACGCCTCCTTGTACTATACATATATGAAAATAAAAATGACCTTATTGAATTGACTTGACTTGAAGACTAGACTATTGAATTGACCTTGAAACAATTGGTAATTTAGCTAACGACACCTAAACCATAAATGAAGCAAAGGGATTACTTGATTATTTACGTAACGAAGATTTTTTTAGTTGGATATTTTTCATAGAATCATCGCATCTTTTTCTTTAGGTGCGGTCTCTAATGGAGATTGGCGATGATTTCTGCAAAGTCATCTCTATCCTGTGCTTTTCTTATTAGAGTTTGGAGGTCTAGTCTTGTCCATCCTTGATGTTACTCGTCCAGGTCATTTGTTGTCTGCCTGGATCACGATTTCCTTCTATTTTTCTATCATTATTAGTTGAAGGAAGTTACATCTCTCGTGTCTGAATACATATCCAAGATAAGATGTTTTCCGTTTTTTAATAATAAATGGACGCTCGATGCCAGAATAGCAAAACGGAATAAAAAATTAGACAATTTAAGAGCCCAAATGAATTCAAAATACGTTTCTAGACAAGGTAAACTCCAAATATATAAAATAGTAAGTAGACCTCAGCAACATATGCCTGCGAGGCATAGAAATTGAACAAGAAGGAATAAGATATTTTGGAAAGATGGGAAAGAAAAATATTGAGACGCTTATTCGGAGGAAAGAAGCCAGAAAACGGGTGGGAGAGAAGAACCAATAACAAATTAATAGCTTTGTACAAAGAATCTATCAAACCAGTTTCGTCAAGTTGCAAAAAATTAGATGGTTGGGATATGCAGAAATAATGGAACCGAACAGAATGCCTAAAATAGTTATGACCAGGAAACTAATCGTTCCCAAAAGAAACGATAGGCCCAGAACGAGCTGGATCAATGAAGTTAAAAGATATTAAGCACGTGAAGTGAATAAAAAAATTATGTTGATCGGGTCCTTTAGAGCAGTTAAGAACTTTGTATATACTTACGTTTGAGTCGTGATTAAACTAATTTTCATTATAGATGACACGTCACACAGAAACACAGTTTATCCGAGACGATACCTCCTATCTCCACCTAGGCAAGAAATCTCGATCTACCAACTGACATTTCAACTTTAATCAATCCATCATCGTTGTATATTTACGCACCACAAAAAACCAAAAATATTGTTTATCTTTAGCATTAATTTGATTCAACTTTTTTCTTCATTATGTTTTGGAGTATTTTCCTTTCGTTTTTTGTTAATTTTAAGTAATTGAACTTTGACATATTATACAATTATAAGACAGTACGAAGTTCGCCGGGTCAGCTAGATTCATAAAAATGCCCCAGGTCTTAACGACATGTTGTGCGTATCAATAAAAAAATAATTTGCAGCTCCATTTTTCGCAAAAGATCTTTCTGTGAAAGATCATGCAATAAGTTAAACAGGGAATTGGGACGAGACCGATGTTACAACTGTTTATGTACCACCGAAAATAATCGGACTCAAAGGAATAAAACATTTGGGTCAAATGACTAGTGCAACACGAGGACAAATCGTTACTCTAATAGCCTCAATCAATGCAATTGGTAATCACATGCCACCGATAATGCTATTTCCAAGGGTGAATTTCAAGCCACATATGCTAAAGGGATGTCCGGTTGGGACCATAGGAGGTGCTAATCCGTCCGGGTGGTCAAACGACGAAATATTGTTCTTGCAATATTTACAACATTTTAAAAATCATGGGAAATCAACAGTTGAGGATCCCATCATATTACTCTTGGATAATCACGATAGCCATGTGAATGTTAAATTTTTGTAAGCAAGACGGCATTACTCCGATAACGTTTCATCCTCATACCATCCATAAGGTGTAACCGCTCGGCAGAACAGTATTTGGACGAATAAACACATATAATAATGTGACCTACAAAGAGCGGATGATTATGCATCTTGGACAACCTATTTCAGTTTATGAAGTAGCTGAGCTGACATATAAGGCTTTTCCAATAGCATTAACTACATCCAATATCTAGAAAGGGTTTAAAATCAGCGGTCTCTATCCAATGAATGAAAATATTTCTAAAGTGAATGAGTTTTTATGTAACAGATCGTCCTCTGAATCCGCCTACTGTTGGTCATGAACCAGTCGATATTGAACAAGATAATGAACAGACTAAAGCTTCTTCTAAAGAAATTACCGTCTCTAATTCCTCTACCTCAAAAGGTCTTCAGGAAGTTCTATTACACCTGGAATGTTTCGACCCGTGAGGAAGAGCAAGAGGAAAGTCACGTATACTTACCGACGCTTCAGAGAAAGACGAAACAGCGGAACTCAAAAATAGAAAGACTCTAGCGAAGGCGTCATCTAGGAAAGTTCAGGCAGTACCATGAGATTAGCGCTAGAATGTGTTTTAAAAACGTCCCAGACAGTTACCAGGTATGATAGTGAATCAAGTTCAAGTAGTTATAGAGAAAACAATTGAGGAATTAGTAGCTAGAGTGGAAAAATTATTAAATGACCAAGAAATATACGACCTTACCTGAGAATTACGATATTAAAAAAGGTACTTTGTGGTAGTGAAAGTGGTAGACAAAATTGTTTTTGCACAGCTGCACAAGATAATAAAAACAGCACGTCATGAAGTGCACTTACAGTTTAATGTTGTCTTTAGCGGATTTAATGTAAAATAAGTTTTTATGCAAATTATTCATTCCATTCATAATGTTTATTTTTAAATCTTGAATAAATATCTTGCACAATCTGTTCTTATTTTTTATTTTTTCCATAACCGACCCAAGGTACAATGTTGGTCCAAGGTATATTACCAGCTAGTTCCTTGGGTCAACTTTCAAGGGCAACTAAGATATATTTTTGACTAACTGATAAGTTAAAGTATGTATAAATAATCTAATTATATCTAATAGGCAAATAAACAAAATTACTAACGTATTTAATAAACTTTGCGAATATATATTTCAAGGTACAACACTCTCCCCTACGTCGCCAAACTTTATTTAAAATCTATATTTTTGATTTGATTATATTTGATTATCTATACTTTGAGTCTGGTATAAAGATTGAAATGAATTGCAAGTATTTGATCTGCTCCTTGCGAATGATCAAGTGGTTATAGCTAGAGATGAAGGTGACATAGGACTTGAAGCTAAATATTAATCAGGCGGAATCTGTAGAAATTCAGAAGAGCAAATTCAAAATGTTATAATATGTAGAGTTTATTAAGAGTATTATTTCAGAAGAGATAACTTCAAAAAGTAACATTAAACATCTTAGTGAATAATTTTGTTACGAACATGCATTCAGTGCGGCCCGTCTAACGGTTGCATCTCGAAGCATCTCGGCATCGAGAACCATCGATGAATAGATCCCTCGAAGGCAAGAGAAACAAATGGTCACGTATACGCCTAGAGGTGGGAACTTTCTAGAAAATAGTAACTTTGGTATATATATGTAACGATCTTAGGAGTTAGTTTAGTTGATAAGAGAATACCGAACTGTAAAGTTATAAATAAATAAATTTATATAAATTCGAACCGCTCGTTTTATTTAAAAACGGTACAGTTGGTGTCAGGTGTGGGGTTTCAACATAAATCCAGCAGTGACTTTTGAAAAAGAGTTTAAAACTTTTGAAAAGTATTGTTCGTCGGGAATATCCGCGTAGTTCGGTAGTGACCTTTGTACGAAAGAACATTTATAAAAGTACGTGTGTGCCTGTACAAAGATGCTGCTAGTACATCTCTCGGTAAAACAGTTGCGTGAGCAATTAGAAGAACGCGATGAAGACTGCAGCGGGTCCAAGAAGATCCTCCAGGAGCGACATGAAGAATGTTCTTAACAAGAATGGAGATGACCCAGAGACATTCCAGTTTCAATCATCAGAAGAAACAGTTTTAACAAAAATAAATGAGAAATTTGAAAATGTCTCACAAATGATTGAAGAATCTTCGAAACAAAATGATAGTAAATTTGAGAACGTTACCAAAGATTGGATGAAACGTCTCAAATTATTAAAGAAGTAGGTAAACAAAACGACGAGAAACTCGAAAATGTGTCTAGAAGATTCGACGAGAAATTTGAAAATGTTTTTCAAATGATGGAAGAAACTTCTAAAAAGAATAATGAGAAATTTGAAGAAGTCTCTAAAACATTCGATCAGATGCAGAAAAATGTAAACAACGTAGAAGAGAAGATCAAACAATTAGAGACCATGATAACTAACACGAAAATGCTACCACCAATTAGTACGGTAGCCTTAGAACCGGTAGTGAAAGAAGAATCACCCAGAGACGAAATGACACATCATATGATATTCAAATTGCCACCATTTGATGGAAAGTCCTCTTGGTCCATATACCTTAGATATATACCTTACAATTTGAAGCTATTGCGACAGTCAATGATTGGACAGAACAAGAAAAGGCTGTTTCCTTGACTGCTGCTTTACGAGGTGATGCTGCAGATATCCTAAGATCGATTCCTAAGGATCAAGAAAAATGTTACCAGACCTTATTTACTCGACTAGACAAACGTTACGGAGATGCCCATTATTGCCCATCTACAACAAGTCTACAAGGAGCAACTAAGAAGTAGAACTCAACGAGCAAGTGAGAATTTGCAAGAGTTTGAAGCAGATGTTGCTCGTATAGTGCAGTTGGCTTATCCGGAGGTACCAGACAACATTTTGGAAGAAATTGCTAGATACCTTCGTCAATGGGTTAAAAGAAAGTGAATTACAGAAAGCTTTACGACTAGCAAGACCGAAAGTTCTAGATGAAGCGCTCGCTATTGCCTTAGAACATGAAACAGCTAGTCAAACTTCACGGAGCCATCGAGTAAGAATCATTGAAGAAGGCGACGAACCAAACAATGAACGTCTAGAAGAAATGGTACGAAAAAATAGTTCATAACACGATGCCGAAGAGACGCGAGTCCAGATGTTGGAATTGTGGTGACGTAGGTCATATTCGCCGTAATTGCAAGAAAATGATACAACAGTCGGAAAACTAGAACGAGTCGACACTAAGGGGCAACTGCCGACCTCGAGAAACACAGCCCCCATAGTAACTGTGAACATTACGTCCTCCGGTGGAATTCATAGCTTGTACATCGAGGGTCGTATTAATAATAAATGTATATCGTTTTTTGGTAGATACAGGTGCAACAAGAACTTAGCACGGCCAGAGACCATCTTAAATTATCGCCTGCAACAGTAAAGCTTAGACACATCAACTGGTGAGATAATTAATACATATGGCGAGGCTAAATATGTCAGTATCCATTGGCCAGACCACAGGGAAACATCGAGTATTAATTGCAGAGATCTCCGACGAGTTCATATTGGGGATGGATTTACTACGGAAAGTTGGGGCTGTATTGAATGTCAAAGATGGAGTTCTCGAGATCGGTGGTGAAGAGTTGCCGTTTCATGAAGACAAAGAAGATGTTATCACCTTAATAAACTACTTGTGACGTAACAATACCGGTAATAGTGAGAAAAATTTTGATGGCCAGACCTGATAGTTACTGCCGAGAGGGAAGTTTTAAGGATGGTCGAAGATGTGAACAATGCCGAGTTCCTAACGGCAAAAGCTTTGGTGAGAATTCGAGATGTCGTTCCTGTAAGAGTTATGAATTTAAAGGGAACTGCTATTAAGTTAAGTAAAAGAACCTTGATCGGACAGTGTGTTCCCGTGGCTTCGATTTGTTCCATGAGTACTAATGAGAAACCGTCGAAATCCAAGTATCCAAAGGAGCTTGTTGAGACGATGATTAAAACGTGCCAAGATCTTGATGATGAACGAACTAAAAAAGGGAAGTCTATGCTGATAGAATTTCAAGATGTTTTTGCCATTGATAAAGAAGGATAATGGCAAAACAAGCATAGTAAAGCATAAAATCAATACCGGAGACGCTCAGCCAATCAGACAACAACCTAGACGACTTCCATTTGCGAAAAGAGATGAAGCGAAGACATCATCAAAGATATGAACAAACAAGGGGTAATTGAACCATCAAACAGTCATGGACATCACCAGTAGTACTAGTAAAGAAGAAAGATGGTTCAACACGTTTTTGTATTGACTACCGACAGCTCAATGCGGTAACTAAAAAAGATAGTTATCCTTTGCCCAGAATAGACGACACTTTGGATACACTTTCTGGTTCTCTTTGGTTCTCCACACTCGATCTGAAAAGTGGATATTGGCAAGTAGACATGGAGCCAGCTGTTCGTGAGGAAAACCGCATTCTCGATAGGATCAGGGCTTTGGCAGTTCACAGTTATGCCCTTTGGTTTATGTAATGCCCCGGCCACATTTGAAAGATTAATGGAGGCAGTTTTAAGAGGTCTAACATGGATAACATGCCTGGTTTATTTGGATGATGTAATTGTAGTAGGAAGATCCTTCGATGAACATGCCAATAATTTGACAGAAGTCTTTCAACGATTGCGGGCAGCAAATTTGAAGTTGAGTCCGAAGAAATGTCACTTGTTTCGACGAGAAGTGAAGTACTTGGGACATATTGTAGCAAGTAATGGTGTAACAGCTGATCCTGAAAAAACTTGCAGCAATTAAGGATTGGCCAGTACCAAGAGATAAACACGAAATTAGAAGTTTTCTTGGCCTATGTACATATTACCGACGTTTTGTCAAAGGTTTTGCCAATATCTCCAAGCCATTAACAAAGTTGACAGAAGAAGGCAAAGAATATACATGGAGCGAAGAATGCCAAAGAGCTTTCGAACACTTACAAATGGCTCTGATCAGCTCACCAATTTTAAGCTACCCTAGACAGGCAGGAAAAATTTGTGTTGGATACCGATGCAAGCAACAGTGCAATAGGAGCTGTTCTCTCCAAATCAAGATGGCAGGAGAAAGTCATCGCTTACTTTAGCAAAGTCTTGTCGAAACCAGAAAGAAAACTATTGCGTTACCAGGAGAGAATTGCTAGGCGTAGTAAAGACTTGCGAGCATTTCCATAAATACTTATATGGCAGAAAGTTTCTTCTTCGCACGGATCACGCTGCTCTAAAATGGCTCCTACAATTCCGTAATCCAGAGGGTCAGATGGCAAGATGGTTAGAACGATTACAAGAATATGATTACGAGATCGAACACAGAGCTGGAAGAGTTCATTTAAATGCTGATGCGCTTTCGAGAAGGCCGTGCAGTGAATATTGTAATCACTGTCTTAAATTAGAAGAAAGACTTTGCCCCGTGAGACGAACCACCGTCATTAATGATCAATGGCAGCCACAAAAGCTACAAGACGCTCAAGCAGATGATCCTGTATAAAGAGAGTATTGGATTGGATGCATCGAAGTGAAAGGCCTTCTTGGCAAGACATTAGTGCATGTAGTCCTGAAGTCAAGTGTTACTGGAGCCAATGAAATTGCCTAGTGCTAAAAAAATGATCTCCTTTATAGAACCTTTGAGAACGATGATGGTACAGAAACTAAGTTTCAGTTGATTGTACCTAAAAGTAAAGTGTCAGAAGTATTACGTCAGTTGCATGACGGTGCATCAGGTGGACACTTTGGTATTACGAAGACTCTGCAAAAGGTTCGAGAACGATTCTATTGGGTGAAACTGTAAAGATGATGTAAGAAGATGGTGCCGGAAATGTGAACTGTGTGCAACCAGTAATGGTCCAGTTGGTAAAAAGAGGGCACCCATGAAACAGTACAATGTTGGTAGTCCTATGGAACGAGTAGCAATCGATATTGCAGGTCCACTTCCAGAAACAAATGATGGAAATAAATATATCCTGGTAGCCATGGATTATTTTACGAAATGGACTGAGGCCTATGCGCTACCAAATCAAGAAGCTGCTACCGTTGCAGAGGTACTGGTTAAAGAATTCTTTAGCCGATTTGGTGTTCCCTTGGAGACCCACTCCGACCAAGGGCGAAACTTTGAGTCAAACCTTTTCCAAAACGTTTGTAAATTGATTGGCGTCAATAAGACCAGAACGACACCCCTTCATCCTCAATCAGATGGAATGGTCGAGAGAATGAACCGAATGATGGGTAAACACCTGTCCAAAGTTGTATCATAACATAAAATACCGCTCGGCCGTGAATGAAACTACGGGTCAGACTCCAACCTGCCTGATGTTAGGTCGTGAAGTTCGTTTGCCCTGCGACCTAGAGTTTGGCTGCAGACCTTCCGAAGAACATGTTGCAAGCGAAGATTATGTCGACCGCCTTAAGTTAAGAATGAACAACATCCATGAACTTGTCCGACAACACATCCAGTTAGCCAGTGACAGAATGAAAGATCAATACGATTCTCGATGCAAGAATGAAAGCTATGAAGTAGGTGATCTTGTTTGGCTTTATAATCCCAACGTCGTCGTGGCTTGTCTCTAAACTGCAAAGACAATGGGAGGGTCCGTATGAAATTAAAAGAGAATAAATGACGTAATATACCGAATTAGGAAGTTGCCGAAAGGTAAACCAAAAGTAGTTCACATAAATCGTCTTGCACCTTATGCTGGCTCAAATGAAACAGAAGAAGTACGAATCCTTCAACATGAGATCAAAGATAACCGGCGACCAAGCTTTAACGAGTTTATGTCAAAATTACGCAGAGAGAAAGAGTGCTAGATTCGGCGTGACGACAGAAGTTCAGCAGGATCTTTTTAGTGTTCCGCATAACGTCTCTCTAGCCCACTGTGTTGCCCAAGATCTTGAGATGACTAAAGGAATCTCATCTGTATTTTATAAGAAATTCGGTCGCTTGGACGAGTTAAAAAACCAGCAGCCTAAAGTTGGAAGAGTACTGAGATTAGAAGATGGTTCTCGATCTTTGCTGTATATGGTGACCAGGAAGTCGTATACAGACAGGGCAACCTACGAGGATATATGGTGTGCTCTAACTAATTTGAAGAAAATCGTCTGCAATTACGACATTAAGAATTTGGCATTACCCAAGATAGGCCATGCACTAGATAATCTGGATTGGAAGATTGTCAGAAGCATGATTGAAGTAATCTTCCGAGAAACCGGCGTAAGAATTACTGTGTGTATGCACTAATCCGAAGAGAACGTGTCCTTCAAAGACAGTAGACTGTTATTTCTTTTTGAGGGGTTCATGCAGAGCTGGAGAGTCCTGTAGATTCCACCATCCTGGGCCTACATATAGAGTTGCTGATCGGGACGCTCAGATCTAAGAGGGGAGCAGTGTTACGAACATGCATTCAGTGCGGCCCGTCTAACGGTTGCATCTCGAAGCATCTCGGCATCGAGAACCATCGATGAATAGATCCCTCGAAGGCAAGAGAACAAATGGTCACGTATACGCCTAGAGGTGGGAACTTTCTAGAAAATAGTAACTTTGGTATATATATATATGTAACGATCTTAGGAGTTAGTTTAGTTGATAAGAGAATACCGAACTGTAAAGTTATAAATAAATAAATTTATATAAATTCGAACCGCTCGTTTTATTTAAAAACGGTACAATTTATAGACAAAAATTTATTCGGGTATTAGTTTTCTAAAATCCATTCATGTAGTCAAAAAATATTAGATTGGAAAGAAAGATCTACAAAATAATTATTTAGCCGATTATACGAACAGAAACATATAAAAAGAACTATTGGTGAATGAAACAAAACAATTTCTATGATATGAAGACTTTATGAGAATATCAGATATCAGATGCCGAAAAAGAGCTTGAACTATAGGGGGAATATGTTTTAGATACATACAATTTATAATACTAAAATATATTCAACGTTGATGAATCAGGTCTTATTACTGTTCAAACAAGGCCTCAAAAAGTGTTTGCAACTACAACAAAGGGACGGAAACAAGTTGAAGCACTGAGCAGTGCGGAACGAGATCAACATTTAAGTATGTTCAATGAATGCAACTGGTACTTTTGTACCACCTGCATTTATTTTTCTCAGAAAAAGGTTCAAAAATGAATTAATGGACGCTGCCCCACCGGTAACTGTTGCTTTTTGCCAGGAGAAAGGTGGGATGTCTTCAGATATTGTTGTTCAATGACATAAACATTTTATTCACTATACCAAAGCTTCGAATGAGAAAAAAATATTTGTTAGATAGCTACAGTTAGATCACAGTAGTCATAAGTGACTGGAAGTCTAACAAGTTGCAAAAGAGAATGGTATTGTACTTATCTGCTGTCCACCGCACTGTTCCCACCGGGTGCAGCCACTCGACGTGGGCTTTTTTAGTCCTCTACAAATATATTATAACCAAGAGATTCAAAATGGGTTAAAACAAAATCCTGGAAGACTCGTTACGCACTTTTAAGTTGCTGGGTTGTTTAAAACAGCTTACCTTAAAAGTGCTACTCCTGCTAATGCCATAAATGCCTTTGCTAAAACAGGGATTCAACCTTTTAATCCTGATATTTGAATATGATATGAAATCACCCACCTAAAGACTGCCAATGAGTCCTTTTAGAAAATACTCAACAGGATACTCTTCACATAACAATCCAAGATTTATCACCCATTCCAAGTGTTTCGCAGTCAAACACAAAAAAACACAAAAGAAGCGTGGAAAAACAGGGTAATTGAATGCAAACCGATGAAATTCAAGAATTGAAAGATAAGGTTGTTGAAAAAGAAAATGTAGAACGAAGAAAACTGGCATACAAAGTTAAACGACAAATAAAACAGAAGAAAAGCTACGTACAACAGTTGATTATAACGAAAATCTGTGGATGACACTTTTCCTGAAAAACGAACATTATACCGAATGGCAAAAGAAGGGATGATGAGAAGAAACAGGAATCCGCGAGCGATAAGAAAAATTTTGAAGATGATGATTCCGACGTCGCTTGCTTGTATTGTAATGGCCTGTATTCCCTCTCAAAGGTCGAAAGAATGCTGAATTAAATGTCAGGAGTGCCAATCCTGGTGTCACTCTGAATGCGCTGGGGTCGATAAAAAATGTAAGATATTTTATTGTGATTTATGTTCTTAATTGTTTTAATGTGTGTTACTTTTTTATTTGTTGTATTATTGTTCTCTTTGAATAAAATGCGAAAATTCCACTAAAACATATTTTTTTCTATTTTCTGTGCAGCCATGCCATCCTAGGCAAGGAATGTGCCTATGATGGCACACTTGACATTTCTGATATTTTAATTTTTTAATATAAAAATCCACATTTCCTTTGACCTTTATATGTCCAGCTTAATTGGTACATTCAACTGAACTAGAAAAAATTGTAACAAATATGATCATGTATTTTAATAAAAAAAACGGAGGTGAAGTTATGATATGCCATCATAGGCATACTTCCCCTATACCATCGAAAAGGAAGACCGAGAGTATTATTATGAAGATAGAAAGTGAAGAGAATTGGAAAGATAGGAAATAATAAAGATCGAAATACGATAGGCGGAGAATAAAATTTAATTAAAACCAACTTAACACGAGACAGTTTTTTTAATAAAAGTATTGTATTGTATAAGCGTCAAACAAAGAGTTATTTTATAATTTTAGTTTATTAATATCTAGAAATTTGAAGAATTTTTTAATATCGAAACTTGACAATTAACTTTCAATCTATTTTTATTTTTTGTAATTTCTTTCTCACTTGGCACGTGTTAGTAGTGTGCATAGTAAGATAAAATCATATCAATGTCATTGCTTTAATGAAAGTAATTTAGGAAAAATAATAGTATGGGTATTTTATCATTTGTTTGCATTGTCAGTAATATCGACATGTTTGTTTTGGATTTGATGGGTGACGCTCAAATATGCGCTCAAGTATAATAAAAAAGATTTTTGATACATTGATACATAACTTTTTTATTGCTTTATAATGTGTATATAAAAGTATTTTGTGCACAAATATATACTAGTTAATATACTAGGAAGTTCATTCAAATCTGACACTGACTACAAAATCAGAACAGGAAATAATTAGTAAAAAAGAAAACTGGAGTACCTTATTCATATGATGAGGGGAACCAGATGTCAAATTCTACGTCTAATAATGAAAGAGAGAGGAAATGAAAGCTAAAGGACAAGCGCAGCATTGGAAGACGGATAATTTAAGGAAATGGTGTAGTAGAAGAGCAACTCAATTATTTAGGACAACCTCCGATAGGAGAAGAAACTTCAAGAAGCAGAAGACAAATAATCATGATTACATGGCATTCTTTTATTAGGAAAACATTGGGTCAAAGAAGTTTATTGTCTAAAGAGTTTGATTATTACATAAGATTCCCGAGCCCATAAGAAATTTAAGTGTCACACCTTTTAAGTGTAACTTAAAGAAACTGATTTTCTCCGACTATTTTAAATATCGTTAATATTTTATTTTACTTCTTCCTTTTTACATTTCTGGAACCATTATTGGTTTGTCTCAGATAGCTCAGGTTCGACTTCTGTTATTGTTATTGAAATATTCTCTACTGAATAATAAATTTATATATTTGTTAATGCAATGGGCCTTGCTAGCAAACTTTTGTTTTAAGTAATTGTATAAGTATAATTCAGAGAGATTGTAATATTAACGCAGTATAAAAGAGTTATCTTAAAAATACTAAGATAAATACAGTAATCCAAAATATTAGGAGTATTAAAAAAATTATATTGCAATAAAACATTTTTCAATAGAAAACTAGTGCACACGTATTGGATAACATGCGTGTCTTGTTTCAACACAATTTCGCTACACTTAAAGTTAACCTTGTAGATTTAGCATTTTATATCAACATACTTTGCCTAGTAACGAGTTTCATGTGTAATATCATCTTGATGTTATAAAAAGGTAAACAGAAAAGAATCGGTTCACTTAATAATCGTAATGTACTTTAGTTGGTCGGTACTTTGTAATTAAATAGATGTAATCTTAGTTACGCGAAGTCAATGATTGCATCATTCGGATCCAAGTAAATCGTGCTGCACCTTCAATTAAGTACTATATAAATCATTAGCTATAAGTTGTAAATAGTTTGTCATCAAGAAAGATGTAATAAACGAGTTATACGTATATTCTGACTCTCCGTACACCAAAGATGAGATTCTGAGATAGCAAGAGAATGGCTAATAGGGTAGAATGCTTACCCCAGATTTAGTCGATCCACTGTTCACTAGTCACTACAGGATTAGGTCATGGGATCTAGAAGTTGAAATGATGGGGAAAAATTGATTATGTGTGAATCACTTTTTTAATAAATATATATGTTCAAGATATTCTCTAACATTTAATTTACTATGGCATGAGGTACAGTTTTATTGAAATCAAATACATTGGTGTTTTGTAGGGGTAGTACTGAGAGTAAGAGCACTGAGATGCTACGTGTTTTCGATACTGCAACATGGACTTGAAAGCTGGACATTGAAGCAAGAAAACATAAATAAGTTGCAGTCCTTTGAAATGTGGTGTTACAGGAGGATGCTTAGAATAGCATGGACACAGAAGAAAACCAACACGAAAGTATTGCGAGAAGTGGGCAAAGAATGCGAAATAATACACAATAAAAATAAAAAAGTTACAATATCTGGGACACATAATAAGGGGATAGCGATATGAACTGCTAAAACTGATAATACAGGGAAAGATAAGAGGAGGAAGGAGTATAGGAAGAAGGAGAGTGTCATGGTTGAATAATTTAAGGGACTGGTCTAAATGCAGTTCTATAGAACTCTTCAGAGCAGCAGTAGATAAAGTAAAGATAGTGATGATGATATCCAACCTCCGATTAGGAGACCGCACTTAAAGAAGAAGAAGGGGTAGTTCGTCCATAAAGTCATTGATGGGATTTTATAAAAATTGCAATTCCCGTTCAGAATTAATAAATTGATGTAAAAAATACTGTCTAATCTGTTTTCTTTAACACCACACCAGACGTTTGTTTTAAATGAATATTGGTCAATAGTCCTTATTGTAAATTGGGGATTTTCTTCAGACCACCAGCACAATATTGTGACGACAGAGTCGCATTTTAAGAAATGTTGCAACCACTACATGAAAAAAATTTCATGTCTCATAAAAGGGCCTCCTTTTAATTTTTTTTTGTATTTTCATTCATTCAGGGTTGTACAGAGAGGACACTTTTTACACTCAGCGGTTCATCAGAGCGACTTCATTATAATATTATAATACACAAGACATAAACCACGGTGAGATAGGTGGGCAACAAATAGGTACACATACAAAGGAAATATCCATTCAAACAATCAAATTTTTCTTTTTGGATGGAGGAACAAAATCCAAATTATCTATCATAATCCCTTTTTTTCAATGTGTGAACGAATTGAGATTAGACATGTTTTAAAACTTAATGAACTTATTTTTATGATTACATTGGAACCTCCATTATCCGTCAGGGCACCGGACCAAGGGTATGACGGATAATCGAAAAGACGGTTAACAGAACATTAAAAAAATTCATAGTATAACTCTCAAATTTTATTTGTATGTTTTATCTGACAATATAAGAGGGATTTATGTTAGTACGGTCGAACCAGTTTAATTTAAAATATTCTAAAATCTTTGTTTGTTTGATTGTTATTTTTTCTTTGTTATTATTTGCTTCTTTTTGCTGAGAATACGATGAACTCGATGAATTTTTGTATGTACGATGCAGCTTCTCCAACTTCTCTACGCAAATCTTTGTTGCAATAGCATCATCAACATCACCACCGTCAAAGTTTGTGTCAGCTTCTGAATCAGTTTCGTCCGCCTCTGTTGCCATTTTAACGATTTTATGATATGTTTGCAATCGATAGCCGTATGCATCCTCATCACAAATTAACCATTCGTTTATGGCATCTTTAGGCAACGAAAACAAAACAGTTGATTCAGCCATAACTTCATTTGTTACCGCATCATGCTCGGCTGTCACAGTGGCATTTTAATCTTGAGTTGATTCAGGTTATAATTAATTTCTCGCTCTTTTCAGCGTTAGTTACGAAACATCAGCCCAAGCATCCACAGCATTGTCGATTGCGTGTTTTAAATTGTGTGCTTTCCAGTATTCTGGCAAAGAATATTCCTCTTCCATAACTAGGTTTTGAATCCATTTTTTCCTGTATCTTCTTTTGAATGCTTTAATGACCGATTGATCCATTTGCTGTATCAATGATTTATTCGTAGGCAGAAAAGAGCACGTGATATTTCCATCGTCACTTCGCAGCATACCGACTTCAGGATGAGCAGGTGCATTGTACAAAATGAGAAAAGCTAAAAACAAGACGTTAGAAAAATAGACAAACAAATTCTGGTTTGCAGTACACACATTTTTGAACCAGTCAGCGAATATTTCCTGGGACATCCATGTATTATGTTGTGCGTAGTAGTTAACGGAAAGTGCGTTCCCATTTATACCCTTGAAACAACGTGTTTTTTTGCTGTACAAATCAATAATCAAGGAAGGCGATGGTCACCACTTGCATTTGAACACATCATTGCTGTAATTCGTTTATTTTGCGTTTTAAATCCGGGTGCATATTTTTCAGACAGTGCAGCGAGTGTTTTCGTTGGTAATGCTTTGTAGTTTAAACCAGTTTCATCCGCATTGAACACACGCGTGTCAAACCATATTCATCGATCATAGCTAGAAACTTTCAATACTTTCAAAGTTTGTTTCGTCAACAACTTCAATACTTACGGAGCTCAATTTTTCACCTTCGATTTTCACTTCCCGTATACCGTGGCAATTTTTGAACTTTTCCAACCAACCGCTGCTTCCTTTGAATGAAGGATCGCCATTTAATTTCATGTTAAAGAACAACGCTTTTTCGGCAGCAATTGGTCCAGATAACGGAACACCTTCGCTTCTTTTTTGAACAAACAAATACAGAGATTCATTTGTTGCGTTTTTCATTGCCTTACGATGTTTCATCCTGCCATCCAACGATTGCATTTGCGAAGCATACTTCAATTCCTTCAGCATTTTTCTTTAAATCGAATTTCGTTTGGCTTATCGCAATGCTCAAACAAAATAATTAATTACTAAATTTTTACTTATATAGTCAATATAACTTATGTATGGACCCTGACGGTTAACAGAGGTGACGGTTAATAGAGAGACGGATAATCGAGGTTCCACTGTATATACGAAGAAATAACAAGAAGGACAGGCATCACAGATATCATAGAACGCATTTCAGGGGTGAAGTGGAACGGACCATGTGGCCAGAATGAGTGACGGGCGATAGACCCAAAATATTACATGTGGAGACCACGAGCAGACAAGGGTAGACTACCAGCACGATGGAGAGAGGATGTCAAGAAATCGCTAGGAACTGACTACAGGAAGCTCAAGACCGACATAAATAGATGTAATTAGGGGAGACCTATGTGCAGTTTTTCACGACGAAGGCTGGATGATGATGATGACAATAAAGACTGAATAAATTGATACTTTTTCAGAACAGAGCTAATATGAAAAGAAAAATCGTTGATGCCTGAATTTCCCAGCAAAAAATAATTCTGATGATGTTCCACACATAGTCTATACCCTTAAAATTAAGGGTACTTAAAGGGAGAGGGTTGACAAATAAAAGATGTCTGTATTGTTAAAATATGACCCTTTGGAATAAAAATTGGCCTGTTTCAGCATTTTGAAAAAATCCAATAAATATTGCCAAAAGTCACGGTTGTCTGTTTTGATTGGTCAATTCTGTATATTAAACTTAATAATACTATCTATAAATGAAACTAAAGCAAACTTAAACAGCAGATCTCATAAACTATTTATTTAACAAAAGTCATTTAGATATCTTATAAACAATAGGTGTATCTTTAAAAGTAACATTTCTCGTTTTTTCGACAGTTTTGTGTGGTGATATTCTAATAGATCCGATTGAAAATCTTCTCAAGCTGTTTCGGAAGCTGTTCATTCTTGAAAAGTTCGTTTGGTTCAATAAATTGAAGGTAATCATGTTGTGAATCAGATCTAACGTCAGTTCTGGGATTTTCAGCACATCTGTATTCGGATTTTCATCAATATATTTTATTAATTTTCTTAAGATCTCGACTTGTTCATCAAGAGACACCTGAAACATACTATGGTTAATTCTTCAATAAATAATACAACGATGACGAGGTGCAGCTCTCGCAAATATATCTAAATTTATTTAATTAATGTAACTGTATACTATAAGACTTGAGCAATTTTTTTATATTCTGCTCTGGTAGATCACTCTCAAAAAATAATAGAAATTTTCAAGAAAACCATTCTATTATTAATAAGATAATTAATGATAAGAAATATTATCACTCACTAATCTTGTGAAGCTAATGCTTCATTTCGCAGCAAATATTTTTTCTCCAAAAGCTAAAAAGAATTGGAATTTACTCTTAGATTGAGTATACCTATAAGAGTTTTCGATAAATAACTTTACTTTATTCCTAAAAAGAAGTACCACAAGATTCTATTCTAGGAAAGAATGGTAATAACGTTAGAGGATAAATATGTATCTTAGACCATATCATCCAATGAATTTATCATATATGTGATGAAGGTGATAATGGTATTAGCAATGACTTAATTAACTACAGTGTTAAACATATTTTTTTATTGGTACCTTATTTTGCTTATTTAAAGTACGCCCCAGCGTATTTAAATTCAGCTTTCAAAACCGCGTGTTTTAAAGTTACCATGGCAATATCAACAGTTTTACATATTAATCTGACCTGACAGGACTACATGCCTTGTAAAGTCAAATAATAAAATATGAATAAAATATTACTGACAAATGTTTCAAAAGCTTTATTCAAATATTTGAAAATCTTAATCTTTTAGTTGAATGTGAAAAGTACCGTTCGTATTGTTTAAAATATTTATACTTCCGTTTTTTAAATCAGAGTAAATACTGTTCAAATTAATACTAACGACATTCTTGGAAGCCAATGGGGTTGTACTTCTATTAATGGCACTCCCAATAAAGTTTGAAGCATTCTTATTATTGGTAATACTCTCTTCAACGTAACCAGTCACCACAGCTGCCATTTTCTCTCCTACTTGTCGTTTAATTTGATCTATTGTCATGTCACTGTTCGCCATACTTGTAGCGGACGTGCGTTTAAACGTATGTCCATTGTATTTCTCAGGATCGTCCAATTTCATATAACGAGCAATTTGCAAAGGACATAATCAAACTGTACTAATAACTTAATTAGTGCACTTTCCTTTATCGTACCGTACGAAAACTCAATCTGTACTTGCATTTTTGGGGCGCAATAATAAATACTTTTTCACCAAACGCACATAATTAATTGCATAGCTATCAGCAACTGTACAACGTCGAGCCATCACAGTCTTAGATTTTTGGATAGTAATAAGCAATACGTTTTGTTCTTCCTTGATGTCATGTAAGCGTAAATCGCACAATTTACATCTTCTGCAAGAGCCAAAGATACCACAAATGGCTACCACCTTCAAAAATAAATACGTTATGTCCAAAGCATCTGTGAAAACTTTGGCAAATCGTCTTTGTTGAATACATACGACTTCTTGGCCACGTTATTCTTGCTAATTGCCTTCATGAATGCATACACTTTCACACATGATTTTAAATCGACCCCTTTGTTATCCTTAACAAGTTTTGCAATTTCGAATGGCAAGTGATCAAACTAATAGTTTATAAACTTTTTACAAACACTAAAACAACAGGGCAATAATTTAATTTGAATCACACTACACCATGCTCAATCGGCAAACCACCATACAGCCACAATACAACTGGTTTATACGATGATATTTGTGCTGTGACTACGGTGTTCCCTAATCTCGAAGTGTAATATCGCCCATGGTACATATTGGGCAGATAGGCGAAAAAGTGTTGCTTAAGCGGTGTCCCAAAGGTGAAGAAGGGGACCCAGAAATGGGTGACGCTTCTGCAGAAATAAAACTCAAAGGAACGGGACAAGATACGACACCCGTTGCGGACTTTGTCTCCGCACAAGTAGGTCTCAATATCCTCAATCAGGGTCCCTCAGACGAATCTTTAACACAATAAGAAAGTTCCAGCTGAACTTATTGTTGCTATTAGAAGATTCGACGGGATATTAATATAAGCACTCTGGACAGTGCAATATATAGCAGATCTACCCAAGTCCCGATGAATTATATAATAATAACGAATGTCCTAAAAGCTTTGGTGCAAAATCCATTGGCTTTAATATTAAAAAAATAAAATAATATCAAGTTGCCTTTGGTAACAAAAGTTTGTTTATTGTCAGTTGAGATTTATTTATCTTTGAAATTTTCGTTTTAAGATATCGTATAAATTAAAAATACGAAAAGGTATCTCCAAGTTGGTTTGGAGATTACCAACCACTTTGGAGATTACAGAACCATTTATAGAACAATAACGGAGTGAGAGCAGGAAATAACATGTATGGAAGTCCACGTCCATTTATTGCACAGAGGTCAGAGAGATTGGTGAGAAGAATAAAAACCAGGTTGGAATGTCAACAAGAAGACTGGCTCGTCAATACAGATCTTCTAAGAGTGCGATACCATTGGAATTGAGAAGGAATGTTCTTAAATATCAAAAGCGATGTAGCGCCCCAGATACTTTCAAGCGCAACTCCTTCGTATTCCAAGATGCTGTCGTCAACTGAGGCAGGTACACTTTGCCAATGAAAAAATTATTATTTTAGATGACGAAAAGTATTTCACTTTGAGTAATTCTGACGATGGATTTTATAAGGATAAAGTAGAAGAATGCCCTGACAATGTCAGATACAAACGTAAAGCGAAATTTTCAATTTAAAAGGCGGTCAAAGTAAGGGAAGGCATTGAAGGAAGTATAATATGAAAATAAAATTCAAAGGTAATCAGTTTACTGCTGAAAACAATTCTGAGTTCCTCGACAACGAGTTGGTCGGAAAACATCGACAAACTCGTATTGCTCAAGCTAATAGAACTTGCAGCGAGACATCAAAAGAGGGCGAAGTTATAGAAAAAAGCTTTGACCGACTATTTACACCTTTTACCTTTACTTTTATTCGATAAAATTACAGTAAATATACTTTAAACGCGTTTTTCTCAAAACGACATTTTTCAAAACTAGGAGACGTTTATCTCAAAATGTACCACACCAGTCTCAGTAAACCACATTTTTTTGATACTTTATATATACCACTACTAAATAAACCGACACAAAGTTTTAAAAACTACCCCACCTTTTTAGTACAGGGGTAAATTTACCCCCACAACAGGCGTTTTTCGAATGTTTTATAAAATCGCGTATAAAAGTCTTAAAATTTAAAAAAAAAATACTTTTTAAACGTTTATTTATTAGTTTTAAGTCTCAAAAATTCGATCCCTTTCGAATAAAAAAAAATGATACAGGAAGGCAGAAAAGTGTCCCAAATTAAAATACATCTTTTGAAAGACGCCCTCTACAGTGGGGAAAAACAACTAAAAGTATCCAAAAAAAATTTTTAAATTTAGATAGTAAAAGTTCCCTTAAATTTTCCCTGGACAATTATATGCGTCCTTAAGGATGTTGTCCTATTGCATCTCTATTGCCCCTTAGAGCATCGACTAGTAGAAGTAAATTTCAATAAATAAAACACTGAAAAGAATAGTTTTTTTATATTTCCCTTTATGAATAATAAGACGTCCACAGCTGGAACAAATGAAGCCCACTACCAGACTAGTCAATCATACTATTATTCTTATCAAGAAACAACGAAACCCAAACCCTCAAAAATGTAAGAGAAAACAGAAACAATATACAGTTATAAAGATGAAAACCTATATGATTTCCCAAATGTTTTTGACGTGGGTTACATACCCAAGTACACATTCAAAAAGTTAACTTAAATAATAATCTTTTTCATCCTAACTTTGAAGGTCCAAAAACAATGTCATCTAAACAAAGAAAATTATTATTTTAAACCAAATAAAATATTTATAGTTACTGACCTTATTAAGGGCTTGACGTAGTTTGTATTCATGGCTAAGGGACAGAATTACTAATGAACATTTTTTCGTGCATAGCCAATTGTATTTAGATTTTTCATTCCAATTATCTGCTGCTGCATGCTTCAATTGTTGAATTTCCATCAAAATTTGAACCTAAAATAAAATTTGTTCTTTATCATAATGTTTTATACCGATTTAAACTAAACTTGCATGCATAGAAATCGGCCCACTTTAAACTTTTTTGACATGAACTATATTTTTTCTGAAACTAATTACTCTGATCAATAAACGGATATACTGTTTAAAAGATAATTTAGTATGCTATAATATGAGTATACATTTGTCATTGATTGCTTATCATTTATATGAATATCAACCGATAAACTTAGAAAAGCATTTATTTACTGTTTATAATGACGTTTATGTCAACATTTATTATTGCTTTTATTGCCTTTGCAACAAAAAATTGTATATTGTTCGTTTTTCGTAATTAATTAGTGCTCAAGTGTGTGTAAGGTTAATAAAAGCCGCACAAGTTATTGTATTACTAGAAAATAGACGTGCCAGCCAGCTGTTGCTGTATAACTGGATATGATACGCGCAGTGATTAGAAGAGTGTTCCAACGTTATGAGGAGACTGGATCCTTTCATAGACGACCTGGAACAGGTGGAAAGCGATTTATAACTGCTCGTGATAATCGCTTTATTGGGTCAATAATATTAAGAAATAGTCACCTTAATGACGTTCAAGTGCAATAATTGCTCCGTGAAGTAAGAGGGGTGGTCATTAGTCAGTGAACAGTAAGACGAAGACTGGAGGAAAATAATCTTACACCTCGAGTACCTGCGATTGGTCAAAACATTACTGCAGCTCATCGTCAAGCACACCTGCGTTTTATACGGGATTATCTGAATTCGACGTTGGAACAATGGGGATATGTTTTGTTCTTAAATGAGGCCAGAATATGCCTCTATAGTAGCGACCGAAGAAAAGTTTACCCAAGACGAGGAGAGTAATTTGATACATTGAAGAGCGTAGTCCTTGTAATTCCTGAATGATCTGAAGTGCAATTTCTATGGGAGCACGAATCGACCTCGTTTTCATGCGTAGGGGTAACCGTCTTCACGAGGTGGAGATTTAACGCATGCTAGATATATCGAGGAGATTTTAAGACTACATTGGATACGAATTTATTTTTATGCAGGACAATGCAAGGCCGCATACCTCAGGAATCGTGCAAGATTACATTACCGAAGTCGGTTTTCGGGTCATGGAATTGCCAACGTGCAGTCCCGACCTTAATACCATAGAACCTTTATGATATGAGCTAAAACAAAGAATTCGGGCTAGACTTTATAGCCCAAACTCGATCCCAGAGCTTATTTTCGCAATATAAGAAGAGTGGTTTAACATCCCACAAGAAAGAATAGCGAACTTGATTAGATATAGGGTAGTTGGGGGTAAAACCACGCACGGGGCAAAAAAACGCACCTCATTTAAATTTGCCGTTAATGTCCAGTTTGAACCAATTTTAGTTACAATCGTTTGGCAACATTGTGCCATATGTGTTGTTTCAAGTTAAAAGACGATTCAAGGCGTTGTTTACAAACTATGAGGTGAATATTATTTTTTAATATTACACTGTAATATTAACATAACAAAATTAATTTGTGATATGATCAAATTGACATTTTTCGTTGAATTAGTTTATTCGGGTGTTTTCTTGGCTTAATTGTGGGTTATTATGTTTTATGTTAAGAGTTTTTGATTTAGGTTAGGTTCTTAAAATCCGAACAGATGGTTTTGACAGTATTGCCGAATGGGGCAAAATTACGCGAGAGTTATGGGGCAAAACTACGAATGCGTATTTTTTTCCCCATTATCATAAATTAATTTTTTTACTACTAATTTCTAAATTAAATATTTATTTCATCTAAATTTTGGTTTTTCTTTTCCAGAAACTACAAAAGAAAATCAGAGCGCAAGCCTTTGACAGAAGTTAATTTGTGCGAAGCTCGTGAACTTATTAATATTACCGTTTCTATACGTCAGACAGCAAAAATTCTAGTATTTCATGAAGCGACACTACGGCAAAGGTTGATCCAAAAGGAAATGGTGTCCAGTCTTTAGGCAGATTTAAAACAGTTCTAACCAAGATCCAAGAAAATGAAATAGTTCAGCATTGCAAAGAACTCAACAACGATTTTATGAAATGACGCTGAAGTCATTGCGTTTTTTAATTTACTCTTATTGTGTAAGAGATCGTATTGAGCATCCATTTTCACTTGTAAATCAGTAGGCTGCTCGGGACTTCACTAGATCTTTTATGAAAAGGAACCGACTATCTTTAGGAGTTCCACGAAAAACAAGTATTGGTAGAACCATGGGCTTCAATAGAGTGCAACTAGCTCAGTATTTTGAAATTTTAGAGAACACTATAAAAAATATAAGTTACCTCACGTATCTACAACGTCGATGAAACGGGTATTCAGACAGTTCCAAACCATCTGCCCAAACATGTTGCCCCAGTTGGAAAGAGAGATATCTATAACAAAAGCTGTAGCTGCCGAGCAAGGACAAACAATTACGGCTGTTTGCTGTATGAGTGCAACCGGTCACCATGTTCCTCCATTTTCCGTATTTGCTCGAAAACGGATGAATCTTCTTCTAATCAAAGACGGGACCACTGCCTGCGACATGGCTGTTACTGACAGTGGTTACATGAACACTCACACGTTTATCAAGTACCTGGAGCATTTTAAAAAACATACAAGTCCAACACAAGAGAATCCCGTTCTCCTGATTCTAGATAATCATGTATCTTACACAAGTCTTCAAGCAGTAACATTTGCAAAAGATAATTTCATCCATTTATTAAGTCAGCCACCACATAGCAGCCATAAGACTCAGCCACACGATCGGGCATTTTTCAAACCATTAAAAGCTTATTATGAGAGCGTCGCTGACAGCTGGACCAGTTCCCATCCAGGACAGGTTCTCTCCATTTACCATGTGGCTGGTCTCTTTTCCATAGCGTTTGCAAAAACTGCTACTGTAGATATAGCAAAAGAGGGCTTTCGGTCTACAGGAATTTATCCACTAGATAAAAATATTTTTCAGACGTCGATATTATGCCAGCGGAAGTAACAGAGCAAGATTTAGATGAGATGAAGATAATGTTTTTATCCAGTTTCACCAAGAAAAAAAAAAGAACTTGTTACTGATTAGCTAGAGCCCTAGTCTTCATCAAAATCGGAAGTCAGAATTTCTGTACCTGGTCCTTCAAATATTGAAAAAGAAACTGTTGCTGACACCAAAGAGCCCCAGCCATCATAAAAATTAGAACAGTCAGTAATTTCACCTTCAGACATTATTCCTTTCCTAAAAATTTATATAAAGAGGAAACGTACCAGGAAAAGTTTGAAGTCAACCCTACTAACATCGACATCTAATAAGGAGCGACTTTTAGAAGAACAAGAAGAAAAGAAGGAAGCGGAAAAAGAGAAGGGGAGGAAAGAATTACTAAAGAATCAAAAGATCAAATCTCAAAGTGCTAAAGTTCGTGCTGCCAAAGAAAAGTTTTCGACGAATCATCATCTGATAAATTAGTAGCACTCTCCTATCAAGAAAGTATTGATTCTTGTGATATTGTGATATTTCATTTTTCCGAAACGATGAAAAGCAAGACATTAATGTTGTACCAAATATTTTACCTGATGATTTGGTCGTAGTGAAGGTTTTTGGAAAAAAATCATACAGATTATTTGTCGGCAAAATCTGCCAAGTAAATGATGATGATTATGAAGGCGTATTTTTTAAGCGACTGCTCACAACTTTTCGTTTTCGTCAGACAACGGAAGATGTCAACTCATGACAACTTTTTTTCGAAAGGACGATATTGTTTTAAAGCTTTCAAAGCCAATAAAAACCAGCTCTTTCAGATTCAGTAGGATTCTCTGACGATCTAGCCAAATACAGTTCTCTTTTAGATTAACGTTTTGTATTTTACGTTTGGTTTTTTTCATATGGGTTTCTTTTAAATGCCTACCATCTCTTTTATTTGAGGTTTTATATATTTTAGTTTTGGGGCAAAAATACGCACTTGCGTACTACTGCTCCATTTGTAGGGGGCAAGAGTACGCAAATGAAGGTTTTTAAATTTTTTTTTTCATTTATTAGTGAACTTATAGAACTACTGTCGATACTTAAAATGGAAAAACAATATGTATGCTCTCGCGTATTAACATTGAAATATTTCTAAACTTTTATAATTTCTGAAGACGACAGGAATTAACGAAACTGCGTGTTTTTGTCCCTAACTACTCTATGCCTAATCATATGAGAGTAGTTATTACTGCAAGAGGAGATCAAACCCATTATTAAAACATTAATTGCTAAATTTTTAATGGTCAAATACCCTTATGGTATTAGCAATAAAAAAAGTTAATTTTCTCGATTCATTAATTTTACAATGTTGAACATAAGAAGTCAAAATAAATTTTCATAATGTATACTCATATTTTAGCATATTAAATTATCTTTCAAACAGTATATCCCTTTTTTTGATCCGAATAAAAGTTTCTGGAAAAAATATAGTTCAAGTCAAAAGTTTAAATTGGGCCGATTGCTATGCACGTAAGTTTGTAAGTGCATAATAAAACAAACAAAAAATTTAAAAAATGCATAGTGGAAATAAACAGTAGAGAACTAAAGTTCATTAAAAAAGTAATCATGAAAAACGGGTAGTAACCCTATTGAGTTTTGATAAGAGAATAGATACAGTCGTACTTTCTTGAATATTGTTAAAATATAAAGTGATTAGAATTTTTATTAAAATTCTAATAATGAAAAAATATTAAATATCGCTGGAATCCATTTACTATTAAAAGCTACTTACCTGTTCAATGAACTGTGGAATCATCGCTTTTTATTAAAAAAGTTACTTCCTCCCCGACGGGTGGGTAGAAAAACTACTCCTAGCCTTTACTGGATTGGTAAAGTAAATAATAAAGTACACATCCGTAGAGATAACTACCTCAAATTATTTTTTCCGTATCAGATTAGTTATTAGAAATGAATTAATTAAGCTGATAAAAATATTATATAGGTAAGCAAACAAAAATCAAATATATATACAAACAAAGAGTCATATATTATTATTATTATGTAAATAAATATTGAAGGTGGGATAAAAGTATTATTTTTATATTCGAAATTATTTTTCCGCCTGATGTAAACAGGGTATTAAAGACTTACCTACTTCTACACATTTATTATACTGGTAGAGTTATCACTAAATTAAACAATATAACCCGAACAGAATATTACAGAATTTATGTAAATATTAGTTAAAATAAAAGCATATCCCATAACATTAAAATTCGCATATTTAATGAAATTAAAAATGTCTAGGTAATGTATAGGCATTATACGACTTAATTATAGAAATTTTTCATTTGTGACATTGAAAATTATAACTACTATTGAAAAAGAAAAACGTATTTGTGTAATAGAAAGGAAGCAATTTTAAACGTTTTAATATGAAAGTTGGTTTGGAGATTACCAACCACCTTGGAGATTACAGAACCATTTATGGAACAATAGCAGTGTGCGAGCAGAATATACCATGTATGGTCCACGTCCATTTATTGCACAGAGGTCATAGAGATTGGTGAGAAGAATAAAAACCAGGTTGGAATGTCAACGGAAAGACTGGCTCGTCAATACAGATCTTCTAAGAGTGCGATACCATTGGGATTGAGAAGGAATGGTCTTAAATATCAAAAGCGATGTAGTGCCCCAGATACTTTCAAGCGCAACTCCTTCGTATTCCAAGATGCTGTCGTCAACTGAGGCAGGTACACTTTGCCAATGAAAAAATTATTATTTTAGATGACGAAAAGTATTTCACTTTGAGTAATTCTGACGATGGATTTTATACGGATAAAGTAGAAGAATGCCCTGATAATGTCAATACAAATATTTATAATATATATATATATATATATATATATATATATATATATTATATATATATATATATATAATATATATATATATATATATAATATATATATATATATATATATATATATATATATATATATATATATATATATATATATATATAATAAAAGTTTAAATTCGGCATTTTTAGGCATTTTTCAAATACTTCATATTTCTAACTCAAAATCGAAATTTCATGCTATAGGTTTTGAAGATTAGGTTCTAACAATGGAAATACCATAGTTTATTTCTTTAACAGCTTTATATAAACTGACTTAATTTGCAGCAAAATGCAAATATTGCACACGGAACCTTTAAATCCCATTTTGTTTTGTGTCGATAGAACACTCTTATTAAAAGATATCGAACGTTTACTGTCGAGTTAGTACAGATTCATGATCTGTAGTTTATAGTATCATGGTACAGATTTTATTTAAAAAATTGATTTCGCTCGCTTAACTGTCATTCAAAACAATCGATGTTCATTCTACACAAAAAGTGCTATAACATTTTTGTTCAAAATGATCTCAGATACATTTTTCTTGTTTAAATTAGTGTGTATAAAGGATTGCCTAAATTTGGATAATTGTCAGCTGTCAAAGTAAAACTAGTAATGTCAATTTATTATTTATTGTTCTACATGGAAAAGATAAATAGAGAATAGAGCTGTACAACAATATCAATATAGCAATTGATAATCCAAGCTGAATTTATTTTGGATGACTACAGCTAGTAACCACAAGTTATAGAATAGTGAAGTGAATCACATCAAGACATAATTTTTTTCCTTGATAATATTAACCTTTCAAGATGATGAACATACTTCTTCAACAACAGCAGCAACAACAACAGCAGCAGCAGCAACAACAACAACAACAAAACCCGCAACAGCCACTCATGCAACAACAAGTACAGCAACCACAGCAGCAACAACCCTTAGATAATATTTCTAAAATTAAGTCATTGATAGGACCCTTAAGAGAGTCTCTTTCGGTAAGGTTTTGTAAAAAATTGTAAAGGAATAAAAATAAAAGGAAAATTGTTTTTAGAATACCATTAAAACTTCTGCACAAACTCTTATACAAAACAGTCAAGTGGATGTTGGTTCACAGTAAGTACATTGTTTAAATTCATATCCTTAACTGTCACAGAACAAAACATGACAAAAAGGAAGCACATATCCACAAAAATCTTGTGTATCTTAGTGTATCAGGCCCTCAGCTGTCCTAGTTTGTAATCTAATCTAAATATATTATATACTCCATTCCATTAGCCCCAGCATATTTTGACAGATTCATTGTCGGAAACCTACAATACAACAATTCCTACTTCTCAGTATTAATAGCTTAAGTATTTTACTATTGCAGACTTCTTTCTTTGAAGAAAGAAGAATTATTCTAAATAGTGGAAGTGTATACTAAACTCATAACATTTTGGGTAGTATATATTTAAAAAATATATTTTAGTTGTTATAATTTAACATAACTATTTATTATGTGGCGCAGATAAATAAATATTGATTATCAGTAATTCACAAAGTTCTATTTTATTTACTATTTAGTTTGTTTACTATTAATATTGGCTATGAGTATGTGTGCTTGGTTGTATAGTAATTTCCAGCCACTTTTAGTCTGTCAAAAAGTAACTAACTTCGCAAAAAATAGTTACTAAATTCACTAGACAGTTTGGACTGGGAATAGTGAACCGAGTATAGTAAGCCTTTGCACTAGGTATTATTTTAGTTCAAAGTTTAGTAATTTTTTTTTCAGATCCTAAAACTGATAAAAAAAATGGTTTACTATATTACAAGAATCTTTCATTAGAATGCAATGGAGTTATAGCTCATTATAAACCTTCTGTAAAACAATCCTCCATTCTTCTGTTTCACAGGCAACTCTTTTCCAGCATTTAGCTCAGATATATTTTATGTGGTCCTCTAATTGTCCAGGTCCTAAGTTTTGGTCTTCTACTGATTCATCACCCCACCAGTCCTCTTTGATCATAAACTTTTCTGATTGTTGCATGTTCTTCTGGCCTGATTACATGCTCTATCTATTTAAAATGCGCTATTTAATAAATTTCACATCAGGCTCCCCGTAATGTAATGTGTGCATTACAATCCTTGCTTGGTATATTATTCTTAGAATGTGACTTTCATAGGACTGTGAAAGTGACCACATTTTTGCTCCATATGCTAACATGGGTCTTATTAGTGTTCTATATACAGTCAGTTTTATTGGCCTATGTAGGTTTGAGACCATATGTCCTCTAAGGTTGTAGTAACGCTTATTAGTATAAATTTCTGTTAATTTCTTTGCTGATGTTGTTTTCTTTAATCAGTAACAATGTAGACTCTGACTCTGCTATCTGTGTTGAGTTTAAGCTCTAATAGTTGAACAGAGAGAGGCAAAATGACATGATTTGAGTTACATTTATTTACTGAATCATGCAGCTTTGAAATCCACAATAATGTGGTGGGTATTATTGTCAAACTTTAGGGTTTTCTCAAGAATTTGTCTCACTGTAAATATTTAAGTAGTAAATTGTTAACTTGTTGGGTCAGAAGCCACACTAATATCCACCCACTATTTGGTTTGTTTAAAAAGCATTCTTCTGTATAACACATTAAAAAATTTTATGCTGTCTTGAGTAGGGAGATACCTCTATAATTATTGCACATTTTGTCACCCTTTTTGTGAAGTGTACACAGTATACCTAATTTCCCTTCCCAGGGTGTTTACTTAACCTGCCATATTTGAGTTATTAACTTATGCATGTGTTTCAAAAGGGGTTTGCCACTGTTTCTGAATAGTTCAGCAGGGAGATTATTAGAACCAGGGGCTTTGCTTTTTTTAATTTTAAAATGCCTCCTCTTTTTTTCTATGGTGGGAACTGACTCTTCTGTGTTTTCATTTATTTCAACTATAGGAACATCTATCAGGTCTTCCTCCTCATTGCCATTAAGCAGTCCATCAACATAATTAGCCTATCTGTTTATTATCTTCATCTTTACATACTATTATTTTGGATTTGAACTCTTTTCTATAACTATTCATTTGTTGGTAGAATTTTTCGTGGATCTTTTCATATAAAATTGGCACATAACATGAATACTTTTATGAAAAACTCACATTTTTGCAAAAACTAGCAGAAATAGATTACAATCCCAACAATATTCTAGTCAGTTTTAATATTACCAGCCTATTTACTAATGTGCATTTGAAAAAAAAAAAACTAAAAATACTAAAAACCAAAGTAGAGAGGGATGATACTTGACAACAAAAAACAGACTGGTTTTTGTTGTCCTATCAGTTATAATTATAAACAAGATTTTGTATTGGTCATGGACTCTTCATTATCTCCATTATTAGCAAATATTTTCATGGAAGAATTTGAGCAAAAAAATGTGTACAAATATGACCTAAACCCAAAGTATGTTGGAGATATGCAGATGATGTGTTGTCCATGTGGTGTCCTGGAACAGAAGTACTGAATAAATTTCTGATGGACATCAACTGTAAAGGAGAATCAATCAAATTCACCACTTAAAAAGAAAACAATTCACTACCTTTTCTATAATGTGTTCATTACAAAGGAGGGTACAGGACAGTGGCGGCTTTTCTTTATGTGCTGCTGAGCTGCAGAACTACCAAACAACCATAGCAAATCTTAATTATTAAAGAATAATTAATATAGTTTTATTTCAAATCTGCCATATTATCATATTAAACATAAACTGTTAATAATAATTCACCAACAACGATTATTAATATTATTTTTTTTACGTATTTACTCCTCTAGTGAAACCGTATAATTTTTTTACGTATTTGGTGCTCCAGTGAAGCAATCTTTTTACGTATTTGCTGCTCCAGTGAAGCCGCGTCGATAACAACCGAAACACTGGCAGCGGTTAAATGCATTTATTAGGCAAACGGCGATCTTAGCCGATGTGCTTCGGCAATCGGCTGATTAACGGCCTCGGAAATGTGTTTGCGAGCTGCAATTCACGACAGTTATTCGTGACCGTTGCATCTGTGCCAGAGAACTACGAACGCAGAGAAGCGACACTCCTTTCATCTTGCGTGGGCAAGCCGCCAACGAGTGAAAATGACAGGAAAGCACCTTATTTTTTAATAGTCAGTGGGCATATTACACAATATAAATTCTTAAATAAAATTTAGCATTTATGTTGACTTTCAATAAATATGAAATATTGCACATGAAATATATTTGTATTTATAAATAATACTTCATTACTTACAACTATAAGAGTATTAGTATATTCGAAGTGTATTGTAAATAATGAAGTATTTAACTTTGTCAATATCTCATCTTAATAAATTTACAGTTTTCTCCTGATTAAGTCACAAAATTGTCACTAAATATTGAGATATACAATAAATAAAGTTTTAATATTTTTTATTTGTAATTCCCATTTAAATATTTATTCCCTAAATATGTTGTGTACTCCGATCCATATATTTGATCTTTGTTATTTATATGTAACGAATTAAACATTGACAGACAACTTTTGTATATAGCAAAAAGTAGATGAGCATTTAGTTTTTTCATAATTTAATGTAAGTTTGTTTGGTGAAAAAGACAGCAAATATTTGAAGTTATGTTAATGTAAGTTTGTTTATTTGCAATCATGTTTTTATTTTGAAGTCTTGTTCTGTTATAATTTTAAGATTTTCCCAATTTTCGATCTAATTATGTCTCCAACAATTTTTAGTTTGAGCATTTTAGGAATTTCTTTGTTTCGTTTAAATCAAATATTCTCGTGTATAAAACCCTCTATATATTTTTATTTCCTAAAAATACTATATTCGTATTGTTGTCTGCGAGCGCTTTCACACCAGTAGGCCAACATCTGTGTTGATTTTTTGACCTGAGCCTTCGGAGACAATAAATTTAATGTGTGTTCGTAATTCTCTGGTTTTTATTAATAATTAATAAATAATAAATAATTGACTGTATAAAATTCTGTGGGGCTTTTGAGCTCGCCTTACGAGGACACGATGAATCTGAAACATCAGATAACCCTGGAATTTTTCGTGGTTTAGTGAATTTTTCTGCTGAACTTGATAAAACACTTAGTGAACACCTTACAAATGCGACAATTTTCAAAGGTACCTCAAAAACAATACAAAATGATATTTTGGATTGCATGCTAGAAGTATACGCTGAGGAGATTTTAAACGAAATCAATGAAGCCCCATTTTTAGCAGTGATAGCTGATGAGACAACGGATGTTTCTATGAAATTTCAAATGGTCATTGTTTTTCGTTATGTAAAAAACGGTGCTCCAGTTGAAAGGTTTTGGACTTTTTTGCTTCCAGAAAAACATGATGCTGAAACCTTAGCTAACACAATTTTGAATGTTTTAGACCCAATATTAAAGAATAACAAAAATAAGCTCATTGCACAAAGTTATGACGGAGCAGCTGTTATGAGTGGGATACATGGCGGAGTGCAAACAATAATTAAGAGAAAATATGAAACTGCTCATTTTGTGCACTGTTACGCCCATCAATTGAATCTAAAAGGTGCAGTGCCTTTACTAAAATTTATAATTTCTAATAATTTAGAGGACACATTAACAGAAACCAAAAAGTTGATACAAATTCTGGTGACTACGCCAATGACCACAGCAGAAGCTGAACGTAGTTTTTCAACTTTAAAACGGATCAAAACATTTTAAGAAATTCAATGTGCGAAGACAGATTAACAGCCCTTTCCACACTCTCGATAGAAAAAAAGTTCATCGCTTCAATACCGAACTTTAACGATAAAGTAATCGAAAAGTTTGCGACAAAAAAGGACCGGCGTATTAATTTCCAATTTAGAAAAATGCAATAAATGTAAGTTAATCAGATTTTTATAGCATGTCGTTATTAGTTACTATTAATTAGTATTAAAGCTAATTTTATTGTTTTTGTTTTCGTATGTTATTCTATTTCTATTATTTTATATTGACCGTGGTTCATGCAGCACACCCTATAGCAGATGTCACGAGCCGCCACTGGTACAGGACATAATGTAACCAAAGTGTACAGAAAACCAACATATATTTAAATTATCACTCAAACCACAACATAAATATCAAAAAGGAAATCTTCATATGTCTTACAATTTACTTATGTTATAATATAATCTGCATGTATGTTTGAAGTCTGCACTTCTTTTAGGAAAGGTGTGGATGTACAAATTCCTCGGTTTGACAAAAATTTGGAAGAATTCTACTCAATATGTGATCAAATAGAATTACATTTGGTAAGAAATATCAATAATACATTTAAAATAGTGATATTTTTATAGATACTCATTAAAATTAATTTATCCTATTAATTTATTTTTATTTTTTAGAAAACTTCACTGAAGTGCTTATCTCAACAAGAAAGTAGCAACAGATATTTAAATCTTCCTGTAGCTCCTACCAAAAGCGAGAGCTTGGGTCTTAATGACAACACCTTAACATATCCACAGTTTTTGGCTACTGCTACAGCACAAGTCTCCTACACAAAAGAAATTCATGATACATTAGTGGCTGCTGCACAGAATATATCTCCCTCTGATTGACTATTTCAGCTCTAGGATATTTAAAATGGAATGAATATTTATTATATGTGTTTTATAAAAAGTCTCAAGTAATTTTGTTTTTATACAAATAAAATGTACTCCTTTTTTCTTAAGGTCTTATATTCTTTTAAAGGTTAGCGATAATTATAATTATTTGAATTCTATTTACTGTTGCTTTGAATGACTGACTAGATGAGCAGTTGAATCATTCTCCGATATTGAGGAGCCAAGACATCTGCCTTAACGAATTATAAAATCAACCAATGGAATTTAAAAAATATGAAATAATTTTAATATTACAAACAAATGTGTTGAAGATTCCCTAATACTTTATTTTAGTAAGTGAGACACAAGATGTAAATGTATGGCTTAGATAAAAAAAGATAGTTGACAGAAAAGTAGTCATATTAATGACCTACATTCTAATTCCACGATTTGGAAGAGTGATTCATTGTTTAAAGGCGGAGAACTGGGTCAGAGACTTCGGCACTTTCTCGGCAAAAACTAGTTTTACGACTATCTGTGAGTCGGAATTACTCCGTCGCTACTTCCACAGTTGCCAAACCATTGAAAAATAATGTTTTAAAATATTGATTTTTATTTTATAAATTTAAATATGTAGCGAAACGGAACATTTAAATAAAATTTATTTCATTACAATTTTGTGCTTAATTTTTACTATTGAAAAAATCATGTTTTTTGGTATTTTTATAACTTTAATAATCGCTGCGTGGAAGAATACAGGTTTTGTATGACCATAATTACTACTTGTGAACAAGAATTGGCTACACTGTACGACAACTCCTCGTCAAGTCTTCTATAGAGAAGCACAAATAAATATACTACTTATATATTCTGTAATTTCTTATGAGAAAACGCAAATTGCAATTGAGAAAACGGGTAGTTTTCGAGGGCCGCTGTGTACATTTAAATTTGAGGATATTCGGCGTTTAAACGATGAATCACTCTTCCAAATAGTGGAATTATAGCATAGCTTAATTCAAGGATTGTCCTCTTCTTTCTTCTTCATTTTCAGAAAATTATATGTTTTATTAAAACCACTGGCTCCATATTTAAGTCATCACTTAAACATGTCCTACAAGTGTTTTATCTTGAGCAATTCTCAACACTTTCCCTTCTGCCGTTGTATTAATGTATTCATTCCATCCTTTCTTTAATATCTTGTCATTAATATCTTCTTACAAGTGTGTCTTATGTATTTTTTTTGTCCACTACTATCTTTTCAGATGTTCTATGATATAGGTACATTCACTCCAATGTTTCCAGTAGTTTTTTGATTTTGGATATGTCTGGCACAGTTTTTGTCTTATGGATTCTTGATTACGCCTCAATACAATTTATGTTTCTCCATATTTTGTCACTTCTTGCCAAAACTTAATATTTTTATATCTAAATATTTGAATGTAATGTCTTGCTTGAATGTGAATATACGTACCTGGGAGTAATCTTCGATAGAACGGGAAAAGACGATGATGAAATAAAGAAAAGGGTTACACAAGCTAGAAGAACAATTGGCTGCCTAAATGGAATACTTTGGAGTTCTGAAATAGGAATAAAGCGAAAATATAACATCTATGAGTCACTAATTAAAAGCAATCTACTTTATGGAGCAGAAACTTAGAGAATAACCGAGAACAACAGAAAAAAATTAGAAGCTCTAGAAATGGATGTGTTTAGAAGATCGTTAGGTATATCCCGCAGGGAAAGAGTTCGAAATGAGGAAGTAAGACGAAGAATTGGAATAGATGGTTACTTAACAACAGACATTGAGAGGAAACAGTTGATTTGGTATGGTCATGTTCAAAGAATGGAAGACACAAGACTACCCAAGAAGATTATGCAGTGGGTACCACCAAACCGCAAAAAACGAGGAAGACCCAAAAAGACATGGAAAGAAGGGGTAACTAAAGCAATGAGTACAAGAGATCTTAGAGACGGCCAATGGGATGATAGAAGGACGTGGAAGTTAGGCATCGGACAACGTCGAAAGACGTTCTAAAACCTATATATATATATATATATATATATATATATATATATATATATATATATATATATATATAATGTCTTGCTTGATAATAATCGTCTTTTGGGTCAGACGAACACTGACTGTATCTAGCATCCGATCAGGAGACTAATAGAAGTAATAATAATAAATCACACTTCAAAGTTAGTTTATGAGCACAGTACCTACGCTCCCTAATATAACTTGCAGTCATTTTCAAGCATCATATCTGTGATATGCTTGTAGTAAAAGAGAGGTTGGTTTGGAAAAGTCTGGATATCCACTTTATGGAATAGTCTAGAGGTCATCAAACAGCTTGGTCTATCAAATACTTTTATAGAGCCATGCGGTACTGCTCGCAACGTCTAGATGCGTCAGAAAGATTTGTGGGAGATACTATATCATACCAGATCATCTAGTGAGCGATAACACTTCAAAACTCAATCCTGTTGATTCCTTATATCAAGGGTTCCCAATTTTGTTTGGCCTCGAAACCGTAATTGACGCTATTTTTTTTCTTTTTGATGGAACCCTATTTTGATAAATAAAGAAAGTATATTGTAGTTGGAATATCTTTCATGTAATAGCGGCTTTCCACGGTCGGCGATATTACGGACGTAAGCGGACCAGCACGCACCACGCACCGTGGGAAGGGTTTCGTCCGTGGTAGCGCAGGCACGTCTGTGCTGGTCCGTCCTATCCATCTAGAGTCGGTAACATCAAAGGTGCGGTACATGCTCGTGCGACGCGATCCTAGCGCGTCTGTGTTTTAACCGACAACAAGTGCAAGTCAGAAGTTTTTCATTCGCTGACACGAGTAGTTGTCTGTAGTGTTGTCAAAGTTGTTTTGCAGTTTTTTGCTAAAAAATGGAATGGACAAACGAAGTTATTTTTGATTTTTTAAATTTGTATCAAAATGAAACAAATGGAATTCTACGGCACCAGAGCATAAGAAACAGAACCGATATATACGATGTATGGAACCGAATAAAAAATCAATTGAAGAATAGTACTATTTCGATTGGAGAATTAAAAAAGAAGAGAAATAATTTAATGCCGAATTTAATGTTTACAAGCCTGAGTGGCCTTTTTATGATATTAAGTTTTTTCACACATTTTTTTATAATATTAAAATTAGGCTTAATGTCTGACAATTGAATGCGAAGATCCGAAGCTGCATCCAGCCTATTTCTGAACTTGTTTTTGGTATCAGAGTAAGTTGAAAAACCAGTCACAAAAGAAAGTAGAACCATGATAGCTTTCTCAACTATTGCGGAGTATTCATCTTTAAGTGAAATCCAAAAGTCATTCAGATTAGAATCTTCTGATTCGAATTTTTGTTTTAGAAGGGATGAACACTTAATGTCGATCAAATTCTCATACTCTGGCATAGTTAGCATCGATGGCTTGGTATGTTTTGTGAATGGATTCTGAACCCAGTCGATGTCCGGCATAACAGACAGGCTCGATAACACTGAAAGACTCCCCAGAGCTCAATCTTTTTGATACCGTAGGTTTTTTCTCCTTAGTGGGGGTGAGAGCTGTATTGCTTAAATTTGGAAATAAAAGGAAGATATATGATCTACTTTAAACAGCACAATTCGCGCATTAAAAGACACAGCACCTATTACACTGAGGAAATAAGAGATGCACACAAACTTTGTATCCAATGAGAAAAAATATATATCTGGATGGAGAAACCTGTGCATAGTCAAAAGACCAATGAAATCAGCGAAGAGTATGTGGATAATACAGCTTTGAACTATTGGTTGAAATCATGAAAAGTGTTTCCCGTAACAGAACGGATCGTACTTACCATTCGGGATCAGGAAATTTCCAAAAAAAAGCTGCCCAAAACATCATTAAAGACCGTCAGGTGCAAAACGACAAATACCGATACTGATAAGACCAAAAACCATTTTAACATCTTACCGTAGGTCCGTCAGGTGCAAAACGACAAATACCGATACTGATAAGACCAAAAACCATTTTAACATCTTACCGGAGGACTAAATATATAGAACAGTCTGATTCTGTAGGCAAGATGCTCTATCAGGAATTCATGATCTATCCATTTCGGAATACCACCACAAAAACTTACTTACTAATACTTTTGTAGATACTGGAAGAGATATAAGCTATAAACTATTTCTCTTGAAAGAAGAATAGAATTCGAATTAAAAAAGGTAACTGAAAGTAATAACACAAATGAAGAATACCATAATCTAAAAATAGAAATACCTATGTAGGTAAGGTTGCAGAGCAAATAAATAACATAAAGTGGAAGAAAAAACCAGAACGCTCTTGGCTGCCTGACCAAATAAAAGAAAAAAACAATTTTTTTAAGTGACGGACAACTAAAATCCAGCAAAACATAGATCCATTACTTAATAAAGAAGTAACATATAGAATTTTTACTTTACTACATACTTTTAAGTCTACTAGAATATTTGATATGGACGAAACCGATATATGTATGGTCCAAAAACCTAGAAAAGTCTTAGCTACTAAGAGCCAACATCAGGTGGATTCTGTCACAAATTGGGAAAGAGGCAGAGACATTACGATTGTCTGCACTGTGAGTGCTTCAGGTGCATACATACCGCCCATGTTTATATATCCTATTCAGAAAAGGTCACCTCAGTTAGAGAAAAGTGGACCAGCTGGAGCCATTTACAAAGATTCCATAATGGCTGGTCAAATGAAGATCTCTTCATGCGGTGGCTCACACATTCAAAGACAACGTAAAACCAACAAAGGAAGATCCCTTATTATTGATCATGGACAATCACGATAGTCACATATCTCTTGATAGTTATAATTATTGTAGATCTAATCATATACATGTGGTCTCAATACGACCTCATACATCACATATACTAGAGCCTTTGGATTGATCGTTTTATGGGCCCCTGAAGAAAGTATTTAACATACATTGTGATAGGTTTTTGAGGGAAAACCAATTTCAGAAGATTTCTATGTATGATATAGCATCTATATTTAATGAAGCTTACTTGAAAGTCGCAACTATGGATAAAGGAGTTTCAGGGTTTAGTGCTTCAGGGATTTTACCATACAGCCCTGAAGAATTCACTGATATAGACATTTTGTCACTGAACAAGACACCCAAACTCCAGTCATCGTTGACTCTGAAAATGTTTATGAACTAGCATTCATGCAACTCTTCATGAATACAATCATAATGTCACTGGGGAGCTTGTAAGCGCTAACGAGGCTTGTGTCAAAACTTGTCAGATTTTAAAACATAATCCAAAAGATACGGTAGAGAAATTTGAAACCAAGACAACAACCAGCTTAGATTTAAGTCGGATTTATGAAAATCCATTACCTTGGTTGTTCGAAATCGAATGTTGTACCAAATTCTTAACCAAAATCCTCTGAGGATCTGTCTCATTTCAAAGACATTTTAGGATCAGTATCACCTCTTCCAAAATCATTTAATGATGATAAATCAGATCCAAAAAATTCCAGAAAACAACACTCAGTAATTATGACTGGTACCCCCATGAAAACAGTTTTGGAAGACACAAAGAAGAAAAAAGAAATTAGGGACTTAAAAACAAAGCACAGACTAGAAAAAATTATACAGGGTCCAAAGGTCAACCCGAATCTAAAGCAAAAAATGTTGAAGAGTGAAACAAGTTAACAATTAAAAGTTAAAAATAAATCCCAAATAAAATTGGACGCATTGAAACGCAAGGCTATAAATAAAGGAAGAAGGTGTGGAAGACAAATTAATTATAAAGAATCGTCTTCCGAAGAAGAAATAGATAAATCAAAAATATGTGATGACATCGAATTTGATGACAGTTTTGGATTATTTTCTGAGAACATTGAAATGTGTTTGGTTTGTGGTGAGTTTGGTGTAAAAACTGAACTATAGTACAGATGTGTGTTTCGTAGACAATGGGCTCACGCTGAATGCAGTGGGTATGATTGCCCTGAAAACTATCAGTGTGACTTTTGTTCTATGAACTAAGTTCTTTCTTGTAGAAACAACTTTTGATTTTTAATATACCTACTTATGTTTCTGATTATCTTGTTTTCGTTCAAGTATTTAATGTTTTTCCATATAACGACACCATCAGATGTCTCAATTATTGTCTTATTATTACTACTGTCGGCGTTACCCCAAACGGCTGTCGGAATTACCCCGGTGATCGGGGAAATACCGACACTTTGCTAAAGTTAGGGAAATATTGTTTTTAAATACTTACGTAAATATCATTGTTTTACCAATATTACATACCCAATGGATGCGGAAAATCCCAATTATAGTATAGGTATTTTCATAAAAAACCTAACTAATATAGAATAAATCTGAAAATTCAAATTGCATTAAGGTGTCGGGATTCCCACGGTCTACCCTACGTCTTCTTCTGTGTTCATCATGTTTACAATTTCCTGAAACCTTTCTCTGTCGGCTGCTGCGCGAAATAATTCTTCTACTGTGAAACCACACCATTGTCTAATATTACGCAGCCATGAAAGTTTCTTTCGACCAATCCATCTCTTTCCTTCCACTTTTCCTTGTATTATAAGGCGAAGTAAATGGTATTTGGGTCCTCTAATTATATGGCCGAAGTATTCTGTTTTTCTCCTCTTTATGATGTTTATGAGCAGACGTTCTGAGTTGATCATTTGAAGAACATCTTCATTGGAAGTGTGCGAAACCCACGATATCTTTAGGATTCGTCTATAGCACCACATGTCGAATGCTTCTAACTTGTTTAGCATTGTGGTTTTTAACGTCCATGTCTCACAACCATACAATAGGATCGACCACACATAACATTTCAGGACCTTCTTACGAATATGCATTGACAGGTTTCTGTTGCATAAAACTGGTTTCCAGGTCATAAAAGCCTTACGTGATATTTCGATCCTGGATATTATCTCTTCATCAGAGTCACAATTTACATTTAACCAGCTGCCAAGATATTTGAAATGATTTACCCTTTCTATCTCTTCTCCATTAAGAGAAAGCAGACCTTGATCTATATGGATCTTTCCAACTGCCATCCACTTTGTCTTTGAAATGTTGATTTTTAGGCCTCTCCGATAACTTGCTTCACTGACTAGATTTAGTAATGTTTGGAGATCTTGTACACTTTCTGCAAGAATGGCTGTATCGTCAGCGTATCTAATATTGTTGATTACTTCTCCACCTAGTCTTACTCCCTCTTGTCTGTCATCCAAAGCCTCCCTAAAGATTTCTTCAGAGTACAGATTAAAAAGAGTGGGTGACAAAACACAACCCTGCCGTACTCCACGTTTGATGGGTATTTTTTCAGTGGGACTGTCTCCAATTTGGATAGAGGCTACTTGATTGTAATATAAGTATTTCAGCAGTCTTATATCATAGTGGTCAAGTCCTGCTGCCCGTAGGCAGTCAAAAAGTGTATTGTGTTGGACTCTGTCGAACGCCTTCTCGAAGTCGATGAAACAAACATAAACATTCTTTCGGAATTCACAACTTTTTTGTAACATAACGCGCATACAGAATAGTGCCCCTCTAGTTCCTAGACCGTTTCTAAATCCAAATTGCTTATCACCCATCTTACTTTCGCATAGAAGGAATACTCGGTTTTGTATAATTCATAAGAGTATCTTCAGTGTGTGACTCATCAAACTGATTAGTCTAAAATCGCTGCATTTGGTGGGCCTGCTTTTCTTTGGTACCTAATGTTATAAACAGTGACTCTCACCAATCATCTGGTATTTTCCTTCGTTGTAAATTTTGTTGAAGAAAGTGGTTAAGCAGGCAATGCTTTCCTCATCCAAAAGTTTAAGTAGTTCGGCAGGGATCTGATCTGGTCCAGGTGCTTTATTGTTTTTGGCTTGCTGTATTGCCTTTTCGACTTCCGAATTCAGTATATTGGGACCTCTGTCCAAATTGTTGTCACATGCAGTATTTGGAGCATTTTCCCTTGAAGCATCGTCAAAAAGGTCAGTGATGTATCTCTCCCATTCTTTGCACTGTTGTTCATCACAAATTTTTCCGTCCGCGCTTTTAAGTATGTGAGCATTTTTCTGTTTTCTAATTCCGGCAATATATTTAAGTTTCTTATGCAGGTTGAAGCTGTCATGCTTTTTGTGGAGGTCTTCTATTTCTTTACATAAATTCTCAAGCCAGGATTCTTTGGCTTGCTTAATTTTTCTTTTTATGCGTTTATTAATTTCACGATATTCGATAATATTTCTATTTTTGTGTTGCCGTCGAACTTCCATCAGATCTAGAATTTCTTGTGTCATCCACTCATTTTTTGCCAACATGGTAGGTGTTTTCAAAGACTCTTGTACGTTCTCTAAAATCGAGTTTTGAATGGCATAAAAGCATTCGTTAATGGTTCTGTTTTCGTTTGGTATATTTGATATTCTGTGTATTTTACTATTTATTTGCTGTGTTATGTGTTCGCGCGTTTGAGGGTTTTTCAGGGGGTCTAGATATATCTTACAAGACTTAGTTGGCTTTGTTAATTTCTTCAATTTAATTTGTATTTTGGAGCAGAGTAAATTGTGATTTGAGTTTATGCCAGCGCCGGGGTAAGTTTTTACATCTTTAATATTGTTTCGAAATCGGTGGTTTATTAGGATGTAGTCTATTTGATTTCGTACTATTCTGCCTTGATGTCCATCTTGAGGGGATTTCCACGTGTAAAGACGCCTTTCTGGAAGTTGAAACCAGGTATTTGTAAGGGCGAAGTCATTTTCTTGGCAGAATTCTATTAGCCGTTCACCTCTTTGATTTCTCTCTCCCAAGCCAAACTTTCCGGTGATGCCTTGCGTCATCTTCTGTCCAACTTTAGCGTTGGACAGAAGATGACGCAGGGCAAAATTTCTTTATAGCTACCCTACACAACCCCTATAAAGAAATTTTCATATAATTATCAAATTAACAGTTTCAATGTTCTATACATTTAGCGCACATCGTATAATACCTACCACTTCGAAACAGTTTAATTGTTTGTTTTGTAAATCTTTATCTTTGTGTTTTAACTCATCTTTTTATCTTTAAATATTTTATTTTCAACAAAATTATAGCAATTTTTAGTAACATTTACGACGATAGTAACAGTGTGATAACAATACTAAACGTCACGAAGGTTAAAAATGACTTACAATAACATCATTTATGTATTCGATAACATTAATTATTGCTTTTATGTGCAATAATAGTGCTTAGTATGCCTTTAGGTAATAACCATGTTTATTTCGAAACTTTATCAGGAATAAATTGAGAATGTAAGTACAAAAGATGTCGACTGTGTATATTTTTATCAAAATGGATATGTGGTGTAATTGGCCTAAAAAAATGGATATTTTTGAATAACTTTTAAAATTTTTACAATTTATTAGGAACTCACTATCATCATAAGTGTATCGACAATCCGTTGTGGATCTTGGCCTGATCACAAAGAAGTCGCCATTCCTGGCAACTTTCCTCCATCTTTTGACCCTTAGAATCTGTAGGTCTTCTTCCACATCATCAATCCATCTCATTCGTGGTCGTCCTCTGCTTCTTGTACCCTCTGGATTTGAAAATGTTAATCTCTTCGTGTATTCGTGATCTGACATTCTAGCAGTATGTCCAGCCCATCTAAATCTCTCTGCACTTTAACGAATTTCACAATATTTGGGTCGGTGTATAACTGATATAGTTTAAAGTTGTATATTCGACGCTGTTGTATCAAAGACGAAGAAGTCTTTGATCATTTTAAGATAAGGTCCATGTTTCAGCTCCATATATCAAAATCGGTCTTATTAAGGTCTTGCATATATTGAGCTTTACTGCACGTTTTATATTTTTATTTTTTAAATGTTTCTGAAGCCCGTAAACAGTTCTGTTTGCTCTTGCTATGCGACTTTTTATTTCGTCGCTTGTCGTGTTTGTTGCGTTTACTATGGATCCAAAATATGTGAATTCTTTGACTTGCTCAAAGGTATGGTTGTTAACTTCGGGGGTTTAAAACCAACATATATTTGGTTTTTTCTTCGTTTACCACTAATTCCACCAAGTCCTAATTTACTTGCCGCGTCCGCAAGCTTTATAAACACTGCACCACGTCTCTCATACTTCTGACCACTATAACTATATCGTCAGCGGATGCGAGAATTTGTGTCGATCTATTAAAAAAGTTTCATTAATTCTAATATTTAATTATCTGATTACCTTTTCCAATGCAATATTAAAGAGGAGACACTCCAGCGCATCCCTCTGTCTTAGATCATTATTAATGTCAAAGAACGAAGAGTTTCGTCCTTCAATTCTAACGCATGAGCTTACGTTTTGCATTGTTAGTTGGTTCAACTTAACTAACTTAGGTGGTATCTCAAAGTCTACCATTGCATTATATAATACAGTTCTTTTCATACTGTCATAGGCTGCTTTAAAGTCGACGAAGAGGTGGTGTGTATCGATGTTATATACTAGTGACTTTTCTAGAATCTGCCTATGTCCTTGAATTTGATGTGTAGTTGATTTTCCAGCAGTAAATCCGCATTGATATTGGCCAACAATATCCTTTATAAAATGTTTGTCTTTCAAACAATACATTGCCGAAGATTTTATACGCAGATGCTAACAGAGTAATGCCTCTATAGTTCTTACACTCCAGTTGATCACCCTTTTTATGCAACGGACATATTATTCCATTTAGCCACTCTTCTGGTACCAATTAATTCTTCCATATAAGTACTATTAGTTTATCGATTGCTACAAAAAGTTGATCACCACCTTTTTTATGCATTTCCGAACAGATTTCATCGATTCCTGGGGCTTTATTGTCTTTGATTTTTAGGATGGCATTTGACACTTTTTCTCTTGTTGGGTCTTCACTGTGTAGTTGACGTTGTAGATTTTCTATGTTGTAATCTTCAATATCGTTTATATTTAGATGTTCGCTAAATGTTGTGCCCATCTGTTAAGAACTGAGTTTTTATCATGTAGAATTTCACCGCTAGTGTCTTTACACATTTTTAATCGTGGTTTAAATTCTCGACGGCTATTATTTAAGGATTTGTAGTATTTCCTCGTTTCATTTTTATCGAATAAATTTTTTATCTCATTGAGAGTGTTCTGTTCGTATTCCATCTTCTTACGTCGATGAATACGTTTTTCCTCTCTTCTAAGACGTCTATGCTCTTCTTTTTTCTCCGTGTACAATAGGGATGTGTAGTTCACCATCGAAATAGTTCTAATCAACGATTCTTTCAACTGAACTAGTTCATTAATTTTCATAGAACTAGTTCACTGCGAACGATTTGCATTATAAGTTGTGTCTCAACTTCTAAAAAAGAAAATAATGAATGAATGAATGAGAACATATATTTATTATTTTGTGAATGGATGGACTAACTAGTTTTAAAAAATGCCGATTAGCCTCAGATAACAGATTCATAATTCTTATGAATGTGACAATAACATAAAGTCTTAGAACTAATAGTTCTCTGCCTAAACATACGATCAAAAGAAACAGTTCCGAACTACTTGTACGGTAGTGAACTAGTGAAAGCCTGACTGAAAACCGAAGTAAACGGGCGGCCGGCGCCGAGCTTGTGTGATGATTGAGACGAGACATCTGGCAACCAGTTCTGTTAGGGTTGGATTTCGATTTCGGTCCTACACATAGTTCTTTCGCGAACTAGTTCATTTTTGTGAACTAGTTCGTCTAAAAGAACTAATAAGCACACCTCTAGTGTACAACCTTCGTCAATGGTTTTTTGATATGCTGCGTTCTTTCTATTTGTGGCCATCTCACACTTTCTTTTTTCTGACTTGGTTTTGCCCAATATTTCAACCGACTTCTGTAACACAGTATCTCGTATATTTGCCCATAGTTGGTTAATGTCTTCTTCTTCTAAGTTTTTTGTCCTTATTTGATCTGGTATTTGCTGTCTGTATACATTTGCAATGTCGTGATCTTTTAGTTTATTAATGTAGATTGTTTCTCTCCTTCTCCCGATCTCCTTTTTTAAATTGGATATTCTCTCTTTAAAATCGTGGTTTAACTAAATAGTGATCACTATCTATATTTACTCCTCTAAAAGACCTAACATCTAATAAGTTTTGCCAAGTCCACTTATGTATATGTTTATGGGGAAATCAGGGCCCAGCTATTACCATGTTCTTAGACATCGCAAAGTTTATGATTCTGAGACCGTTATCATTATAGGATCTATTAGAGTTTTCATTAGACTCTCTTTTCCGATGGTGAGCGAAAATATATACTCTCTTCTGACTTTGGCATTTAAGTCCTGATATTATTTTGATGTCATATTTTGGACACTCATCGTACTCTCGGTCTAGTGCCTCATAGAACATGTCTTTTTCATCATCCTCTTTTTCTTCAGTTAGAGCATGGATGTTAATATTAGCGAACTTCCCTTTGAGCCTTATTCGACATATCCTATGATCAACAGCTTTAAAATCGATTACACTATGTTTGATCTTGCTACTTGCAATAAATCCGGTATCAAATTCGTGTCGGGTAGGATGTCCACTGTAATAAATATTGCAGTTATTTTTTTCCAGAATGACTGAGCTAGTCCACCTCATTTCCTGTAAAGCAATTATATCTGTTTAGGAACTCATATTTGTTTCATATTAATGTTTTTGTTCATATTTTTTTTCAGTTCCTGTGCTTAATGTTTTATCTCCACCGGTTTTTTGTCTACTTTACCTCTTTTTTCATAATGCTTTATTTATTCTTCTTTACTATATGACAACACAAACTTAGTTCTAGAATCCAGCAAGGCGCCGGATAGTATTAACGTTCCGATAATACTATTATACTTTTTCCTTACTAGTGTACCTACACAATAATTTTTAATAATATTTTCTCTTTCTCTATCAGAATTATCCGACGTTGGCGATCACCATTGCGAACACTCTTCGATATTCTGCCACATGGAATAATTGTCCTGCATTTGATATCTGAGTCTATTCACGAATGTTTTTAACCAAGAAACCTGTTTTCTTCCCACACCTTTACGACCTTCTATTTTGCCTTTAAATATCAGTTGTAGTATCTTATTATATCTATGTATTTCCCCACACTGTATGTCCCAGATAATATATTTTCCGGCATTTAACAGTCTTTAGCAATTCTCCAACTTTGTGGACCTTCAGTACTTCCCCATAGTTTTTCTTGCTGTCCAAGGTATCTTCAGCATCCGTCTATGAATCCACATTTCCCATGAGCTCTGCTTCTACTCCAAGTACAAAAGTATAGACCAAATATAGCACTTCACCATTCGTGATCTTAGTTCTAAACTGAGATGATTATTACAAAGAAATGTCTTCACTTTTATAAAAGTAGGTTTAGTAATTACCTGAGTTTTATTTCTATGTCTGGATCCAGTTGATATGTTATGACAGTTCTCAAATATGTAATTTTGTGAACATAATTTAATTCAAGCTATGCATCTGCTATGGGTTACGACAAGTCTAAAAATGTCATTTGTTTGAGTTTATTTTAATGCTCATTTCCTCTCCTACTTCGTGACTATGATCAAGCAGAGTTTGGGGACCTTCAATATTTTCTGATAGATCTGCGTATCTACTTACGTTAAGTTCCTTATTAATTACTATTTATAACTGGGAATAAGCCACAATTAAAGATAAAAATACGTTTATTGACGTTTCAATTTCCAATTCGGAAATCGTTCTCAAAATACAAACAGTAAATTAAACAAATTTTTTTTTGTTACATAGTGAAGAAATTCTTCTAATAATTTAATTTTACCTGACTCATTTATATTGACAATTCAGACATACATTATGCATTTTAAAGTAGACGACTTTAAAATGATATTGAAAATATTGTTGAGTTGCGCTCCTGGGACGACTTTATTTATAAGATAGTTTGTCTTTAAAAAGACAAACACATGACATGATGACAGTAAAATTCTCCTGTTAGTGATTCCATAGTAAATTATGAGAGAAAAACCAGGAAAAAAAATTAAATCCTTATACGATAGAGCCAAAATTACTTGTTCTAACGAAAATTCGTTCTTGGAGGAGAAACGTTTGTTAACATCTATTTTATTAAAAAATGATTATCCTTTATCGTTTATAAATAAGGAATTTTCAACAATCGATCGAATAGAACAGAACAACTTAGAACGAGATCCTACAGCATACACAAGGAATAATATGAGGAAAATAACAATACCGTACATAAAAGGATTATCAGAAAAACTTAAAAGGATAGGAAATAAATTCAACATTTCAACAACATTCAAAACAACAAACACGTTGAGATCTATTTTGTCCAAAACCAAACCTAACAGTGAACAAGAAAGGACAAAGAATTGCATTTATAAAATACCTTGTGAATGCGATCAGTTTTATTTAGGTGAATCATCAAGGCCATTAAATGTTAGAATAAGTGAACATCAATCTTATATTAAAAATAGAGAATTTGATAGATCTCAAATATGTAAACACGCATGGGATAATGAACATAGGGTTCAATGGAATAATTCAAATATAGTCCTAAAAGAAACGGATGGCAAAAAAAGAAAAATCAAAGAAGCGGCTCTAATTATGCTAAATGAGGCCAATTGTGTCGCAAATTCCTCGGCAGAATGTAGTAGGATCTGGTTACCAATATTGAAAGGGAAAGTTATTAATAAGAAAATACCAGTATTAGTAAGTCAGTAACATATAGCGGATACATCATTTATGTTTTTTAAATAACGTAACATATAAAATCAGAATTTTGATGTTTGTTGAAGGTAAACTAAATTCACGACCAAATACTTACAATGTCGGGATAGTATTATGAGGTTTTTTTTTCCTGGTTTTTCCCTCATAATTTACTATGGAATCACTAACAGGAGAATTTTACTGTCATCATGTCATGTGTTTGTCTTTTTAAAGACGAATTACATGCTATGATTTTTTCTGACGGATATTCTCAAGTTAAAGTTGATTTCATGTAATCGAATGAACTATCTTATAAGTAAAGTCGCCCCAGGAGCGCAACTCAACAATATTGGCAATATCATTTTAAAGTCGTCTACTTTAAAATGCATAATGTATGTCTGAATTGTCAATATAAATGAGTCAGATAAAATTAAATTATTAGAAGAATTTTTTCACTATGTAACAAAAAAAAATTGTTTAATTTACTGTTTGTATTTTGAGAACGATTTCCGAATTGGAAATTGAAACGTCAATAAACGTATTTTTGTCTTTAATTGTGACTTATTCCCAGTTATAAATAGTAATTAATTTACAATTCCACAAGAAAATAGCTTCAGAACAATATTAAGTTCCTTATTGATTTTTATTCCATATAGCTATCTCGCAAGTGCCTTTTTAAATACCTGATCCGAGCAAACGATGAACAATGTTTGGGACAAAATGCAACCCTGTCCTCGTTGAATAGAAATTTTGTCGGTGTAGTTATCTCCAGTTTTTACGATAGCAGTTTATTCCAGTACATATTTTTAATGACACGAATATCTTTGCGATCTATTCCTATCTTTTTTAGCGTCTGCGTTAATTTTACATGTTGTACTTTATCGAATGCATTTTCGAAGTCCACGAAGCATGCAAATATATCTCTTCTTCTTCAAATACTTTCCTCTTTCATCACGGCATTTTTGTAATAGGATATTTAGCGCAAAAGTGCCTCCCTAGTTCCCACATCTCTAAAATTAAACTAGTTATCTTCGAGATCTTCTTCGCATTTGAGTAATTCTGTTATGAAATATTCTTAGTAAAATCTTAAGAGTGTGGCTCATTATGTTGGATTTATGCTTAGTTCTCTTTATGGATTGACAACTTTTAACTGTTTAAAATACAAAAATAACGGACTACTTGGAGGAACACGGTGTCCGTTAAAGCCGAAAGTCCTTTATATAAAAATATGTTTAAAATAATATATAAAAAATACAAATAAAATTCTCTTTACTTGTCTTCGGACATTCGCCGTGAAGTGACGTTGGTGTGGATATCGACGCGCTTGCTGTCGGTAATCATGTTTTAAAAAAGCAATTAAGTTTCGTTTGCAATTTCGATGTTTGCTGTTTTTTTTTATGATCAACTCTCTAAAATTACGGAACTTCCATCCTTATGTTTTAGGTTCATAACTTCATCTGCTTAGACCAAGATATGAGAAATATGGAAATACGTGCTTGGCAGAGGAAGGCGATGGATAAGGACGACTGGAAGCGAATTCTTGGGGAGACTAGGACCCACACAGGGTTGTAAAGCCAAAATGATGATGACTTCATCTGCTATTTCACTTTCAGTAATCATGTTATATCCAGGGTCACGTACTCTAGCCCAGGGTCAACTTCTTTAGATCTACTACTAGCCATTGTAAAACATCTTCCTCAGCTATATGTTCTCCTGCATTATTATTTATTGACCTACAGTGATCAGTAAATTCCAACCCTTCTGAATCTATGCATCTTGGCCATCAAACAAATTCTTCCAACCACTTTTTAATGTTTGCTCTTATACATCCTCCCATGCTACAGAAAAATTAAAACATGTTGATTTTAAATTGTAAGACCTTAAGTTTTGCAAGCTACGCTGTCTTCTTGTATATTCTGCATTAAATCCATCGTGCAATACAACCATTACTTCGTCTAAAAACTTTCTGCGATGCATAGATTAATAAGTGATGTATTTTTGGCAAAAACATACAGCTAAAGTCGCCATTTTCTGAACGTAGAATATTTTCAGAGGGGTGAGCAGGAGCGTTGTCTAAAAGCAATAAACATTTCACCTCTTATGGCCGTATTCCCAATTATGCTCCTCTTATGCTAAATTTTATTGAAATTTTTTGTAAAATACAGTTTTACTGATGGGAATTTTTGTCCGTTATATCCGAAGTCCGTTATATCGACGGTTTACTGTAATTGAAAATGGTGGACGAGTACCATCTTTAACGAGATTGTGTGGCATGTAATACATAATTTTAAAGCTGTTGTAGTTAAATTAGTCAGTATGTTTCTAAATATTTTTATGATTCTATAGCGCAATTTCAAAGTGCCTTAATAATTTGATAGTGTTCTGCTGATATGGAAAACGCTCGAACATGTCAATTTATTTTTTGTTTTGTACATTCCGAATTCACTTGTTGCTAAACATCATCAAAAATATGACAAATAGATCAATGGAAAGTCATATGGAAGAACTTAAAACTCTCAATATTCCTTGGAACCGTCCCACCTATATTGCAGACGGAAATACGCATCATAGACGCCTTTTTTCCGTCAGTGCCAAGGGGTGGCAACTATTTTAACTGTCTTAGCAACAGCTTTCATCATCAATCAGCCAATCGCGTCCACTGCTGGACATAGGCCTCCCTCAATTATTTCCAGTGTTCTCTACACTGGGCCGCTTGTAGCCAGTTTCCCGCTACACGTTTAATGTCATCGGTCCATCTAGTCGGTGGTCGTCCTCGGCTTCTTTTATAATTTCTGGGCCTCCATTCCATAATGCGTCTTGTCCACCGTCCATCTTGTGTTCTGGCTAAGTGCCCTGCCCAGTTCCACTTAAGCGTCGTGGTTCTTTCGATGACGTCTTGAACTCCTGATCTTCGTCTGATTTGTTGGTTTGTTATGTGGTCTCGAAGGCTCACGTTCAGCATTGCACGTTCCATGGCTCGTTGTGTAACTCTAAGTTTATTCGCAGATTTTTGCGTGAGTGTTAAAGTCTCTGCTCCATAAGTTTGTACAGGTAAAACACATTGGTTATAAACCTTTCGCTTGAGACACATGGGAATTGAACTTTTTAGAATATGGCTTAATTTGCCAAATGCTGCCCATGTTAGACCTATTCGCCTCTGTATTTCATGTGTTTGATTGTCTCTGCTTATTTTGATTTCGTGTCCCAGATATTTGTAAGTGTCTGTTTGTTGTATGGTATTATTGTCAATAGTTATATTTCCACTCATTACGAGATTTGTTATAATTTTAGTTTTCTCAAAGTTTATCTTTAATCCTGCTCTTTCAGACAGACTTTTAAGCGAATGCATCATAGTAACTGTATCATGTAAGTTATCTGCGATTAATACAACATCATCTGCAAACCTTAGGTGATTTAATCTTTCTCCATCTATATTGATGCCCATATCTTGCCATTGAGTACCCTTAAATATTGACTCTAGAGCTGCCGTGAACAATTTTGGTGAAATATTGTCTCCTTGTCTAACTCCTCGTCCTAAGCTGAATTTTTCTGTGTCTTCGTGCAGTCGTATACTTGATGTAGCGTTCTGATAGGTGTTTTTGATTAGTGTCGTGTACCTGTAATCTATTCGGCTTTGATTTAGGGCTTCCAGTATTGTTTCAAACTCTACAGAATCAAAAGCCTTCTCGTAATCGACAAATGCAAGAACCAGTGGTATGTTGTACTCGACAGCAACAGCTTTAGTATCCAATAAAACAAAGTTTTTTTGTTTTGAAAATTATTTTATATTGAAAAAATAGACTCAGTTACATAAATGCAAATGAACTAACATTGGAATGGTAAAAAATCTCAAAAAAGTACTTACACTTACAAAATTGAGTTGTCAAATGCAAATAACTGTATATTATTTATGAAGTCTTTTGAAGACTTTAAAGTATGAGAATTATATACACATAATTTATATTTAAAGGATTGCACAATACGAAATAAACGGAAATATATTAAAAATCCAAATAAAACATATATTTTTAAATAAAATATAAGATTTACAATATTAAGCCATGCGGATTGATTGAATGATTTGGAAAACGGCGGATCCACATACTACAAACACAAAAAGTGCCAATAGCCATGGTCCTACAGGTGATGATTCTTGACTTTGTTTCTGAAAAAGAAAACCACATGAATTAATATAAAACATAGGAAAAATAAGAAATATAAGCAAAAAATAATCATGTATGAGAATTACTAAACCAAGATCCAATCTTAATTTTTGAGCTGAAAACAGGTAATTATATGAGCCCCACTGGCAGAGCTCCCATTATGTTAATAAAGAACTATCGGTTTTCAGATCTTTAATTCTATTAACACTATCCGCAAATTCCTGCTAATAAAATTACATAGTTAATGCGGATAATTTATAGATTAAAATCTCATTGAAAAATCTATTGAATAGAACAAACCTCATGTGCTGACTTTCATAGATTTTCATAAAGCGTTCGACACGATCGAAATAGACAGCCATATAGAAGCAATGGATGATAGCATATATGAATTTACAGTATTTACAAAAATGCCACTATGACTGTTAAGATAAATAAGAAGAAGAAACTTAGAAAACTAAGTTTATGATAAATATGGTTTCCAATAAGCATTTAACTATTCAAGACAAAGTGGTAGAACTGCTGGAGAAATATACGTATTTCAGTGATGAAATAAGAATCAGCAGGGATAACCAAACATGCGAAATCCAAAGACGAATTACTTTAATGAGGGCAGCCTTTGGAAAACTGCGAGATACACTTAGGGCCAACATACCAATTAGCTTCAAAAGAAAAGTATTTGACCAATGCGTATTATCGGTCATGGCCTATAGAGCGGAAACTATGACTGTAACCAAGGCTACGGCTTCCAAATTGAGAGTGGCACAGAGACGAATGGAACAGTCTATGCTGGGAGTGACGTTGCGGGACCGAATAAGAAACGATGATCTGCGAAAAAGGATGAGTATTGCTGATGGTGTGAAACGCATAGCAGAACTGAAATGGAGGCCAAGAGCATACAAATGGATACTAGAGATACATAGAGGAAGACCACCTACACGTTGGGCTGACGATATCAGGCATATCACCAAAAATTGTCAACAAATAGCACAAAATCGTAAAGGATAGAGGAGTTTAAAGGAGACCTATGTCCAGCAGTGGACATGACAAACGAAGGCTGGATGATAAAGAGAAAATTAGTTTACAAATGCAGAAAGAAACTAATAATTGCATAAAATGCGATAATTCTCGGAAGTTGGTTATACACCATATTAGTTAAAAAAACTCAAACATCGAAGTAAAAAGCTGCTGTTGTGACATATTTAATTAAAAAATTAAATTAAAAAATCCAAATTGATTATAATAAAGTTCAGAGCGTCATCTTCAGTGAACTTTTGTAGTACTTGTGTAACTAACCGCAAAACCAAACAGTGATTTTTTCAATGTAAACCCAACCACTGTTGTTTTTGCGTTTAGTTACGCAAATACTACAAAAGTTCACTGAAGATGAAACATTCTGAACTTTATTATAATCCATTTGGATTTTTTAATTTAATTTTTATTATATACACCACTTGCAACAACAGATTTTTACTTCGATGTTAGAGTTTTTTAATAATTGCAGTCTCTCTGGCTAGTTCAGGATATTTTCCGTTTCTCTTCATTCACATGACAGAAGGCATGCTTAAAATTCTATTTTAAACATAGTATGAGCAGCCAAATCTATAAGAATTTCTTTTGTCCTCAGATTAGCCAATTGGACTGATTTAACTATACTTAATAGGTTTTAGTATTCATCTATGCCTGCTCTTAGGCTGGGTGTTCAGTTCTGGAAAGTGATTGAAGAGTTTCTCTTCTAAATTGTGCAAACTTTATACCATACAAGGAATTTGAGAATCTATTATCACCAATTGGTGAATGTAAGTGAAAACCGAGGTGTGTTCTGGAGAGTCTAATCGTTTAATTTTTTTATTATGTTGGTACACATGCCCCTAAAGTATAAGACCATTTGGGTGCAACATTCATTGTTTACCTTGTCTGTAAAGACTGTAGATTTTGCATAAAAAACGAAATAAAGTATAACAAAACAAAAAAAAACAAAAATCAGAAGGCTATTCATATGTATTTAAATATTTAGGTGGCTGAGAAAATTAGTCAAAAATGTTAGTTTCAATAGCCAAACGCAAAAATAAATGGGACATTAAAATTTAGTATCTTGTAGATACATTAACAAATCAATAATTTTTGTTTTTGCTGTGCTCAGTTCTAAGATCATTTATATTCATCCACTGTTCAAAATTTCTGCAGGGTTACCTTGCACTTTAATTCCATAGAGTGAACTCATGTATTCACAAATGATTCTAAAGATATGTGTACAAGACTTTATCTTTAATTGAGTTCACAACTTTGAAAACCTTTTCAATGAGAGTATCCATGTAACATTTATTTGATTGATTTCACATTCAAAAGTTTGATTGTATTGTCAGTGCTTTCTAAAAACAGTTCGTAGATACACTGACCAGTAGAGTGCAGAAAAAATGTTTTGTAAAATAAAATGTTATATACACAAATAAACAATACAAAAAAAAATAAATATTAATCAAATTGGAAAGCAAAATTGGCCTTTTTTCAAATTTTTCTACTATTTTTTCTCTAATGTCATGTGCCATATTGACGAGTCTGCACTTAATAGTACTATCAGACACTAGTATGATTCTGAGCTTGTCGTAGTAGTAGTATTTATTTCGAAAATTGTACATACATATATATACAAAGACACACATAGAGACACTCGTGAGCGAAATACATGTCAAAACAAAGAAAGAAATTACAGATATCCTGTTATATATTTGAATTCATAAAGTCAATTACCTTGTATGGATAATCTGCAACAGTAATGTATGCACAGCTTTTTTATACCAAGTTAATTTTGGCATTACTCTAATGCCATAGGACAATTTATTAAAGAATCACATGCAAGAATATTTGGCCCCTTTTTCTGTTACAGCCAATCTGTGAAGAGTAAATATACTCAATCCCCCTATTGTTATAACAGGTATATTCATTTCAAACATATCTATAGGTAGATGCATTTCAAACATATGTTTATTTCCAAAGAGGAATAGTAGACATTCCTCAATATATATTACCAGTACTGTTAAGATATTGTTAGTTTTGAAAACTCCTCTGCAAGATGTTGCAAATCTCATTTTTGTAATCATTCTGAGAAAAATATTTGATCAAGTTGATTGCTTCCACCATAAAAAATTGCCCCATAACCCACCAAAAATTCAAAGTTTAAAAAATAAATTATTTTTAGATCATCTTGATTTAAATATTGTGATAATAGCATACTGAATTCAACCTTTTATCAAGTTGCAGTTTGTAACTTTTCCATGTCAATGCTGCATCAATTGTCGTGCCTAAAAATGTAGTTCTAATGCCAATTTCAACGTTTGTATCATCTAACAGAAGCTTATTTGGATGTTCCATGTTTGATCTGGTTGGTAATGGATAATGTTTAATCTAAACATTAAACAATTCTGTTTTGTTTATTAATAATTAATTCTTCACTAGAGAACCACTTTAACATTTCTCCATAAATATGGACACCTTAATTTAGTGAAATTTCCAAATGATATGCAACTACTAGAACATTCATAATAATCATCAGCATAATTAATTAGACTGCAATTGTCACTATTACCACAGTACATCATATCTTTTATGTACAATATGAAAATTATCCATTAAATTATGCTGCACTGAGGAATGCCTAATTTTATAGGTTTAATTTCCGATTTAATAAATTCTTCTTCTTCTTCTACGACACTACAGCCCAAATTGAGCCTTGGCCTCCTTTATTTTTTGCTTCCACCCTTGCTTGTAAGTGGCTGACCTTCTCCATACACGGACTCGTAAAACGGCTTGTGTGTAGCTGTTTACTGTGTCTTCCCAGCGCTTTCTTGGCTTTCCAACTGGTCTCTGCATTCTATCTTTCATTGCTCTTTTTGGTAGCCTATCCTCTCCCATTCTTATCATATGTCCGGCCCATTGAAAATTTTAAATTCTAATGAAGTCTGACAGTGGTGCTTCCTTATAAAGTTGATGAAGCTTGTTGTATCGACTTCTGAAGATTCTGTTTTCCCTCACAGGTCCTAGTATTCTCCTCAGTACTTTCCTTTCGAATGTGTCGAGTTATTAGTCAAATTAAGATTTTATAGATTCTCGTCTTTCTATTTCGGTGGACATTTTTAGACCGAAATATATGGGAGAGTGCAAAATAAGCTGTTTGCCTGCGTTATTCTCTTCCGTATTTCTCTATCTTCTGATCCGTCGGTATATATTTCTACTCCCAGATATTTAAACTCTTCAACCGTTTCAATGTCATCTTCATGTATAATGTTTTGTGGGACTATATAATAATTTCCAGACCTAGTCTTTTTGTTTGAGTTTTAACTCTGCGTATATTTCCTGTGCTCCTGTTGATGTGTTACTCATAATATGAATATTATCTGCATAAGTGGCCAGTTGAACCGTTCAGTTGGTCAGTAGGTTTCCACGTCCAGTTTGTATTTGACTAACCGCATACTCCAGAGCCAGGTTAAACAAAGTTGGGGCCAGCCCATCTCGCCAGCCCTTTCAAAAAATATATTCACATTATCTTCTGTTAAAATTACTGTTTGTGATCTTCCTGATAAGAATGATTTGAACCAATTATGGGATACTCCATTTATACCACATAAGATTAATTTTTTCAGTAATAGATCGGGATTTACACAATCATATGCTTTTGTTAAATCTTGTCTCCCTCCAGCTTAACATAATTTCCCCCACATTCGGGGCTGCTGATAAAATATGCAGAGTCTCAGCCACTTTATGCAGCTTTTCAGTTTTACCAACTCAGTAAAACTGTTTGTCGACGGTATTCATATAAGAATCCTCGTATTAAAAAAAATACCTAACAAATTACCGCCGATGGTTGTACCAAATACGTTCAATACGTTTTAGGAGCGTAGGCGCATAATTTCGGGCCAATGCTTTCTAAATGCATTCATTTTTTTCGAATCCTGAGAAAACTAATAAGTATTTTTGAAAAATTTAAACGCAGAATGAAATATTACATTATTACCGAGGGCCGAAAGTCACTGAAAACTTCTATATTGTAATATTGTTTATTTTAGTAGGTAAGTTACATGGGTGAAAAAGAAGAAAATTAAGTGTCATTTTTAATTTCAAATATCTCATTAAAAAGAAACTTTTTGTTTATTCTAAGGGACTCTTTATTTTTTGTTTGTCTTGCCTCTTATAAATGTCTCACAAGGTACGATATGTGCCAATTTAACACTAGGACACTGCAAGATATGTGTGTCATTTAACTTCGTAGGCGTGTATGATTTGAAACATATTCGACATAGAGTAGTATAAATTCAAAAATCGATTGTTCATCTTAAAAGGTCTTGACTAACTTAAAAATAATTTGAAAATCAAACTTTAATCAAAAGACTTACTGCATATATACTTAAATAAAAAGTTTATTATTATAATTGAATAAGCTAGAAATTGCTTTTCTAGAAAAAACAATCTTAAAATCCATTCTATAATAAATTATCTTAAGCCCAACTAATAAAGTAAATAAAATGTCGTGTTCTAAGACATATTATAAATTAAATAAAAATATATTTTAAGAGTTTTTAATTAATTTTCATATCTTATCTTTCTAAACAATACATAATCGAAACTACTACGCACAACAATCAATTTCTGGTGCTAAATTTAAATTGGAATATATTTTTGTAAATTATCATCAAATAAAATAAACAAGTAAAAAAAGGAGAGAATGGAGAGAAGTACTGAAAAATACTGAAACACTATAGAAATTGATTTTATGGTTTTAAAACTATTTTCTTATGACCTATTTTTATATTACCTACTATGTTTTAATTGGGAACGATTGGAACCTGGAATGTCCAAACCATGGTGTAGACAACAGGCAAAATGCAATGTATTGCCCAGGAACTGCAGAAATATGAAGTAGTCAAATCTAGGAACGCTTTTAAAATCCTACAATCGACACACTCACTTGATGCGCAGTAAAATATCCAGAAATTATCTTAGTAAGAGAAGTAGCTCGAGCTGTAAAGTAGTTATTAGCCTTGACAAATAATACTGTGGAGTGGAAAGACCTTTTGGAGTAGGTTGTATGGTAAACCATAAATGCCACAAGTCAATATCTATTGGGTTTCACTCCAGTTAAGGAAAAATATATGTCAAATTAGCCTAAGGGGTTTTCATAATATTACAATTTTATTAATATCCATGCCCCAACAGAAACAGCAGATGAACTAAAAACTGATCAATTCTATGACCAACTACACATAGAATCTGAAAATGTGCAAAAGGGAGAAGCAGTTATATTTGTGGGTAATAATAACACTAAGTTGGGAAAACAACTAATATAATAAACAGAATATTACCAGCAAAAACGATACCTATAAAAGTGGCACAGTTGGCAATGGCAAATAAACTCAGAGTAGTTAGTATGTGCTTCCCCACAAAAATATGAATAAAGAAACCTGGATGATACATTGTACTAATAAATTTAATCAAATTAATCATATATTAATATCTAAGCGATGGATAACCTCCGTAACAGATGTTAGATCTTATGAGGCACAAATGGCGATTCAGATCATTTCTAGGTAATATCGAAGATAAAACGGAGTATCAATTGTAAGAAAAGAGAAAGGCGCCAAACAAAGAAAATGGAACACATATGTTTAAAAATCATAAGAAAAAGAACCAGCAGAAAATAAACATAATATTAAATAAAAGAGATGAAAATAACATCGAAGGTGAATTGAATATCATCCAAACGACAATTACCAATACAACAAGGTAAACATTAGGCAAAACCTCAAGCAAAAGAAACAAGAAATATATTCAGCTTGTACTTTTTGTAAACTCAACGTAAAATGTATTAAGTTGTTAAAAAAATATTTTTTTAGACTTAATAAGGAGTGATTCCAAGACCTGAACATTTGAAAAACATTCAATTATTATTTTTATTGGGAACTATTTTTACCACAATTTTAGTTTAAAATATATTTATTTTGATGTTTCAATTTCCAAAAAAAAGTTCCAAAATTTTGTTTAATTTTTATTTTGGGAACAATTTCTGAAGTGGAAATTGAAATGTTAAAATAAACATTTTAAACTACAATTGTGATTAATTCCCAATAAAAATAGTAAATAATATTAAAATGTCACAAGGGCACAGCTTGAGAACAATATCATTGTCAATTATATTTCAGAATATGATGGTACTATGCTACATACATTCTACTATAAATTATTTCAATATATATAACACTTGAGCATACATAGTTTCACAATTTTTGTGTAAAAGGGAATATTTCTAAAGGATTGAAATGTTCTAAATTAGAATGTCTGCCACATCAAACACTATTTTAATATAAAAATTACATCTCTCTTGAATTACATTTCATTCATGAATATAAGTATTAGGTATACATTTAGGTTTTTTGAATGATACTTGATTCATTGGTTTGAACTTGAATTGATAAAAACTGACTTTGCAGTATACCCATATTTTAAATAAATCTAAAATATTTTTACATACAGTTCTATTTTAGATTGTCCCAAACTTATTTACAGAAAATCTAAAGATGCAAAACTCTTTCTACTTTATCTATTCCCACCCTACCATAAAGTCAACCTGTTGAAAGTACAACACTTAGTTCAAATATTTGTCTTTCTGTTTTCTTTTTTGTGCATGACTTTAATGAGAAACTTTCCATGCAATAATTATACTCTCCTTTGTTAAATATCAATATTCAAATTCTGTAGTCTATATTTTTAAACTAAGAAGTTTTAAATTCTATATTCCTGGATTTGGTGATATATTCAAATTTTTATAGATTGATTCCTACAAATAAGTGTATCGTTTTTAGAGTTCACTTATTTTTGGCCAAAACCAACATTCGAATCTAATATTTCACATTAAAGAGGAAACAAAAACACAAAAACGTGTTCCATATGTTTTCGGAAAATACCCCTAAATTATAATAAAATTTTTTTAAAATATTCGTAAACAAATAAAATAAGACTATGGTAAACCGTTTTCTATGTTAAATACTTTTAATTAGTGTAATTAACAGTAAAAATAAACGTCCAATGGTCTATTTAGTCCATTACAATATGGCAAATATACACTTACCGTTGATTTTGGTACATTTCCTCTCAAAGTGACATTCTTCATGGCTTTCTCGTTAGCCAGACGCATTCTTTGTTTAGGAGCCATTTTTGAATATTATTTATAGTAAATTCCGCAAAGGAACAAAAAGAAAATGAGGCTTTTCAATCTCACGTCTTCCTCCTTTTAAGTGCAAACGTAGAGTGGTTTTGAAATCCAGAAAAATATCAACATTTGATGACAACGACACGAATTTTGACACAAATATGACAACACATCCTTCTAGAATGGATGACGTCTTATCTTCTTCTTATTTGGATAGTTCAATATTTTTTTCACAAATTTTATTCAACCACTTAAAAAAACCGTAAAAAGATAATAATATTAAGAAGTTGATGCGGTTAATAATTATAAATAATAAGAAAAAATAGGAAATGGATTGAAAAGTTTTTATAGAAATAGCATAACGTGTGTCAAAACTAGAGAATGCAAAAAAGATGTCCACTTTTATGTTTTTTAAATATAAAGTGTTACTCAAATGTAATACTTAAAGAAATAGTGCAAAAGTGATTATTTTGTTTTTATTTAAGGTATTTACCTTTTTCTATTGATTACAATTGAGTCAATTTTGTTAAGTACTTCACTGTTTTACTTTTATCTTTTTCTTTCTAAATTTAGAAAGTAGATCAAGTCACTGATGCAGTTGACATTTTATAATAATTTTGGCATATTTCCAAATGTAAATTTTAAGTATTTTATTACGGGAAAATCAAAATTCTCAGTAACTGCTTCAAAAAAATAATTAAATGGACGCGGAAACAGCTGCACCCTCGCTTTTTGAGATAGATTGGTGGGATTTGAAAATATATCAACATCCACCATGCCTTTTTTCTCTATGGTACCTATTCACTATTGTAGATTTACTCTGGAATCCGGTTAAAGAAAAAGTTAATGAACTAATTGAGTTGTGCGGTCCTAAAGAACAACCAGAAGGTGAAGGTGGTGGTGAAGGTGAAGGTGAAGGTGAAGGTGAAGGCAGTGATAAAGCTGGAAAGAGAAAGTGGTGGAAAAGAAAACCTAGTGACGAGGTAGAAGAAGGAGAAGCAACAGAAACGGAAGGAGAAACCGAGGAAGAAGGCGAAGCAACTGAAGAAGAAAAAGCTGAAGAAGGAAAAGCTGAAGAAGGAAAAGCTGAAGAAGCAGAGGAAGGGGAAGGCGGAGAAGGAGAAGGGGAAGGAGAAGAAGAAAAAGAAGAAGAGTAAATATAAGTAATTAATATAATTAACAGCACCCTAAAATACAATCATTTATATTGCATAATATGCTAAATGTTTGAAATAAAAACTGCTTATACTTGGTATATAATAAAAAATGTCATTTGTTATTTTTTTAAAATGTCTACAATTACGAATAAATTTGCATTATTATAATTATGTCATTTATAACCAAACATTGTTTATAATCACATATATATACCTAATATCAAATATTAATTTATATTCATAATCCATTTTTACAAGAGGTGTAATCTTTGTAACTTTACTGCCAGCTTGAAAACTGTGCTTGTACATATCTGAATATAACCTGCTTTCTGATAATCTGAAATTTATCATTGTTTAAAGAATTTTCTGTTTGTTCTTTGTTCAAACTTTAGAATGTAAAAACTACAGGAAGAAACTTAAAATATATGATGGTGCGAACATAATAGAAAAATGTCAATATTACTCAATATTTTACGGTTCATCAATAATGTCAATAAAATATCAATATGTCAATATTACTCAATATTTTACGGTCTTAATGATTTTTTATTACGAGTTACAAAATAAACATCCCTCATTTTATTAATTTTGTTTTATTTTTGGTGTTTGCATGAACTATGAACACAGGAACACACCGATTTTGACATTTGACATGAATTTGAATGTTCTCATGTTGATACTTGACAGACTCTGTCAAATACCCTGGTCAAATTTAAAATGCAACAACAAAACAATAAAGTGCAATAAATAAGTACATTTATTAGATTAGTTTAAAGTAAAGAGACGGTTCTATATAATAATGGATATTACCACAAAATTGTTGGCTTTACAAGAAATATCTAAAGCTCAGCTCTCCAAGATATTAAACGTGGTTTCAAATCCAAAGTATTTAATCATAGAACCATCATTAATTAGACCTCTAGACAGAGTATGTGGTGCTACATGGTTAAAGTAAGTCATTTTTGTATTTTTATTGATGTCCTTAACAGATTTGTATTTTTAGAGGAAATGGCATAGAGAAAATATTTAAATTAGAACCCGTAAATCCATATGCAGGTTCAAATGTTGTATTTTACATGATATATTTTGATACCACAGTATTTAAACAGGTAGTAGATCAGATCAGATCTCAGATTGAGAACATCGAGCAGCCAGTAAAGAATAAATTTCACATTATTGTAGTACCTTGTTACAATTGTGCATTTGAAAATGAACTAGAAAAATTAGGTGTTTATGGTACAATAAGAATACATCACTTCCAGTGGATGCCTTTACATCTTGACACAAGTTTGCTGAGTCTTGAAATACCTAATTTATATAGTTCCCTCTTTGTGTATAAAAATTTTACTTATCTACCTGTTTTGTCCAAATGTTTGTGGCAACTCAACTTTGTAATAGGTAAACCAAGATTTATTTTATGTCTAGGTGAGTATTCTAAAGCAATTGTAGCTCAATTTGATCAATGCTGTGAAGACAGAGGAGAAACTGATAGGCTGGAATCTGATTTTGGTGCCTTAATAATAATGGATAGAAACATTGACTACACAAGTGCTTTATTAACTCCAGGTACATATGCAGCCCTACTGGCTGAGATATACAATGTTAGTGCTGGTATTTGTGAAAAAAAGAAAGAGCAACTTGAAAAATTTGATGCAAAATGTAATCCTCTACCAGAAAAACAATCAATTAACTTTAGTTTAGATAGTAATATTGATAGTATTTACTATGATATAAAAAATAGATATTTTACAGAAGTGTTATCTGTTTTAAGTAATTTGACAAAAGAGTTAAAAACAGAAAAGATGAGTTCCATGGAAATGGCCTTAGATGAAATTAAACAATATGTACAAACACAACTACAGGCAACTAAATCCAAGAAGAAGTTTATAACAAATCATTTACAGGCTGCTGAAAGTATAATCAACATCTTAGGCCATAGATATGAAAATCAGAAGATGGTGGAACATAATATAGTAAGAAACAATGATAGAGCCTTAAACTTAAATTACTTGGAAGAGGTTTTAAACACTGAAAATGATAAATATATAACTTTGAGGTTATTCTGTCTCTTAATACTGTTTCAGCCAATGAGTGAAAGCGAAATTAAAACATTTTGGCTAAAATTCTTGCATCAGTTTGGTTTTAACTATGGATTTGCTTTCCATAATCTACTGAATATAGGTTTTATTCCAGAGCCAGTAGAAACAACTGGCAGTTTAAATATACAAGGAAAATTAAAGATTCCTATTTTTAGTTCTAGTAATTGTCTAATCAATTCTAAAAATTTAAAACAAATCCCACCTGACCCTACTACAGTTAACCTAAAGTTTCCTACATGTACAAGTTATGTATTTGGAGGAAACTACATTCCTCTTATAACCCAAATAGCTGGAATGATTCTTAATTCAATTCCATTAGATGAGATTAGAACTAAATTGGAAGTGTTTGGCCATCTATCATTAAGAAATGAAAGGGGATATCCTCTTCAGAACAGGATGGTGCTTATATATATTATAGGAGGAGTTACTTATGCTGAAATAGCTGCCTGCAATTTACTGGAAACTCTAACAGGGACTCAAATTGTTATTTTAAGTGATAGGGTTGTTACTGGGAATGATTTAATGCAAGGCATTTTAGATTATCCCAAATGATGCTTTGCTTTGTGAAATTTTGGTTTCACTATAGCTATTTGAATCTCATAGATGGCATCATAAACTAGTAATATGGTTTTAAATTTTTCAAGCATGATGTTTCCTATTTCAACATAAATTTTCAGTAAAGTTTTTCTCTAATATTTCAAGATTATTACTATGTTGTGGCCTTGATTTGATAACTTTTTAGATATTGTACCAATATCTGTATATATATACAGTAATACTAATAAATAATTTAAACTATTTCTGAACTGCTAAGTTAAAAACCTACATAATTGAGTTTGCTTACAATAAATAATATTAAAAGTGGTTAAAAGTAATAAAAGATGTTACAAATCTTTTTCGTCACTGCCATACCACTGTATATATTTTCTGTCAAACTGCTAATTTACTTGCAGACATTTTCATGAAAAAATTTGAAAAAAGCCCAAAAGCTAGTAGCTAAAGAGCCAGTGTCTTAATTCCATTATGTGTATGACACTTCTATGATCTGAAACTATGGGGAATTTCTTAAATTTTGTAAATTTCCGAACTGTAAAAATCAGTTCATCATAAACTAGAGAACAACAGATTGCATTTTTAGATATTTTGGTAGAACCAAAAAATCCATAAATAACATGGACACATAGTATACCAAAACCTAATGTAAACACACTGTTATTTGAACAGCAACTTGAATAACCACCAAAAACAAAAGAGATGAGTCATAAAAACCTTAACAGATTGCGCTACCAGATTATGTGGACCTAAATAATTGAGTGATGCATTTAAATATCTAGAAAAAACTTTTGCACAGAATGTTTATATCCAAGAGACGAGAATATGTCTAAAAATAGTCAACTGCACTATCAATTTAAGAGAACCAAAAAATAAAGATTTCTTACCACATATTAAAATTGTTACATATCAAATCGGCAAGATCTTAGCAAAACTTTACCTTAAGTCCATCTTCATATTAGTGAAGATGATACAATAAAATCATAAGATTAACCAAAGATTCAAGACAACCATTTTCGACTCAAGAAATTTACTTCATACCATGTAGTTGTGGTTTAGTTCATATTGGAAAAAATACTTGTTTACTAAACGCAAAGGAAACTGCTGTGTCATTCACTGCTAAAAATTGGCCACAGCAGAACATACCATCACACAAAACAACCACAAAGTTTTATTTCCATCAAGATCAGGAATACCATCTGATCGTCTGTTTCTGTTGAGATTCAGGATTAAATTATCTTCTTCCTCTTTATAAGCAATTCTGCTTGTTCATTGGCTGATTAATACCTCTATGGAAGGTTCACTCCTTTTTTTTTGTGCAGTCGTCCAATACTTCTTCTGCAGATTATTATCCAACATATTTTAAATATTAAATTATGTGGGATAAAAATAGCGGTTTCTATATTAATACTATTGTTCAATGGAAAAAAGTTCAGAAGTTGTAAGCTAAGATAGTTTTTATTAAAAAGTTCAAAATAAATTTTCACTAGCTTTAAGAAATGAGTCATATTGCTTATCCAAACTCTTTTGTTGTAAAAGTTAATATTGTCGTCACTTAAGGCATTTGTTTCTTAGATATTATTATTCTTAAGCCCATATATCTTTAAGAGCATTGTACTATTTTTATTAATAATTAATACTACCTAGTCTTTAGTATAAAGTGAATTGCATTTGTATTTTTGTAATAAGGTGGTAGTTTTTGTTTTTTAAGAGCCGTTACCGTTTAAAAATGTGTCCTTTCAAACACTTTCGTTGCGAAATATACACAGTTGCAACCTGTTTAAATATAACTATATGCGGAAGGAGCACCTGCGCTCATAAAAGTTAAAATGTATTTACGAAGAACTGTAAGTTGCCTACATTTTGCGCAACTCGTTGATAAAACTACAATTCTATGGAGGTCCAAATAGTAGATAATAAAAATAGCAGCATTTAATTAAATGCAAGGGTTACACGACGACGTTACAGTTATGCGTGGAGCGGGTAGTCAGCTTCAACTCGTTGAGTGCACGATTCAAAAGTTATTATAAAATAATCGCATACCGATTGTATACATTATAATTATGAGAATACAATAAATTCAAATAAATATAATATCAAAATTATGTTACATTATACCTACACTCACGGATAAAAATATTGCGTATTTTATTTTCAAGAATATTTTTTTGTTATATGAACGTTATTTATTTTTGTTTTGTTTAAAATCTAATTTATTTTTAAATTAAATTTAATAAAATATATATTTTTAAATAGAGATATCTTATATTGGTCTTTTATTTATTACAATTAATTTCATTAAGTGTTCAAGTTTCCACCTTTAGCTGGAAAGAGCAAAAATTACATAATAGATAATACATAGTACATAATAAAAATGAAATATTTAGTATTGCCTCCTCTAGGTCCCACAATAGCTTCGATACTCCTTATGTATGTTCCTCGGAAGTTTATGAACGGTTGCTTGCAGAATTCGAACCTTTTCTTGCTGTGCATCAATTCGAAATTATGCAACTGAGTGCAAAGCTGGATTTCGTTCTCTTATAGAAAAGAAGAAGAGTCTCAGTTTTTGTTATTCCTGGTATTTGTTCCTGGTTGACTGATTTATTTATTTATTGGCGAGGATATCCCATTTTATAAATATATTTATAAAAGATTACAAGAGTACCTACATTAGTTAATGCACATTCTCCTTTCTTTGATTTAATAAATTTGAGTATGAAATTCCTATAAACTCCAAACCACATTTTGTTACAGAACAGTTGGCCAATCTTAGCATATGTGACACAGAGGAGTAGAAAGTATAGATTGTCCTTTGAAAAGGAAAATGAAACATGTATTCTAATTGCTGAAAGCAGACCAGGACAGTCAACTCTCTTATTAAGAATTTTATACACAGTTCGAAATACAGGAAAATTGTATGGTAACCTCTAAACGAGGCTGATATTCATCTATAGGCAAAAAAACATTATTAGCCAAAGTAACCGAGGTATTGGAGATATGTAACCAAAATACATACAAAATAAGTAACGTCTCAAGAATCTCCTACATCTGAAGACGAAAACAAATTAAAAAAAAACATCTGGAATAATATTTAAATAGCCTTTATCACAACTGGGGGGAGGGGTATTTTCGTTTGCCACAGTTGTTGATCCTAGATTGTCATCCATCCAATGTACATTAGGCGAATTAAATTCACCATAGAAATGAAACATTTGTCTAAAAGAATATTAATGGTATTTCTCAATACTTTATAGGTCTAAAATCTCCATACTTCAGAGGGAATCTCCATACCACAGTCTATGAATACAAATAATTGTTCGATGTTTCGTGCTCATTCAATATGTTCACTAGTGAGACTTTTGAGAACTGCAATAAGAACTCAATCACCACGTTTATAGATACTAGTTTGAGGAGAACAATATTTCCTGAGACAAATGAAGGGCTTATTTCAAAAACAACCAATGTCAAACGAAGTAAATTTTTAGAAATGAATGAAAACATAATAAACTGATAGTATTTAAGCCTATGGCTGGTCTCAACTTGCGTGGAGGAGGGGCCTTTCAGTACTTAGATGTGGGCGTAAGACAGACTAGGCGCGGCCCAATGACAGGACAGGTACGAATAAGGCATAACCAAATAAGTACACGCGGATCAATTGTGGAGATGGCATTAGGCAGCAGTAATTAACAGCTTAACTGCAGCATTAACTGGATTAAGGCTCTGGGAAAGTAAAAAATTCTGTAGGCTTAATTCTAGATACTCATAGGCGCCACTCGCATTATGATTCAAACGGCTGTGACACTGCGATAGGGAAGGCAACGGGAAACCACCCCATAAATAGTCCCTAGTTCGTTCATCATGGTTAATGTAAACCAAATTGGTGAAGGTACTGATCATGGACTTCGGATAACAAGATCCGACAGAGGAGGAAGAACACGAAAATGTAAGGCTTCCCAGGTCGTCAACCCACGAAATCCTTACCAATATTTAAACACTAATAGAGAATATTGTTCTGAAGCTATTTTCTTGTGGCATTGTAAATTAATTACTATTTATAACTGGGAATAAGCCACAATTAAAGATAAAAAATACGTTTATTGACGTTTCAATTTCCAATTGACGTTTCCGAATTGGAAATTGAAACGTCAATAAACGTATTCTTTATCTTTAATTGTGGCTTATTCCCAGTTATAAATAGTAATTTACTAATAGAGAAAAAATGTACACGTGGAACTTTAAAAAAAACTGTACTTGGAATGTTTGAAGGGGGAAAGATATACAACACCATTTAAGAAATGAAAAGACTAAATATCGACGTGATGAGAATCATGGATGACGGATGAGCATATAGTATATTATGCGGGAAACCGTAAACCACATCACTGGAGTGGCGTAGCGGTGATTCTGTGCAAAAAGGTCGCTGGGGCTGTGATCAGCGTGCTACCTCTCTTTGATAAAGTCATTCTGATGAAGCTGCAAAGCAGACCCGTTAATACGAACATCATTCAATTTACGCTACAACATCAGAAAAGCCAGAAGAGGAGTTCTACGCACTTGTGCAAAAAGCACTAAAATACACCAAGAAGAACGAGCTAACCATCATCATGGGTGATTTCAGTGCCATTGGCAAAAGCAGAATTGATGACATCGTCGGACAACACGGCTTAGATGAGAAAAACGAAAGGGGAGACCGACTTATCCAATTTTGCGGGGAAGAAGATTTTACGATTGCTAACACCTGGTTTAGACTTACAGCCAACAATATCATCAGAAACCAGATAGACTTTACTCTCATTAACAAGAGATTCAAGAACACCTTGACTTCGGCGAAAACCTACCCAGGAGCAGACGTCTCATCGGACCACAACCCATTAGTGGAGTAGATAGAACTCAAACTAAAGAAACTCATCAAAAGTAAACCTAAAAAGAATCTGGATTACGACACTCTAAAAGACCCCGTAGTTCGTCAGAACGCAAGAGATGTAATGAGAGAAAAACTAGAAACCGCTAAACAACAAGAACAGAGTTTAGAACCAAAATGGAGATATATCAAAGATGTCATTCTAAATTCGAGAAAAAGAATATCTGGAAAAGAAAATAAGAGTAAAAAATAAAGAATAGATGACTGATGACATTCTGCAGATGATGGACCAAAGAAGATTAATGAAAAACGGGGACGCGAAGAAATATCAAGAAATCAACCAAAGAATTAAAAAGAAATGCGAAGAGCCAAGGAGACATGGATGCAAGAAATAATCTAAGAGCTCCAAGTGAAATATGATCATATAAATATCACCGACAGATTCGAGAAGCCACTGGTCAATACAAGAGGAGAAACACACGCCTCATAAACAAAGACGGGACCCTGGCGACGACAGTTACGGAGAAGTTGGTGACCTGGAAAATATACATCGAAGAACTTTTCTGGGACTACCGAGGTAACCTTCCAAAAATAAATTGCATGACAGGCCGTCAATACTAGAAAGCGAGGTAAAAGCAGCTTTAAAACAGTCTAAGAATGCTAAGGCCACAGGTCTGGACGAAATATCCGTTAAACTTATTAAGGTGATGAGTGAAGTGAGCACGAAAGAGTTAACTGAACTGTTTAACGTCATATACGATTCAGGTAATATCCCAGAGGAATGGCTATTGTCAACATTTGTAACACTACCAAAAAAACGATCTGCGAAAACGTGCGAAGATTTCCGAACTATCAGTCATGGACTTTACATCACATCAGTTATGCACATTTTCCTTAAAATCATACATGCCAAAATTTACCAGAAATGCGAAGAAAATGTCGGTGAAATGCAATTTTGATTCCGCAATTCCATGGGTACACGTGAAGCACTTTTCACCTTACAAGTCCTACTTCCGCAATGTCAGTTGTGATATCTATATTTGATGGTACACAAGGTAAATATCGAACACAGTAGTTAATCAAATCTTGCCCAAGTACTTTCGATCACAAGAGCATCCTCAGGGGCATTTCGTCAGTTGTGGCCTATCCAGCAGTAATAGAATGTTATAAATGTAAATTGGGACATAACAAATACACTAAACAAAGACAAACAAACACTTTAAAATTTAAGAAATGGAGAAGCTACATTTTATATAGAAGCCGGAGACAGAATATCATATTATATTCTATCTCCGGATAGATTCTCTCTAAGTAAATTCATTTGGATTTGATGTATTTTTTCCTCGTTAAAACATCTGTAACGTTTACTAGAGACATTAAAATTTTGGAAACTATTATTAAAACTGACCGATATTATTGAATGATCACACAATTTGGGAGTTGAATGAACAACTAAACAGATCATTATTAACAAGAACATAATCAATTAATGTTTCACTAAAATTCGTAATTCTAGTAGGTTCCGTTACTAACTGCTTAATGCCACATTGTAAAAACATTGCTTTAATTTTCTGGGTGTAGAAGCTAGTACTTAAAAAATCCAAATTAAAATCAGCAATTAAAATACAATTGATATTACTTTTAAATAATTCATCAAAAATATGCTCCAAGTTATCTAAAAATACTGCACCAGAACTAGAAGGTGAATGATACATGCCACCCAAAACAATTTGGTAAGAACCAATATCTACTTTAATAATTTGACACTTAAGGTTATCCTGAACATATAGTAGAACACCTCCTGTAGATGGTTTAGATGAATTGCAGCGTATCACCTTATACCCACACAAAGCAATTTCAGAATCTTCAATTTCACTTGTAACTCGAGCTTCGCTAACCACTATTATTTTAGGACAATAACACAGCAGAATTAACTTGATTTGAAGGAACCCCCTCTGTGGCTCAGTGGTAAGAGCGCCTGCCTTTAACCCCCTAGCAGGCAAAACTGAAATAATAGAGATAGAAAGTTGGGAATTTTTCTCTAGGCAATTATTGGTAAAATAAACTAAAAAAAAAATCAATAAAACAGGTAAAACAGTTTATTGGCTCACTCTTTAGGTAAAAAGGTGAAGGTTATTTAAAGAACACTTACCAGATTAAGCAAAAAAATTTGGTTTCAGTAATATTATTTTTTTATTATATAAAAGTGATAACAAAACTGTTTTTTCTGTAACAAAACTAATAATTTTTATTGATAAAAAACATCTATGTTACTTACCAAAAAAATTCCCTAGTCGATTATTTATTATTTGATACAACACATCTACACTGACTTTTCGAACAATACTGATAGCAGCGTGCAAACCAAATTTTGGATTGCAATAATCTTTTCAGGAAATGTCAAACACCTATTGATGGACGCACCAGTATGTAAGTTTCTCAGCTTTCCAAAGACGAGTTCTTTAAAGAACGCTTGCCGGCTAGAGGGTTAAACCTAAAGGTCGTGAGTTCGAATCTCACCTGGGTGGAAATTTTCGTTTATTAAAAAAATTAATAACTGAAAATAATTTCTATACTTGTGTGATCGGTACTCACCGGAGGGACCGCAGACGTTCGGATACAATTAGCGTCTCTTAGCAAAGACAATGACGTCGACTTTGCTAAGTATCAAGACAATTACTCTACACACACAAACACACTACATTAATAAACTTATCTTGATTGAGACTGGCTGAATGACAATTGTCCAAGCCAAAACACAAAAAAAACTTGATTTGATCCATTTTGTTTAACAAGCTCTGTGCATTTAAATATAAAACATCAATATTAAATAATATAATAGGGCTACTTATTAGTTTTTTTGAGATAACATTATGTCTTTTTTCACTTTGTAGGCTTATTATTAATGAATTTAATTGTTTTAGAATTATCACCTTTCTTAAACATATCATCTAATTGTAATTTAATTTTCTTGAAATACTCTTTCTGGGCTTTTGTTTGATCCAGGGAAATTCTGACATCGGGCACTTTAATTAATCTTTTATTTTTGACAACAGTTTTAGCATCTTCAGCTGTATTTAATACTACTTTAATGGGTCTCGTTCTGTTAGCAAATTTTCCCAATCTAAATAGTTTAATATTATTTTTATTAATATTAAATTCAGTCAAAATATTTAGTACGGCTTGTTTGTCCTCTGCATTACGATCTGATTGATTATTTTTAACAGATTCATCAACATTAAATATAATTATATTGGAAGCCCTATTTTACCTCTCCACAATTTCGGAAATAATATCCGTATCTGGTGCAACAGATGCGACATTTTCCTTAGTGAGAGCGCCCACCAAAGTGGCGTGGCAGTGGCAAGTAGCAAGTAGCACGCGTCTAGCATAATGTAACCAATCCTAACGAATGATTAGAATGAATGACGTTACTGTCATTTTGGTGTAAACTGAATCATTCGTTTTCATTGGTTACATTATGCTAGACGCGTGCTACTTGCTACTTGCCACTGCCACGCCACTTTGGTGGGCGCTCTCACTTATGTAGAATTTTATTTATACTTTCCTTAAGCTCACTCACTTCTTTTAACCTTCTGAAATCCCACTTCGCGCTGTACAAAGTAAAACTTTAGTTTATGTTTCGTTTTCAACTGCATGTATTTAACTTCAGATGCTGTTAGATTACCACATTCCATGCAAAGCACAGTTCTGCATCCATCACAAGAAAAAACTTAATTTAAGTCAAGTTAGTTATTACACTCGGCGCATGTATCCATTTTATATATTTAAATATAGAACCAATATAGAAAACTTTCTGGACTATAACCACAATCTCGGAACCACTTGGCCTTATCAGCACATTAAGTTTTTATTGTCACTATTTAATTTTATTCATCAACTTTTTGTAGTAAAGAAAGGATTCAACATCAAAGTTATTCAATCAAACAGCTAGTTATACTTAAAATTTTCTAGGAATTTACTTATATACAATTTCAATTTTAACTTGTCGAAAAATTAGAATTTTTTGTCCATTTTAAACCATAAAACAACACATATTTATGGAGCAGATCAATTTACAATATAATTATAATACAGTTTTTTTTTATGTTATGTTTTAAAAATTTAAGTTACTCGCATCCATTGCTATATCATCTTTACCAACGTCAACAGTTGGAACCGTTTCAGTGAGTTGAAATTTTTGATAAAAGTGAACGCTTTCAGGGTTTTTTTTTAAATGCACTTAGTTATGTATTATTTTGAATTCTAACACAACATCTTTTCTTCACCCTCCCTGGTATCACGTTGATTGTATAGATTTGTATACGCTTATGATTTACTTTCACTACCTACTGCTATTTTAGCTTCCTTTTTGGCGATCTTATAATTTTGAAGATCTGTGTCCGACCTATTTTGTTGCCACTGTTTGCATAATTTTTTCTTCTCCTTTATTTTTTCTTGTACTTCTTCGTTTGATCGCCACCAGGTCTGTATTCACGGTGGTGCCACCAAGTTTGTATTCTCAAACTTTTTTTGAGGTGTTTTAATAGCAGTATCTCTAATAATACTTGTCATATTCCTCCAAATTGTATTAGGACTTCTTTTCATGCTCCAGCTCATTTTTTTTGTTATTTTGCCGTGAATAGACTTATTTTTTTTATCTTTTATCAAAGGTAGATCTAAGATCTACCTTTTGATTTTTGTATCCTAAATATATTACTTCATATCTTTTTTTCGCATCTCCCAGCTCCACACTCTTACCTGTAAGACTGGGTGACGACGTGCGATAACTTCAGAAAGATAGGTTCTCGAACGTTGCTGACAAAGAGGTTAATTCGGCTTCTAAAATTGCTCTTATACCAGGTTCGCAATTAGGGCGTTTTGACTCGTAGCGTCGCCCCGAACAGTAGCCAAATTGAAGAGATAAAAGACAGTCTCTCCAGGTGGACGACCTTCGGTTTACTTCGTGGCGTTAGTTGGACTCTATATACGAGTTGAAGTTTTATCCGCATATTTTCACCTGTGAAGTAGATTTCTATAACCATTAGTTGTAGTTTTTTACAAAGCCTTCATATACCATTCGTCCAGCATTAGGGAGTGTCTTAATGAAATAAATAGTAAAAAAGTTATGAGCGAAAGTTGTAAGTTTTACTAGGGTTATATATTTATCTGTATGATGTGTGTGTATGTGCGAGAGAGAGATGCTAAATTGTATCTTTTATGCTGGTAAATTCGAAAGTGCAAAAGTTATAGGTCTGAGCATGTAGGCAGTATCATCATCTGCAGGTCTGGACGTATATAGAACAACACCGTCTAGTAAGGATACATATCGTTAGCTCAGAATTATACTGTTTTATGTGCAGTAAACTAAGTTTTGAGAAAAATGAAAAACAAAAAATGCTTCACTGTAACGGAGAAACGGGTACACCTAGTTTTGTATAGCTTTAAAGTTTGCTAGTATAGATGTAATTATAAAGAATATGAAAAACAATGTTTTTCTAATTTCATTTGTTTATTTAATATATTAACATACAACTTTGTGATGAAAATAATTGTGAAATATATGGTTATAACTTTACAGAAAAAGGTAAAAAACGTGTTTATAAAGTTATGTTTACGTGGTATACACACCATACATTATTACATATTGTTTTTGTGGAGTATAGATGTATAATAAGCTTTATCCACTTCTGGCATCCACTTAAACATACTTTTGATGGCCTGAACTTTGTTTTGAGGAAGTAATCTTGTGACTAATGAACGAGTTGGTTTCTTGATAAATTCTTTCTTTTCGCAGTTAGTTCTAGTAGGCCGAAAATCGCGGATGGATACTTTCTTCCAGTCACTATGTGCGTAACTCACTTTATATCCCATTTTAAATATGGATTGTGAAAATTGTAATGAAACTACTTGAGTAAATGGTATAATCTTGTAGTTATATTGCAGAGCATACGATTTGAAGTCCTTGAAATTGTTTTCTTTCAACTGCATTATCTTGTAAGGCTTTCTAGAACTCACCTTTAACAGCAACCGTAAAAGAGATAACGGAGAATAATACTCTGCTTTTTTTAAAACTCTCTCTATGCAGCTGTGAACTGCATCTATCTCTTGATTGCACGAATGACCTGGAGTTGAAAACTTCATTATTATGGATTCGATGTTTGAATTCTTTTTTAGAAAGGACGCAATCGCTGCAGACATCAGGGAATTGTTGTTTTGTGGTACACAACTATCACTCCACAATACTATGGTTTTCATATTGGGATGATCTCTAAAAACAGCTTCTAGAATTTTGATCAATGCACTTGCTATATCGTTGCCACTTCTACCCATAAGAGCTTCACTCCACAAGGCACAGTACAATTGTTTCGTTTTGGATAATATTGCAGTTAAATTGTAAACATTTAACTTACTTTTACAGTTAGCCCTAGACTCCAACACAGATCAGAGGTAATGTAAGTCGATAAAACCTCACCAGCTACAGGGGGTCATATAAGATGCCCCCATTTTCATTTTTTATTAATACACAATTTAAGAGTGTATTGCATTTACCTTAATAAATACCATGAAGATTACTTTTTAAATCCGGATGTCCATCCAATGTTTTTTATGTGACCATACAATGTTTTTTTCAACAACTTTTTATTAAACTGATGATGGAATGATACAATTCCGAAAAGATCTTCTTTAAAATAAAAATTTTAAGCTTTTAATAAGCGCTTTTTTTATACCTTAATACACACGAACACCACGTGCTTTGTATTCAACAGGTATACTAGCCACTCCTGGATATCTCCACTTCATGGTTTCATGGTTTGTTCCAGTTTCACTTTTTAAAAATATAATAAAATACTTCCTTCAGCATGAGGACAGCTTAAGACATTACATTTTGTAAGTCAAACACCAAAAAATTATTGTGAGTTTCTCTATGTTTCGTTTTTTCTTCACGAGCCGCATTCTTTGCTTGTATATGCTAATCATACACTGTTGATTGTTCAGCCTCCAATAATATACCTTCCTTATGTTTTAGTTTTATCTATTCACATAGATCACAACGAACTTTCTTAGTTACATGAAAATAAATATTGTAGTCATTGCAAACTAGTTGCCGATAAAAAGACTCTCTTACTAGTTGTTTATTGGATTCATTACAAAGTTCGGAGTAAATATTATACATTTTTTTAATACTCAAAGATGACAGTAAGTACCGTCGTTGTGTATTAGCTCTACAGTAGTGAGATTCTACTGCAGGGAATGATTCTATGTGTTTCTTAACAAAATTGACATCTTCAGGTATCTTATATTTTATGTGTTTTCCTTGGGCAAGTATATCAGGTGTATTTGAAATAATGTCCTTTTTCAAATGAGCTGTGTATACAGGGGTTTGACTGATTGATAAGGTGCTCAAATAAAAGGTTTTACAGACCTGAATTTCTCGACTGCACTTGAAAGTAATAATTAAATGTCTGTTTTCTTCTGCTGTTTTGATCATTTTTATTTTTTCTATGTCGTTCTACAATGAATATTTTTTTGAGGTTGCTAATAGAAATAATCTCCGCATGTCATGTTAAAGTGTAAAAACGCTGAAAAATATGTCCCCTTTCATCTTCTGTAATAAGTTGCTGGCATTTATACAAACACTTAGATGTACAGTCTTTTATTGTTTTTTTTTGCTGGAACAACTTTTCTTCTAACAGATATCTATTCTTTTCCTGCGTCATGTGCCGCTTTTTTTCCAAGTACTTGGGTTCCTCTGTCTTTTGCGAGTTGGTGTTTTGGATAACTCAATTTGAGTAGTCACACCTTCGGTTCTATTTGCAACTACAGCAACAATGGGTTTTTCAGCATCGCTAGAGTCTTCTCCACAAACAGGTCAGCTTCTTCATTTTCATCGTCAGTAGGGTATATATTATCTATAGTTTCAGTGAAACCCTGTACTTCTCTTTTTCGAACTGTGCTAAAATAATTAAATTTGTTTGAAAATTCCTTACTTACCATATAAAATAAATAAAGAAAAACTTACTCTAAATCTTTTAAGTTTTCATTTTTAGAATCTGAATTCGCATTAGCCAATTTGCAATCCATTACAAATAAAATAAGAGTGAATCTAAAAAGCAAAACATTTTTCTGAAAAGATAAAAACTAACCTCACTTTTTTATTTTTGGTATTTCAATTACTCCTTATTTTAGAAATATAAATTAATTAAATTGTTCAGAAACCCTATCCATACACAATTTATTCGATTACTCACAAAAAGTACACACAAGTTTATAGTTTCCCGTTATTTCAATTGTTCATACATCTATCTGTCATAACAAACTACTATTGTAATAAAGTTGTATGTGCGTAATACTCAGCTGCTTGAAATGCAAACGTAAAATAACAAAGTTGTATGTGACACATACAACTAAGTTACTCTAAATCAAACAGTTTTATAGAGTTGCCGAGATGTAGCTGATACATACAACTATGTAACTTTAATAATTAAAATTCATTAAAGTTCATAATAGAACTATGTATTTCTGGTTGCCAAACTCACAAGATGTGATATAGATTACTAAAATTCTCTGGAAGCAAAGTCTAAGACACATACGACTTAGTAATACCATAAAACCGATTTTGTAAAAAATGTTACATACAACAGTATAATTCTGAACTAACGTTATGAAGGAACATCGTTAGCTAGACAGGAAAGTATCGGTTATAGAGCAATGCCTGATCTGGGGGCATATGTGGAAGAGAAACATCGACTGGATTGGGCATATAAGGAGCAGCACCGACTAACTTGGACACTTCAGTTGTAACCTTGGCTTGCTTTTTAGTGTGCTGGGCAGGATTTTCTCTTAAAAAAGAATGTATCTTGCAAGGCTTCTCACAAATGATATCGGTTGCTTTACGTTTAACACCAACACTGACTATCTGCTATTTAGTTTTTTCATGGAAATGGTCTAGTTCACTGCGCATAATCAAGTTTTGGACACCTACAGTATAAATTTTAGCTTTACAGGAGCGAATCGCGCATCCCCAATACACTTCACCACCTTTTAACTCTTTATGTCTTGTAAATTTCTGAGATTCTACTATTAATACATGTTTTCCACGTTCACTAAAACTTTTAGAGCATTGGATGTTTTGCTTGCAAGTAGTTATTAAAAAATGAAAATAAATTTAAAAGTTTCTTAAACTGAAGTTGGTTTTCCCAGAAAACCAACCAGTTGAGTGGTTTGATTAAAGTACCGTAATTAGCATCAGTAGAAATTAGGGTAGGATTACCTTCTAGTACTTGCTCAGGGACGAATTATTGAGGGTCGACTCATAAAAGCAGCATTGAAAATATTAATAAATCCAGAGTAATAATGTAAATAAAACAAAACTTCAGAAAATATAACAACTTTATTATTAATCATAAAAAGTATATCCTACTGTGATATTAACATAGTGTTACTATATTCTTACTTTAATTCAGGCAAGAATTACAAATCTAAATCGAATTTTTATCAATAAATTAAAGACATAAATAAGAGGTATTAAAAAAATATATACAGAACTCTAGAAATATAACTACACAAATAATACCGTTTTTTTTTTGTATAAAGGGAAAAAGTCGAGAGTTCAAAAGCCCTTATAACATAGACAGAATATCCGCAACAATGTGAAAACCACACTTTGAATTAACAAACAATGTATGTGTAAAGCTAAAAAATTATAAAAAAGCATGCGGTACTGTATAAATGTAGTGTGTATTAAACGATTAACGGTATATATAAATAAAGACAAATTAAGTAGGTACGTTTCAGTGTGATGGGTGTTAAAGAGCCTTAATGTTATGTTTATATATAAGGAACAGTAATAGAGGATTATTTATTTATATAGGACAAAAAGTAGGTTTTAACACAAATTCTTCGTACTTTAGGTGCCAACATTATATAAGCTGTACATTAAAGATGTTTCTCGTATTTGAAAATTGTTTTCTGTTATTGTTCTATGAGGGATTATCACCTTTTGAGCTTGTATGATATATTTTACACCCTTTTTGTTAATTTTTTATGTCTATTCTTGTTCTCTTCATGGTATAGGTATATTTTGATCTTTTACCCAATGATAAAAGTGTAATATGAGGTTGTATTCACAATTGCCACTACCATTTTATCAATTAGGCGAGACTTATTTATTTAATTTCGCTCCGTGTTTGTCTGGTAAATAATAATTTTTCTTATCATTTTTCTTTAAGGTGGGCATTATTTGCTTTTTGTTTAATTCTTGCAATTTTTTCCTTTATGTGTCGCCATAATTGACTGCTTGTTCCGTTTTCATTAATTTAATGGAAGGGGGATCAATCAGTTCTCTATTTTTTATAATGTTTGAGATCTACTTATGAATTGGTAGTATTTAACACAACAATCACTAGAAAATAGGATGGGGTATTGGTTGCCACCTTAACTTAATAAAAAAGCATCACAGAAAAATAATGAAAATATTCGTAAAAGCATTCAATGTAATTAAACGAAGAATATATTCAAAATTTTCTGGAAAAATACTGATAAAGATTGCGTTACATTCCTATATTTTTTGTTATAAATAAAGAATCCTCAACGACTGCGCCACACAGGTATGCTTAGCTATGACAAGTTTACTTTATGTATAAAATTCCAAAATTCCGCGTAAATATATGTGTAGCGTTTGTTTTATTTTGTATCTAAACTGTAAAATTAAAATGAATCTAGGAAAAAATGTGTAAGTCAAAGATTTTCTGGTAATAATGCTTCAGCATTTATTTCGGATGGATCAATTGAAAACTATAGACGTCTAACGACTACACGTTAGTTGCTTTATGAAATCAACACGCTCTCGCAGTTAGGATCGTAGGGCCACATGAAGCCCCTCTGGTCTCACCATTTATTTATGGCAAAAAAGTATAACTGCTATGGATCCTTTTTATTTGTGTGTATGGCTGCACTCAAGGTGTTAATGGTGGACGACACATGCTAAACAATGGTGATACCATTAAGAATTAATTCCGATATATGTATCACGTTTTACGACATATACACGATGGAAACGAAAAAAAAATCAGAAAAACATCAAATCTTCATTATTACAATATTAAACATAAATCGTCCAGATTATTAAATTGACGACAAAAAGTCAGGTTCACCCACACAATCTAAATTATATAGAATTTTTTGCAGTATTATCCATCCATCCATAATAAATTGCTGGCTAAAGCTAAATGATAAAAGACGAAACAACTTTTCTGTAACAGTGACATCAATATTTTGTCGCGATAAGAATTTTGAGAAGCTCGATTGCTTAATAATATACGATGTTGAATCATTAAGTTTCAAACAAAATAGGATAAAAATGATATTAACGCCTGAAACAAAAAAAATTGACGAATGAGTACGCAGAGAACCGTCTTTTACTATTTACTTATTGCTCGTAAGGTTTCTGTGAAAAAATAATTTGTAAGAACATTGAACAATACTTTTACCTCTAATGCTTATATACCTGTAAATTATTGTGTTCTAAACTACTTATGGAGACATGCCGCAATGTATAAACATGCAACAGAATAGTAACCTGAATTATGTCTTGAACCTTGTACAAATTTGGGTTGATGGCTAGAAATAATGTTGATAATAGTTTGTCAACATTATTAATAATGTATGAATATTATTAATAATGTTGATAATAGTTTGACATGATATAACTAGTTACGGAGATGTTGAAGAAGTACGACAACAAAGCTTAATGACAAAATCTAGAAGAACAAACACCAAGACACACAAACAAGAATCTATAAAACAGAATTTAGATCTATATTAACATACACGGAGGAGGCAAGACATGACACATCTAAAACGAGACGACTACTAGAAACAACAGAGATGAAAATAATCCGACGAATATCAGGGAAAAGTCTGTTGGATAGGGAGAGAAGCGAAAACATAAGAAGAGCACGCAATATAGAAGACATAAATGGATGAGTGACAAAACGGAAACAAGAGTGGAACGAACACATTAGTAGAATGGCAGAGGATATGATAGTACGAATAGCACAAGATCAGTCACCAAATGGACGAAGAAGTATTTGCAGACCAAGAAAAAGATGGTGCGACAATTTAAACAATTTAGGAGGCTAATGTTGAAGAAGAAAAAAGCTTTAAAGCCAACATACATGAAGGAAGAAAAAGAGGAAGATGGTTTGGCACCAACATGAATGTCAATTAAATGAAAAACGCTACTGACATTGTAGAATAATCTCAGTAATGAAATATATAAGAAAGTATTTTAGTTAAGATAAAACTGCTAGAAAAGTCTTTACCCCAAAATAAATAACGCTAAAGAGACAATTCAAAGAAAGGTCGCGCTTTTATAATAAAAAGTAAACACTACAGGAAACATCAATTAATTAAGCTAACGTGATTCTGTTTGAAAAGTTGAAGTTGAAAAGTTCCCAAAATTATATATTTTGGAACTGTTATAACGGACCAACTAGATCCAGACATAGAAATAAAACGAAAAATAGCAATAACTAAAACTACTTTTATGAAAATACAGACATTTCTCTGTAATAATCATCTCAACTTAGAACTAAGATAAAGAATAGTTAAGTGCTATATTTGGTCTGTATTTTTGTATGGAACAGAAGTATGGACACTAAAAGTATTAAGTAAGAATATAATTGAATCATTGGAAATGTGAATTCATAGACGGATGATGAAGATACCTTGGACAGCAAGAAAAACTAAAGATGAAGTACTAAGCAGGGTTAACAAAGATAAAGAATTACTAAAGATTGTTAAACATCGGGAAATATCTGATACATGTAGTGAGGGGGAAATCGATATAGAATACTACAACTGATCCTTAAATGCAAAATAGAAGGTCGTAGAGATGTATATAGAAAACAGGTTCCTTGGTTAAAAAACATTCGTGAATGGACTCAGATATCATATTCAGGACAGTTATTCCATGTATGTGGCAGAAGATCGAAAGACCTTCGCAATGGTGATCGTCAACGTTGGATAACTCCGATACGGCACGTGAAAAAGAAGAAGAACTTGAGTCAAAAATCCCTCATTTCGTGAACGTCACAATACAAAATATCGATGACTGCGGCGTATACTAGAAGGCAAAGGGGATGGCAATTGTGTCTCAGGTGAAGAATCTCGTAATTGAGAAATCTAAGATAACAATTTTGACAAAGCGCAATAATAAGAGCAAGTCTATCAATTACCTAGCTTTTCGTGGAAAAAAATGGATCTGGAACAAATAGATAAAGCAAAGAACCAAAAGGTACAATTTAGCCCCAGTCATCCGAAAAATATGAAACTGGATTCAGGTATGCTACTTCCGAATACGAAGAGAAACTATTAAAAAGTAGTCATCAAAACCATGAAGAAGCTCAGCAAGTTCTGAAAGAGGTCCAGCAGGTTATCATCAGCTTCACAAAAAGGAAAAAGTTTACAAGCTCGACACTATTCAAAAGCCGCAAACATAGATTTAGGGTATACACAAAAGTCGTAATGTGGAAAAGTCTACCAGGCCAGAAGACACCTTTATTTCAAATGTAGTCGTATAAAAATCAATAATTGAACATTGAACAAAAGACAAAGGGAAAAGGTTCTTGGTAGGCTGTTAATTTAACATGGTTACAGTTACAAGGTTACACTTCATTAATTGCACGGTTACGCAACGGCTTTTGTCTCAATTTTTTATTACAGCTCTATGTATTCGGGAAAAATAATAGTACGTGACGTTACAACAGTATTCTCGGTGAATCCCCGTACGTATAATGAATATAATTAAAATTTGTACCGATTCCTAAATAACCTAATTGCAAATTCAACGCGAAAATATAAGCAACAATTTTTTTTCTGTACAAATAAATAATATGTGCTCATTAATAAAAAACTTATTAACAATTCTATGACTAGTCGTTAAAATTACCAAGTGAGATAAAACAGAACAATGTACATAGTGCACCAATAAGGGTTTTAAAACTTAATTAAAAAAGAGATAGAGAGATAGAGGAAAAATTAAACTGCGCATTAAAATATCACTATTAAAAAACAATTTTCATAGGTTGGTTTACACTAGGTGATCCAAATAAAGTCAATAAAGAGGATTGTGTGTCCTCTATTTCAAATTTGATGTTTCAATGTTTTAAAATAATACTAAATGAAAAAGAACCAATCAATATTTGGTATTGAAACATTTATTAGTTATTATTAACAATATTATATGTTTGACTGACTTTTATTTTTTCAAAATTTGGATCACCCTACGCAAATCGACCTTTCTCTAAATATTCCATAATATTTTAAACAATTAGTGCAGATCTATGCTGCAAACATAAGGTCGATTGGAAATTAGAAAAATTTCAAGCTAGTGTTAGTAATTTGGTTTAGATCACTTATTTTACAAACTGCAACAAAAAACATAGAATGAGTTGATTAATGCAAATAATCCGTGATTACTATAAAGTGTCTGGACGTAAACGATTGTGACAAAAGAAGTTTTATAAACTTATATTCTATGAGAGTTTATACTATTAGAAAATTGTTTTTCTACACTGATTTAAGAAGGAAACTGTTACCACGACTGAAAAGTTTCCATCAACAACAATTTGGCAGCTAGAAAAGAACCTCGAAGTCAGCGGCACAACTAAATAAAATTAATTAAATGGGATAGTTAAATAGTTAAAAACAGACATTCAAATTAGAATACAATAGATAGTTTAAATTTTTTTTGAGCAATAAATCAGCATGTCAGAAAACCCATTTTTCTGGAATTTTTAGTAGCGGAACAAAGGTTGATAGTAGCCATTCCGTAGGTATCTCACCAGATTTGTATAAGTTAAAGAGGATAGTAGTTATTATTGTTTGAGTTTCCTAGCTATCAATTTGTGTTAGTTCCATTCTTGTGTCCATAAAAACATCTTCAATCGTTTATGGTTTTCTTTGTATTTATCTGGGTATTTGTTTCTATATTTCCTTATTTGTTCCATGATTTCCATTATTTCTGGTGTCATCCAAGAATTTCGGCTTTCTTCTTTTGTATAGTTTCGTTCTGTGTCTCTAGATCAGAATCTTTAATATTGCTCCACATAATGTTCACATTCTGTGTAGTTAAGTACTGTTAATAGCAACTCCAGTTCGTTTCAAATCATATCAAGGTCCATTCGGGAAACCACCGAGATAAAAAAAACGACCCCCATGTCGTTAACTGAATTTTAGTTGTTCTTTTGATGAGCGACCTACTGGAATTCAGTCTTGAGGTTCAAGTTTGTTAATTTCCAATGCAACTTGCAATTTAAATTAATGGCGTCTGTGAACTTGATTTCTCCATTGGGAAACTAGCTGTTTTGGGCTAAAAAGCATTTAATTTGAGTACTCTGTATAATAAGAATAAACGTGGATTGTAACGCCAGCCCTTACCACCCAATGAAGCTGTAGACTTCTCTACCTGGCGATATCATGTCTGAAGAAATTTTTAAAAGCAGAGGCTGGCTTCGATGAAGTTCCAGAACAAGTTAATATGATATAAATAAGCGAATTTAGATTTAGTTTTCAGTATAAAAATGAATATCAAGTCGAGTTGTGAAATGTAATGCGCATATTGTCGGGAATATAATAAACTGTAATAAATGTTGTAAATAAATTATATACTTTTAGTGTAAAATAAATATAAGTGTAAATAAATATTAAATAAATTACGTGTCGGTTGAGTTTACCAAAAGTACAAGCTGAATATAGCCGCAAATGTCAAAAATATTTGGGTTTGGCAGTGTTGGGATGTTTTTATAATGCTTATGTTGTATGCTTCAAATATACAGAAAGAAAGCTTTTAAAAAGTATATTTTGATTATACTACTCTGCAATTTTTATTTATATGAAGCAATTTTTTTTTTTTTTTTGATACAGCGGCAAAGCGCATACAAAAAAAAATAAATAACGAGTAAATATTTGTCTCTTTTGAGATTAATTGCAAACATCTGCTGAAATATGACAACTGCTGATTTGACGATTGAGAAATCTATTCCTTAATATATCAAAGGGTAATTGCCAAAAAAAAAAAATTTCTAATAATTAACTGCAATTAATCTCCAAAGAAACTAATACTTACCCATTCTTGTTTTATACAAATCAAAAATTGCAGAATTTATAACATAATATAAACAAAATGAACTTTTTTAAAGCTTTCTTTTTATATTTAAAGCATACAGCATCTACGTTATAAAAACATGCCAACACTGCTGTGCCAAAATTTTTTGTTCCATGTTTGACATTTGCTACTTCATCAGCTTGTACTTTCGGTAAACTCAACCTACGCTACGTGTCAAACATTTTTTTTTATAATAAATTAAAAGATAGTTAAAATCATTACAGTAAACTTAACCTAACTTGTTTGCAATTTTCTTAGTAAAATTTTGAATAATATATGTTTACAAACAACCTTTGAATTGGTAATTGAAGTGTAATCACAAGTCATCCATGGCATGTGCTAATATTTATGGTTTTTGATATGACTGAATTACCAACCAGCGTCATTTAAATCTAATATCCACAACTTGTTCTAATTACTATTTTTTCAATGGTCAGTGTTAAATATTGTATTTATGAGATTAAACGTCATTGCCATCAATTGTGTTTTTATCCCTTATAAATACGATATTTAACTTAAATTAGAAGAAAGAAACAAATCGATAGATTCCCCAACATATACATGAAAGACTGCGAACTAGTCTGCTAGTTCTAGAACTTAGACCTTACGACAACTAAATTTTGACAGAGCGACTTGAACGCTTGACGCATCCAAGATAAACTACCGGGAACAAAATAAAATATTAGTTTTTACAATATCAGGTTGTGTTTGATTTTACTGACCGCGCAGCCTTTCTAAAAAGTCCCTAGCAACCAATAAACGTGCTTTGTATTTCCGAGGGGGTTGGACTTGCCTTATTGATTACCTGAACTTTTGTCCTATACATTTCTGATGCTATAAGATTGCAGGCTAAAGTGATCTAAACCAAGTTCTGAAAATTCGTTCCTGACCCCAACTGACCTAAGTAATAGAGAATATCTAAAAATATCACCCATTTCAATAACCGATGAGACATTAACTATTATTTACTAGTAGCATTATCGGTTTGCTGCTTTTTCCTACGGCGACCTCCTTCTAGTAAGTAAGATACGTCGAGGGTTTGTTTTGTTGGCATTTTGCCTAAGAGATTCAAGAGTATTTTATTAAGACGCGTCTTCTGTTCCGCTGGCGTCTGAAAATTAAAATAAAAAACAATATTTAATAGTTATTTAATAGTAAGCAGTTGCTTGGTAGAAGGTGAAAGGGATAAGATTTGGATTAACATGAGAAAATGATCGGATTATAGGTTATTAGTGGTGCAGCTCCTTATAAATTGATACTTACTCTAACAATAGGTGGAAGAACTGTAAAAGTAGCCGTTGCCTCTGTTTTAACGTTTGCACATGCATCTATCATTTTATTTTTTCCACCTAATTCTTCGTTCCTCTTCTTTCCCACTGACTTCATTAACGCCTCATCGACATCATGGGGACAGTAAGTCCTGGCAACTTTCAGACGCGTCTCGAAATGTTCAAAAGCAAAGCTTTTCGTGCATATAGAAAATTTGGATTTTGCCGCTACCTACAAAATAAAATCCAACTTAAACCAATCATTATCAAGTCAAGAAAGTAAAAAAAAATTCATTACCAATCTAAGCATTACTAGCAATTAGAGTATAGAATTCGAAATATGGCTCCTGATTTATTTTTAAATTTGAAAACTGGATTTGATCAAAGAGGACTAACAGTAGTAAAGAGAACTTTTGAAGACCTTCCAGAATCGTGCTTTAAGAAAGTCACTTGGTTATTGAGATGTTAAAAAAAGTGCACTGAATTAAGGGGAGACTAAATTAAATTAAGAAGTCTTCTTCTTCTTCTTAGCTTTCTGTCGTCCATTTTTGGACAGAGGCCTCTTCCAACTCCTTCCAGCGATCTCTATCCTGAGCAACATACTTCCAATTTGTTCTGGCTACAATTTTTATGTCATCTACCCATCTCATATGTAGTCTTCCTCTTGGTCACCTACCTTAGTAAGATATCCAATGTTGTATTGTGTCGTTCCAGCATTGGTCTTTTTGTCTAGCAGTGTGGCCTGCGAAGCTCCATTTGAGTTTGGCAATTTTTGTTGCGGTATCCTCGACCCTTTTTTTTATCTTACCAGTCGTTCCTCTTCTTCTCTGACAGTCGTATACCTATTGCTCTTTCCATTGCCCTTTCGGTTGTGTCTAGTTTATTCATATTTGCCTTGGTTTGACATCCGTGTCATGATAGAAAGGATCTACTACAAAAACACTTTGATCCTCGAGTATTGAGGTAATTTGCGGTTCTTAAGTATCCAACTGAGTTTTCCAAATCCTGTCCATACCAGTCTTGCTCTTCTAGTCATTTCCTCACTTTGGTTCACAATTAAGAAGTAAAATCATTTAAATATAAAAATTCTAATATTTCAATATTAAGACAAGATATTTACTTATGACCTTATGACTTGGGAGCCCTTCCCCTTCATTACTTCTCACATAATTAAGGAACTCGAAAAGCACATTATTAATGATGATTCATAAATAGAACAAAATAGAAAAATATGTACCTTGCTAAATATTTTAGCTCCTTTATCCACCCTGTATTCGCATATATAGATGTGTTCCGGGGCCGCACCAATAGGTCTACCCTTGCAGTAAGTATTTATGTCCATAACCCAACAAGGGGAAATAACTAACTCCACTGGTACGGCTTCATAGAGAGGTACTCTCATTACCTCATTTGGGAAGAACCTGCAAAACAAAGATTTACATTATATATTTGCAACAACCTGGAAAGAAGGAAATCTGGTGACGTCAGATGATAACATTTCTCGGTTCTACTGGCCTGCTACCTGAGTTGCAAGATGAGGATTCCCCTTACGCATTTTTAAAATTTTTTTAACAAATGAAATGATCAAAAATATAGTTTTTCAAACTATATTATATTCAGTGGAAAAAAGACCTCAAAAGCCTTTGAATCTTTCTGAAAATGAGCTAGAACAGTTCATAGGAACCTGTATTTATATGTCAATAGTGCAATTGCTAGATGCTAGAAGTTATTGGAATTCTAGCCTGAATCACCGATTTATCTCAGATGTTACGTCGTGCAACGGATGGGAAGAAATAAAACGTTTTTTACATTTTGCCAACAATAACGATGCTATTGCTGCTGGTAATCCTGGTCATGATAGACTTTTTAAAATCTGACTGCTACTAAGTCAACTAAGGAAAGAGGAATTTTTAGCCATAGATGAGCAAATAATTCCAACAAAGGCGCGTTCATCGATAAAACAGTATAATCCACAAAAACCCCACAAATGGGAATATAAGGTGTTTGTCCTTAGTGATCTCAGCAGATTTTCCTACGATTATGAAATTTTTGCAGGAAGCCAAACTAATGTACCCGATGGTTTACCTGATTTAAGGTCAAATGTGATTCTTCGGCTAACACAAACAGTACCAAGACATATAAATCACAAAATATTCTTTTATAATTGGTTCAACAGCGTCCCATTGCAAATTTATCTAACGAAACAGGGTATGTTACCACTAGGAACAGTTAGAATAAACAGAGTACCAAACAGTAATATGCCAAAAGAGGCTGAACTAAAAAAGAACGGCCGAGGAGCTATGGTAGAGAAAGTCGCCACAATTGATGATACAAAAATATCTGTTGTTACATAGTATGACAACAAATTAGTAAACATGTTATCAACGGGAATATGCCAACAGTTGATGTTAAACGGTTTTCGAAAAAGGATAAGAAACATATTATTGTTCCATGTGCAAAAGCTGTACAACAACTATATGGGGAGGAGTAGATCTGGATTCAATGCTGGGATACTATAGAATCAAACTCAGATCCAAAAATGGTATCTACGTATATTTTTTCGTATTATTGAATTGATGACTGTCAATGTGTGGATTCTTTGGAGAAGAAGTGACAATGAGCACAATAATATAGCTCTGGCAGATTTCAAAATGGCAGTAGCAGAGAGTTTGTGCAAAGTTAATAAAGCTGGTTTTACTAGAAAAAGCGGTCGTCCGTGACGAGCTATGGAAAGTTTACAAAACAAAAACAGAAGGGGTGCAGCAACCGATTTTCCAATGCAAGATGTTCGAACAGATGGATATGGTTATCTTCCATTATGGTGTAGTGAAAGACAAAGATGCAAATATCCCTGTGGTTCAAAAAGCTTCATAAAATGCGAGAAGTTTAATGTTTTTCTTTGCTTAAACAAAGACAGAAATTGTTTTTACAACTTTCACACTGAACAAGTATTATAATTAAAAAGCAATAAATGCCTTTTTGTTTTTATTTGTTGAACATTTTACTTGTTTAATCTTATTTTAATGCATAGTGTGCCATATAATGGCGCACAAAACAAAATTAAAAAATACAAAAAGTTAAATAAGTAGGATTTTTAAAAATATTTTACCGTAAGAAGTCCAGTTTGTATTCATAGATTTTTTTGTAAAATATTAAAAAACATGCAGTAAGGCGTTAACATATTACATTTGTATAATAAAGGAGAAGAAAACTATTAATTAATCTTATTGTTGAGTTTTGTGAAACCCGATTTGTTGGAAGAGTATATTATAGATATATTTTAGATAAAAAATTCACTGCAAATCATACATAATTACTTCTGTCAAATTCAAATGGCGCTAAAGCTATACAGCTGCACAGAATTTCATGATCTAATTTAAAATAAAATAATTTTCATCTAAAATGATAATTGTTAATAAGGCTATTGAGAGGGATAATACGGTAATGTAAGGTAATACTCGAACAATTTCATTTTTGTAATAAAAATAAGTAGAATATAACAAAATATATAAGACAATATTTTTAGAAGTTTTATCTGTAGTATATGATACTAAGTGTTGCTACTACATGATATCTTTTGCTGCGAATAGCGATAATAGATCAATTTTGAATTATTTAAATATACAGGCTATGACAGTTCACTTATTTCAGTACAGTTCATAAAATATATATGTGCCTTATTAAATATGATGTATTATATTGGCTACTTACTTCCTGGTTGGTTCATGGAAGGTTTCATGGGGCCTTAAATAATGGTGTCCATACGCCAGTCGTTTACCCGTCTTTTCTTCCTTCCACAACCGTTCGATCCTAAATATATCCAATTCTGAGTACTCGATCTTACCTATAGTGTCATAGGTATGTTTCTTATCAGTTCCTTTTATAGGAATGTCTCGAAGTACGTAAACTGTGTCACCTTGTCTCAGTTGAAGATCTCCCCTCATTAGTGTCATATAGTACCTAAAATTATTGGAAATAAAATTACTACTTTAACACAGACAAACTATAGCATTTGATTTTTTATAAATGCTTTATTGATATACTGATAAATGCTTATGGGTTATTTCAGCTAATATGGATCCATTACCTGTGCCCATGTTCAGTGAACTCATTCAGAGGAATCTCGTAGTCCACTTTCCTTGGTACACATACTTCACAATGATAGCTGGCAGCAGACGCGTCAGCTTTTACGCACTCGCAATGTTGCCAGACCATGCACCTTTCACACTGAATCATCAATCCTTCATCTCGAGGTATACCGCATATGCACCTGATGATGTCCTCCTCTTCACCTGAAACATAAAATATCGTATATATAGAAATATCATATTAGAAACAAAATATATATATATATATATATATATATATATATATATATATATATTATATATATATATATATAAAACCTACAAAATTCGAACGAGTGTTTTGTTACCTTCTCTTTAAACACCAAAACCTCTATTACTCAAAATATGAACCCTCTATTAGTCGAAATAATTAGTGAGTTTCTTCAAGCTGAGAAGACTTTGAAAGTCACTTTTTTAAGAATACTTTGAGAAGCAAGAGACCGTTTTTAAATGTCTTTGTAATAAGACCCTAACTCTTAAAAATAATAACTGCCATGGCGGGAAACATAGCAAGGAACGTTTGACAATGTGCTAGCAGCAAACATGCCGGGCGCAGAAAAACTCTCACCATTAGTCATCGGTCAATCTAACGAACTCATTGTTTTTCAAGTTGACAATATGAAATATGAAGCAACTACAAAAGCATGGATGACTTCTGCAATTTTCAAAGAAAAAAGAAAAATGTTATTCGTTGATAATTGAAATAATGATATTTCACAAATGAAAGAAGTTAAAATCCAATATCTGGTTAAAGAACAACCGAATTACCTAATTAAAAAAAATACTGACTTTTTTAATGCCATATTTTTTAATTTTAAGGATGTGTTGAATGATGAATTAAGGAATGTCGATTTATAATAAATAAAAATATTTTTGTTACCTCTGTAACTTGTATTTTTTATTTATTTCACCTCTCTAATTCAAAATTAGTAAGAATGAACCTATCTCATATCTAATCATAACTCAAATTTTTTGGCCTTTCCCTTGATGCTGAGGTTGTACTGTGTTATCCAAAAATCCCCCACTGTAGGGACCTTTAAACAAAAATAATCTAAATAAGTCATACTCACTTTTCTTTCTGTTGGAAACAAACGTAGACGGCGGTTTCTCTCCTAAGGTATCCTCAAACTTCGTGAGACTATCCCTCTTGGAATCCGTATATATCTTCTTTAATTTTGCAGCACCGATTCCCATTTCACTGGTACGACCATAAAATCTGATGTAATTCCGGAAGAGTAGATTAAAATCGTCGTCGAAGCTCTCTGCGATCTTATAGACACCCGTGGCTATGTTCTGTTCAATCGTCGTCAGATCTAAAGGATTGCTCAGACGAGTGTAGAATTCTGGAACTTTCCGCTTTGAAGGCATCGTCATGAATGCGGTACTAAGCAGATTGCCTTTGTCATCTTTGGCGGTTGTTACAGCCGTCCATATATCTTTCAGCAATGTAGCTAGTTTGACGGTTTTGTTGAGTTCCGGGTCGTCTTCAGCTTGCGCTAATCGTCTAGTTTTCATGTTTCTTGGTTTCTGAAGAGCGTTCAGCTGATTGATGAATGTGCTGGTGTCTGTAGGGGTCGCGGTTTGCAACCTCGATACCGCTGAAGCCGTACTTAGAGATCTATCTCGTACTTTCCTGACCTAGAAAAACCAAACATAATTATCATCCAAACAAAATATACTGGTACAATCATAATTCATGTATATATTCCCAAATACCTATTCCATAACTATTCAAAAATATTAACAAATCGGCGATGGTTTTTATTTTATTTCCTGTTATTTTATTTTATTTATTTAATTTAATTTATTTTATTTCAGAACAATTTCGGAAACCTTAACGATTATTTAAATATCGCGCATTTAACAATTTCGCATTTAGTAGTTGACACGATGCAAATGTCATAGCTGCATTGGTCGGTCGAAGGTCCTAAGGTTTTAATGGAGAATTACATAATAATGGAGAATTTCTTAATTTTATTGCTTTTAATTTATAGTAACAAAATTAATATTTATTAATAGATAAATGAACATAATAAATGGGGAAAGTACGGTATCGAATTTGATGACAGATTACTTTCAAGCCAAGATACAGTGGGAATCATGAAAATTATGATCTTTATTTCGAATAAAACTTAACTGACGTATTTTTTATTTTAAAAAATTAATACCTGCTAAATAAAATTGTTTTATTATTCAACTATTCTCCTTTTGATTAATTGGACAGTGGGGAGAAATATTTCCAGGAAAAGTGGAATAAATTTAAAACATCACAGGCAGTTTTTGTGTATCATGTACAACATCACTGTTTCTTGAGTTCTTAGTGCACTGTCCATTCTATCGGAACGTTTATCAAGTTTTTAGTTTGTTCAGTGATTGTCTAAAGAAGGTCCTTTTTTCAAAAATAAATTATTAACTACAATTAACAAGGGTCGCAGTTACATCATTGCAGTGACGTCTTATAGTAAAAGTTAATATCGATTATTGTCGATTTTTGGTAAGTTTTGATAGACCAGCAAGTGGTATACACGGTTATATAGAAATACTAAGGAAGTCAATTATTAATTTTCATTTGAATTTTGATTCTTAAAAAAATTAGAGGTAGTTGTAATTGGTAGCAGGAACTTGGGTCGTACAACTCGCAATGATACAAGTCAAAAAATATACGAGCAAGTCAAACTGACGAGTATCGTGAAGCGCGAAATTGCATTGAACGGAATCGATGGAATCTAAATCGACAACGTAGAAATGTTGCGTTTTAACCCCCATCGAGCAATATTCAATTATAACGTGGCAACCAATTAGTTTACAGCAAATCGTTGCTGTTGAGTAAATGAATGTTTGTGTCCATATTGCAACGCGTTTAAGGTTAAAGACGAAGCTCCTGGATTGTGTTGAGCCAGTGGCCAAGTCAAATTGACGCCATATATTGGTTTCCAGAAACAGGCCAAGTTCTATTTATTTTTTTACTCATATAGCTAAGACAGGACAACATCTGTTGGTTCAGCTAGTTAGTTTTTTAATAAAAAAATATATAACAAAAGTAAAATACAAACCTTAGTTAAATTCCTCAATAAGAAACAGTGATGTTCCAAGATAAAGCATTTCTGCTGATGACTCACAGGTTTCACCTGCAGTATAGGTAAGAGTGGAGTAGAAATCGGGGGTTTTTCCACCTCCTTATTATTGTTGGATTTCTTCTTCGCCTCCGTTTTCCTCGGTCTGCCCACCCTACCGGAGTTCTTTCTGTCCACTGAAGACTGATCTGGAAGTTGTCTTACCCTTTGCGTTTTGCCACCTATTACTCCTCGGCAGAGGTCACTACCGCATTTGCACTCCTGTAAGAAATAAATGTAGGTAGTAGGTATCCAATTTTTATGTTTTGATTGTTTATTCTTATACAATGTGGGGTAAAAGCGCCAATTGTTGGCCATGAGCGAGTTATTATTAGACATTAGTTTTTTGGGCTGAGAACAACAACTTACACCTTGTCTATAGCTCTAAAGATAAGCACACATTCTTCTCAAGAAGATGGCACAAAGGATATAACCCCGATCTTTGCTGGGTTAACCCAACTCACAGATGCGACCACTACCTAGTTCCCGAACCGTGCTCCACAACTTCCCTCACAGCCAGCATCGTCCCATCATAATCGACATAGGAGTACAGATTCCTATCGTTGAATCCACACCAAGACCACGCTGGAACTTTAACAAAGCAAACTGGCCGGAATACACCAAAAGACTTGACGATTGCATCCGTTTTATTGATCCGAAAGCCAAGAACTACCACCGCTTTGTAAGCTTAGTACTTTCCATAGCCAAAAAACATATACCCCGTGGTTTTCGAAAGGAGTACATCCCAGGCTGGACAGAAGAAAGTCAACGACTGTATGAAGAATTTGTGGATTCCGAAGATCCTGAGATTGCTGATAGTCTACTGACTTCTCTGGACTCAACCCGACTTAATAAATGGAAAACAACAGTAGAGCATATTGATTTTTCACGATCTAGCCGGAAGGCATGGGGATTGCTACGTAGACTAGGTGGAGCCGTCAGAGAGAAACGCTTGAACAAGAACAGTATCGATCCGAAAAGGATAGCTAACAGAATAGTTGAAGTATCGCGTGCCCCCTCTGACAAAATCCATACGACGTCTACAAAAAAAGCTCTAAAAGAACTTAAGACAAACACTCCTCCTACTTTAGAGTTTTCAAGATGCATCTCTCTGAACGAAATAAACGATGGCCTCAATCAAATTAAAAAAGGCAAAGCGGTAGGTTTCGATGGAAGAATGAGTTCCTAATTCACTGTGGTCCAAAAACGCGACACTGGCTCAAAGACTTTTTTAGTGACATAATGAAGACATCTGTACTACCTCCAGAGTTCAAAAGAACCAAAGTTATTGTAATTTTAAAACCTGGAAAGGACGGTGAACTACCCGAAAACTATCGACCCATTGCCCTCCTCAGTTGCTGCTACAAACTACTAGAGCGACTTATATATAACAGGATATACCCATCCCGACACTGTGATACCAGTCGAACAGGCCGGATTTAGAAGCGGGCGTAGCTGTAGTGATCAAGTACTGTCCATAACGACATTTATTGAAGCCGGTTTCGAAAAACGGGAAAAAACAGCCGTAACGTTTATAGATCTGACGGCTGCATATGACACTGTGTGGAGAGAAGGCCTGATCTACAAGCTAATGAAGGTCATACCATGCCTGAAAACCTGCCAACTAATCAATATCCTCCTAACCAACAGACTGTTTCAAGTATATATAAACGATACAAAGAGCAATGTCAGAAAGCTAAATAATGGCCTCCCACAGGGTTCAGTGCTTGCTCCACTATTATTTAACATTTACACAGCCGATCTTCCAGAGACAAAATCAAAAAAATTTGCTTACGCAGATGACCTGGCTATCGCATTTCAAAACCAAGCCAAAGATGTTGGAGAAAGGGCGCTTACCGAAGACTTAAGGGTTCTCTGCGACTACTTTAAAACAATGGCGACTTCGCCCTAATACAAACAAACTGAGACCAAGCCTCTTCCATCTCACAAATCAGCTTTCGGATGACACAATATATTTTTATTTCTACATACTTTATAGACCTAAAACAATTGTTATATTGCGATTGAAAGGAAAGTATTAGTAGAAATTAAATGAAAACTCTTTTATGAATACCTTAACAATGTTTTTGTAATTATATTATAAAAAGCGTACTTACTTGTCCCTCAGCTGGATTGAATAAAGAAAAGTTATAATCATAAGTTAACTCCTCTCCAGCCTGAATATCCCTAAGTGAAAACAAGGCCATTCTGAATTGTCCATTCACTGACCACTTTTGCATCTCGCAATTCGGGGCACAAGAATGATTGACGAACCTTCCATCACCTCCCATGCGGTGTCCGTCGATCACCAAGCCACCATCTAAATGCAGGCAGTAGTGATGGGTATCGTTTGTGTATATCGTGCCCATTCGCTCTTTGAATTCTTGATCAGCCACCACTTCTCCGACATACTCCAGAATGAATTCACCTTGTTTTATAGGAAGCTTCGTTTTAACTCCCCAACCTATAAATACATAAGAATAAGGTGAAAAAGTGAAAAAGACAGCAAATATTTGATTTCACGCAAACAGCGCCTTTGTATCTGTTGATACGTATTTCGACCTAATAGGTCTCATCAGAACAGTTATTCAAAGGTGTTCTCAACGTGAAAGATCAATATTTCCTGTCTTTTAAGAAGCAACAATAACATGGCTTCGAATACGGACGCACTAGCGACATCTAATTTAACAATCGTAAAATAGTTTCGAAACACAATTCAGATTTCTGCTTTTATCTGTGCTTTCTAAAAATTGCAAAGCAAAACAGACGTTGATAAAGGTGTTAAAAGAGACGTGGGGAATCTAAAATTTGCATTCCACGACACATCTTTTCAACTAAGCAGAAATCCTTAGCGAATTGGTTTCTTGTACTCGTACAGAGTAAATCCGAAAAAAGTGAAAAAGACAGCAAATATTTGATTTCACGCAAACAGCGCCTTTGTATCTGTCGAAACTTTCGAAACTATTTTACGATTGTTACATAAGAATAAGTTGAATGGCTCAATGACTAAAGTTCAAGTAAAAAAATTGAAAAGTTATTATTAATGGCAAATTTTTACCTTTTGAGTCTGTCATGAATTTTTCTAATCCTGGAGCCCCTTCGTGTCTTTGTATCTTCTGATTTAGACACCTATGGGAAGCAGGACATTCCGAATACACCAGTCGGTTGATGCAATCATCTCCACAATTGCTGGAAGGTTTACAATTACAGGCCTGCGGTTCGCATGCTCCTGTCGTATTTTTGATGTTGTAGACATTTGTTCTTATTTTCCTAAACAAAATTTAAAAATTACTATAGAAGATGAAATGTACATAAATAATTTAAGAACATATCCTAATTTCCCTTTCCCTCTATTTATGACTTTCACAACCTCTTTACCGTTTTCAAACAAACAATGCTTATCAACAAAAAAGGTTCTATAAAATGTCATATTATGTATGAGATAAATAATTAGAAAAAGCCAAGTTTTAAAAACGTGACAATGTGTGGCAAGAGACATATAGATGTCTAAAATCATTGAAAATGGGTAGAAACTGTTCAGAGTGAGAAGGGAATTTAAAAATATTGAAAAAGGGGAATTCAATATAAGAGACTTGAGATAATCAGAGTGCTGATAGAATGATAAAATAAAAAAGGGATATGAGAAATACAAAGGAAAACTAGGAAATAGATCGATAAAACAGTATCAATGGTTTGCAAGTTAGAGTGAGAGATGAAAAATAAGATATTAAGATAAAAAAAAAATAAAAGCGAAATGGAAGGATAGAAAGGAAACAAATACACAACAGGATATACACAAATGGAAAAGATAGTGATAGTTACTGGGATAATGAGTAGCAAAACAAGTGGAACTAAAAGGAAGAAAACTGAATCAATACAAAAAGGATGGAGAAGATAAACCGAAAGAATAGAGAGTAATGGAATGCTAGAGAATGGAAAGGAAAGCGAGGATGGAAATGTTACATGAAAGTTTAGATAAATAAGTTAAAATGAGAAGAATTAAGCATACAAAAAACGTGAGAAAGAAAGAGAAATGTGTAAACGAGAGTGGTTGAAATTTAAAATGGCATAAAGATACCGGGAAAGAGACGGAAAGGGGATGCTGACAAAAAACGAAAACAAAAGACAATGTATTTACATATGAATAATCAGAATATGATAGAAAGGAAGAATGAACAATTTCGAAAAAAAAAATATACATAGGAAAAATCAGTAAGGGGAAAATATAGAGAAATTAATAATATTACATAATAGCATAGAGAAAAGAACTGATGTATTTCAAATAAACAAGATTCATCAATAATTAAATTTGGAGCTAACGAATATAGAAAAACAAGATGGAGGAAAAGAATAAGAAAAGTGAAAAACAACTCTTCATAGTAATTATACTTTGTTTTAACATTATTGAGCAGACATTCTAAAACAACAATTATTAACATTTTTCTATTGAGACGAAAATATTCACTTACCTGTAATTCCATGAAGGCACCGCGTCTTTTCCTGGCAACTGTGAGTGAGTATGTTGCCACCAGATGTCGTACGGCAACTGGAAGGGTATTTTCCGGCATCTCAGAAATTTACCACAATGGTAGGGTGGCGGTAAAAGTCCATAAGGATGTTCTGACGGGTTGTAGGTCAAATTGCGAGTTGGTTTATTTGCATTTTCAGTACGTTTATGAAGTTTGGTCTCACTAAAAAGAAAGAAAACAGCAGTTTAATTATATTGTTAGTTAGGCCATTTATGTAGGTTAACTTTTTGTAAATAACGGGATTTGTTGGTATGTTATAATATTGCCTGTCATGTAAGTATAAGTTGTAGCTTATTTTTGAATAACAGCTATCCTAATAAAATTCTCAATCAACTAATCTACAAGTAATCAAACAATTTGACCATCATTTGATCCTTTAATTAATTTGTATCTATCTCATAATATTTAAGCTTCAAACAGATGAGAAGGTTGGAATCAGCAGAATTTATTAGTAAACACAAACACAGTTGACAAATTAAATATGTGTGAATTTGATGATGATGATTCCACAGTTCTTCAAAAATTGTCCTCTTATAAAAAACCAACTAACATATATACAAAGTAATTTTGTTTGCATCACAAATGCAATAAGAAAATTATTATAAGCCAAGTTTCTTATTTTGACTGATAGGGTCGGTATAGTAAATAATCTGTATCATAAAATATAATTGTCATGTAATGAATCTGACAAAATTAGATGTAATTTTGATATAATTTTAGAAAAAATAATCTAGGAATCCAGACCACATATTATTCCATATCTGAAATATCCTCCGATTTTATATCTTGTGATGTCGAAAGCAGATGACCATACATATAAGTATGTACATAAAGTATAATTTAAGGGCATTTGAGCCATTAATGTATATCTGTACCTCGGAGGAATACACTATTTTTTTCAATTTTGACATTTTTACACACTAATCAATTTCTATTAATTTATTTAAAGGAATAGAGTCCTAAACCATTTGCTAATGGAGATAGTGACCATTAAAAGAACAACAAGTCCATTTTCACATAGAGGGATAGAACACCATGTGAACTTAATGTTTTATCTCTCTACGCATGCGAATTACCGCCGCACATAACGTTGCATATCTCTATGATGACAGGTAGACTGTTAGTGATCTAATAATAGTACTTTTGCCATTTATGGTGTGTTTACAGTTGTTTGTTACTAATAAGAATAATTAACTACCATTCTCGTGGGAGAAAGATTCTTGATCTACTGAAAAGTTCTGAGAATTCTTCTACTGCATTTGCAGGTAACCCACCTTTTATGCTCATTATTTTTAATTATTAAAAAACTTAACATCAAAAAGTTGATTTGACACTAGCTTTAGACTAGCAATATTATTAAATCTTTTACAACCAATACTATAAGTCTTGTTTTATTTCAGAATCAAGTAATACACCAAGCAATGCTGTTTTAAATGAAGAGCATATTATTAGAGATGCCTTGAGTTTTGACAAAGAAGATTAGTCTGATATAGACAAAAGTTATGATGAATTACTCGTGGTGGAAATGAAATCGGATCTGCATTACTGAAATGGACAGATACTGTTATTCCTGGCAGTGAGATAGAAGAAATCATACTATGGTCAGACAATTGTTATGACTAGAATAAAAATCTTAGTATTATTATGCGTTTCTTTTGGATACTCAATACTCAAGTATCTTCAAGTAAAAAATCATCACTCAGAAGTTTAATTAACTTTAGACTAAAAAAAGAGACATTAACAAACAACAAGCTCTTCTGCCAAACTGTGTATAACTGCAAGTGAAACAAAACAGCATGGGAACTCCATTTTTGAAAGGTAATTTTTATGATGAAAACCAGGAGATTGTCTTGTTAGGTTTCGAAGGCGACACCTTACATTGCCAAAAGATTTGTAACTGGTATTAGAAAGTCCAATACCTATATCACAACAAAAGTATAATGATCTATTGCCATTACTGCCATAATATGTTGCTACATTTTGCCATCATTTTTATAAAAACTTAAAGCATACTAGTAATACTAATAGTGACTATCCAGAATGAGACTTACTTGAGGATGACTGAGTGCTTAGATATATTATTTGTATTTGTAAAGGTAAATTGTATGGTTAAATAAATTTTGTAAGTCAAATAGTATTGTAGTTGCTATTGAATGCCCCCATACATTACAATAACTTTATTAGAGGGATACAACACCATGTCCATTAAAAAAGTTAAAAAACACAAGAAAAAAATTGTTTTTTAGTTATAACAAATGCATTATGTAAGTAACAATAGATTATAATGTTCTATTAAAATCTTGTTTCAATAGCTCAATTTCATAGCTGCAGCAATAACACTTTTGTTGAAAAAAAGTTTAAAACTACTTTTCTGTAAAGTAATGAAAATATATATGTTTAGATGAAATTTTAATCAATAGAAAGAGTTTATTTTAGTGGTAGTGATTTATAATTATTACTTTTTTAATTTGAAGTATAAAGTAGGAAATATGGCAGTATAACCATTAACACAAATCGAGTTTTTTCTTCATGAAGTGCTGTAATTTTGATTCTGTCCAGCAAACTAAATTCAGCTGGGTAAGGACAGTAAATTAATTATTCATTGTTTTGATGCTTTAGGGCTCAATACTATTGTGTAGAAAATCAAGAGCTTCCAAACAATGAAGTGTAAAGAACTCAGATAAAATATTTCTATTATAGAGTGACCTAAGACTCAGAAACCAGTTGTTTCCAAGTTATAGAGCTTCAAAATATCGGTTGTAGTCCATTTATCAATACATGAATTTGGAAACGTACCGTCCCATACATTCAATATACGGTATCTTAATCTCAATAAACAGAAATATGGTATCGAATGTCGTTTCTGAACGTTTCCCTGTCAAAAACAAGATGGGATGTCCTGGGTAGGATATCCATGTGGTCATCTCGGTGGAGTATCCCGGTATCTACATTTCCAAATTAATTATATTGAAAAATGGACTAGAAACAGATATTTTGAAGCTCTATAACTCAGAAACAATTGATTTCTGAGCCTTGGGACACAAGAACTTTTGATCATCATGACCAAAATTACGTCATTGCAAAGTTTCAGCCAATTGAACTGAAACACTTTTACATAATTAAATAAGAAACCACCAGGAATATTTATATGAATATGACAACCAATGAGGCCAAGGAAGGTAATTTTGAGAATATAAAATACTGTTTAGCTTACACAAAATTCGGACTTATAGCCCTTTGCACGACACGCAGCAATGTTTTAGGGAAAATTTTAAGGAAAAACCAATAATTCTACTTACTCATCTTCTTTGTAGTAATCCGAAAACAACCCCGCCACAAGATACCTCTTCCTCCACTTGAAGTTCTTTCTACCTCTCTTCTCATCGCCAGAACTAGACGCCCGGTCCTCTTTCAACCTCCTTTCCGTGAAAGGTTCTATGCTACTGGCGGGAGATATATCTCTCAATTTCCTCTTCGGATAGTTGTTTTCGTACAGTTGCTCCTTGCCTCTCTTTCGCTTCGTTCTATCTTCCAATCTGGATCTGAGGCGTTCTATACCTGAATCCAGAGACATGTCAAAGTCGTCAGGATCGTCCAGTTTGAATTTGCTGCGGTCACTGCTTCTGGTGTCTACTGATGAGGGAGATAGGTCTCTGTGACGTAATGTCATCCTATAAAATAAAAATTGCATATTATTTTAGGCAAATATTCAATGTAAAATATAACAGGAAATCAGCTTCAAATGAACGATAAAAAATTAAATAGTAAAGAGATGGAATATACTAAGGTTTTTTTATATGATTCAATATAAGGTAGAATGTATCCTGATCTCTCAGATGATGAAGGTCACTGTCATGACAAATCTAAAAAAATTTAAATTCTGACAGATATTAATTCAGGGATCAAAAAAATAATTAAATGTAAATTTGTGGCTATAATAAGGCATGTAGATTTTGTTTATGTTTTCATTTATTTCACCCACTCTTTCATTTTGAATCCTCTTAAGAGAGAGTTTCATTTTTATAAGTAAAGACTGATTTGGGAATGAAAACATGACTTACAAATGTTAGAATGCAACAGGATGACCTGTAAGATGTGTGTCATCTAATAATGATAACTGTGAACAGAAATTTGATCTTTCTGATCACACTATTCTATAGAATATACTTCAGCATGCAGTAAGAACTATGAGAATAAATAAGGGTAAATATATTATTATTGAGTATATAAAAATACTGACCTTTCTGATTTCATTTCATCATCGAATTCCGTCCTTTCATCCATGGGTAAACTTTCACATTCACTCATCATCTCCCACCTGGAAGACTCATCAATTTTCATTTTTTCGGGAGTTCCTGGTGTCGATATTGAATTCTCTGATTTTTCTGTTCTCTGAACAAACTTTGTGTACTCTTCTCCTTCTTTTGGAACACGGTCGCAGGCATTTGAAATTTGTGAGTCCATTGGAAGAGTGGAGGAAGAATCGATGGATGGTTTCTTCTTCCTCTTCTTTACTGTCGGAAAACCTAAAATGTTAAGATTGAAATGATCATTAAAAAATACACTCAGAAATTGTCTAACATAAAACAAAAAAATATTATTTATAGTAGAACCTTTTTAACTTGAACCTCAAAGTCGAAAGCTTCCAAAGCTCAAAAAAAATGTTTGTTCCCTTTCCTTCAAGCCCCAAAAGCTCAATTACCCGAAATATGAACCCTCCAAACACCAATAATGAAAGTATGTCATTGTTTATTAGAAAACATTTTACTATAAAATTAATAGGATTACCACTTAAGGAATATATGACTAATATTAACACATGCTTGCTTGGTCTTTAGCAAGCAAGTCATTTGTCCTTGATTAAAAAATTATCAGAAGTAGTTTGGTTAAATCACAAAACACATCAATTCTTACAACAGTTAATTAACAATATAAACTGAAAACTCGCTGAAAAGTTAGAAATGTTTGAAGTTATGAAGAGCTGTCAAGAGAAGAAAGATGTTGTTGAACAGTTTGGCCTACCAATGCATACTTCTTCTTGAGTCTTCTTCTTGTAGTGCCTTTCCGTTTAGGATGTTGCCGACCATCGTGGCAATCTATTTTACACACTGCTGCTCTAAAAAGATTCATGGTTGTTATGTGAACCACATACATAGATTTTTCAGTCAGGAAATCCTTCACCTTGCTGGTCCACGTTTTCCTTGTAGAATTAATTGCAACAACCCATATCGTTAGCTGTTTCTCATGATGTGACCGAGGTATTTGATTTTGGCTGTTTTTATTGTGGTTAACATCCCCTTTTCTTTTTGCATTCTTAATAAAACGTCCTGGTTAGTAACGTGGTCGGTATAGAATATCTTCATGATTTGACGATAAAGCCACATTTCGAAAGCCTCAATTTTCTTACAGGTAGCGTCTGTGAGAGTTCACGACTCAACTCCATACAACAGTATAGGAAAGATATAACATCATAGTAACCTGATTTTTATGGATACTGCTAAATCATGGCATTTGAATAGCTTAGCCATTTTTTGAAATACAGATCTTCCTTTCTCTATCCTACATTTAATTTCTAGGGAATGGTCCCAATTTTCATTGACATTCGTACCAAGGTAGATAGATGTTTTTACTCTTTCTGTTGGTTGACCATTTCTCTGATTCTTCCAATTTGCTGTTCCTTCTTAGAGATCATCATACATTTTGTTTTCTTAGTGTTTAGTGAAAGTCCATTATCTATGACCTATTTCTGTGATTCTATTGAATAACTCCTGGAGGGCTTCATAACTGTCAGCGAATACTACAGTGTCATCCATGTATCTGATGTTATTGATACATTCTCCTCTAATAATTATAATTCCGGCTTCAACATCATCTACTGCTTTTTGAAAGATTTCCCAAGAGTAAATGTTAAACAGCAGGGGTGATAGTATAAATCAGATCCTCCTGCCTCTGTAAGGGTAAACAATGTTTGATTCCAATAAAGATTGCAAATCATTCTTAGATCACAGGTGTTCATTCCAATATTTGTTAATATCCATCAGCTTGTCGTGCTGTACTGTATCGAACACTTTATGATAATCAACGAAGCATGTATAAATATTGCAATTCACATCTCTTGACATCAATGAAATAGCACTTGTATAATAAAGATAGCCTCTCTTGAGATTGTCTTCCATTAGTGTATATATCCTTTGATGTATGATTTTTTAAAATAACTAAAATATGGATCATTAAGCTGATAGTCTGGAAATCATTACAGGATACGGATTTTGTTTTCTTTGTTAGAGCAATAAACATTGACTTCAGCCATGATCTTTTTTAGGTTTGGAGGAGTGCTTACTTAAATGATTTGAACAGTATTGGAACCAAAATATCAATAGTAATGGATCACTGTTACAAGAAAAAGCCGAGATACATTTTAAATCATTGAGGATGGCTAATTTCAGGGCCAGTGATGGATGACTAGAAAAGTTCAAAAGAAGACATGAAATTGCTTTTAAAAAGTTTGTTGGAAAAGTGTAAGTGTAAGCATTGAGACCTGTAACAACTGGAAAGTGAATTGCAAGATTTGTTTTAAGGTTATGAATATGACAATATCTTCAACTGTTTTTAAATGTATTCATGATAAGACTCTCTCTGATAAGGCATAGAAAAACTCTGACCATTAGTCATTGATGAATCTTAAAAGCCTCATTGTTTTTCTAGAAGTCAATATAAAATATGAAGAAAATAGAAAAGCATGGATGACTTACGCAATTTTCAAAAAGTGGCTAATAAATATTGATAAGAAAATGGTCAAAGAAAAAAAAAGAAAAATCTTGTTATGCATTGATAATTGTACAGCCACATTCCAAAAATGAAAACAGTTAAAATTCACTATCCACCTGTCACTATCACATCAAAATTACAGCTTATAGATTATGGATCAAGGTATAATAGAAAGCTTTAACTCAATATATCGAAACGAAGTTGTCAGTAATATGTTCGATGATATGGAAGAACAAAGAATTAGATGGCTGATAAATCTTGGCGGAATGTAACTATGACTACTATAAAAAAATGTTATGTACACTGTAGTTTTCTATCTTCATCAACAGAAAAAGCTGAAACCGAAGATATTTCTATTTTACGCAGTGTAGAATTGAATACAGTGGTGTCTGAATCAGGAATATACTTTTAGGTCTTTGTTACATGTGATGATGCAGTTATGACCGCTGGGACATTATCTGATGGTGAAATTATCAATTCAGTAGCTCGGAGAACCAATACTAATGATTTAGATGGCATAGAAGACTTTGTTAATACTATATGCGCTCAATATATTTCCATCAAAGAGGCAAAAACAGTATTTAATACTTTACTGAATTTTATAGAGCAAACCAGCAACTCTCAACAAAAGTTTTCTGTTCCGTATATCTTCTCTCGTCTCTCTATAGACAATGCTATAGAGAGAAAACAACCGAATTATCTGAAGCCTATAATCTTAGCCTATATCTTTATAATAAATAAAAATATGTTTGTTACTTCTGTAACATGTAAGTTACCTCTGTAAGTTGAAATCCTCCTTAAGTCAAAAACTCTTTAACTAGAATTTTTTGGAGCATCCCTTGACATTCGACTTATAGAGGTTCTACTGTAGTATCTAAATAATATGCTTTTTTGGATAAAGAATGAAAACAAAAAGAAAACTATGATGAAAAAATTTTTTTTAATAAATATCTTCCAAATATATCGAGCAATACAAGTATGTGGATGCATCAGATTTTAGATTTACCTTTTCAACTTAGTTTTTTTTATGTAGGATTAAACCACAATTTATTGTAATGAGTATTACTTTTTATATTTGCTTTGACGTTTCGATTTCCAATGCCAGTGATTTTCAAAAAATTCACTAATAAAAATTACAATGGTATTAACCTACAAATGTTCTTAATTGGCCATTTACAGGTAAGATCATTCACAATTTTTATTTCAGAATTTTTTAAAATGAATTTTCGAATTGGAAATAAATGCAAAAAAAAAACAGTTTTATACACATATAAAATTGGTATTTTCTTACCTGTTCTGTTTATAGCTCTTCTTTTTCTGACCTTCTTTTTAGCTGACTCTGGTGATAACTTGGTACTTTGATCATCAGCTGGCTGCTCCTTTTTAATGATTTCTTCAATGTTTTCAGGTGGTTTCTTGTCTTCAATAGTGGACGATTTCTGGAGAAGATTTCTTTTAACTTTTAACTCAGTTATTAACGACTCAATACTAATTTTTGGTTTCTCCACTTCAATATCCATGCCAGGTTCTTCTTTGACGATCGCTGTTAGCTTTTCGACCGTATTTGTCAGTTCTAGGCGATGCCTTTTCTTTGGAGTAGTAGTTATAGAATTAGATTTTTTCTCTATGACGTTATTTAAGGAAGGTTTCTTTCTGGTTCATTTGTTGGATCATTTTCTTTTGATAATTTAGTAACGCAGACTTCTATGGGCGCATCAATATGCCCACCACCTTTCTTTATGGAATCTTTTATAATTGTTTTTGTTGTTTCTTTTGGAATAACCTTAGTAGGCTCTTTAACTGTTTTAGACAACTCCTTAGCAATTGGTTTTATAGGTTCTTTAGCAGGCTTGACAGGTTCCTTGGCCGGTTTGACAGGTTCCTTGACCGGTTTGACAGGTTCCCTGGCCGGTTTGAAAGGTTCCTTGGCCGGTTTGACAGGTTCCTTGGCCGGTTTGACAGGTTCCTTGGCCAGTTTGACAGGTTCTTTGACAGGTTCCTTGACCTGTTTCACAGTTTCCCTAATCGGTTTTGTTGGGTCCTTGATAATTTTGGTAGACTCCTTAACTGATTTGACAGTTTCTTTAACAGATTTGACAGGTTCCTTGATTGGCTTGATAGATTCCTTCACTGGTTTTACATATTCTTTAACAGGTTTTACAGGTTCCTTCGGTGGTTTGAGAGGTTCCTTGACTGTTTTAGCAGCTTCTTTTACCGGTTTTACAGCTTCTTTGAGTTGTTTGGAAGGTTCTTTAATTACTTTGACAGCTTCTTTAAGCGGTTTGGAAGGTTCTTTAATGACTTTAATAGTTTCTTTAACCAGTTTAGATTCTTTTAGAGATTTAACAGGTTCTTTGACTGACTTGACTTGTTCTTTAGCTGGTTTCAATGGATCCTTGACAATTTTTGGAGTTTCTTTAATGACTGACCTCTTTTCAGTAATTTCTTTTACAGCCACCTTGCCAGTGTCTTTGACATTCATCTTTGTAGCTTCTTGCACTTCATATTCATTATTATTGATGTTTTGGATTTTTGGAGTTGCAACTATGTTAGATTTAATTACTGGAACATGTCTAGGAGATACTGAAGATTTCTGAATTTCAGTTTTTGGAGTAACATTTCCCATTTTCGGTTTCTCTACTTTTGTTGCAGGAATACTTTGCTTCATTTTATTTTTCAGGCCTTCTTCTGGCTCAGGTTTGATTTCTTCAGTTTCGGTTTTGTTTTCGTTATTGTTCACCACATGATAATGTCTTTTCTTAAGAGGCAGTCTTTGTTCATTTGAGTTATTTACCTTGTTATCAGTTGTGCTGACATTCTGTTTCTTTTTCTTCTTTTCTGAGTATTCTGTTGTTTTCCTTTTCTTTGTTACTTTCTTAAGAGTCTTAAATATTTGCTCCGGTACATTTTCCTTTGGTTGTTTGGTTGCTATAGCGCAATATTTGATGAAATCTGCTATGAGCTTGTCAATTTCAATATTGATTTTTGGATCCGAAGTTGACATTGGTTTGAAAACTTTAAATTTGTATTTTTTGTGTTTCTTATGCTTGTGTTTGCTGTGCATAAGTTTTGGAACTTTGAGTGTCTGATAACGGTTTCTTTTGTCAATTCTATTCTTTGTACTAAGCACCGGCCTGTTTCTCATTCTAGCTTTCACAACTTTTTGTTGGTTTTCTTTCAATTTTTCCACCGGTTTCACGATGGTTGCTTCTGGAGTTGTTCGGTGTTTGGGTGGCCTTCCAGGACCTTTTTTAACTGCAGGTGGTCTTCCAGCTTTCCTTCTAGGTGGGTATAATACTCTATCTGCATTTCCATACATAACTCTATCAAATCTATTGGACGTTACTGAGATTTTACTCACTTCCTTTACTTCTTTTGATTTAACAATCGCAGGTACTTGTTTCACATTATTGTTAGTTTTAGTCACAGCTTTTTCATTTTTTACCATCTTGGGTAGGGACTTTTCCACCTTTTTTGCATCTTCTTTTGGACACACAGCAGACTTTTGCTTTATACTAGGTGATAGACTAGGTTCTGGACTGGAAACATGATCTGGACTATTTTGAATGCCAGAATCTGGGGACACATTTGGATTGGTGCAATATTCTTGCGGTTTTTCTGAAACAGCTTCTTTTTCAACTTTCTTTGGCCTGCCTCGCCGTTTCTTTATGTTCTCCACATCAGGTTTAGCACTTTGAGTGTCCAATGTGGTTGCAGTAAGTACAGCAGGCTTTATATTTTCATTTACAGCTGGTATAGTAGGACATGGTGCATTTAGCATCTGTGTCTGTGCCACGAATTGTTGCAACAAGCTATTCGCATATAAACTATTAGGATTAGGAGGTGCGTGAGATTCTCCTTCGCTAGAACTCTCCGTTGTCCTTTGGATCAAGGCGTTGACTGCTTGTTGGGGAAGCTCCATGTCAGATCCTGACATGTCTCCTGTTGTAGGAGAGTTCTTATCACTTCGGTTGCACTCAAAATCGAAAGCATCAATCTCCTGTTGGTCAGGTAAAATGGCAGCTAGATCTTCTTGTCGGATCTCTTGCAGACTACACGATGCCAGCATAGCACTGTCTGCATCTGAATCATCCGAATCTGAGCTAGAGTAGGTTGATCCTCGAGAAAGAGGAAGTGAAGCCATCTGAAAAAAATAAAACCATTGTTATAAAAATGTGGAAATTGTAATTAATGAATAAGAGATAAAAAACAAGAATACTGTAAAAAATAAACAAACAATGAAATATACTATGTTGTGCTAAAATATAGTATATTGAATATGTAAGTGTACACTTTATGTATAAAATTCTTTTCTCTAAACAGCCTGGAAAACTTTTTGCGCTTTTTTATTTACAAGTATTTAAAAGTAGTTAGTGCTGGTAGAATTACTACCCAGTGAGTCAAACTGGAAAATATCAAATTGAAACCCGAACAAAATCAACTGACTGAAAAAAACAAGTTAAAACTCGAAAGTTTTTTAAATAATTCCTAGCTATAATATTTATTTTACCAACCACACAACATTTTCCAAATTTTGTTAAATACAATTTTGTAGGAAATGCCGAATTTAATGAGAAAATAAAAGCCTGCAAGATTAAATATAAAATGATTATATTATATGATTATATAGAAGTCAATCAAGCCTCAGAATTGATGTGTCAATCCTAACCCCGTAAAATAAATTATAAAGCTGGCGGAAACAGTTTGCTAAAATGTTAAATACCTATTTAAAATTTAATAACGCAAAATGAACACATTAGACTAGTAAAAGGACGGACACAATAAATTTAAAACTTCACTACTGTCATATGACAAGAAGCATAAAAGAAAGTAACAGGAAAACTTGGAAGAATTCATCTGTAGTTATTCTATGTCACCGATTATATTTTAATACTTTATATAAAACATTAATTAATTAAAAACCAATTAGCAGTGGTAAATATTACAAAACAATTTATTCTTAGAACTCTTTAAACAAAATGTTTAATTGTTGTGAAACAATATACTTTATAAATGGTTAAATAATTGATTTATGGATCATTGTTTACATAGCGGACTTGTATCCTTTTACCCATTTCCCTCTTATTGGCTAATATTGAAAAACATTTAAATTTGACAGTTGACATACCAAACACTAGCAAGTTATCAAATATTACGAAATATAAACAAAAATTATTAGTTTTAGACCTTATGAATCATGATTTTCAAAATCCTTGAATCCATAATTTCCATGTCACTCATTATTCCACAGCAGAATTGGAAAACGGAAAAATAGCGTCACTGCACTCCCCTCGCAGATGCACTCACTATCCCCTCGATTGCAGTTTTTGCCACTATGAATCAGTATGAAAACCTACTGTTAACACGCGCACAAAAACGATTTAACTATGAAAAATAAACACATAATCGGAAAATATAAAGCGTCACGAACGTTATTATGTCGTGTTTGTTGCATCTAGTAGCCCTTGCTTGATATAAACGAACCTAGTAGTGCGAAGGGTTCGAAATTTGGTTAGAGTGCCGTCCCGCCAACGGTCGCGATGCCCCGATTAATCGATGACATACAGGGACGGTTAGACCCAAATATACCTTCCGCGTTTTTTATACAAATATTATTCCTTCTGGGTACATTATCTGACAGTTTACAAATTGCTCATTGCACATGCGTAAAGATAAACGGTTTACTGACGACTTGCCAATTTGCTTCACCTCTTCTAAAAAGTATCAACTTATTTTGTATCTATTTTTAATTTTCCCCTTTTGTTTTCTTTCTATTTCTGCTTCTTCTATTTGCATTTCTGCTAACATGTAAGTACTTTGGTCTTTATTTGTTGATTTTTCCCGTAGTCTCATAGGGATTATTTTGACGGAGTATCTACTATTTTTAATGTGATTTTATATTTGTACAACATTCTTACTTACCATTTCTGTATTTTAGTATTTTGTTTCTTCTCTACCGATACTAACGAATCATCTTGTTTCTCCCAATATTTTTGTTCCTTTTATTAGTTCAATCATCCTCTTGTTCGATATGATTAAGTCGGTAGAACCGTGTGCAGACGACACGGTACTTATTGCCTCCAAGGAAGAAGACCTGCAACGACTTATAAATAGGATAACCGAAGCATGTGATGAATATGGGCTAAAACTTAATACTTCTAAGACAAAATTTATGGTTGTCAGCAAAACGGAGTTACAACCAACGAACAGCAGAGCGTATGGAATAGAGTTAGAAAGAGTCCACAATATTACCTACTTGGGTGCAAACGTTAACGATAACTGGGATATAAATAAAGAAATAAGAATACGCATTGAAAAAGCCAGAGCCGCCTTCTATAAATTAAAGAAAATTCTAATTAATAGAGATATTACGTTAAATCTTAAAATCAGATTAATACGCTGCTACATATTCTCCACATTGCTCTATGGTATGGAGAGCTGGACCCTTACAGAGACATTAAACGATAAAGTTTCATAGCGAGTTCATGATATAAGTTTTTTTATGTGTCAAGAATTATGACTCATTAAAATACGTTGCTCCAACATTTAAAACATATTTATTTCACGGTACACAAAACTGAGAACATTAGAAACCGAATGAGGTCTATGTCTAACGGCAGACAATCAGTCTTTAAAGAGTACTTCAATGAAATTATCTAATATTACAATACTACACACTATGACGATGTACATAATATTTGATTCAACAGCTTGGCTGCGATACAGCGCATATATGGGCCATATCGATTTCTGTTAATGTGTAGACCAAAAATAGTCTATCTCTTGTGTGTGCGTTTTTAATAACTTTCTTGCTTTTGAAAATTGCATATAGCATACATAGAGTATTTCTACTGACAACAAATTTAATGTGACGTCCAGATATTGACATTTTTAATGATATACCCATGAATGCAAGTACACCATCCCAAATACTTCAATTATTTAACGGACGAATTGATTGAGCTTACGGTAATTTTTTGGCCATTATTTTAGCAATGAACATTGTTGATGTACCAAAAATCAATGTGTACTGATCAAGATTCCCCTTTTCATAACGAATTTATTACAAAAGTTATGACAAGAGAGAGGTTCTTGTTATTATTAAAATGCTGTCATTTTGTGAAAAATTTAGAAGATACTGGTGAAGAACTGTAAGTCACTGTAGATTAAGTACAAAAAAGTTTCCAGCTATATTTTAAACTGAGTAAACGTGTAATAATCTGTAATCTACGTTTGACAAAGAAATTCATACCATGTGAATGGAATACAGCCAAAACAATTCTTCTGCACAAAAAAGGAGAAAAAACTGATCTGGAAAATTACCGACCAATCAGTCTGTTAAACCATCTTTATAAACTTTTCACGAGAGTAATCACCACAAGATTAGACAAAAAATTAGTTAAAGTAGAGAACAAACTTGGATTCAGAGCAAACTTTTGCTCTGATTGCTTTCCACAAGCATTCGACTAGCAGAACTCGACAGTTTAGAAGCTCTAAACGAGAGCCGCATTGATAACCGATATTCGAGGCTAATATGTAACATATATAAAAATGCGACAAGCTCGATACTACTACACGCTAACAGCAACCAAATAAAAATCCAAAGAGGTATCCGACAAGGTGATACGTTGTCACCCAAACTTTTCATATCGGTTCTAGAAAAAGTGATCAAAACCCTCGAATGGGATGACAAAGGAATAAATGTGGACGGAGAGATGGTACACCACCTAAGCAACGCAGTCGATTTATTTGTCCTGATTGCAGACGATTTGGGACAAACAAAAAAATGTTGGATGAACTTAGTACAGCCTGTCATAAAATAGGTTTAAAAATGAATATAACAAAAACAAAACATATGACGAACTTAGTACCAAGTAAACACCTTGAAACACAAAATGAAGAAATAGGACTGGTAGACAAATAAATATATCTGGGTCACGAAATTAAGATAAGTAAGGACAATCTAACAACCGAAGTATCCAGAAGAATAATACAAGGATGGACAGCATACGGAGCTCTTAGGAACGTTTTTAAGAGTGACATCCCAACTAATATGAAGAAAAAAGTTTTCGTCCAATGCGTGCTACCGGTGATGACCTATGGTACAGAAACATTATCGCCCACAAAGAAAAACGCACAAAAATTAAGAGTAGCGCAGAGAAGAATGGAGCGATCAATGATAGGGCCATTCTGCGAGACAGGATTAGAAACGAAGATCTACGAGCTAAGACCAAAGTCATAGACGTCATTGGAAGAAGCTGTAACTTAAAATGGAAATGGGCTGGACACGTTGCCAGAATGAAGGACGGAAGATGGACTCGCAAACTAGTTGAATGGAGACCAAGAGCCGATAAACGTAGCAGAGGAAGACCACCAACACGATGGCAAGACGACTTACGAAAGACAACAAAAAACTGGATACAGCAAGCACAAGATAGAACACTTTGGAGTCAAACAGGGGAGGCCTATGTCCAGTAGTGGATTGAGAGAGGCTGATGATGAAACGTGTAATAATAAATGAATCTATGGTTAACTGACAAGGTCGGTTAGGCTTTAGACCATACATAACAAATAATCGCAAAAAATATGTTAAGTATAAGCTATGTTGCACAAATGGATAATGTATTTTAAAATTTACTCCGGTCAATCAGATGCAAGTAGACGAATGGAACACGCAGAAGATGTAATTATCATATTTAATACCTTTTTGTGATGAATACAGGATTCTTTTTTTGTGACATTTTTTATACTACTGTGTGACCAAAAATCTCTTATGCAGCGTAATACTCAGATTTGCGAAACTTACAGACAAAACAGAAAATTTTATCTAAAAGTTTGTGTTCTAAAAAACTGAAGACAGGGAAAGTTTGTGGATTAAAAAGAACTAATACTACGTAATAAGATGGATGGACAAAAGGCCTGTTTTCGTTTTAACTAAATGTCCCACTATGATACATCAATTGAAGATACTAAAGTTTTGAGCAGAAATCAGATTTCAATTCGAAAGTCAAAATTTATACTAATTATAATCAAGCAAAGAAAGGTGTAGATTATAAGTTAGTGAGGAAGTTTAAACACTTGTAAATATGAACATCAAATTTTAGTGACGAATTTGCGACATACCAGAGTCCACTAGGAAAGAAAGGTAGTAACAGGTAAAAGAACTATTGTTTGGTTTTACTTTAACTAATGCTTGGAATAATATAGTTTTTCCAAATAAAAAATTTTCAATACCAGATTTTCGTTTGAGCATTTGTAAAGATTTGGCAGAAGGAGATTTATAAATTCCTAAACCACGCACTCCAAAACGAGTATATACCTTAGGGGAAGCGCCCACCAAAGTGACGTGGCACGTTGCAAGTAGCAAGTGGCACGTGGCAAGTAGCACGCGTCTAGCATGTTACATAAAATGTAACCAAGGCAAAGGAATAATTAGATCGAATGACGTCGCTGTCATTTTGGTGTGCGCTGAATCATTCGTTTTCATTGGTTACATTTTAAGTAACATGCTAGATTCGTGCTACTTGCTACTTGTCACGTGCCACGTCACTTTGGTGGGCGCTCTCACTTAAGTAAGCCTGGACCAAATTTAAAAAAGGAGATATTGTACAAGATATTACCAAAATTTAAGAAAGATTATGAACAGTCGCAAAGTCTGCAAAAAGTGCAAACTGGTATACACATCTTGCACAGAATGTGAAGTCAACCCGGCATTGTCTTGTATGATTTAAATACATTCATGAAAGATTCGTATTATAAACTTTCTATGTTCATTTAAATATTCCATTTTACAATTAATGTGTTGTTAGTAATGAGTTACGTAATAAAACACTATTTTTGCTTTTAGTTTATTTTAGTCTTAAAACCATGTTGTTCCTGGTTTTACATATAAAATTAATGTCATTATTGAACATAACTTACACATAACTATGAAAAAAATTGAACAAGAAATAGTAAAAAATTTATTGTTATGTCTATTATTGGTCATATGATTTTTAATACTTTTTTTCAGGTCATCAAAAACAAACCGCATAAACTACTTTAATTATAAAATATCATATTAAATACACAATTTCCTTTTACATTAATTTCTTAAAACATCAACTGCATTTTTTTCACATCTTCCATAATTTTATAGAACATACAAAATCCGTCCCTGCATTGACGTCATTTGTGTGCTGTATTATCCTTACAGGATCAAAGTTATGCAACTGGCCGAACAGGTGGACATCGAATAACGCACATGGTCGGGAATGGAGCTGTATACAACGTTGCGTTTACGGAAATGTCGCAGAGACAAAATAACTCGCACAATTAATTTGTCAAAAATATAGTTATGGAAACAAACAAATTGTCGTTTCTAGTAAATAATATTTTTGATAGCTGCGAGGAAACGAATTCCAATTTTCATATATGCATGAGATCCTTAATATAATAGAGCATTATGCAATTTTTAAGTCGTCAGCACACCGAAGAATTCTTGGAAACGAAAAGAAAAACAGCTGAAAAATGACAACGTGGCATCAAGAATGTCAAAAATGTTCCAATTTTATTCCAAATTACTATTATTATAATTCTAAATTCGCGTGATTTTAAAGATAAAAGATATATTCTGTCATCATGTAGATAGGCGAGGAGCTAAAACATTATTGCGTGTACAGGTTGCTCCAGAAAACTGAGACAAAAAAGTTATTTTTTATACATAACGCAGCAACAAATACGGCAACGCTTTTTGTTTCTATATAAAAAATGAGGTGAGCTTTCATATGTATACATTTTAGAGCTACAGCTATTGTTTCCCTACCAGCGCCGTGTGACCTTGTCTGTGTAATTCTGTGAGGTGCTGGATCCCGTCCATACTTCCGAAAGTGAAAAAGAAATACTGAGAAGTAGTTAGCAAAACCGTGATTTCAGCCGAAAAAGTTCCGATAAACGAGTATGAGCTTAGCAGGGAGGAACAGTACTTGTTGAATCAAGGCCCTGACATGTGATAAAAACGAACAATCAGTTGATTATTTTTTGCTAAATGTTAGTAACTATGACGTGTTTTTATTTCTGGTAACAGGCTTACATCTTTTAAATTTTTTAGAATTACTAACAATTTTTTAAACGTATTAGGTACATTACTGCGAGAAGATTAGGAAAGAAGAGCACGAAAATATTAACTATAAAATTATCGAATTCACTATTAAAAGTACAGAAAATATTTTAGCATCATTTCCCTCACCGATTTACATAACATCGAAAAGCAACGCTTAAAGATAGACATCCTTGGATTTAGTTGAAGTTTTATGGCCTAACAGCGGCAGTACTGTAATAGACAACTCCGTGTTTTATTAGCCAGGAGATAACACCCCGCAATAGAGTAGCTGTTGTTATCAACAAAGAAACCGAAAGATTAGTTAAAGGAAGAGATGGAGTCGTAGGCGAATATGGATAAGGAACAGTTAATGAGAAATGAGAGAGGCTAGTTCAGTTTTGCAAGGAAATCGAACTCATTATCAAGAACACATGGTACAAACTACCAGTCCGCAGAATATATACCTGTAAAGTCAGTGAGACCACAGTAAGAAACCAGATTAACTACGTCATTATAAACCAAAGATTCCGTAACACCATAGTATCTACTAAAGCTTACCCAGGAGCAGATATGAAAATTGACCACAACCTTGTTTAGCAGACCTAACACTCAAACTAAAGAAAATAAAAACGGCCACCAAAACTTAAGAAAACCTAGAATTAATCTAAAAAGATTAAAGAAGCTGATTTGTGCCAACAGATCACAGAACAAATACACGAGAATCTCCAGAAAGTAGAAAGACAAGGACAACTTAACGCTACAGAAAAATGGAGAGAGTTCCTGAGGAACATCATACAACAACAACTATCGAACAATAAAGTCATGGATATCGGAAAGAAGGAAACACGAGAATAAAAACGAACAATACAAAGTATACAGAAAAATTAAAGAAACAGCTGGCATATAAAAAAAGAGGTATAGGAAACATACTGGACAAAAACAACAAAATAATAATTGAAAAAACAGAGAAAATAAATAGATGGAAAAAATATATAAAAGAGCCATTTAAAAAAGAGGAAATTGAAAAAGCACTAAAACGTATGATAAAAGTGATAAAGCCATGGGACCGGGTGAAATACCTACAGAAATCTTAAGAATACTAACAGAGAACCACATTGATATACTAGTAGAATTATTCAAGAAATTTACTATGCCGGGGATTTTCCGAAAGAATGACTAATATCTGAATTCATCCTAATACCCAAAAAACTCAATGTAATGAAATGTGAAGAATATAGAACGGTCAGCTTGATGAAACATGTTTTAAAAGTCCTCTTGGGAGTGACTACAAACTACAAAAACCTGGACGATATAAAAACACGAAACCAACTGGGATTTAGAAAAGACTTTGGCACTAGAGAGGCGTTATTTACTATACAAACACTCATAGAACGGTGTCGAGATGTCAACTGTGACGTATTCATATGTCTAGTTCACTTTAAGAAAGCCTTCGACAAAATACAACACAAAAGGCTGGCAAACGTATTACCGAACACAGAAATAGATGATCAGGATGTGAGAATCATTACAAATTTATATCGATATCAGAAAGCGATAATACAAGTAGACCAACAAAAATATAAGAAGAGGAGCACTACAAGGATGTGTACAATCCCTTTTAATTTTTAATATGTACTCAGAAGAGACGCTTAAAGAGTACGAAACGTATAATATATTCGATAAGCTGATGATATCACGCTTGTTGCTGAAAATATCTACGACACTACCAGAGAACGAACACTATTATCCACAAGGAAAATGAAATTCCTGTAGATAGCTGTACACCATCAATCACAAAAGTTTTATTTAAAAATCCTTTATAAAAGGTATATAATTAAAAGACCCTTTAGGTCTGCATTACGGGCAAATGAGTTACCATATAGAGTCCATACAGAGACATTGCCTCAGGGTGCTCAGGGTCAGCAACTTCCAATTGGGAGTCTAACATTGCCATCACAGTAAGGACAGAGTTAAAGTGTAGTTCAAACTTAAGTTTAGAACTGAAATTGAAGACGGTTAAATGTTGTTATCTCGTTCTTGTATCCGGTCATGGTGTAAAGGTATGTACGCTAAACTATGCCTGAACACATCGGAGGCATGATGTGGGCATATCCAAGGATTTTTAAAATCTCCTGGAAGGATACATTAGATAACAAAGAAATTACAATACCTTTTAGAAGTTTACAAGTGAATTGTGTAAGAAGGGACATTATACAAGTGAACATAAATGCTAACTGTTATGGTTGGATATGCAAGGAAACACTCGTAGCAAGCACAACATTGTGAGGAGAAGGATGTGCTGGAAAGATAATTGTTAGCTTGCAGTTCTATCCAACTGTTCCAAGCCGTAGTAGAATTAAAATTGCCTTGATGATAACTAATCTTCGCCACCGAGATGACACTTAAAGATGAAGATAAGAAATTCATTGTAAAATTCTAGATAAACTGGATATTCTGTAAGCAAATAATTCACTTGCATATTTAAGAAAAATTGCTTATTTATTAAATACTATTACCGAAAAATTTTTAATTTCGGTTGTAAAAATAACCAGGTATCTATGCATCTAATACAACATCCGCTATCCTTATCGAACGCCCTAAATATTCACATTAGCTTATAATCAAGAGTTTTACACCTTGCACGGTAGGGTTGCACCTGGTGAAAACAAACTCGAAGTGTTCCCGCGCTTTTTATGCGTAGTTGTCACGTCTTTAGGATTAACTTTAAAATCGGTAGAAATGTTGTAGACATAATAGTAAAAAAATAAATATTGAAGTAGCAATTATATAAGATCATTTCTATAAAAACTTTTAGTCATAAAATAAACTCCCGGTCATTGGTGAATTTACCAGAGGGTACATTTCAATGCATCGTTGTAAGTAGTTGGTAAAATCTTATTTATTGTTCTCTCCATATCAACATCCAAATTATATTCCATTAAATGCCTATTTTAATTGTAAATATTATTTGTGTGTGTGTGTGCTGAGTTTGATTATTTGATACATCTTGCTATTAAACTGAGGAGGCATCAAACCTAGCAACTCTCTAGTGTTCGAACGAAAGACCTTCAGTATCATAATAAAATGACATGCATTTCATTATCTTTCTAGAAGAAATCACTCCGATCAAGAATGGATCTGATCCCATTATTCTCAGAAGTGATCTGACAATCAAGCTACTCAGTAAAGCCTACAACTTGATGGTCCATCTTGGACAGGCAGTTCATTAAGCACCTGATGAAGCACTATAAAGTAACTTTATTGGTGCCAGATCATAAATATAGTACTGATAGTTTTGCTAAACATATTTTTCTTCTTCTTGGTGTGCCTATACCTGGCGAATGTTGGGATCATGATGGCAATATTTATCTTGTCTGCAGGAGCGCCGACAAACTGCACAGATGTTGTGTTGACCAGGTTCTAGGCTTCTGTAACCAGGGTATTCTCCTTCTTCCTGGACCTCGCTGTCTAAAAATTTTCCTTGCTGGACGGCCTGTAGGAGGGCATATGTAGTAGCTTCATAGGACCAGAACCATTCTATGGTATATAAAAAAACCGTAATGTGAAGAACGTCCAAAAATGGGAAAGAATTTAGTACAGTCTACAGTTAAAATATTCTAGCGCAGAGGCAAGCAAAAAGATTATAACCTGCTCCCAAAGCAAAAATAGTCTTATAGTTTCAGAAAACAACTCAGACTAATCGTAAATATTCTAACTGGATGCTGCTTATGTAAATCTACATGTCAATTTTGCGAAAATGCCGACGATACGACCATACATACTATCTGACCTGTACGGCTGTTTGTTAACACCATAGACCCCTGACGCAGATCTTTTTAGAACATGCTAGGATAAAAACAGTAGCTCCCGAACGGTTAATAGGCTTTTAATGTAGGGGATGTAGGATCCACCTTCAGGTCGCAGTGTAGTTAGGTCTACCAGGCTAAACGAACCCTTTGAAATCTACAAAACTGAGGAGACTCTCAAGAACAAGTGAGTTTGTTCAACAAAGTTTTTTTTTTAAATTCGAAGAGATCATTTTAACTGGATTTCAGCGGAATCATCATCATTAAATTGATAACCTTTTGTAGCCTTAGCTTGTTCTGATTCTGATCAGTCTGATCCATATCTTACTTTGTTTTTGCAGTTAATAATCGTAAACAATTTTCAGATTTCAGTGCTTCCACCTCTCCATATTTCATCATCTAGAAATCTAGAGAAACGATCTTATATTAAAGGAAAAAAAAATTCTCATTCACCATGAGCCAAAAGTGGGATAAAATTGAGTGATTTAAAGTAATAATTCTCGCAATATTTTCCATATTTGGATCCTTTTATCATTGATCTGTTTTCAAAGCCCAAAAAATTTACTTAACATTTTGTGCGAAATAAGATATCCGGTAATGACAGACACGTTTAACAAAGCGGATGGGACTAAAGGATTGCCACATTCTGAAGTAACTGCATTTCTCAAATCATAAATTTATTTTCGTCCTATTAAGTAAGAACTTATCATCTAGGGATTCTTTAGACACATTTTCATACTTTCTTTGATCATCCCCCGAATCTCTAATTAACAGAAATTTTTTATTTCTAATTACTGTGCTTTTCATCGAGAAATTAATTTCGGCAACGTCTCTTTCGTAACTCTTCTAGCGTGTCCCTTTAAACTTTTTACTTATTCAATGCCACCACTCTCGACATCTCTCCCCTTTATACAACTTGGGTCTTGATATATAATACAGAACGATGCATTTCTCTTATTAAACCGGGAATTGAATCGTTCCACCAGCGGTGGTGACTCAACTGAATGCGTAAGTGGCATTAAATTACTTAATGGTATGTCATTAGGTGACCCAAAATTTTTTTTATAATTATATTAGGAAGATACCTATATGTATAATTACAGCTAATTAAGAATCGGAAAAAAATGATAAATGGCGACATGATGTGGATACAAATGCTTGCCAAGACATATATCTTGGGAATATAAAGAAATAGGAGAATACCAGTAAGAAACATACGGCAATTTAATAAAAATTTAATAGCTAATCAAAGCATAAGGTAAGACGGAATTGAAAATAAAATGCCTTTTTACATTCTGCTCTTCAGCATCTTGTTTGATAATACAATCTACTGGAGGTTCTGGGGTAGTTTACTTAATCTTGGAAACAACTTGGATTTTTTTCTATGCCTTAGATACAGTCCGAGACTGAAGTTGTATGCAAAAAGCTTTGGAGGTACCGATAATTTATCCAAATGTTCCAAATAAGGAACTTAAATGGTTATACCACCCTACAGGCAAATGATACATTTATGTTCTTGTGGTAAGGATTTATAGTGCAGAATTTATTCGATAGCGGCTTGGTAATGAAGTGGACAGAGCGCTCCTCTAATAGGATAAAGTTTTGGACAGACATTAGTTTAAATTTCGCGGATCACGAGATTTTTCTATTAAAATAAATTGTCGTACTATTTGGGTCATTACTTAGTACTCACTTAAAGTACTACAAGTCATTCCAGTGTAATAAGTAACTATATGTAAACACAATAAAGCCTACTTTGTATTGTAACAAGGCATGTTCTAACGTAGGACAGTGCATTATTCTGTAGACACAGAAAAATTCTTTTTAGTGTAAACACGTTACAAGTTGTCACGTATGACGTGAGTTGTAAACCAAATTTAAAGAACTTTCAATGAGTCACTCGAATACTATTTTCATTTTAAATTATTCTCATGCTAGTTGAAGTGAGGTGGGATATCTTTTAAACGCCGTCTACACTCTCGATCGAAGTTCTTCGGACGAAGTGTCGAAGTTAATCGAGGCGAGATGACTCTACATACTCGTGAAGTCTAGTAATATAGTGTGAATCTTCGTATTCGAACTTTGGTCCCTTTTGAAGTAGAACGAGGCGAAGTCAAGTCGCATAAAGTACCTGTCTACACTATCGTACTCACTGCACTTCGATCCACTTCGCGAGTAGTATAGTGGCCGCTTTACATATAACCTTACCTCCTGTTCAAATAAAATAAATCCATTCGAACATCTAAAACTATTTTGTTATTTTGTAATAAAAGTTTAACTCTCTTTCTGACAATAATTTGCCAACGTTGAGAAATGTGTAAATATAAATGAGACCAGTGTTAGTATTCTGTGTGCATAAAAGAAATAAGTTTCAAAAAAGTCTCCCAGAACACCAGGCACTCTCCTACAAAAACCTGAGCAAATTAAAATGGTAACGCATCAACATATCTGTTTCAGAAGTCCTTAAAAATCTTGTATTTACTCCACATATAGTGCTCTTCGATCCGTCAAAGATTTGACCCGCTTTTGGGTTAAGAGCAATTAATTATAAGTTTGTGATATCCTTTTGGAACTATTATTAACGAACAGTGGAGCAATTTACGGGAAATAAAGTGCCGCATAGGAAAGGCAAGAGCGGTCTTTAACAAAATGAACACCATCTTCAAAAGTCACAACATATCCCTTGATACAAAAATGAGACATTTGAGATGCTATGTTTTCTCTGTGTTGTTGTACGGGGTGGAGGCATGGACGCTTACAGACACCACTATTAAAAAACTTGAAGCATTTGAGATGTGGCTTTATAGAAGAATGCTGAGAACATCATGGACAGCAAGGATCACGAACAAGGAAGTTCTAGGAAGATGAAGAAAGAACCAGAGATTGTGTTTACGATCAAACACATAAAATTGCAATATCTGGGACACGTTATGAGAAATCAGCACCGTTACTCCCTGCTACAGTCTATATTGCAAGGTAAAGTCAAAGGTAAGCGAGGACCCGGTAGAAGGAGAATATCATGGCTGCGGAATTTAAGAACATGGTTTAAGAAAACCTCAACGGAGCTGTTTCGAGCCGCAGCGAGCAAGGTTATGATTGCCAATATGATTTCCAACATCCGAAACGGATAGGAACCAGAAGAAGAAGGTATCCTTTTTGTGTAAACCAGTAAGTTTGTGTAAGAAGTTTTTCGCACAGTTTCCCTGGGTACCCAGGATTACCATATCTCTACCATAAAGATCTGCGTGATAGTGACTTGGATGGACAATAGTAAACAGAGACATTTTGCATTAAATGGAAAGTAGTGTTTTAGTTCTAGGATATGTTTATGTTCTTTGTACTTCTCTCTTTTTATTACATTTTTCGTATAGCTTTTTGAACAGTTAGTGTTTGAGATATTTCCAAATTACAGGTAAGAGTTTTCACATTTGTATCCAGCATCCTATGAATATATACGTTCTCTTATTTAGGGCAATCTTCGTGTTTGTTCTATTGTGTAGATAAAAAATTTTCTATACTCCCTGAATACCTAAGTTGACGTGTTTTGCAATTTTTTACGTTATATTATAAACTGACTTATTCAGTTTCATGTTTTAATTAAAATGCACTGTATTTATCTTGATATGTTTCTAGATACACGAGCTATAGAAAGCTCCAGTTCTTACGTGATGAAAGACATGAGTCCAAAATTCAGAAGTAATTATACAACAACCAATTATCGGATCTCATAATAGTCTCTTCTTTACGTGCCATCTCCGCGGTGGAAGTTGGCAAGTAGGACAGCTATTCTGATCTTAGATGCGGAATAAATTTTGCCACACAAAGCACATCCTGGCTTTTTGGCTCTGATGGTTTCTATTATTTATGTACTCTTATACATTCTTCTCTTGACTTCACTGTTTGTTACATGACCAATCCATATTTTCAGGATTCTGCTGGATACCAAAAATTGAAATGCTTCCAGCTTCTTATTTGTCGCCATGTTAAGGGTCCACATCTCCATTCCACATACCAGTGTCGAGAAAATATAACACCTTGCCAACCTAACTCTTAAATCCAGCTTTACATTCCTTGTACAAAGCACCTTCTTCAATTTGTTAAAACCTGTACATGTTTTTTTTAGTCGCATTCTAATTTCTTTGGAGTAATCATTCCTGTGATTGATTATGGCGCCAAGATAGTTGTAATTCTATACTTGTTCAAGAGTTTTCCCCATAACAGTTAACCTTTCTTCATTATTTTGTGATGATCTTATAATAAAATACATTTTATTGTCTTATATTTATTAAAAGGCCGTATTCTTTTGCATGATCAAGAATATTGTTCATCATTTCCTTTAAATCTTCAAGATTTTCTGTCAAAATAATAGTATCTACCTAATATTTTTTGATTTTGCATTGACCTTTATTCTAGCTTCTCCCTCTAAGAGTACTTCTCGAAATTTCTTCGAGTATGCATCGAAGAAAAGCCCTGTCCCACCCCTAATTTAATTTCGATTTCTTTTAATGGGTTTTCATTAACGCGTACCATTGCTCGTTGTTTATTATATAGTTTAAGGTCGTTGTATGTATATGTCTAAATTTTGCTTTCAAGACTACCATAAACTGTTTACATAAACGAACTTACCAAATGTCTTATTATAATCTATGAAACAGAAGTACATACTTTGGTTGACATCCAAGCTTCTCGTGTACCTATGCCTTTACGTAATCTAAACTGTGTTACCTCTACATCCATGACGAGTTTCTGACATATACGTTTATGTATAATTTTTAGGAATATTTTTAGTGTAGAGGACATCAGACTAATAGTACGGTGATCGCTGCATTATCTAGCGTTTGTGTTCTTATGGAGGCAAAAAGTCAACCACTTCTTGGCTATATCTGCTGATTGACGGATCACATTAAAATCCTTCACCAAAAGGTCCATATGTTTTGCTTCTATTAAGAATATCAATAGGTAATTCGTCTGTCCCAGGTCTTTTCCCATTTTGAGTGGTTTTTAGAACATTTAGTTCTTCTACATTTCTACATTCTACATTCTTTGTAATTTCGCACCTTTCTCTTTCGTCGAATGATTTTTGCTAAATTTTTCATCTTTTTTCTTCGAATAGCTCTTTGATGTATTCTTTCCAGAGTTTTAGTTATTTTCTTGTCTCAATTATGTACACAGTTTGGTTTAAAAGTGGCAAAATATGGTTTCTTCGTTGTAACCCTGTCATATCTAGATATGTACGCTGAACAAGTCATAATTATTCTAAAGTTCTTCGATTTTTTTACATTTCTCCTCAAAGTATACTTGTTTTGTTTCTAATCTCATTATCAATAGTTTTGTATTTAAGAATGTCTTTGACCATGGATCGAGGAGATCTGTATAATAGCCTACACAGTATTAAGATAAAACAAAACTGTACATTTTATCATTTTAACTTTTATATAGGATATCATGTTTAGATACTGTTTAGTTCCTATCATATTTTGTGTATATCTAACTAACTGTATGGATCACTCAATTGCATGTCATGACGTCCTGATGAAATATGTTTTTATTATTTGCAAATTTTCTGTACGTACTTACGGGGACATACTTTATATAATTGTATAGCCGAAACAAGAAGCGCAAGTCCAAACAATGCATTCCATTATTTAATTGAAATATAAATTGCATCTGAAAGGTCAACCACTGTCTACCGTAGTGCTTGTAGGTGTCCGTATGTAAACGAACAGTAAATGGTTTGCTGATGCTGATAATAATCTCCCGGGTAATTGAATTTAACAGAGCAATGGAAAGTGTACATATTTTTTACTCCTTGTAACTTATACAGCGGCGCACTTATAGGAATCGGTCGATTTGATAATATAAAAACGGATTTAATATTATATATATATATATATATATTATAATATATATATATATATATATATATATTTGATACTACTCCTTTGCACAAACCTTCATTTCTAGTATAAACTGTTCAAACATAAACTTTGGGTCACACCGCAATTTGAAGTTATTTAAATTTTTTTTTATTTTTTTCGGTTGTTACTAACTTATTGCTTGAAAATGTTTTTTAATTCCACAAGGAAAATAAAATTCATTTAATTGGCTATATAGGTTCCCATAAATCACAAAACTTTTATTTAAAAATACTTTATAAATGGAATATAATAAAAAGACCGGTTCAAAAGTATATATTAGGATTTTTGGCATTTTTTATGATTCTCATAAGATAAAAAAACATTTTCGCTTTCGTTGACCAGTCACTATGGAATTTCGATTGATAGATTCTAATCTTCAAAACCTATAGCATGCAATTTCAGTTTTGAGTTTTGACAATAAATGTGAGACATTTGAAATATGCCTAAAAAACGCCGAATTTAAACATTCACATTAGAAAGATATAAAACGTTTTAAACTGCTTATTTTTAATTGTACTAACCTTTTCGTTACATAACTTCAGCTAAAAATTTTTCCAATACTGCCTTCGTAGAGGTCTTTCCCGTGACGTGTGAGTGTTTGTACTTTAAAAAACTTGAAATTCTGCGTTTTTTAGGAATATTTCAAATGCCTTATATTTGTTGCCAAAACTCAAAATCGAAATTTTATGTTATGTTTTGAAGATTAGGTTCTAACCATGGAAATTCCACTACGACCGGCCAATGAAAGTGATAAATTATATTGATTTCATGAGAGTTGTAAAAAATGGCAAATATCACGTCACGTTTATTTATTTACTACTTTTATAAAAACCGCCTTCATTTGCATCAGAGAGAACGGTTTATTCTACAGTAAAAAAATGCTAATAAACATTTTTGTTCAAAATGATCTCAGCTACATTTTTTATTTAAAATATTTTTTCTACGGCGACAGATTCTTGGTAAATCGAGTTTTCTCCCACTACAATGTGAATTTTAGCAGGAAGCCGCTGGTAAAAGTGGTAAACTTTTTTGTGGTCCAAAAATTTGACATTTCCAGCGAAATTCAGCTTGTTCGTATGTTTTTTAGAGGTCAAATCTCTGACGACTGGACCATAATAGTATTGTTACGAACATGCATTCAGTGTGCCCCGCCTAACAGTTGCATCTCGAAGCATCTCGGGCATCGAGAATCATCGATAGATCTTTCGACCGCAAGAGAACAATCCGTCAGGTATTTGACTGAATTAGAATTAGAGGTGGGAATGTTCTAGAATATAGTAACTTTGGTATATATATGTAACGGTGTTAGGAGTAGGTTTAGTTGATAAGATAGTATCGAACTGTAAAGTTATTAATAAATATATTCATATAAATTCGAACCGCTCGTTTTATTTAAAAACGGTACAGTATTATTGAGTAGAACATACGCGTTTTTAAATGAGGTATTACTTTCCATATAATCCAATTTTAAATTTTCTTCAAAAATCAAACCTATTTGCCATTTTTAATGAAGAGTTATATAAACATTGAGTTACACAGAAATTGATATATACGAGGGCAATATTAAAAAAGAGATTTTATCCTATAGATACCTTGCTCGCTTCTTGAAGGCATTCGTTTATTTATTCTAATGAAAATATATATCAACCAGGCATTTCGTAAGATTTGCGAGTGCGCAGATGAAAGTCAGAGGAAGTAAAATATTTGTCGAATAAAAAGGATATTCAAACTACCCCAATACACCGTCAAAGTACATGTGATGAAATTGCGCTTCAGCATTGTTGCTGAAGAGATATAAACCCTTTGTACCATTACAGTTCCCACAAAATGTAATTTTATTGGAAGTTGCCAAACATATTATTTTATTAAATCAAATCACAATATTAATGTAAAAAAGGGAATAATTAAATCCTTATACGATAGAGCCAAAATTACTTGTTCTAACGAAAATTCGTTCTTGGAGGAGAAACATTTGTTAACATCTGTTTTATTAAAAAATGATTATCCTTTATCGTTTATAAATAAGGAATTTTCAACAATCGATCGAATAGAACAGAACAACTTAGGACGAGATCCTACAACATATACAAGGAATAATATGAGGAAAATATTATTTTATATAATATTCTAGATATAAACTAAATAATAAAAAAATAAAGAATTTGAAAAGACATTAAATGAAATACATGGTTTGTTTGCACATACTATATTTCCCTATAGCCACGACAATGAAGATGGACTACATTTTTAAAGGATGAAAAGTAAATGTGAAACAAACACTTCTCGAGATTTCGTGACAGTTGGTATGATAAATATGATCTAGAAATGTCACACAGAAATGTTACAGGTTAAATAAATAATATAACTGAACAATAATACACTGGAATAAGCAATATTGCAGTCTGTCTAAATAAAATTAAATGCATAAAAATAAAACCTACGGTCAAATTTTTTTCCAAATATCTTGTCGGCAATCTATAACATTTTAAAAAAATTAACGAATTGAAATAAGTAGATCCCTAACATTGAACAACTTGCTTCAGCTATCATTCAATTTTATATACACACAAAAGGAAAATAAATTTTATATAAAAATAAAAAAAAGATGGCAAAAGTATAAAGTGCCGATGAATTTGGCATAAACGTCATTTCAAATTTGTGTTTGCGGTATTGCCATGTCCTTATTATGTGTATATTTTAAAATATAAAGCGATAAAGCTTTAGAAAAGTAAATTTTGATTATATTATGTTATGAATTCTGCAATCTTTGATTTACATAAAATAAGAATGAATAAATAATTGTTTCTTTAGATATTAATTGCAGTTAATTATTAGAAATTTTTTTGGCAATTGTTCTTTGATAGATTAGGGGATAGAATTGGCAATCGTTAAACCAGCAGTTGCCAGATTGCCACAGATGATTGCAATTAATCTCGAAAGAGACAAATATTTACTCGTTATTGTTTCATTAAAAAAAAATTGGAGAATCATAAAATAGTATAATCAAAATGTACTTTTTAAAAGCTTTCTCTCTCTTTATATTTGAACCATACAACATATCCACTATAAAAACACCCCAGCACTGCTAAACCGAAATATTTTATTTCATGGTTGACATTTGCGGCTATATTCAGCTTGTACTTTCGGTAAACTCAACCCTGTCATCAATTTTTCTACATCTGTTGCAGTTTTGGCAGCACAAGTCTATCTTTAAATTTTTACAACACCTGGTATCTTGGCATTTTGTTTTCAATTTTGGAAGCTGTGCGGAACATACAATTTTTTAATTAAACAAGTTATCTTGTTTAGTTATGTAGTAAATAATAGTATATTACTTTATGAGGCGGAGAAGCATGACCTTTCTTGAAGTATACTATTTTTTCTTCAAACGTAGCAAATTTTTAACCATAAATAGTACAATTCATACGCTATTTTTACTCCAAATTAACTGTCACAATTATCAAAGTCGTCTAGATGTTCGAAATTAAAATAATTAAGTCGTCGGTGGGATTTGCGTCTCCCTGGTTACAGTTGTTTGACAGTTGTTTGCAATTATTAAAGACAGCTTATTGTTGTTCGCAAGCCGCCACATCGAGAATGATTGCTGAAAGTTGTACTCGACCATCAGTATCATCAACAATTACCAATGCGTATCAAGAGTCGGGAACATTTTTGCACGGTTTCAATTTTGAAAATGCCTCATTAACTAATTGTACTTTTAATATTACTATAAATAAAAATGATGTTTAATTGTTGTTAATGACATTTGTATTGTTGCTTTGTGACATGTTTCATATTGTTGCCATCACAACATTTTTCCCTCCGCCGTAAAGAAATGGGAAAAAAACTGCTGCCGGCGGAGACATCAAACTTTGACAGGATCAAGTTACATAAGTAATGTTATCATTATTTGACGTTTGAAGAAAAAATAATTTATTAAGGCGCTCGACTAACATCAACTAATTAGTTTTTCAGTACACTATTGGCTCTTGCCCTAGAAATAAATTCTTCTACGCCTTTGTTGTGTAAGCCCAGACTGTTAGATAAATATTACACTTGGTTTGATTTTTCCCGACTTGTAGATTTTTTCGAAAGATGCAAATATTTTACAGTATCTATATATTAGCAGTTAAAACAGTACTTTTTTTTGTGCAAAAAAGGATAAATCGTTAAATAATGCAAATTTAACTGAGATCTGTTACGAAAGTTTCAAAAGATATGGCTATTGTCTTTAATCACATTCCTGAATCTTCAAGTTGATCTCCACTTTAATATTGTTTACTATAATATCAAGCTATCCAAATGACGGTGCATGTTCGTAGAACGATACTTTCTTTTATTTTTTAGAACTAAAATTTGTGTAATAAATAAGGAATTTAATGCCTTTAAAAATTAAAAATCTCTTTCATTTACAGTAGAAATAATACGACTTACTTTTTGAGCATTTCTTAAGAAAAGTACCTAAAAAATAGGCACTTATCACAGAAAACGTTTCCCGCCCTTTCATTTCTTAACACTTCACAAACACAAAAAAAAAACTAAAACAAAGTCAAAATCGTTCAGTTCCCAGACTCACACAGAGAAATATCATGGCGAACAATTTTTTTGCGACAAATAATGTTAAACAGACATACTAAACACATGGCACAAAGTTCGAGCAACAACTAGAGCATCTTTTTGAGGATACGTGACGCAACCATGAGAGAAAAAACATGTCATTTCTTTAGTGTGCCAGATGATAAAATTGCCTGAAAGGTTCTCGGAAATACAAGAGAACACTGGTGAGACTTTTAAGGGTTAGAAAGAAATAGAAGGTTTTCAGGAAAGTCGTAAATTTAAAGAACAAATAACCAGCAAATGTCGAAAGTTAAGGGACTTTCAAAAAGGTATGATATGCGTGAATAAGGAAGCGGTCAGTAAAGGTAACGTTTAAAACAACAGAGTTGGATCGGCACAAATGTTATAATCGAAGTTAAAACTTTAGTTCTAATCAGAATGGAAACAGCTAAAATTATAATTTAGTGCAATACAATATTTCAAATAAAATTACTAACAATTCGTACGAAATATTGTATGATTGATTTTTAAAACAATATGATAAACATGCTTTATTAGTTCTTTTTAAATAAATTTTAGATTATTTTTTTGATAAATTTGACATTTTCCACAGAATTTGAACACCCACATATTCCGGTTATATTGCATTCGCTGTGCAATATTAAATTCAAAATGGCCGCATACTTGTGTAAATACCCATAAAAGGTCATATACACATTTTGCAAAACAATTAAATTCTGACAGCCAGACACACTATGCAATAATTTTACATAATTGGTTAGAACAAAATACTTGAAGTATCCATGTTTAAAAATGCATTGGCATTTATCCAATAAATTCCACCAAAACACACATTCGTATTTTTAACAAAATATAACATTCGATATACTTCGAAAATTAAGGACCACTAAACTGTTTATTGGCGGACTGTTTATAGTTCTTTGAAGCTTGTTAGTTGAAATGGTAATTGTAAAAAATGTAAATTGGCATAAACAAGTGATTCTCGATTCAAAAAATGTTTTCGTCAGTAGTGCGCGGTTATCTACAGTATTTAAAAAAGTGAAGATATGTATAGACTGTGCACAACGTTTGGTTCTTCAGGGAATTGTTCTCTGTTTATTTGCTAACAAACATTTGTTTGTACAAAATATTTTATTTCAAATAAATATTGTACTAAGAGCGTAGGCGCAAAATTTCGGGCGAATGCTTTTAAAATGCATTCATTTTTTTCGAATCCTGAGAAAACTAATAAATATTTTTGAAAAATTTAAACGTAGAATGAAAGATTAAATTATTACCGAGGGCCGAAAGTCCCTTATAAAATAAATATAGAAGTTTTCAGGCACTTTCGACCCTAGGTAATGTAATCTTCCATTCTGCGTTTAAATTTTTCAAAACTATTCATTAGTTTTCTCAGGATTCGAAAAAAAAAATGAATGCATTTAAAAAGAATTGGCCCGAAATTTTGCGCCTACACTCTTTTGTAAGCGCAAATCATATTGTAATAGTGTTTCATATATTGTATAAAGAGGAGCGAATAAGGGGAATCTTCAAAACGACAAATCATACGCTATGATTTTTCGGACGGATATTATTAAGTTATAGTGGATTTAATGTAATTGAATGAACTATCTTACAATAAAGTCGTCCCAGGAACGCAACCCAGCAATATTGGCAATATCATTTTAAAGTCGTCTATTTTAAAATGTATAATATATGTCTGAATTTTAAATACAAATGAGCCAGATGAAATTAAATTATTAGAAGAACTTTTTATCAAGCAACAAAATTAAAATTTGTTTAATTTGTTAATCTTTTGTATTTTGAGAATGATTTCCAAAGTGGAAATCGAAACGTCAAATAAGTAAAATTGTAGCTCATTCTCAACAAAAATAGTAAATTGCATTAGTAAGATGCCACAAGAAAATAGCTTCAGAACAATATAATACAGAATTTATTCACCCTTTACATGATTATCTTGTCTTTATTTCTTACAAATCAAAATTACTTCATTGTGATTATCTTTGTTTCATTATAATGGATTAAAAAAAAAAACAAAAACCGGGATGTGGCACTCTGAGAGTGACCGAGGAGGGGAAGCATAATTTTCTTATCGTCTACGCACAAAGCGATGGTTGTTAATTTAACTTATTTTATTCGATTCGATTTTATTTAATTTAACTTTATTGTATGTTATTTTAATTTTATTTTATTAATTTCGTATATTTTATTTATTTTAATTTTATTTTAATTTATTTTAAACAAATATTTTAAAATCAAAATTATCCAAATCGATCCAGTCGTTCTTGAGTTGTTATAAAAAAAATAAAATACCGTTTAAACGTCATTTTATTTTTATAATAAGTGTATTATGTAAGTACGGCTGCGGTCACTACATCTTAATTTTTAGATGAAACTGTAAAATCGCAGCGTCGCGTCGTACGGATTTGCTAAACGTCAAAGTGCCTCTGAAAAATTTCGCAGCGTATTGAAAAATAAAATAAAAAGCTATTAAAAGTGTCAAAAATGACTAGAATGCATTTACATGATTGCAGGATGCGCAAAAAAAAACAAGAGAAATTGCCAAACTCGAAGAAGGTTGGTCACTAAGGCCAGTTCTTGCAGATTTGAATGTGAGGCATATGTGCATAAGGAACGTCAAAGAAAGGTAGGATCATTTTCACCCTATAGCACGGTTGAGTGGTTTAACAGAACAAGATGTCAACAGACCAACAAGAGGTGTTAGTAGATTATTATCTTGGAGAAGTTTCTTTCGCCACAGCTCGAAAAGCTAGCTGAGAGACTGCGTTTCCGGGCAGCGTTCGCACTGTCTCTAGAAGGATTGAACCAACTCGATTCATAAATTGTGAAGCTGCAAAAGGAAACTGTTTTTGACCTAGGATAACAAGAGGGACGAGTTGGATTTTGCAATGAATTCATAAACCGTGGAGACAACTTTTGGTTGCATTTTCCGATGAAAAAGTGTTTCAATCATACAGCAATGGTCGAATAAGAGTTTATAGGCCGAGAATTCATAGGTTTGATGAACGATATACTCATCATTTAAAAAATAGTGGAAGATTCTCGGTCAACCTGTGGAGATGGATAAAAACTGAAAGCCCGGGCGATTGTTCTCATATAGAAGAAAATTTAAGAGGGTCATATTACAAATATATTCTTGACAACATAATGTTGCCATCAGTGATCCACAGATTCCCCAATAACAACTTCCTCTTTCAACATGACAATTATTCGGTGCTTACGAGTGGAATTGTTCGAGAATAGTTGAAATATACTCATGTTAATGTTCTTCCGTGTCCTTACCGGAGTCCAGAGCTTAACCTCATCGATAATGTGTGGGCAGAGTTGACAAAGAAATTAAATGAAAGATACCTTAGGCTATGGAATAGAATTGAACTATAGGAAGCAATTGAGCAGGCATGGAGCTTGTTGAAAATAAGATGAGGAGATTGGTGCTGTCTATGAATAGAAGATTTTAAAGTTGTATTGACAATAATGGGGCTTCCATCAAATATTAATTGTGCTACTGTTTATCATTAGGCATTTAATATAATACATATAATTTAATATAAAATAGATTTAAAATAAAATGGATATTTTTAACCCAGACTTCCTTATTTTCGTTATTAAGAACATAATAGATTTTATTCAAAAATACTTCTTTCTATAATTTCAATTTTGTTAAATTTTATAACATTGATATTATTTTATTTTGATATTTTAATTTTAATCAATCTATTCTGTGTCCGCCACAAGTAATTAACGTCACTTCGACGTAAACTTTGCTTTTAAACCAACTAAAAATTCAAAAAATCAGCTACTGGATATTACTGGATGTAAGGGTGTAAACTGTAAACTATTTAATGGATGCAACTGTATATTACTGTATGCCGCAAGGTTACTGCACGCGTCTCAATTTTTCGAGTCACGCTAAATATGTGTTCGGGCCCGTGCAAAAACATGATACCGAGCGATAAGATATGTATTTACTTCAACTAGATATTCTTTTTTCTGTGTGATGTAACAGATAGTTTAAGCACAGAATAATAAACAATCAGAATGTCCACTCTCAGATGCCGCCTTTGAAGTTTTTCAGCCCGCGCGCCATGTTTTAGAAGGACACAGACATATGATTTGTGAGGTTATGTAATTGTTTATATTTATGTTTATTTCTATTATATTTATGTTATTATATTTAACAATGTTAATATAATTGTATAGTATATCTATGATTGCCGCAAGTCAATTAAACCGGGTTAATTTTGTCTATACACACTACATAAACAACACTGGTTCCCTCTAAAATATGGCGGAACGTCTGCGCGAAGGAGATGCGCGTACTTAATTTTCCATGGAGAGTGGGCATTCTGATTGTTCATTATTCTGTGGTTAAGTCTACACAGATATATGGGACTTTTAGCTGTACTAGGCAAATTACATGAAACCTTGAATTATTTTTTGGTTTTCTATTATTTGTTGTGTGGGTCAAATCCATATTATTCGACATCATAAGATTATACACTTCCAAACATAGACCCAATAACTAGATCACTTGATATAAGTATGTTTGCATCGTTACTGTTCACCAAGTGTGACATGGTGGAATATTTGGGGCAAATTTAACACATTTCTTAAAGATCAAGTAAATGCGATATGCGATTGAAAATTACACAACATTTTACAACCATATTTTTCCATACTAGTTGATTTTTTTAAATGAAGAACACATTGACTGACATCTAATCAGATTACGTAAGGATTCGTTTTTAATAACATTAAGTATCTCCACGAAAATGTTATTTGATAGCGTTTCGGTGAATGTTCTTGCGAAATTTACTACTTTATTTTACTATCTTAGCGGTTTCTAGTAGCAAAACAACTTTAATTGCCAATAAAAGACACCTATGAGGAGCGATAAATTAAATGGATTGTATATTTCTCTTAGAATTACGGCGTTATTTATGATTAAAGTGTTAAAACATTTGCACTAAACGCTAAAACTGTTTATTTAGGTTGAGAAAAATGTTTTTTATATTAAACTCGAATTTAAAAAAACATCATATGAATGATCTCGGTTAGACAGAAAAATAATACCTTAAACACTGTTCTTAACACACTGTTCTTAAAATAAATTATTATTTGCAAACCAACAAACTTCATTTGTTCAGAACATTAAAAATAACAAGCCACCAGGAAAATCTAGGAAAATGGAGTCTAAAATGTTTTCCTTTAACCACTTCAACAAAAACTTGTAGTTTAGCCATTGAAACTAAACGTTTATCATAAGTTTGTCGAAATTTTTATTAAAAGAAATTTAATTGAAAAATTGTATTTAATATAGTATAAATCTAAAGGTGTAGATTGTTATGTCCATAGAGATAATTTAATTCCACTGAATACTTTCTCTGTATACTTCTTCTGTATAGGCATATTTTTTGTTTGTTCATCCTTCGGATTATTGTTCGGTTTTAAAGAATATATTGTCAAGATAAAGGTATCTTTTCATTTTGCCTTCCGGTTGATCTTTTTCCAGTCAATGAGTGATTAGTAGAAATATGCAAAATGCATGTATTGTATATTTATGCAAATATCTGGTGATTTTGCATATTTATGCAAAAAATTGCACAAAATGCATAAACGTAAATTTACTTCGAATTGAAGATTTTAAATTGTTCATCTAACCATAGATAATGCTATAACTAAGTAACTGAAAATTCCAATGTTCATTTTATTTCAATATTTCAATCTTCAATATTACCGATAGTACCTATAGATACTACCTAATATTCTTGGTATCACGTTTTGTACAAGAATATCAAACATTTTTTCTTCCTGTAGTTGTTACTGTTCTCGGACGCGACTAGTTCACGTTCGAGACGCATCGCCCCGCCCCTTATTTTTCCCGTTGGCCCCTCCCTGACCTGGAAATCCCTAATCACTACTTCAGAAAGTATAAAATTAGGCGATTTTCAGGTCAATCAGTTCAGTCCTTCACGGGCACTCCGAGAGCTTAGTGCTCTTGTTTTCCTTATCATTGTATACACAATTTTGGTATTCAATAATTTTTTTCCCGGCCACAGAGTCCTCCAGAGGTGGGAGGATGTTCTCGGACGCGACTAGTTCACGTTCGAGACGCATCGCCCCGCCCCTTATTTTTCCCGTTGGCCCCTCCCTGACCTGGAAATCCCTAATCACTACTTCAGAAAGTATAAAATTAGGCGATTTTCAGGTCAATCAGTTCAGTCCTTCACGGGCACTCCGAGAGCTTAGTGCTCTCGGGGCTCTGCTTCCTTTTAGCTTTCCATACTCTGTGGCTGAGTATTATTTCTACTGTATTTTTGGTGTTTTATTTCGACCTATATATATTTGGTCATGTAAGAAATAACTTGCCTTTTTCAAGGCAAGACATCGAAGACAACAAACCTGATGTTTATTTCGACAACTATCATGTAAGATATTTGTCATGTAAGAAATCTCTCGTCTTTATTAAGACGAGCCATCAGGAAACAAAACATTTTGAAGTCCATGCCCTGAAAATGGACAAAAGTAGAGGAGCTCACGATGTTTTCGAAGCCCCTCTACAGAGCACACGGTGGTACAGAAGGTGGCAAGACCCTTTCCATTTACCCCGAGGTGACATTACCAGCCATAATTTATTGCTTTTTTATGCGATGCTGCACCATATATGGCCAAGGGAGGATAAAGTTTAAAATATTTTATACTAACTTAATCAATGTTACTTGTTTAACACTAAAATGAACAGAGTTGCGGAAGAAATTAGAAAAAAGTTTCCTTTTGTAAACTCCCTGATATCAAGCATAAAACAGTATTTCTCAAATCTCCTATAAGAATTCAACTTTATAAAGAAATACTTCCAAATATTGTTCTTCCATTAGAACTCGTTCTGACACGATGGGGAACATGATTTGAAGCCGCTTTTTTCTATTCAGTATATTTTGTAGATTTAAAAAATATAATTGACATTAAATCAAATTTTAGTTTGCTTCAAAAAACTATAACTGAGCTAGAATCATTTAAGTTGTCCTTGGTAGAAAGGATAGGATTAATAAAAGATATTAGATCAGCTTTTCAAAATGTTAAAGGTGACAGTGACAAGATATTTTTCAAAAATTTGAAACAATGGTCTTCAGAAACTCACTAAGGCAGCTGACGTTCTTGTTGATAATTTTTGCGAAGAAATAGATTCAGAACCAACTAATTTTGTTAATTAGAAATGATGCACATATTACATCCGTTGATATCTTCTTCTTCTTCTAGTTCCATGACCGTTATCGATCGTTGGATATCATGTTGGCTAGCATATTCGCTATCGTGACTTTATTGACAGCAGCTCTAAATAACGATGTAGTTGATTTTCCATACCATTACCTTAGATTTTTCAGCCATGATGTTCTTCTTCTACCAGGACCACGATTACCTTGGATCTTTCCCTGAATGATCAGATGTAAAAGATCATATTTTTCAGGGTGTCTCATAATATGACCGAAGTATTCCAGCTTGCGTTTCTTTATTATATTGACCAGTTATGTTGTTTGGTTTAGCCGTCTAAGGACCTCCTCATTTCTAATTCTGTTGATATGAAAAGAAGTTTCTCAATTTACAAAATATACGTACATGAATAAAAGCCATAAGTTGGAAAGTTTGAAAAACATTTGGTAATTTATTGTTCCCATAATTCTAAGGAATAGTATTTTACTTTTTTACTATTTTCATTACAATTAATTAGTACATTACAATTTCCTACTTGATTTTTAATTTATTTATATTGTTTTCTAATTATTAAAATAAACATTATTAAATATGTTTCCATTGACAGTAAAATTTTTCATTTTTCTAAAAAAATTGCATATTTTCTAAAAGAAATGCATATTTCAAATTTTTTTTATTTAAAATCCTTTACAAAAGGTATATAATTAAAACACCCAATTGGGCTACATAACAATCACAAAAAGTTTTCGGAATCTATATTCCATCATCAGTGTAACTAGGTGTACATGTTGTGAGCCACTAAAAATATTTGGGTAAAAACCCGTTAAATGTTATTGTTTAAATTTCTGTTACATTATTTTATCTTATATGTTGAGATGTTAAAAGTTATTAGTGGAATTAATAATACGGCAACGTAAGACTCTACATGAGGTTACTTGGTCCTGAGACAAAGTGTCTACGAGGACTTGAGGTCAAGTTGTTTAGGCACCGGTAATATAATGTAATAAAGTACGTGTCTCCTGGTGGGGAAACAAGGTTAACAATACAATATCTGACAGGGCATTCAGCCTTTTTTTATTTTTTCGTATTTGGGCTGCACACTTGATGAAAATATAAAAGATATGGTCTAGAATAGAATAAGCTCAAGCTGTATTTATGAACATAATAAAAATAATTTTATTTTAAATTAAGGGTACCTATACAATTAAGCCATGATATAAGTTTACCTTTCAGGACTCGTATTCTCAGATCTTATGTCTTCAGCACACTTATTTTAGTTTTTTACTTTTTTGAGTTTGGAATTGACTTGTAGAGGATCTTTCTGTCCAGCTCGGGCTATGTCTACTGCCTTTGTATTTGTGAGCCATAAATCATCAAGGGTGAACTGTGGTGTGTGGCACAAATTCAGCCTACTCTCAGGTGTTCCACATTCTGTATTCCCCACAGTCACAGGTCCATTCCATGTGGTGGCTCTAGGTGTAGGGTTAACAATTCGAGGGATTCGACGCTATCACTCCTAATAAACCTTTTTCTTGATTTAAGCGGGCTGGTTCCTGGCGGTTCCTTGAACTTGTATAATTGGAGTCTTTCATCGAAAGTTTGCCTGAACTTCCTCCACATATTGCCCTGTTGGGCGTGCCTAGATCTACTCCACACGGGATAGGCATATTCTTCTGCTGGAAATACAAGGTCTTGGCTGTTGAATTTAAGACCTGTGGATTTGCATCCCATTTGCTTCCTACAAGATCCAGAAGCAGATTGTTTCTGGTAACAATCTTTTGTCTTGTACAATGTATGTTCCAAGTGTTGTCCCTCCCAAAATACGTTGAGTTTTACATGTGCCAGATAGGTGTTCAGATAAAATGTAAACACTTGAGTTTTACAGGGTTTTGCTTTAGTGAGTTTTGTTTAATAGTAGGTTAACATCATCTTTAAAGCCCCTTTAATTCTCGTCTCCATCTGTGCAAAGGTTTTCCTTTTTACATCAATACCAAAATCATCAGGGTAAATAGAGCTCTCAGCTTACAGGGTCAGAATGCTTCCTTAGGTAATCTATTTTTTTGAGTTAACCATCTATTCTTCTTTCGATTTAGCACAACGTAGAAGCGTCTAATTTATAGCAATGAGCTAACGATATTACAAGATCGTAGTTATGCAGTGTTGTAAGATCGTAGTTACCAGGGTTCTGTGGTTTATTGTATCGTCTATCAAGTCTACACTTACTATTTTTCTGTGCTCAAATCCCTCCTAGCACACGAATTTATGGATTTGCACCATTACAGTTATATATAGCATGTATGTGTAAGAAACTGGGAGCGTTTAAAATGTATACCTATTGGCATATGCTTCAAATTTCATGGATCGACAGAGTTACTAACACAGAAGTACTAAACCAAGTAAATACGCCAACGGAAATAATTTATACGCTGAAAAAAAAGATAATATATATATATATATATATATATATATATATATATATATATATATAATTTATATATATATATATATATATATATATATAATATATATATATATATATATATATATATAGTGAAAAGGAGATAATACTGGGAAGTACCCTTATAACTGAGGAAGCAAAATAAAACTAGGGTGCTTCGTTCGATGTGCTTTTAATTAAAGGTCTAAGCTTTCGTCAATGATTATTGACATCATCAGAGTAAACTACAAACAAACGAGAGAACAAACAATGAACAAGTAGAACCTAAGTATACAAATTTATAAAACACTTACCCTAATTCTAGCAAGTAACTCAGTGACTTGGGTTGAACACAAAGAAAGTATTGTCCATGTATATATTAAACATAGTTGCAGAAATGGTATCCATAGTTTACAATGTGTTTTTTATTTAATTATAAACGATATATTTACTATAAATCTAACCACAAACAATTTAAAAATTTTACTAGTTTAAAAACAATCTAAAAGTAATTAACAATTATTATCGGCGGTGTCACTAAACTTGTTTGAACTAGCGGGATAATTTAAAATGTAAACATGACATATATAATCTAAAATGTTAACAACGAATACTGAAATAAATATAAAATATAAAAAATAAAATAATTAAAATTGTCATTAAACGGGTTGATTGAAAATATAATAAAATAATACAGATGAGGAATGTTTTATAATAATGATGGAGATATAGTATTTTTTTATATTATATATTTTTAAATTAAAATAGTTAAAAATCTAACCTATATCACTCATATATCTAGGCGACAATTTTTTTATTCCTGAAATATTTTGTTTAAGCAGGAAGGTGTAGATTGAACTTAAATTATCCACATCCTTCTTGTGATTGATGGCATTTTTCGCATTATAAATGTAACACATCTCAAGTATTTTACGCTGAAAATCTCTATTAGATACATCTAAGATGAATGTGTCATTATAGAGGGCTCTGTGGTCTTTGCTATTGACGTGAATACTAAGACTTGTAGATTGTGGTTTGAGTCTGCAATCACTTTTATGAAGGGCCAATCTTTTACTTAACCTTTGGCCAGTCTGACCAATATAAACTAAGCCACATTCACATGGGATGCCATATATTACGTTGCAACGTTGTAAGGTGGGAGTAGGATCTTTTAATCGGGTGTAAAACAAGTTAAGTGTTTTTTGGTTGTAGGTAGATATTTTTATATTAAATTCACTAAATAAACTAATGAGTGATCTAGATAGATTTTGTATAAAAGGTAGTTTACCATATCTCGTATGAGTATCAACTAGAGAAACATTCTGATTTGTATCCTTGTTTACAATAGGATTAGAGAATAACAATTTGTTAAGCAGTTTTTTTGGATATTGATTAGATAACAATATATCAAATAAAATTTTAATGTTTTTGTTAACAAATTTAGGATGGCAAATCTTAGTGATTCTATTTTTCATTGCTAGAACAACATTAATTTTCTGTTTTTCGGGATGATAGGAATTGTATGGAATAAATCTCCCGGAATTACTGTTTTTACGATACCAATCAAGGCAAATCAAATTACTTTCAGTTCTAACAAATAAAGTATCTAAGAAAGGGACAGATGAGTTAGACTCCTCCTCCACTGTGAATTTTAAATGTGAATTGTATGAATTAAAGATATTAAGTGTATATTGTACCTTATCATGTGGAACAGCCATAATTAAGTCATCAACATAGAGATAAATAAATGGAATTGTGAAATTTACCTGGTCAATAACAAAGTACAATAATTTGTTCATCACAATTTCAGCCATAATGGGAGAAGTAGCCCCACCCATCGGTAAACCTGTGTTTTGTTTATAGAATTTGTTTTCAAAACAGAAAAAAGTATTGTTATACAAATATGTGATAATATTAACAAATTGATCCTTAGGAATAGTGCAACAGGCTTCAATTAGATTAAAATGTTCTTCAACTATCGATGTTATAAGAATTAAAGGTATGTTTGTAAACAAAGATACTACATCGAATGAAACAATCACGTAACCCTCCGGTATCGTCATGTTATTTATCTTTTTAGTAAAACCAAAAGTATCTTTTATACTAAATTTGTTATATTTTAAGAAAGCTTTATCAAGAATTTCTGATAGAAATTTGGCCAAAGGTTGAGTGGAACTTTGTACACATGATATAATAGGTCTTAGAGGTACATCAGGTTTGTGTACTTTTGGCAATCCATAATATTTAGGACAAATACCATTATACATGGTTAGTTTCTTTGCCATTTCTGGAGTGATATATGAATTATCTTTTAAGTGTTTCATTAGTTTATTACAACTTCTTTCAATTTTATTAGTAGGATCACTATTAACTGGTACATACGTGTTAGTGTCATTTAAGAGTTCTAGTGATTTATTAATGTACATGTCTTTCTCCATCACTACAGAAACGTTACCTTTATCTGATCTCATTACTAAGAGGTTAGGATTATTCTTTAGGAATAACTTAGTTTCTTTAGGAATAACTTATTTTATTATATTTTCAATCAACCCGTTTAATGACAATTTTAATTATTTTATTTTTTATATTTTATATTTATTTCAGTATTCGTTGTTAACATTTTAGATTATATATGTCATGTTTACATTTTAAATTATCCCGCTAGTTCAAACAAGTTTAGTGACACCGCCGATAATAATTGTTAATTACTTTTAGATTGTTTTTAAACTAGTAAAATTTTTAAATTGTTTGTGGTTAGATTTATAGTAAATATATCGTTTATAATTAAATAAAAAACACATTGTAAACTATGGATACCATTTCTGCAACTATGTTTAATATATACATGGACAATACTTTCTTTGTGTTCAACCCAAGTCACTGAGTTACTTGCTAGAATTAGGGTAAGTGTTTTATAAATTTGTATACTTAGGTTCTACTTGTTCATTGTTTGTTCTCTCGTTTGTTTGTAGTTTACTCTGATGATGTCAATAATCATTGACGAAAGCTTAGACCTTTAATTAAAAGCACATCGAACGAAGCACCCTAGTTTTATTTTGCTTCCTCAGTTATAAGGGTACTTCCCAGTATTATCTCCTTTTCACTACATAGTACTCGTACCCGTTATCATCCTTTTGGTTATATATATATATATATAATATATATATATATATATATATATATATATATATATATATAATTTGACATAAAGTTCTTTCTAGACAAATTTGAGTACTTAATTAAGAATAAAACTGTAATGTTCGCCTGGCGTCCATCCATCCTATTGCTGCACAGCCCAATTCGAGCCCTGGCCTCCCTCAGCAAACATCTCCATTCGTAACGGTCTCCACGATCAACTGCCAAGGAGATTTCTTGAGTCCTCATCCACATTATCCCTACATCGCTTTGTCGGTCTTTCAATAGGTTTTTTCCCTGCATTCTTGCATTCAACAGTTTTTTGGAAGTCTATCCATTGTTAGTTCCAAACAAATGTTGCCTTTCGTCCCAAGAAATGAAGCTTTCACAAAAGTAAGACAATTTAACATACAAATGCTTCATATACGAACAAAATAAATAATTTGGAATTTGCTATCGATAATGAATTTGAAGAATTTGAAGTGATAAAATTAATCAGAAATGAGCAAAGAGGTGTTTATCTTTGAAATATATTATAGTTTCAATGGACAAAATATGATGGTGCATATTTTACCAACTTGTAGATAGAGATACTTTTCGAAGAGAATGGTATCATTCGTCATGATAAAAAAAAATATTTTCACTCAGACTACTCTGAAAAAATATATTTTTTCCTAAAAACAAAAGCCAAATGAGCTAATTAGCAATTCACCACCTCGCTATACACACAAAAAGTAAACGCTTATTCGACTTTTCTTACCCCATCTTACTTCACCCCCTTCCTCCTCTTTCGACCTCCTACGAGCAGGGAATGACGTATTGCCCCTTTTTGAATTATTTATGAAGTATTCACTGAGGACGGTCGTTGCATGTGGCGCCCTCAGGGACATTATCACCGATTCAGGATCAGACGATGCTGCAATAAAAAAAGGGAAAACCACTGTGTGGGAGGAGTGACACGAACAATCCCATTCGGATACTTTATTTTACAGGTACAGTTAATTGAGACTTGTAGGGTAACACGGTTTTTTCAAGCGAATGGTACTGCTTATCGTCTTGATCGTAAATCGTAGAACACCAAATGCACCACTATTCAAAACCGTTTCAAACGTCACTGATTTTTGGACCATTTGACCAAAATATAGCTCTCTGATACGTCAAAATCATTTAGAATCAGGTATCCGATTTATAACTATTCCATTCACGATTTTTTTTTTCGTTAATTGTTTCTGGTGTAACATTTGTTTTATCGCATTTACCTTAATTTTCATGCAAATCGCTTTTACCACTGATCATTTTGAAGGTTTTTTTTTTAATCTTTAAAATGGTTTGTTTAAGTTTTCCATGAAAAACTGTTTTCCGTTAATCATTATGTTTGGGATTTTTGTGTTCGATGAATAAAAGTCTACTTTCGAACAGCCATAACTTTGTAGTATATATGGGTCTCTTGATGCCACTTGCTGTCACGTTTTTACGTCCAAACGTCAGGTTTTAACATCCAAACGTCAGGTTTTAACATCAAAACGTCACATGTCACGTCAAAACCTCACACGTCACGTCAAAACGACAAACGCCACACGTCACGTCAAAACGGGACGTTTTAACTTCAACAAGTCAACCATCAATTAAAAAAAAAACATTTTTAAAATAAAATCTGTTTTTGAAATGAATTTCCGGAGTGGAAGTCGAAACGTCAAACATTAGTTAAAAATATAATTTTCATTACAAGCAATTACGGGCTACTCTCATATAGGAAACATACTATTTAATACAAATCGATATAGAAAAAATCACAACGGATGGCATGATATTTAAGAAGCAGAAATGATTCATTGTGACATTATTTTTAACGCGCTACCTTTAGCGACATAACATACATAATCAAGAAACCTCTATCTTTCGTGTAGACGCGATTCAACAATTACTCTTTTAATGCCTCAATAAGAATTTTCTTTTAGGAAATTACCGCCTTTAGAGTTGACAAATGAAAAAGTTCACTACTAGTAGTCGTTAAAAAGATATCGGTTGAAGGTTTTTAAAAGATAAAGTTGAAATACGTTTGCTATGCACAAAATCTAAATAGAATGGAGGAAGAGTGGAGAGTTTACTAATTGAGAAACAAATACGAATTAGTATCACGATATTGCAAAACCATTTAAAGATAAAGGCCAAATAAAAAATAATTTAAAGATATTTTTTTTGCAAATAGAAAAACTTTCTTTCTTTCTCCCCTTCCTTTTACCCTATCAGGGTGTCGGATTTGGGCTAGCTATTTTAATTTCCATTTACCCACCTCTTCCATTCTTTTCTGTTTCCTGCCATTATTTTCAATTCCTCGAGTGATTTTTGTTTAAATTTTCCCGCCTCTACTACTTGCTGTATCCATTTTTTCTTGGTCTGCCTCTTTTTCTTTTTCCGATATTTTTTGCTTCATAAACTTTTTTTGTTATTCTATTGGATTGCATCCTCGTCAGATGCCCATACCAGTTCATTTGTCTCTTTGCTATTTTGTTCATTATCGGTTCCTGGTTGGCCATTCTCCTAATAGTCTCGTTGCTTAATCTATCCCATTTTGTCTTTCCAACTATCCTTCTTAGATGTCTCATCTCCATTGCGTTTATCCTGCTCTTATGTTTTTCCAGAATTGTCCAGTTTTCACTTGCATAGAGCACAGTTCATATCTTTGTATAGAATCACAATGGAATTCGAAATTGTCAAAACATAATTATTAAATAAATAGGACATTATTTGATAGAATTACCGATTTCCAATATTTAAACAATTATTATTCAATAGGTGCAGGGATAGAGATAAAAAGGAAATCTGAACACGGAAGGAAAAATACTTAGTATTATTCGATATAACGGTAGATTAAGAACAGACCACACATAGAAGAACCTGTACAAGTTGGTGTGAACAGAAGTTGTTTTGCTCTCTGGCGTAAAAGTTGTTTTTGTGAGGAAATATACATCGGGTTTTGGTGAAATTTACACAAAGTGTGTATAAGTTACAAACTTCAATTGTAAGTAATCTTTTTATTCATTGTAGCAAACTACAGAGATATTTCTGTGATTCTATAGCGGCTTAAAATGACTACCTACATAACAAAAAGAAAATCGAAAAAAAAAAGATAAAGGGACGCAAAACGGTTTTCGATCTTGAAGATCATGCCTGGATAATACAATTGTCTTAAGACAAGTAAACGAAAAATGTACAGAAAGAAATAGAGATATGGAATATATAATTTACAAAAAAGGCTATATGAATAATATGTTAGACGACTAGGCAGTGGTTGCTAAGCCAACATAAGCTGTACGACGAGTAAATTAGATGGAAAAGTATTCGGTAAGACAAAGAAACCATTATTCAAAAAAATTAATCTAAAATAAGATAAAAACCCATCAGATTTAATATTAGAAATCAAAAGGCTTTAAGAACTACAAGTATCTTGAAAGCTTAACAACGAATGTTAGTTCGAGTAGGAAAGGTATACAAGTAATGTTTACAACTAATCGATAAAGAAAAAATCAGTACCCGTCGAAGGAAACACAAGCTAAGACGGAAGACTTGTAGTTAAAACGTCGGAAGATCAGCGAGGATGGAGAAATCCTAGTCTTTTCTTACAGATCTTTCGAGAGCTGCTCATTTCAAGACGCATTACCGACTTATCTTTACTTATCCTTAAAGACCATTAGAGGTTTCGATGGCTATTATCAGAGTCCTGCAGCGAACCTCAAGCACATGAAGGCATTCTGGTTCGCCAAGACCAAAAAGGCCCGATAAGCGCTGTAGAACGTGTTGTTATACTCACTGTGTTCTTTGATTTTAATGGCATAGTGCACCATAAACCTTTGCCACAAGGTCAAACGGTAAATAAGGAGTACTACCTACAAGTTCAACGCCGTTTGCGTGAAGCAACCAAAAACACCTGATTTGTGGAAAAGCAAATTATGGCTTTTGATCACGATAAAGTCCCAGCTCACACTTCATTGCTTGTTCGTGAATTTTTGACTAAAAACAATACTGTAATAATGCCCCAGCCTCCATATTCGACAGACATGGCCCCGTGGGACTTTTTTATATTTCCAAAAATAAAACAAAACTTTAAAAGGCCGTTGTTTCACAAGCATAGATGGCTGTATCGCTGATAGAACTAAGGTCTATCCCAAAGATTGAGTTTGAGAAGTCTTTCAAGGATTGGTAAAAGCATTGGCACAAGTGCATAATATTTGATGGGGACTACTTAAGGAGACAACAATAATTTAGATCCCAAAACCCATCAGATTTAATATTAGAAATCAAAAGGCTTTAAGAACTACAAGTATCTTGAAAGCTTAACAACGAATGTTAGTTCGAGTAGGAAAGGTATACAAGTAATGTTTACAACTAATCGATAAAGAAAAAATCAGTACCCGTCGAAGGAAACACAAGCTAAGACGGAAGACTTGTAGTTAAAACGTCGGAAGATCAGCGAGGATGGAGAAATCCTAGTCTTTTCTTACAGATCTTTCGAGAGCTGCTCATTTCAAGACGCATTACCGAGCCTCCATATTCGACAGACATGGCCCCGTGGGACTTTTTTATATTTCCAAAAATAAAACAAAACTTTAAAAGGCCGTTGTTTCACAAGCATAGATGGCTGTATCGCTGATAGAACTAAGGTCTATCCCAAAGATTGAGTTTGAGAAGTCTTTCAAGGATTGGTAAAAGCATTGGCACAAGTGCATAATATTTGATGGGGACTACTTAAGGAGACAACAATAATTTAGATGAATAAATAATATTTTTTTTTCAAAAAGCGAGAATCGCGGATGTTTTCTGAATACACCTCGTATACTTCCATTTATCATGATTATTCTTCGTTTTTAAACTAAAAAGTATGAACGTTTCTTTCAGTTTCATATGAGACAAAGTCAAAATATACAAAATTTGTGAGTTGATATAAAATTTATTCAGGCTGAGGTACTTCTAGTACTACTAGAAATACAGATAAATATAATATCAAATACCAAATACGAGTAGTGATGGAAGAAAAACCTTCATCCGGAAGATTCGAATAAGCAAATACATGTACTTATGTCACAAGTTGGCTCTTTGTTACCAGATACATAAATCTTCAAAGAAGGTAAGAAGTGGAGAGCACAAAACTTCGAAGAATATCGAATATGTTTAGTGAACGAACTCTGCATGTTATTCGTGAGATGTTTGCGTGTTTTCACCCTATTGACTTTTTTCGCGCTAAAAGGACAGATAAAAGCTAAAACAAATCACGGTTTTAACCACCTCATCAATAAGTCGGTATTTCACGTTTGTCTGTGAAGAACCGCGCAAAAAATCAGCCATTTCCTCAACCGGTCGTCTGCTAAATGAGTGGAATCACAAATGACTGGAACGAGTTGCCGCGAACTTTCAATTCGTATGTCGTTTGTTTATGCGAAATTATATTATCCGCAATGTGTTACTGAGATCGTAGTGTGCTACGCTCCTTCTCGTTAAAGTCAAGGCCAACCACTTACATTGTTGTCTCAACTGAATGCGAATCTCTGGTACAGAAATGTCGTGCATGGACTAATTGCACCCATAAAGTTGCAACATGTTTTAAATTTTAATAATATATCAAATATAAAAGTACAAAATAATTTCTCTATTTAAATTTATAAGTATATATTATAAATGTTTTGAATCAGTTTGGTAAACATAGTTTGACAAATAAAGATTTGTCAAATTAACAAATCTTGTATACTGCGACAAAATATGTCGATTTTGTAGTGAAAAATGTAATACAAGATAATTCGAAAATTGTGTCAAATAATATATTATCAGATCGGACAAAAGGGCTATCAATATTGTATCACAATAAATTCATTTTTACTTTTTGTCATATGAAAATATCATTAGCGAGTTAGGAGTAGCAGTTACAAGTATTATGCAATGCAGGTAACACCCTCACATACAGTCTCATAGGTAGAGATAAGGTCTTAGAATATTTAAATACCTTGGAAATACAAATTTGGAGAGAAGATGTGATGAACCAAGGTAAAGGAAGGCAAATCGTATAGGTAGAGAAGACCCCCGAAGGGTTATGCAAATAAAGAGAGTGAGAAATAATACCATACCTGACCAGGATGATATATTAAGCGCCAATCGTAGAATCTGCATTATATATTTAATGTCGACAAAATGGAACAGCTACAGTAGCAGTCTGAGATTTTTGTAAACGCGTGGCTTCACCCTACTTAGATTGTTTACGATTCTGCTTGTATTATAGAATCTAAGATACACTTTGGGACATGTAGCAGTGGGTGTAGCCAAAGGCAAACATATTGCAGTTTTTACCAATGTAGTGAAAGTCTATCAGAACTGTGTACCGCAGTACCACACTTGAATTGTGCACCTATCTATATTAGATATAGGCTGAGCATACTAAGATCTTGTACTTCACAGTACTTAAATCGAAGCACATGTGTTACATTAGCTTTAGAATAGTATTCTTTATCATACCGTGCTTCGTTCTTAACATATGAGGCCTCTTAGCATATAAAACTGTAGCATCCTTGTCACCTATACTCTAAACAGTAACGACATTGTCACAGTGTGTAAAATTGGAACGCGGCGGATTTCTAGTAAAATCAATTATGTCCTCTCTTGTGCAATCAATCCGCGCCGCTAAAAGAGCTCTAATACTCGGACCATTGCTCCTTGCTATTACTCCGCCTTAATTAATTATAGCAAATCGTAGAAAATAATTTTTTCAATCAACTCGTTGGTTTACTCAAAAGCAATGGAAAATCTCGACAGGATGTGGGGCAATTTATAGAATTTTTTGTCGGAGCGCCTGAATTTTTTCACCTGGATCGGAATCCGAGCATTTGAAAATTAAAATCGCTAATTTATTGAAATTTATTCGATCTGTCGTTGGTTACGTTGCTTGTCTGGTCGTTCATCGTTGTGGGTATTAATTTTTTGTTTATTATTTAAACTCGAAGAGCAGATTACGCTACTTTAACCGATCGGGTAAATTATAGATCGATAAAAGGGAGATGTTATACTGGAATGGTACAAACCGGTAGGTAATTTTACATTATAAAAAGGTACAAAACCATTTTAAAATCTTCTAAATATGCCCCAAACGAAGTTAAATTAATATTTGATTTAAAATTATATTAACAATAAATAATGATAAGTCACAAATTTTAATGAGAGTGTGGAGAGGAGTTTATTCCTATTTTATAAGGCTCTTGTATTTTATGAAATTATCAATGTCAGACTAATGGACCGTAACAAAAACTTTATTAAAATGGGAAAGACAAATACATCTGACCAAAAGAAACAAATACACGTAACAGATGTCTCCAAGACAAGAGTATTTAGTATTAAAGTATCAACGACAACTCACTTCGAAAAAACTTGAAAATGTATTCAAAAACTTAATAAAAACCATGAAATGAAAGAAATTGGCGATTTTGTCTTGACACACACAAATATGTTCTAACCAATGTAATTAATGCATGAGTTTGGCGTGAACATTTCACTAATGCCAGCTTGGAGAATCAATTATCTGCAATTTTCAACGTATCGCTTTGCAAAAGGCGCTCATTACTTCGGTCACGAAGAAAAAAAACTTCAGTCGCTGGAAGACCACAAGTACTCGACAATTTACGACTTGAAGAGATAATCTGATAATTTTTTGTACTTCGGAATTTATCATTTTGTCCACAAATTCTAGAATAAAAGTTACGTTAAGGTAAGGTGATCTAATTGAGAGAAGTGTAAACTATTATTATGATATGTAAAACCTCTTTTCGCAAAATAATATAATACTGTCTACAATTTTAGCGTTTCTCTAATCATCGAATTCTGTAGTTCCGAGTTCAGAATGATTTTTCCATGCACAAATTTCATAAAATTTTATGTAGATGAAAGTTAAAGGAAGCCATATAATATGTGTTCCAAAGATCATTTGTGGATTTAAAATTTTTATAAATTTAATAAAATTTTTCTTTAAATTTGTTTGTCTGGCTGGTTAAGAAAATGTGTAGTAGTTTCCATTAATTGTTTCACTGTTGGCAGATAGCCTACTATCCTTGACAGTTGGCAGAAAAAATCCTTTTAAACACACACAAAACACTCTTTTAATTTTGGAGTTTCTAAATTAACATAAATAAACAATTGGTCAAGAAAATAACAAAAAAATCCGTGACCAATAGAAACCAAAATACCATTTTTTTTTTCTTAAAATGATATTTCCATTAATATAACAACAAAATAATATCCATAAAGCAACTTGGGTATCACGAAATGGATACACCACAAATCAAATTGACCATGTTATAATCAGAAGTTACAGAGGCGCAAATATTGACTCACACAATTTCATGGTATGCGCCAAGTTATGACAAAGAATTTCCAATTCGATGAAAGAAAGGGGCACTAGACAAGTAAAATATAATTTACATATCCTACAAAATTAAAACAAATAGAAACAGTTTCAGTCACATATAAAATAAAAGAAACACTAGAACACACCTGGCAGTCGACCAGTAAAGCACGGAAATGTGGAACAACTGCAAGGAAGCTCTGAAATTGGCAGCCGAAAGCACATTAGAAGTATCCCGAACCCCAGAAAGAAACGACTGGTTCGACCAAGACTGCAAAAAAATAACAGATGAGAAGAACGGGGAGACAAGAAAGTTCTATCATCAAATAAATATTATTGGAAAAGAATTCAAACCGAGAATGAACTATTGTAATGATAAGGAAAATAACTTATTTACCAACAAAGAGGATATCCTGACGGGTAGAGCAATTTCGAGAGTTGCTGGAAGGGGAACCTACTAACAATATAGGGCTGGAATACCGAAATGAGGAACTCGTGGAAACCCCGTCGGTAGATGAAGTAAAAATATCCATAGAAAAACTAAGGAACCAAAAATCCCCAGGCAGCGATGGCATCCCAGCAGAGTTATTTAAGCACGGTGGAGAGGAGCTCACCAAGGTGATGCGAGAAATTGTTTGTAAAATTTGGTCTGAGGAGCAAATGCCTGAAGAATTGAGCTTATTCTTAATTTGCCCGTTACAAAAAAAGGAAAACCAACTGGAATGCAATAATTACCGCGGAATAACTCTCCTAAATACAGCATACAAGATATTGTCAAACATTTTGCACGAGTGATCCCAAATGTTTCTAGGAGAATATCAAGCAGGATTCAGGCGAGGACGTTCAACCATGAACCAGATCTTTGCACTACGACAAATTCTTGAAAAAGCGCAAGAGTTTAACATAGATATGTATCATATTTTTGTCGATTTTTTGCATATGACAGTGTCTTAATACCAAGTCTTTACAACGCTATGAATGAGTTAGGAACTCCAAAAAAACTCATATATTTGATAAAAGTGACAATGGCGAAGATGCTATTAGCAGTAAAAATTCAAAACGACTCGTCAACCCCACTTGAAATATATAGGGGGTTAAGGCAGGAAGATGCGCTGGCGTGTCAGCTTTTTAATGTCGCCTTAAAAAAAGTTGTACGAGACGCTAATTTAAGTTAAGTTGTAAGAGCTAAGTTGTACAAGAGCTGGAAATGTTGACGCAGATTTAATCATCAAAAACCAAAACTTCGAAGTAGTCAAAGAGTTGATATATCTAGGGACATCAGTAAACCCCAATAATAGCACATATGAGGAAATAAACAGGCGAATAATAATTGCAAACGGGTGTTATCATGGCCTATCAAAGTACTTAGCCAACAAACGTCTGTCTCAAAAAACTCATATAAGGCTGTATAAAACACCCACTTCTCACATATGGATCAGAGGCATGGACGCTAAATAAAACAGATGAATCCGCTCTATCGATTTTTGAAAGAAAAGTGCTACGCAAGAATATCTACAAGATGCGTTTGGTGGTAAAAATATTACCACTATAATTAAGCGAAACCGCCTGCAGTGGGAAGAACATATAGCCCGGGCCCCTGAATCGAACATGATAAAGAAGATTCTAACAGCGCAATCCGTAGGAATGAGAAGATGGGGTAGACCAAAGCTGAGGTGGATTGACGGGGTAACACAAGATGCCGAGAAGATCGTAGTCGGCAACTGGAAAATGCAAGCAAGGGACAGAACAAAATGGCGTAGAAAGCTTGAGAAGATCGAGGCCCTCTAGATGATGATGATATTTACATTGTTTATTAACATTCAGATCTGAAAATTAAACAAATTATAAATGAAGATCTCGATTTTATGATGCATTTTATAGATGACATATACCCAGAAGGTGAAAAAAGTTATAAAACCGTTAAAGTAATCGTATTCGTAAAATACTGCCATGTTAAAGTGAGGGGCAGAACTTTTCGAGCTTCGTTTTTTTTAAATGGAACTTCAAATTAAAGTGCGTCGGAAAAATTTGCAATATCTGGCTACCTTTGACTTCTATGGCACGCGGAACATTAATTTTTTTTAACTCTGGTAGATCGAGAAAATAATACGAACGGGGCTACTTTCACCTACGGCAAAAATCGGTAAATTAAAGTAAGAAACGACTTTTTGCACTCTCTGAATAAACGATTTTAAAATAAATTTAAAACGAATCTTTTTGTACGTAATTTAACTATTAATTGATTTTTCGGAAGGTGTAAATATCACAGATCTAATTACTTTATTATTATTAAAAATCAAGCGTCTGCCTGTCATAGAAACCGACATATTACAAATTTTTTCAGTGTGCCCCAATTTGAAGCTCCAGTCTAAAAAAGAACATAGCTCGGACAGGCGGTATTTTACGAGTACCATTAATTTAACGGGTTATACCTTTTTACTCCTTCTCAGTACATGCCATCTATAAAATGGACCATAAAATTTAGATCTTCGTTTATATGTTCAATTTTTAGCTCTTAATGTTAACAAACAATGAAAATATGATTTTAAGAAGAAAACATTGTCATTTTGCTTCCTTTTAGTCATAGAAGATTCTTTTTTAAACATTGTGTTTTCACCATCTATTCAGTAATCCCATTTACATGCGCGTGTCCTTAAAAAATGAAAGTTTCTAGGGTCACTGTTTGGGCAAGTACAGATGTTTAAGCATTCGCTCTCCGGGATAAATTGTAACATTTTTTTTATTATTAATATATCAAATTATTTTTAATTCCTTTTACCCCCGTGCGATACGCCGATGATAGGAATCCCCGTGTTTACGATAGGAAGATAATATTGTAGATACCAAGCTAAAATGGAATTCCCTAATTAAGAAAGGTTTTTAATCCTTCCATCTTAATACTCTGTATGAAAAGAACAAATGCTTTCCGGTATGCAGTTTCCTTTTCATAAATTGGTAATTTTCGTCGAAGGACCATATCTTTTGACAGTAACTTAATCCCAAGTATTGTCTGTTTCTTATGTCCAATTGTTAATACCGATTATTTTACCTCAAACTTTCCAATAGTCGTTAAGGCCTTACCTTCTGAGAAACACATACAACTGTCCTATCATTCTTGAGTGGGGGAATATTTTCTTCTTCCTTTTTCAGGGACAGTTGGTGAAATTTTGAGTGGAACCCATTTACTTGTTGGTGGGCAGTTGTTGAGTGAGGTAATATCTCGTGAGACTTTTTGGTGGGCCGTTGTTGAGTTAAGGCCAATATCTCGTGTTACGCTTTGCTCACTTTATTTCTTATCGTATCGTCTTTGTGAATTATTTTCTAAGCGTGTATACACTTTATATTTGAGTTTTCTTTCCTTAGACTATATTAAATTATATATAGTTCTACACTACCTTTAATGGTACCTAATTAAATTCAGTGTTGAATACCAGTACAGTATCTTAAATTCAGTGAATTAAGCTGCCTTCGTCAAGATCTACTGTAAGTAAGCTGTAAGATCTACAATTATCTGGGCGAGTAATATGGTATGGTATCATATCACCTGCCATTATCTGGACGTATATCATCCATATCTTCACCTGTAGATTGCCGATTTTTGAATGTAATTTAAAGAACCATTCAATAAATTTCTATAAATAATACCTATGAACATACAAGTCTCAATTTTTTATTAAATAATAGTGCGAGATAGTTAATTGACTTAACCAAGTGCGGTTTGGTTTATGTTTTTATTTCTGTAACCTTTTTGTATTTTTGTACATTTAGAGTTAAGTAATTTTTGCTATCTTTTGTATTTCCTATAATTTGTGTTCATTATCTTTCCTATGATATCTCGAGATACGCCAAACTATATTTGTATATGATTGCCTTATATATCTTGGTAAAGGCATTTTCTTATTACATTATTGCTTAATTTTTTACATATATAACACCATTTCATAGTTGTGTATTTTTATTACTTGTGTTGCATTTAGCAGAATCATAATTTTGTGTTTAATATATTGTTATTGTTTTATGCATGTATTTTATTTGTCGGCTCCTAACAAGTTCCCTGATAAAATAATAGCTCTGAACAATTACTATTTTTAAATATTACTATGATTTTGAACTGTAGAAAGATCAGGCTGATTAAGTTTCGTAGGTAAGTAAGTGTAATACTTAATATATTTATTATTTGTTTATATATTGCGTTGACCAGATTTATTTGATAATTTACTGTTGGTATCTTTCCTTGGGTTTGATCTCTGAACCTAAATATCTTTTCTTATCTCTTTTCTTTTCTAAGCTTTTCTAAATTTTCTCCTTAACCCCAAAAAATTGAGTGGCGCCCTGTTTCTATCTTCTGTTATCTTTGGTAATTTTACCCATCTATCTTTTTGCTTATTTCTGTATCTTTTCTAATATCTCTTATCCTATCTTTACCTATTTCTTCCGTTGGATCCATTCCCGGTTCCAAAAGCTAGTTTCGAACCCACGACTCGCTCTCCACCAACCATCTGGCTGCCGTCCGCAGTGTCTCCATTGGTTATCTTTCTAGAACCACCCAAAAAAGATTTCCGAGGTTACAAAATAAATTGAATAACTTACAAATTATTTGTTCGATCTAGCACACTGTAAAATTTACAAATTACTGCAAAAATGTGGGTTTTTTCGTTAATCTTGGTCAATTGTTTGTCTTTTAATTTAGAAGCTTGCAAAAATTAAAAAACTTGTAAAGATCTAACAACTTTTATTTGACACATTTTTCTATAAAATATATAAGAAACATTTTATAAACAAAAAATGTTTTTTTACGTTTTTACGATTTTAAAGAAAATACCGCATCATTATCTTTAAGTATTCAAGAATCAGCTTTCATGAACCTTCAAAAGCATGTATAAGATTATTCAGCTGACTTTTTCTTAACTCGTCTACTAACTACTTTTCCTTTTTTTGTTTACCTTATTTTTATTGGGATCTTATATTTTCATTTATTAATTATGATCCATTTTATTACACTTTTCATCTCAAGATTCAAGACTGTTTTAGTATCAAACATATCTGCTTCTCGTTCACTTCTTTAAGCTTCAGTATACATCATAACTAATTAAAAAAAAGTTTTTAATGCATTTTTTTCAGTCTATAACACTATTTTCTATGGTTTTAAAACAGTGGTTCCCAACCTTTTTCGGCCTACCGCCCATTTTTCCAAAAACAAAATACTTAACGCCCCCCTTAAAAAACTCTTCCATTCTTAAAATTAGTATCGCACTTTCATTCACAATTTTTTTACCTTTTTTGGGTCAAAGGCTACCTTAAATATGATTCGACGGCTCCTAAACTAATCCAAGCAACAACAAATTTAAAAAAAAAATGTTTTATTCAAAAATACAGTATTCATGTATTGATCAAACTTTAACTTAAATACATATCATAAAAAACAATATAATAATAATATAACATTTTTAATGAGAAGGCTGAGCTTGATGAAATGATAGTAATCTGTCAATATTTGGTTCCATACTTGTCATCAGCAATCTTAAATCACCGCGCTCCACTATGGACAGTCTATTTCTCTTCTTTGTTAATAAATTGCTGACTATGCTAAATCCTCTTTCGGCTAAATACGATGAAGGAAAGGCAATGAAAAACTTCTTTGATGCAGCCCATAAAGCTGGATATAATACTGAAATTTGACATTGCAGCCAAAATTCTTGGTATCCATTTTTAAATTTCACTTTTAACTCTTCATTTGTTGACAATTCTATCAATTCCTCCTGTAGTGATAATTCTGCTGTTTCTAAACTTGAGAACGGTTCTAGCACCCAATCTGGAATAATCAGACCAAGGATATCCTGAAATCTATTCCTAAAATCTTCTTGAAGTGCTTCCAAGTGCTGGCAATATACCAAAATGTCTTCATCATTTGTCTCCACAGAGGAAAGATTTTGAAACTGATGAAATTGTCTCCGACCCAAATTTTGCCTATAGAAATTAAGTTTTGACACGAACGAGGAAATAGTTCCTTTTGCTTTGATCAAATTCAAATTATCACCTTGTAGCTGTAGGTTTGTTTCATTAAATTTATCGTATAAATCAGTTAAATAAGCAATATCGCTCTTAAATTTTAATAAATTGTCTCTCAAAGAATCATCTTTGCTTTCAAAAAACTCTAAAACTGAGTCAAAGAGATCATAAAATCTTTTTAGACAGGTACCCTTCGAAAGCCATCGAACTTCTGTGTGCAACAATAAACGATTAAAATTCTCGTCGTTTTCATCACACAGTTTTCTAAACAATCTATCATTGAGAGCACTGCTTCTGATCTTGTTAACTGCAGTAATTACATATTGTAGTGAACAATGAAGGCGATCACTAAGATTTTTTGCAACTAAATGCTGTCTGTGAATTACACAATGCACGGCGAGTATATTTGGTACCCGCTTTTTTCAAATATGCTATCAGTCCGCGGTATCGTCCAACCATTGCCGGAGCACCATCTGTAGCAACAGTTATGACATTTTCCAGAGGTATACCTTTATCTGTAAAATAGTGTTCCAGAACATCAAATATCGATTTGCCTTTAGTATCTGTTTCCAGTGTTTTTACAAATAACAGTTCTTGACAGATTTTTTCACTTTTTATGAAGCGAACGTACGCAAGAAGTAAAGACTCATTGTTTGGCAGAGTTGATTCATCAAGCTGTAAAGAAAACTCAGTAGTCTTTAAATAATCAGTTAGAGAACGCTCCACATCCTCAGACATTTCGTCAATTCGTCTCTGTACCGTATTATTGCTTAATGGAATTTTTTTAATAATATCAGATGCCGGCTGGTGTAGTACCGTCCGCAAAACTTCACTTACAGCTGGCAGTATTAATTCTTCGCCAATAGTATGGGGTTTTCCTGATTTAGCTATAAGTAAGGAAATGTTATAAGAAGCACGTAGCCCATCATCGTCTTGCTTTGATGCTGCTGAAAAGATACTAGCTAAAGTTGGACGTTTGAAATGTTGTTTTTTGAGCATTTCAAAATATGATAAATTTCTCTCTTTTCTGTCGGGATGTATTTTGGTCAAATGTTCTTGTAATCGTGAAGGTTTCATGGCTTCATTTGAGAAAACTCTCTGGCAAATTAAACACATTGGTAATGCCTTATTAGAAGGCGACTGAATAAAACCATACTTCAAATATTCGACATTGTATTGTCTGCACTTTTTCTTTGGATCGGACATACTGTAGGTATATCTGTAAAAATAAATATGCTGTAGCCACCGCTTTGATAATTTTAAATAATAAACTTTTAAATATTTTTTTAGTTCGCAAAATCAATATTTCAGAGTGGCGGAATATCTAAGCAAGTAGTCGAGAAATTTAAAACATGCCACAAGTAAATAAATATACACTGAGAGAAGAATTTGAGGAAAAATTACAAAACAACTTATTAAAAATTACCATACTGTACACATATTATAAAAATAACTTTATATTCAGTAAATGGTTTATTTTTGGCAGTCTATGATCAGATTACTATTCAGTATAGTAAATTTTATTAAGATTTTTTGTACTTTTTCCCCAATTCTTCTCTCAGTGTAGGTAGGTCCTAATTAACTTTTTACTTTGATCCAGTTTGTGCAAGTTGGTACTTTTTGAATATTTTACAATAACTATACGTATAAGGAAACAAATTTAGGTTTATTACATTTTTACAAATACCTCGTAAATTACGATAGGGAAAAATAATAAAGAATTATAGTAAGTGATATAAATACCACGTAGATACTTACCTTTGTGACAAATATGTATTACAATAAAATATATTTCTAATAAATGCACTGCAACTTTCTACAAATAACACACAGAAAATTCACCACCCTGCTTTAGCGAAACAATCTCGAATGATTAAGTTATGCCTGACCATGCCGCTGCGCGAAGGAGGTGCCAAAATTCACTTAAAGCAGAAAGATTCTACTGGAAGTGGAAATTATACTAACCAAACTGAAACGTTCTACGTTCGACTGCAACGTCGAAATTGTTGCAGTGTTGGACTGAGTGATAAATAAAAAATTGCACGGTGCATAACCAAAATGCATTTTGTGCATTTCGTTTATATTTTCGGATTGTTAGAAGTTGTTAGAAGCAAAGAAGCAATGAGTTACTTTAGGGGGCGGCAGCTGTTCCTCAACGCCCCCCAAATTTTCCTTGGACCCAAAAAGCCCACTTATCTCTCTTCAACGCCCACCGGTGGGCGGTACCGCCCCCGTTGGGAACCACTGGTTTAAAACAAGACAAACAACAATACCTTTTAACAAAACTCTAGCTACTCTACCGGAAATCTCACTGTAATTACCAGTTGCGCAATTTCGGGCGTCTAATTAATAAAAAAAATCTCAAAAAAGGTTATCGTACGAAAACAGAGAATAGAAGCCGGTAAATTAATTTATTTACGACCGGTTTGGTCAAATTTGTGCGCTTGATTTGAGGTTCACGTCCTCTCACTATCTATAGCTTTGACTTATGACTACAAAGAAAAAAATTAAGAGTTGTTGACACTGAACCGCAAAAGTTCCGAGATATTATTTCGATGAGAAATGAATTATGTTTATAGTTGGAATTAATATTTCCCATTTTTATTTGAATCAGATTATTCAGATGAGCCTGAATGTATTTACCGATTGATTCAAGTATTTGGATCGTCTAATTTTAATAAGAATTTATCTTATAAGCTGCCTGTATCACCGATAAAACTTCTACGATTCAGTATCATTGGGACAGATGAGACATGAACCCTCCCTTTAAAAAGTAGACGAGAAGACAACGGATGAAATTAAAATTCTGAAAACGATCCAGAAAGAGGAGAGTAAATTCCTGAATCTATCAAAAGGAAGAAGACCATACCAAGATACTGCAGTATTAAAATGGAGAAAGAAATCATGAAGGAATAAACTTGTATTATGTGATTGCGAGGCGCTGGACCGTAATAAATAAAAACTGTAGGGGCAACCAAGAGAAGATCCTGGTACATTTATACCCAAACCCATTTATCCTGGTACATTTATACCCCACCATCCAAAAGACCTGTCGAAACTTCTACAGGATGCAAAAATTCTAAACTGGATGTAGGAAACAACAATGGACAGCAAACACAATAAGCTTCAGCTTCAGTGATAACAGAGATCTTTTTGATCAGACGGGCACAGGGAGAAAAAACTAATAAACTTAAACTATGAGAATTATGACGTATCCCATGATAATGCGATACAACTTAACACTACAAAATATACGAAGACTGGTCGTAGCGTTTTAAAAGTGAACTGCCTTCAAACAAAGCAAAAATGGGAAAACACCAGGTACTGGAACTTTGCTGGTCAAATAATTAGACTGGTTCAAACTTCTATCTCAGAGATAACAGACATCTATAATTTCATTTACGAAACTAGAATAGTTTCAGAAACATGGCTGGCTTCTACATTTATCTCACTTCCACACAAACCTAATACATCATCATGTGGAGACTTTAGAAAGAATAATTACTCCCATGAGTCACTCTCTTAAACTGCTTTTCAAAATAATTCTCAATAGAATTTAACAGAAATGCGAAAACACAATGGAAATAATTCGGTTCCAGAGAACGATTTGGAAGAAGGGAAACTTTGTTGTCAATGATAACATTTCTCAAAAGATCATAGGAAGCACAGAAGCCAGATTGCATCTGCTTTATAAATTTTAAAAAGGCAAGAGCTAGGAGGGTAGAGTATGTGGTTAGGATCACTTCCTATTACAAATAAAATTTAGATGTCGCTTAAACGGAGAGAAGAAGAAAAATCTAGAAATAGAAAAGCAAATACGAAAAAAATTGAATAGAGAACTCCTACAACAGAGAGAGGAAAGAAAAGAACAAGCATGGAATAATATTGAACATGGGAAACGGCTAAAAGAATGTTAGTAGTTAAAAAACATTAAAGAAAAATGTAAGCACACAATAGACAAAAGAAAAGAACTATATGTGCAGTGCACCCAAAGAACAATAAGAGAAAGGCCCGAAAATATTTAAAAAGAGCAAATAATGGTAGAAAAAATATGCAGAAGAAAGAAGACGAGATACGAACACGACCAAACACAAAAAATGGAGGAAGCTTTCAATTAGGGCAATACTAGAGAAGCATATCAATATCTAAAAAACTCAGAGAGAGATATAAACCACGCACCAATCTTTGTAGAAGTACTTAGTGAAGAGCAAATTATTAGTGTCGATGCAACCATAAAAGTAGGCTGGAAAAACTACTTTAATGTTTCTGCTAACAGCGCAAATTCAAGTAAACAGAAGACTACGAGTTAACTTAGCCACCCACAATACACGAAATAGTGGATGTTATTAAAACACTGAAGAATAATAAAGCCCCAGGTATTGATAGCATACTAGCCTAAATTTTCAAAATTAGAGACACATACTGCTACAGAATTCATAAACTAATAACAGACGTGTGGAACAAAGAAGAATTCCAGGAGACTGAAAAAAAAAGTCTTTTTGTGGGCAAAACGGTATTTACATGGGTCCATACACAGAAGATTGGGTCACTTCACAGAGAAAAGAATAGAATACCAGACAGGATTTAGACCAGGACGGTCTACTATTGACCAGTTATTCAATGTAAAACTAATGTTTGCTAAAGCCTGGGAACACAATACCAGATCTTGTAGATTTTCGACAAGAATATGACAACATAAACATAATAAACTATACTTCCTGATGCGAGAATTTGATATAACAAGAAAATTTGTAAAATTAGTTCAAGCCAACATGACTCTAACTAAGAATGCAAAAATGAAGAGTTGTTAACCACAATAAAAACAACTAAAATCGAATACCTCGGTCACATCATGAGGAACAGCGAAAAATATGGGTTGCTGCAATTAATTCTTCAAGGAAAAGTAGAAGGAAAACGGGGACCAGGAACGCTAAGGATTTCCTGGCTGAAAAATCTACGTATGTGGTTCAACACAACATCCATAAATCTTCTTAGAGCTGCAGTTTGCAAAATAAAGATTGCCATGATGGTCGCCAACATCCGAAACGGATAGGTACATACATCAAGAACATGACTCAGACAGAAGCGCAAGTGCGAGACCAAAATTTACTGACATGATTCCTTCCAGATAACTAAAGAGCTAAAACAGGGAGACGAACTATCTCTTTCTTTATGAAATATGTTATAAGAAAAATGTTGGCAAACTCAAAAAATATATTTAATAAGTCTAAAGATATTGCAATGTACACGGACGATTAATTAGCCTAATGAGCCATACTCTTAAAATTTTCCTAAGAATACTTCACAGCATAATTAGACGCAAATGCGAAGATCTCGAAGACATCCAATTTGGTTTTAGAAATGCTATGGGAACAGAGAGATACTTTTGCATTTAACATCCTGTTAAAAAAATGCCGTGACCAAATAAAAGATGTATTTGCGTATTTCGTGGACTTCGAAAAGGAATTCGATAAAGTACAGCACGTAAAAAAATGCAAAAACTGAGGATATTCGTGTCATTAAAAATTTGTACTGGAATCAAAATGCTATCGTAAAAATTGGAGATAACTGCACCGATGAAATCTCTATACAACGAGGAGTCAGACAAGGTTGCATTTTGTCGCCAACATTGTTTAATGTTTACTCGGACGAATTATATACACAGGCACTTGAGAGACAACCATATGGAATAAAAATCAACGGGGAACTACTTAATGTGATTAGATACGCAAACCATATAGTAATTCTGTCAGATAATGAATGTCTCCAAATTCTGCTTCATCGTATTCACGAGGTAGGAAAGGAAATGGGCATTAAAATGAACTCAAACAAAACCAAATTTTTAGTGTTTAGTCGTGACCCACATCCCGATGCAAAGCTTTAATTAAACGGAGTTTAAGTTGAGAAAGTTCACAAAATGACATATTTCTGAACTGTGATAACGGATCAACTAGAACCAGACAGAAATAAAACGTAGAATAACAATGACTAAAATTACTTTTATGAAAATGAAGTCATTTCTTTGCAATAATCATCTTAGTTTAGAACTAAGACAAAGAATGGTTAAGTGCTATGTTTGGTCCGTACTTTTGTATAGTGCAGAAGTTTGGACGCTAAAAGTATCGACTATGAACAAAATTGAAGTATTGGAAATGTGTGTTCGTAGAAGAATGCTGAAGATACCTTGGACAAGCAAGGAAAACTAATGAATAAGTACTAAGGAGCGTCAACAAAGATAAAGAACTGCTAAAGACTGTTAAAATATCGAAAAATGTCTTATCTGGGACATATAGTAAGAAGAAGTCGATATAAAATATTACAACTGATCCTTAAAGGCAAAATAGAGGGCCGTAGAGGTGTAGGAAGAAAACAAGTTTCTTGGTTATAAAACATTCGAGAATGGATGTCAAATGCAGAACAATTATTCCATATTGCAGAAGATCGACAAGCCTTCGCAATGGTGATCGCCATCGTCGGATAATTCTGATATGGCACGCGAAGAAGAAGACGCGGATGATAAAATCAAAATATGCCGAAACGTAGGAAATATCAAAGAACTTACGAGGAACTTGAGGCAAAATACAAAAGAAATAGGTCCAACTGTTAGATAAATTAAAACCCTAAATAGTACAAACAAGAAAACAACGAACCACGCAACATTTGACAATAAACGATACAACAATTTAAGTCGTAAAATTAACATTGTTTTGAAAGCTAGTATGTTGGTGTGATGTAAAAGTTGTCTTCTTCTAGTGACGTGATAAATTACTTCAATGAAAAAGCTTCCCTTAGATCTTCTGTCCAATGTCCTTTAAGTGTTTTACATTGTTGTGGTTTTTATAATGATTGCAGAAAGGCGTTTGGAACATTAGTGCATTGGTTAGTGATCAGTGTAGTAGTATCTGAGGGCTCGGGAGACTGACACCTCGGAAGTCCTGAAGAAGACATCAAAGACGATGTCGAAAGCTTGGCGCAATGATAATCGACTATGTTTGATATATATATATATATTATATATATATATTATATATATATATATATATATATATATATATATATATATATATAATATAATATAATATAATAGACAAATCTATTATAATTCACGGAAGTCATTTTGTCGTTAAATACTGGTGAACATGTATCGCTAATAATATCAACAAGAATTCAATAAATTAATACATTATTTTATTATGTATTCGTTCGAGTCCATTTTAAATCGTTTTGAAGAATATCTGTGGTTAACGTGCAAGAATTCTTGCATACATTATAACTGCTATTAAAATGCGTAATCGACAACATCGATGTGAATGCGGAGATCCTAGTACAACGTGTTTTGACATGAGAACTTACGTGTATATTAGATGAAATCGTATTTTTTAAAACTAAGAATATGTTTATTTTACATATTAAGATGGACAGGTAAAAAATAACTTTAGCAATAGATTAAAAGCCTTTCAATTTTAATATTTTTCACAAATTATTTATCATTAATATTATACGACAAATATTATAATATATATGTAAATTTGATCAATTTTTTTTATACAGCTGTTTGAAGTAGACGTCTTCGTTTTGAACGATTCATCATTAATACATAATTACCTGAAACACTTGGCAACATTGCGGAATACAGCACACACGTTGAAAATGCTTAAATAAAATGTGTCGTCTAAAGTGTTCAAAAAAGTTGTAAGTGCGTTAACTTGTATAAAATGCAATAGTTATTATCATCTTAGTTGACCAAAATCTTTAAATCATGTGAAATACATAAATAAAAGTGACATTGTTTGCTGTGAACTTGAGGATATGTCTAAGCTTAAAGTGGACGATAAATTAATCTAAAACGGTGTTTGAAGTTGACGGTTTGTCACTTAAATTTTAGAAGTTTGAGGTACAAAATTCAATATTTGGAGGATTTTGAGGACATTAGAAGGTAACACGAAAAACCCAGTATAAAAAAGTTTGCGCGATGAGTGATAATACTTTTTACAAATACATGAGAAACGTCCTCTTCGGTAATGTATTAGCTTTGTTCTATGAAGCCTTTAACGAATTCTGTTTCCTGCTCTGATCCGCTGAATGAAACATGTGTTACCCCTTTACATTAGACATGAATTAATATAACAATCCAAGTAGTTGAATATAGCTCTTTATCAAGTAAAGCAAAGCCACCAAATTGCTGAAAACTTCATGACAAGTATTATTTTTGTGATTCCAATGTTATACCTATCAAAGAATTAATAACGAGGCAGCTCTTATTTGTTTAACGTGCTAGATACCTAACAGAAATATAAGGCCTGCTTTGCAAATGAAAAAGTAATTTGCCACCAGGACATTGTAATTTTCTTGCTATTCGCCAGATTTGGTTCGAACTAATGGAACGGAATCAAATTGATGTAAACGCAGACGAATTTGAAAAAGAAATGTATTTTTTTTAATTAAAACAATAATTTCCTTTACCACTACGTTCAGAAACGTTCGACTGGTCCAGAAAGACATAATGAGGAAAATCTCATTCTTTAAAATGCAAAGTTATCTATTTAACTATTTCCTTACCCTCATGTAAAGTGGAATTTGTTGCAGCGGGATCTCGAACTAACGGGTACCTCCGCAAAGAATACCACGGGTCGCGCATTCGCAGAAGAAAATCTTCATGCGACTCATTTTGACTTTAAATAACACACAATGGGCAATAAACGGTTTATAAAAAAGATGTTCTCGAGCGACAAGGTACCAAATCAATTACCCAACCCGATATGCATCTCGAAACTGAAGATGGAAGCCGATATAAATATGTATATGCGATACAGATATGATGAAAGCCCTTATATGGTCGAGAAATGCTGATTAACGCGACGTTTTGCTGTATGAAAAATTGATATGAACGAGATACCATCGGGAAGATACAGCAGCTTCCATGACCGTAAAATTAATTTTATACGGCAATAACTTTACCAAAAACTAGTATGTTGATATTTTTTTTATTGTTCATAGAACCAAATTTTAAACAATTATATATACAGGGTGTCCAATTAACTCGACACCATATAGGAAACTTTTTATTTTTTGTTTTATGAAAAAAAGTTATTCTTTATTTTCTTTCAAATATTAAATTTTATCAGTCATATACGCAATATGTCAAAAAATATGAACATAAAATTCATATTTTTTGACAATCCACGTATATGACTAAAAAATTTATAACTAAAGAATATACTACACGTATATGACTAAAGAATAACTTTTTTTTTCATAAAGCTAAACATAAAGAAGTTTGTTATATGGTCCAAATTAGGCTGAACCAGTTGTGTAGAGTAATCTGCTCAATCTAAATGCTGTAATCAGTCGATTAGGTGGTAGTAGCGCAAAGTTTGATCAACATATGACACACATCTAACTTTCCGTTCAAAAGTTATGATGAATGAAAATTTCAGTCAAAATTCACAACTCACCCTGTATATTATTAAACAGTGGGAGCAGTTTAGACTTTTGGACTCTTTTCGACGTTGTCACAGACTCTATTTTCGTCACCTTAGTACTAGAACTAGGTAACTCAAAAAAATACATTCTTTAAAAAACCAGTTTCAAAATTTGATTTAAAATTAGTGCTTCATGTCTAATAGGCATTGTATATTATAATTATCAATGTTTTCCTATAGGTATAAGGAATATATACAATTCTGAACTGTGAATATAAAATTTTAGCCATGTTGTCAATTTTTTGAAAAAAACTAGACACCTAGTTGCACTGGTTGAAAAATTAATGAAAGATAAGTTATCTATATTTGAATTTGCAAAGAAAATCCATATGAGTAAATTAAACTTTTATTTGCAACAAACTGTAAGAGTTGAAAAGTTCAGATAATAAAACTACCTTATTCATCTTCAGAACTCTCAGATTCCTGCTGTTCATTTCTTTTGCTGTCTTCCTGGTATGAAAAATTTTCATAAAATGACCGATATTCCAATGGTAGTGCTGGAGGGGATAATGCAAATAAGGAATTTAAATTGTCATATTTTTTTCTTTGAAATAAGAATTACGGAGCTGTAGAATAGCTTTATTGTATCTGTTAAGGTAATTTATAAGCTCTCGTTCTTTTGTTGCAATCAAGTACTTTCAGTTCGTCAAACTGTTCCTTGAGTCATATGATCAATGGTTTGCTTTTTGTAAAATTTAATCAGCTTATTTTTTTGCCAACTAATGGGTTTACGACTTTCGTCCTCCTTCCTGATCACCATGTGTAGCTCCAAGGCGATTTCTAATTTAGTATTTTTTAGTGAATAATTTTAAGAACTTTGTATGGTTTATCACCCCCTCTTCTAGCACTTCGAGCAATAAGTTTCTTTTTTGTTCTGTTTTTTTTTTATTTGGCCGAATGTATAGAGTCGCATTCCATTTCACTATAACCCACAACTAGAAATTTCAGGACAATGGATTCCCAAGTTTGGAAGTTCTGAAACAGGAAATGTGATTCACTGATGGAGGCAGAGATACAAAATATTGATATGGGCAGCTTGCTATCTCACAACTATCTCTTTTTCCTTCTACTTCGACCCAAAAAACAGTCGCCTTGATTTGTAATAACGTCGTATATTGTGAAATTGAAGGATTTGAATCGTTGCTTATAAAACAGAGCATTGTTGGTAGGATCCGGAGATGGTAAAACTTATTACAGATTAAAATTGCAGCTCACGTATGTTCCGTTTGAGCTTTGTACTCGCTCTTTCTCCTTCTTTTTTCGGCTCGGGCTTTGTCTTTTGCTATAAGATGAAGATCATGGTTTGCTTTATTATAACAGCTTTTATTTCCACTACGATTGTATACCATATATATGCGACATTGATCTTTTTTTGGGCGATGGAAGTCCAAATTGTACTGCTCTGTAAAAATTTTTCTATACATAGACATGCTAGCAACGACTTAATTATTTTGCATGGTGACTTATACAAGGAATACATATTTGTGATGTTAAGCGATGGACCAAGATATTTTCTTTTTGTTCCCAAGTGACAATAATGGGAATCAACCGAAGTAGCTTTTTTCACGTATCGGTCTCTTTTGTCGGGTTTACTCGTATTTTTTGCTGTTCTCTTTATCATGGGGATATCAATAATACCTTTATGGATTCCAAGTGTAGCCAAAAACATGGTCTTACCAACTTGGATCCTTTCGTTGCTCAGTGGTAAATAAAAGTTCACAGTGAATTGTCTTTGTAACCCCGTCGTGTTTGTGCTCTCTTCATTGTTTTGTCTGTGTTACAGTAATATAGTCATAATTATCTCTTGCGTAATTAATATCTTCGAAAAAATCCAGTCGTGCTTCATCTGAAAATTTTATATTACATTTTTTCTACAGTTATCTCCACAAGGAGCTCTAATGGCAGTGCCAGGTACAACATCTACGAGATGAGATGTAACTTTCTCCTCGCTGTTTCCTCTGTTTTGTAATAATTCTCCTCGATGTTGCAGGTTTCGTCTTACTTCGTTTTCTGAGATTTGATGTTAGTTTAGGATTTTCTTCCATGACGTCAAGTTCCCGTTCTCCGTGTAAAGGCTCGAAATCAGGACTTTCACTTTCGACTTCAGTATCAAAAGGCAAACGTCCTCCTTCGGCATTTAAATCCGAATCTTCTGACGCTAACGGGTGGTATGTAGAAACGTCAGGGGAGAAACACTTTGCCTCAGATTCTGGCTCACTCTGGTAATTGTTTATAGCTCCACCAGGTGTAGAAGGCACTTGGTCATCTTCAGGTAGTCGCTCTCTTAGAAAACGAGTAAAACCTGGAAAGGATGCTTAATAAATTGGCAATACGATTTTCCAAAACAAAAAAGCTTTCTGTGGGACTGATCAATTTTGCCTCCCTTAAAACTACACGCCTATGGAATAAACTGAATCTGTATGCGTGCTCTTAGTCACTTCAGCCCAGTAATAATCTAGATATAAGAGTGTTACCGTAAAAAGTGGGACACACTGTAGATATCAAGAAAAATCAACTCATGAGATAAGTAGAATAAAATTATAGATATTATTATTATATTATATTATTTATGAGACTACCCCACAAATAATTAAGCTGGAAGTTGTAGCATTCAACACAACAATTCAAGGAGGTATTTTAAATGGCAAAATGGTATCATTTCGAGTTGCCTAGTTGTAGTACTAAGGTGAAGTTATGTTCAAAGGATTTCTAATATAGAAAAATATATTCCTCCTTTAGAGAGATTAGTTATTCCTTTTTGTATACTCCTGAAAAAGAAGGAATTAGAGCAAAAATCTACCAACGGCAACGCTTACCTAAAAAAAAATCCGAAATTGCTCAGAATTTTGTTAATTATTTTGGAGCAACGAAAAAAATTTCAAACACATGTGAAACATTTTTAGTTATTTCTGGTAGAGGGGGAGCAGCCAAAAGTAAAGAAAATCAACTGAATAAAGTTCATAATTCGATAGAAATACCTAAAAGTTTTAGTAGATATAATCACTTTTACATCAGTGTCATTAGGTTTAAAGTTCAATAATAACCAATATTATATTAAAATAAAACAAATATTAAAATTTAAATATTAGTTCTTCGTGCATAAAGTAATTGCAGCTAAAACTATAATCGGTTTGATGTCCCTGTGGACTATAAAAAACACTAATTATTGAGTGCTCCCCGCAATTTTCAACGTTTCTTATTGGAGGTATTTATAATGAAGGAAATTCACTTAGCAAGTCAACTTTTAACCGACTGTCTGCTTCTTTGTTTCTCTGTAATTACTGGGCGATGCCTCATAATTTCACACGATTACGACTTCGACCGAGGCGACTTATTTATTAATCGGATACAAGAAACATTTAAAGATTGGAAAGGTACGAAAGAAGCGAAACAATGTTCTGCTATATCTACCAGAAGTGAAAATAATATTGTATAGTAGAAGTGAACAATGATTCAAGTAAAAATGAAATATTATATACAGCGTGTACAAAACATAATGCTATTTAATTATTACAAATACAACCTTTAAAACCGCATTTCTCTAATTTTGATCACTCCAATTGAAAGTAAGTTGTAATTACTTGTAAAATAAAATGATAAATATAATAAAAAACTAGTACACTTTAATGTCATTAAAAATATATTATATAATTTCAAAATTCCACCGTATATTATTCATAATACACCCTCAAGTCAGGCAGCGCTTAAGGCATTCAATTCCGTAGAGGTCAATTCTAAGTTAGTATGGGATTGCGTGTGTTCCCCTGAATAAACTAGGAAACCGTAGAAAGGTTACGGTAGCCTGGGTACCGGGACACGAGTGCCATAAGGGCAATGAAAAAGCAGAAGAAATGGCAAAACAAGGCTCATCAATGCCATTTATTGGACCGGAAACCTTCTGCGGCGTTGCAAAGTCAGTAATAAGAACGGCTACAAGGAAGTGGGTAACTCACAAATCTCTGGAATGGTGGAGGAATTCACCAGGACAAAGACAGGCGAAACAGTTCATTACAGAACATTTGCCAAAATCTACGACAGACCTAATAAGCAAAGACAGGAAAACAGTCAAAGCCATAGTACATTTATGTCTGGCAAATGTGCGGTTCTTTGCATTAGGAGAAGAAAATCCACCGACAAGTAGCTACACGGAAGGTACAGTCTCGATGCCACTAGACTTTATAAGAAGGGTCAGGTAAATCTATCTATATATCTACCATAATAGTTCGTTGAAATCAGATTGTTAAGAAGCTTTTACAAATATAAAAATATACAGTTAATGTGTGATTTCCACACTGTATAATTTCAAAATTTCACCCCGTACTATTCGTAATACTCTATTTAAATGATATAGTTCGTTTAGATCTGGTTGTTAAGGAACTTTCAAAAATATACAGGGTGTCTTATTAAAATTTGTTTGAAAAGTGCAGTTATTTTCAAGAAAAAACAAAAAACAATTTTGTTTCGTTAGCAAAAATATTGGGGAAAACCGTCTACAACTTTTTCAACGCTTTGACTAAAAAGATATAAGCGATTAACGGTGTGGAATTGTTCTATTGTGCCTCATATTGAATTTAAAAACTCTGGCAAATTTGTAGAAAGCTAATTATTGAGGTCCATTGTTATTTTGTTTATGGAACACAAAATTGGGAAAGTTGCCAGTCAATTTTCAGAACTATTCAGTTGGCTTTTGGACTAAAAGACCATTGGTTGAAGAAATAAAGATGGAAGGAGAAATTTGGATGCTTGATAGATTTTGAAAGCCGAGATTTTTGATTTGATGCTGTCCTTAGAAGGAAGATCATCGAATCTTGAGAGGTTGATGCCGGAAATTGTGAAAGGTGTAAAGGTAAATTTTTCTTTTGTGAGTAAGAGTTTTAAAAAAGTGGTAGCAGTTCTGGTATATTATTTAATATGTAGTTAATATATATTCTATATGTGGTTTTAACCATTATTTCTGACAGTGTAAAATTGACACAACCCTTATGAAGATAAACTCATTGGGATGAATACATAATACCACATAAAGTGTCTGTTATCAAGCAGTTCCTCTACTTCGTCTTTATTTTATTTATTTTTAAAAATTGTCTTTCACAACTTGCATTTAAATAAGACAGACAATGCAAAGTTATCCAAATTAGCAAATAGAGGATTACCGTCAAAATGTTTTGTTTGACCCACTTTAAAATAGAATTCATCCAATTTTGAATTCTATTGGAATATCTTTAACTTTAACATTAGTGGTAATATACTTTGGTAACTGATAAAGATACTTTTATTTAGAAGGTCTATTTTGCCCATGATTGAATCTTTAAAATCATTTCTTTTTTTACTTCCATAAAAGTTGTAATCAAGAATCTCATGAATCTTTCGAAAAAATCCGGTTTCAATTCATTGTCTAAATCATTAATATTTTGCGTCAACTCAATTCCTAGATACATGTTGTTAATGTTGACAAAATTTGACGTTAAAATTATCGAACATTTGGTAACGCGGAATGATATTTTTAACAGTATTAAATTCGACCCCAACAATTGTAGAGGTATAAATCTACTGAGCACCGCCCTTAAGCTTACCACAAAAGTCCTAACCAACAAAATCAATAAACTAACAACTTTATCAGATGAACAACAAGGATTCCGATCCGGAAGATCCTGCATAGACGCCGTATTTGTACTAAGACAAATCACAGAAAAGGTCATTGGGTACAAGAAACCAACATATCTATGTTTTATAGACCTGATAAAGGTTTCCGATCGCATCTAAGTCGAAGACGTCTTACACCTACTGTATAAAAGAAACCTACCAATCAATATTATACAAACCATCGAAAACATTTACTTATATACTCGAATACGTTTAAAAATAAATGAAAAACTAAAACAGTGTATACCAGTACAAAGCGGAGTCAGGAAAGGTGACTGGTTAAGCCCATTCCCCTTTAATATAATAATGGACGAAATAATACAAGCAGTACGTAAAGGTCATGGTTACAGAATGGGGAACAAAAAAAATCCAAATATTATGTTATACAGACAAAACCGCATTAATTGCCGAGACAGATGACGAGATCCAAAGATTAATACATATCTTCAATACAACAGCCAAGAAATATAATATGATAATATCAGCAGAAAAAACCAAATGTATGACAACATCTAAAAACCCACTACGATGTAAAATCGAAATTGATTGGAAATAACAAAGCAGGCAGGAAGGTTTAGATATCTGGGAATATATATAACTAGTTACGGAGATGTTGAAGAAGAAGTACGACAACAAAGCTTAAAAGCAAGTAAAGCGGCGGGATCTAAGACAATTCACAAAAACAAGAATCTATAAAGCAGCAATTAGACCTATATTAACATACACGGCGGAGACAAGACCTGACACATCTAAAACGGGACGACTACTAGAAACAACAGAGATGAAAATACTCCGAAGAATAACAGGAAAAAGTCTGTTGGATAGGGAGAGAAGCGAAAACATAACAAGAGCATGCAATATAAAAGGCATAAATGGATAGGTGATAAAACGGAAACAGGAGTAGAACGAACACATAAGTAGAATGGCACAGGATAGGATAGCACGAGATAAGTCACCAAACGGACGAAGATGTATTGGCAGATCAAGAAAAATATGGTAAGATAATTTAAACAATTTAGAAGGCTAATATTGATGAAGACAATGCTTTAAAAGCATAAATACAAGAAGGAAGAATAAGAAATTCGACAGGAAACATTCGGGTTTCGATCGCGAGACTAGGATGAAATTTATTCACTGTACTACTAAACAGTGTAGAACTGTAGAACTTCACCAGAATTTAAAGTAAAATAGTAAATCAAGAACACAATGAAATACAATAAATTTTTAAAAGAATCTCTGGACTACCAGTATTTGATTAAAAACTCGATAAATTTTTAGTTTTCATAACATATTTTAGAACTGCTTGTAGGTCAATGCAATATTTCGCATTGCAGGGTTATGTAGTATAGATGAGGCCCAGAAATTTAATATCGAAATTATTTTAACGAAAAACTTATGGTTTTTGCACAAAAATAGAAAAATATCGTATTTAGCTTGTGCAAAACGGGTCTATTGAACTCGAAGTGTTGTACAACTCGGCCTAATTACTTCTTTGTACGATGTATAATAAACAGCTATTGAATTCATTACATAAATAACTATAATTTATTTGTTCCCGTCAATTATTTGGAGAATAAAAACGTTTAAAACTTTATTGAACATCTACGTAACAGTTCAAATTTAAAAATCTGGAGGACATCCTGTACCATCGTAGTACTCTCTCACATACAATTACACGGCAACTGCACGTAGGATTCTTTCTTGTTTTTATCTGATCGTATTATATCTTGAGTAACCTCTAAAGTATATCAAGGGATCAAGGGCATCTCAAATATCGACGCGACCAGACGAGACGACGTCTCACCTTGCGAAAGAAAGAGATAAATAAACGGCGGATGATTGCCAGATCGATACCATTAAAACGTGAGACAGTTTTTTGTCGACAAACGCGAAACAGATTTTTCTCTATAGGGCATGACGATAAAGAAAACGTATGGTATGAGAAAAAGGACACATCTAAATTGGGTATATAGAAAGTTATTGGGTCAATAATGATATCCATGAGACTGAATACTGTATTTTATTATTATTTCTTATTAGGACTATGCTATATAAAAATACTCCATTTTTTAGTCAAATATTCTACAACCTGTTATAACCAACTTTTGTGGCATTTTTTTAATGTGACCTATATAAAGACACTAAACAGCAATATGCTAAGCACTCCTACGTTTATTGTTAAAAGGTATTCTGTTTTTCAGTCGTACATCATAAAAAAGTTTTATATGATGTGCAAAGTACGAACGAGAATATTTACACCTCATCTCTAATGTGCCATCGTATTATATGTATTTCATTTTGGTATCACCAGAACAACTTGTAAAAGATGACGAAGCAAATTTAATACAAAAATCTGACGCCAAAAGGTTGATGTACGCATAACACGATGGCAAATTAAACGTGGTTTATTCTCCTTCTTCTTCTTCCTGCTTTTCCCTTTACAGGTGTCGGTGTTCCTTACTTTTCTTCGCCACTCAGTTCTGCCCATTGTGTCTTCTTCATTTAAACCTGTCTCTCAAGTCCTCTGTCATAACGTGCTTCCATCTTTTCCTCGGTTTTTCTCTACCCTTATTCCCTCAACTTCTAACAACTCTATCAACGTACCACATAGTTTTTATTTCTACGCCTGACGTGACCAAATCATTGCAGTCTTTGTTCTTGAACCTTTTTTTTTCTGAGACTGTAGTCACCCCTCAGGTCGTTCTTAGTTTCTTCTATAGTTGAGCCGCTGAAAAGATGGACTCTTAAATATTTCTCTTCCTAGGTTATTACTTTTCCCACGTTTACACCGCTCAACAAAAACGAAATATACCCTGGCCACTTAAAAGATGGAATCCAAGGTCGCATGATCAGTCACTGCAAGCATCGACATTAGGTCAAAACTAGATCTTCTGAGCGACTATTTACACCGTCATTATTAATTTGTGTTTTACTTCCGCTAGCTTGTGCGTGCCATTCACGTGATCATTCCATCTTTTCAGCGGCTCAACTATAACACTCTCGCTATAATATATTTATACCGTTTTTTACAGGTTATTGATTTACATTAAATTTAAACATTTTCACAAAATTCACCAGCCAGCGGAAGTGGAACACAAATCATGATACATAAAACATTTAAGTTATAGTATCATGACACAAATAATGACGGTGTAAACAGTTTCTCAGAAGGTCTAGTTTTGATCGCTGGTCGATGCTTGCATTAAGTGATCATGCGACCTTGGATTCCATCTTTTAAGCGGCCAGGGTTTATAGTCTTACCCAACATCCAACGTATCATTTTCATTTGAGCTATCTCTATCTTATTTTCGTGAACCTTGTTTACACGTAACACGTCACCACCCCACAACAACGCAGGCCTCACCACACTCTTGTATAACTTTCTGTCTTGAGCCAGGATGAGTTTACCGTGAGATATATTTGCTATAAAATATATATACGACGACAATTTTCATAGAACTATTTATTGCTTACTATACATGTTTACAGAACTGAGTTTCATTCGATACTAGTAAAATACATTACAAAATGCCTAACAGAAACTCCTAGTAGAGGGGAGGGAGTTACTTAGAACTATATAATTTTACCTTGGGGAAAAACGTAAATTACAAAGTCATTGACATTGTCGTTATCAGAACTATCTAGACGCAGCGGATGCGACAACAATAGCCGACGGATTTGCCGGGTACATACTTTCTAAAGCGAGGGATTATAATGGACAAATTTTCCCCAGAAGTATGTAAAACTAATAAATATTTTAATCTTTTAATAGATTTCTGGAAACTAAAATTTACCCAAAACTTTAAAAATTACAACTATGAATCTAAATAAAATAAAATCTAAAACTAATATGAACTAAATTATAATGAGACGGAACACTTTCCTTTCGACTTTTTCCTGATTTTTCGATCATTGACTACTCCGCTTATTTGCTTTCAGTTAAACAAACCAGCCTGTAGGCTTTGGACAATTTCTCGATCTAGTGTCTCATTTTTCTTTATGTAGGAGCCAAGGTATTTAAATTCTCTTACTTTTTTCTTACTAGTTCATCTCATCCATCATCATTCTCATCAAAAATTTCTTTGCTCTCCTTCACTAACATAATATCATACTCAAACAGCATTGACCAAGAATCCCCTCCACCCTTATCTTCTCTGTCAGTACATCCATGACAAGATTAAACAGGTAGGGACGCAGTGATTCAGAGCCATGATGCAAACAAACAAAACAGTCATTGGAAAACTTTCTGTCGATCTGAGACAAGTCCTTACTTTGGACCTCATACATATCCTTAACGAGCCTTACGTACTTCTCAGGAACCCATTTCTCTCACACACATCTCCATACCTCTTGTCTAGGAACTATGTGGTATGCCTTCTAAAGATCTTTAAATACCACACGTAGCTTTTCTTCTAGTCGTATTTCTCTATCAATTGTCTCAAAGCAAAAAAAAAAACATCCCTTGTTCTCCTTCGTGACATAAACCCAAACTGTTCTCCTATCGATGTCTTTCTCCTTTACCTTCGCTCTACAGTTGTCTCAAAAAATTTCTTTGTGTGCGACATTAACTTTAACTCTTTTTCTTGTTCTTACAGTCCCGAATGTTCAACTTTATCTTTATACACCGAATATCACGGTCTCCCTCCATGCTTTGGACATCCTTTCTTCCTCATTTATGCTTCTCATCATTTGCTGCTTTCTCTCGTAGTCTTGCAAACCTCCACATGTATTACATATATTGGGACCTACTGCCTTACCATTCGTCATCCTACTGGTGTATTGAAGAACTGTTTTTCAATTAATGAAAATTTTTGTGTATATAAGTCAAAACGTTTAAAATAATTCCGAATATGTTCTAGAATTTTTAAGCAGTTGGTTGCAGTGACGACAAAGAAATGTAATTGATGACGCACAACGGATTTCAAAGATAATAATGTACATTAAAATTAAGAAGAAACGTTTGATCATATTTCGGCTTAATCAGTTTTTGTCAAAGTTGCATCTATAAACTCACTGATGTCCCTTCTAAAGCCCATCCATAATGATAAAGTTTATAAAAACTGGTTTCTGTAGGCTGGCGATTAATCTGTAGTGTTTTTAAATCGTTTGGATTACAACAATTTATACACAACGCTTTAATTCACATAAAGTAACGATTAAATTCTGTGTGTTAACTCATGTTCAATTAGAGATATTACCGACTCGAGTTAATCCGCTTTAATTAGTGCCTACCCGTACAATAACTAATGAGATTTTTTTTAAGTAAAAAACTTGGCGGTTTAACTGCAATGACCTAAGATATGCAAACAGGTTTATTTCATATATTAAATTATAGAGATGAGGGTAACATTTTTAGGTTTTAGAAGAGGTTAGCATTCAGAAGTAAATTAATGGTAAACACTGTTCAGGAGGATTTGTTTTATTTGTCATCCCTTTTAACTAGACACCTCCATTAAAGAAGATAAAAAATGCCACACTGCAAAACAACTTATAACTAATATTTAAAGGAAGTGTAAACAGTTAAAAAAGGGGAACATATCTTAAATTTTGGCAAGTCACATTCCCACATATCTTGTTCTCACCAATTATAATTTTCAAATCAAATCAAAAATCAAAAAGCTACAATCAACAAAAATAGTCAAAGACATAAAAAGGAAAGGAATAACACCAGTTTTTAAAACAAACAACAACTTAGACAATTATATTAAAAACAACAAGAGTCAAAAGAACAAGCACTTACATAGTGGTGTATACAAACTTAAATGTGGCGACTGCCCAAAAACTTACATCGGTCAAACTTGTAGAACTTTTAACAAACGTATAGCAGAACATAAAAGGGCTTTCGATAATAGAAAAACAGATTCTACATACATACTTCACCTTCTAGATCATAATCATTCTTTACATCCAAAATAAAGGCCTTTAGCTATCTTTATTAAAATGTATGTAAATTAACAAATTAAAAAATACAGACATAATTCTGAATGACTAACTTGAGACAAACAGCGTGAGAATGTACGTTGCTCTTTAACGTAACTCTGCATTCAATATAAAGTTTTATTGTAATTTATAACAGTTTTTGGTCCACCTGTTCGAATGCCATCTTACACTCGTCCAGTTTCCTCAAAGAGCCTTACAATATTTTGTACCGTCACCTTATGGATGGAGAATAGTTTGGGAAAGTAGCCTTGAACAAGTTGGCTATTTCACTATAAGATATTTTTCTCTCGCCGTAGCCCCTTATCATTTAAACAATAATTCGCTCATTAAAAACCATCTTTATTGTACAGCTTTTAAAAACACATAAAACAACTGTCAAATTTTAAATAGACGTTAAGATATTGCTGATTTTATGAATTAAATGCCAAAATCACAGTTTTTTATATTTACTGAATTACTTCAGTAATTCTATTTTTTAATGAAAGAAGCTTTGTATAACGTAGTAGCCGGAATAGATAGCAAGCATGAAGTGGCAAAATGATAATGGCCAAAGACTAATCAGTTTTGCAATGGAAAAAATATGGTGGTGAGGAAGCACCCAGTTAGAACAAAAAGAAGTACATAAGGGAACCTGGATGTCTCCTCCTGGAAGAACGGTTAACCAGATTGATCACGTATTGGTGGAAAGAAACCACACGAAATTTATAAGACGAAAAATCGATATGATATAGAAAATATAAGCGAAGCATAGCAAATGATAAAATTATTCCACAAAAAAGCCAAACGAAACCAAAGAAGAATTGGTTTGATGAAGAATGCCTTAAAATAGCAGAAGAAAAAAGACAACTGACACTAACAAATAATAATCATTGTATGAACCAAAGTTACAAAGATCTAAGAAGAATAATGAGAAGGGTATGAGACGCAAGAAAACAGAATATAAAGAAAAAATAATTTAAGAAATAGAGGAAAGGTTTCAGAAAAAAGGAACAGGGTCGTTTCATCACAAAGTTAAAATAACTGAACGGAGATAACAGAATTACAATTCATACATGAAAAAAGATGGAACACTCATGAGTAAAAAGGAAACAGTGATTTTAGATAGTGACATTTTAGCGAACCACTGAATGAGCAAAATTTCATTCAAAAGAAAAATTTCATTCTTATGGAGGATAAAGGAATAATAATAGAACTTAAATCAATATAAGGTTGAATGTTCGAATAAATGAACTTTGATGGTACACAAGGCAAATATCGAACACAGTATTTAATTAAATCTTGCCCAAGTACTTTCGATCACAAGATCATCCTCAGGGGCATCTGAAATAAGCCAAGAAACGTTTTTTTAAAAAAGAAATTTTAATTCACTTGGATAAAAACTCCAAGTTTATAGTTGAAAAAGTTTTTTATGTGATTAACGTTTATAGACTTACTTCGTCAATTGTGGCCTATCCAGCAATAATGGAATGTCATACATGTAAACTGGGACATAACAAATACACTAAAGACAAACAAACACTTTAAAATTTAAATTGGAGAAGCTACATTTTTATATTATAGAAGCCGGAGACAGAATGGCTCCCAGCCTGGCGGAGGCGGAAATATTGGGGTGACATGTGACAAATGACAGCTTGTGAAGGGCAGTTACAATAGATAAGTGATCTGCGCCTTTCAAGATTCTATGAAACTAGGTATTGACCAATGGTCCAACTGACACCACTATAGGAAATCAACTGAAGAAATATAAAATTATATCTAATATTTTTATGTAGATTGAATAATCCAGATCTCACACTCAAACCTGTTTATAATAATTAGGATGTTAGTTTGAGAGGAATTGAAGTTGACATAAAGTATGAATGTAAGAAATAGACTAAACAATATATTAGACAGTGGATAGTTGACTACAATAAAATGGTCTACTAAGCACTATCAGTACTGTAAAAAGAAAAGAAAATCTGAATATTCAATTGAATTGCTAAAATTAAAATCAAAATTAAAGCAAAATATATAAGTGGGTTGTAATCCAAGTAGTTCAGTTGAATCCACAGTCAATGGAAGAACTTTCAAATTAATATGTAAATACTCAGTGCATGAAGTCTAAACAGTCGAGCTGGGCCCTCTACGAGGTGGAGCTGTAATAAAGTTTTTAAATATAGGATTAAATTTAGTACAATTTAAATTAATTTGAGTATTAAGACAGTGAGAGTTTTCATTTGTTTCCCTTGTAATCTCCAAATCTTCCAATAAATCCAACTCAAGATAGTTTTTCTTTCTACTGATGTCATGTAAGATGGATGAACCAGAATTGATGTTAAAATTGTGGTTGCTGGATACTAAGTGTTGACCAAAACTTGAAGAGTTTGGTCTTTTCAAATGTTCAGAGACTCTAGTAGATAACTTTCTGATGGTTCTACCTACATAAGAGGCATCACAATCATCACATTTTAATTTGTAAATACCACTTTTATCAAGTGTATTCATCCTATCTTTGGTATTGATTAAGAAGGAGCCTAGAGTGTTATGTGATTTAAACGAGATTTTGATGTTATCAATTGTAGAAGTAAAAAGTTTAGATATTTTATTGGAAATGCTGCTAATATAAGTGAAGGAGAAATATCTGATGTTATCTGAAACATTAGGTTGAAAAGACTGTGATGAATATGCAAGCTTTTCTGCAATTTTTAGTTTAGCTCTATTTAGAAGTTTGTATATAATGTTAGGATCATATCCATTATTGACAGCAATCTGTTTAAGAGTATTGAGTTCTGTATTAAAATTATCATCAGAAAGAGGAAATTTAAGTAATCGATGAATGTAACTGTTGAAAGCAGCCATTTTATGCTGAGTAGGGTGGTTAGACGTTTCATGTATAGCGTGATCTGTTTGGGTGGGTTTTCTATAAATGTTGTACTCTAAAGAATCTTTGTTACGGGATATAGTCATATCCAAGAAGTTCAACTTATTGTCAGATTCTGATTCCAGAGTAAAAGAGATGTTAGGATGGAGGTTATTGAGATCATCCAGAATCTGTAGAGCATCATCTTGGGTTCCCTTAATGAGAGCTATACAATCATCCACATATCTTGACCAAAAAACTATTTTGTTGTTGTTGTTAACAAACTTCTGTTCTAAGCTGTCTAAGAAAATGTCAGCTAGAAAAGGTGACAATGGAGATCCCATTGCTAAACCTGTTGGTTGCTTATATATTTTTTGATTAAATTGAAAGAAGTCCTGATCAAGACAGAATTTAAGCATAGTTGATATAGCATCTTTATCCTTTGCAGATATGTTGCAATTATCTAGAAGGTTGTGTACTAAAACATATCTGCAAAGGATAAAGATGCTATATCAACTATGCTTAAATTCTGTCTTGATCAGGACTTCTTTCAATTTAATCAAAAGATATATAAGCAACCAACAGGTTTAGCAATGGGATCTCCATTATCACCTTTTCTAGCTGACATTTTCTTAGACAGCTTAGAACAGAAGTTTGTTAACAACAACAACAAAATAGTTTTTTGGTCAAGATATGTGGATGATTGTATAGCTCTCATTAAGGGAACCCAAGATGATGCTCTACAGATTCTGGATGATCTCAATAACCTCCATCCTAACATCTCTTTTACTCTGGAACCAGAATCTGACAATAAGTTGAACTTCTTGGATATGACTATATCCCGTAACAAAGATTCTTTAGAGTACAACATTTATAGAAAACCCACCCAAACAGATCACGCTATACATGAAACGTCTAACCACCCTACTCAGCATAAAATGGCTGCTTTCAACAGTTACATTCATCGATTACTTAAATTTCCTCTTTCTGATGATAATTTTAATACAGAACTCAATACTCTTAAACAGATTGCTGCCAATAATGGATATGATCCTAACATTATATACAAACTTCTAAATAGAGCTAAACTAAAAATTGCAGAAAAGCTTGCATATTCATCACAGTCTTTTCAACCTAATGTTTCAGATAACATCAGATATTTCTCCTTCACTTATATTAGCAGCATTTCCAATAAAATATCTAAACTTTTTACTTCTACAATTGATAACATCAAAATCTCGTTTAAATCACATAACACTCTAGGCTCCTTCTTAATCAATACCAAAGATAGGATGAATACACTTGATAAAAGTGGTATTTACAAATTAAAATGTGATGATTGTGATGCCTCTTATGTCGGTAGAACCATCAGAAAGTTATCTACTAGAGTCTCTGAACATTTGAAAAGACCAAACTCTTCAAGTTTTGGTCAACACTTAGTATCCAGCAACCACAATTTTAACATCAATTCTGGTTCATCCATCTTACATGACATCAGTAGAAAGAAAAACTATCTTGAGTTGGATTTATTGGAAGATTTGGAGATTACAAGGGAAACAAATGAAAACTCTCACTGTCTTAATACTCAAATTAATTTAAATTGTACTAAATTTAATCCTATATTTAAAAACTTTATTACAGCTCCACCTCGTAGAGGACCCAGCTCGACTGTTTAGACTTCATGCACTGAGTATTTACATATTAATTTGAAAGTTCTTCCATTGACTGTGGATTCAACTGAACTACTTGGATTACAACCCACTTATATATTTTGCTTTAATTTTGATTTTAATTTCTAGCAATTCAATTGAATATTCAGATTTTCTTTTCTTTTTACAGTACTGATAGTGCTTAGTAGACCATTTTATTGTAGTCAACTATCCACTGTCTAATATATTGTTTAGTCTATTTCTTACATTCATACTTTATGTCAACTTCAATTCCTCTCAAACTAACATCCTAATTATTATAAACAGGTTTGAGTGTGAGATCTGGATTATTCAATCTACATAAAAATATTAGATATAATTTTATATTTCTTCAGTTGATTTCCTATAGTGGTGTCAGTTGGACCATTGGTCAATACCTAGTTTCATAGAATCTTGAAAGGCGCAGATCACTTATCTATTGTAACTTCCTTCACAAGCTGTCATTTGTCACATGTCACCCCAATATTTCCGCCTCCGCCAGGCTGGGAGCCATTCTGTCTCCGGCTTCTATAATATAAAAATGTAGCTTCTCCAATTTAAATTTTAAAGTGTTTGTTTGTCTTTAGTGTATTTGTTATGTCCCAGTTTACATGTATGACATTCCATTATTGCTGGATAGGCCACAATTGACGAAGTAAGTCTATAAACGTTAATCACATAAAAAACTTTTTCAACTATAAACTTGGAGTTTTTATCCAAGTGAATTAAAATTTCTTTTTTAAAAAAACGTTTCTTGGCTTATTTCAGATGCCCCTGAGGATGATCTTGTGATCGAAAGTACTTGGGCAAGATTTAATTAAATACTGTGTTCGATATTTGCCTTGTGTACCATCAAATAATAGAACTGCCTAGTGAAGGAAAAAGGTTGTATAGCCTTATCAGAGGATATGGAAAGAGGAAAATATGCCCAAAGATTGCAGAAAGGTTTAATATGCCCCATATACAAAAGGGGAGGAAAGATTTTCATGTGAAAATTACAGAGGTGTTGCTCTGTTGGATACTTGTTACAAGGTATTAGTCAGGATGCTAAGAGAGAGACTCAACAGATTTGCTGAAGATACACTAGGTGAGTATCAGGCCGGTTTTATTAATATATCAGTGACAAATCAGATTTTTATACTAAAAGAAATCCAGATTACCTGTTATGAACATGAGGTCACCCTCCATGCACCCTTCATAGATCTTAAACAAGCCTATGATAGGATAAGAAGGAATAAAGTGTACGAAGCACTGAGCTCCTTGGGCATACCCGCGAAACTCGTTAGGTTAGTAAGAATGACTTTGAATAGCACACGAAATAATGAAGTATGGAGAGAATACTCATGGGATAAATTTGACGCAAACAGAGCTCTTAGACAAGAAGATCCGTTATCCAACGTGGTTTTTAATTTGATATTGGGAACAATAATCAGAAATAACCGAGTTAAAACGACCGGAACCATCTTAAACAATGAACATCAATGTCTGGCCTTCGCTGATGATATTACTATTATAAAGAAAATATGAACATAATTTGGAAATGTTATAAAAAGATTAGAATATGCGGCAAAATATTTTAACCGAAAAATAACCAGGAAAAGTCAAAGTACATAATACTCGGAAATAGAATGTTACTTGCAAAAAACATGATACTCGCAAAAAGAAGAAGGAGAGTTTACTTTAAGAGAGAAAGGTCAGGAATAATGTGAACCGAATGCCAACTTAGCAAAGGGAAAAAAGCAAAGTTGGGAGGCCTAAGATCGCGGATAAAATGCAAGTATGTATCGATAAAAACAAAGTTAAGTTAATATATAAAACGGTAATAAGGCCTATAGTGACGTATGGTAGTGAAGCATGGACAATAAAAAAATCAAATACAGAGAAATTCATAAAGGCACAGAGATTGAGATGTATCGGGCACGTGATAAGAATGGGAAGGAAGAAGATACCAAAGATGATCCTAAAACGGATATCGATCACGAAAAGAAGGAAAGGACGACCCAGACAAAGATGGTTCGATAGCGTACAGGAAGATATCAGAAAAGAGGGAATTGATGGGTGGGAAAAACAGAGTAACAAACAGGGATGAATGGAGGAAAATATAAGTCAATTTAGTAGACAAGGATCATGATTGGACAAGAAGCCTTAATACGGGTTTTGTAGAATATAAGTATGGCCTGTATTAATTGTATTTTAAACCTAGGCCTCCAAGGCTGGTTGAGATTTGTAAATAAAAATTCTATTTACTGAAGTTTTATTTGTGTTAAAAGAGAAAGTTAGAGAAAAAGAAAGTTAAAAGAGTTATCAGAGAAATTGTAAATTTGGCAACATTGCAAGCATCAAATTTGAAATCTCCATATTGCAGAATAGACGTATCCTAGTTTTTGTACAATTCGGAGCATCTATTTAAGAGATAATTAGTCGTTTAAAGACTTTTGGTCCACTCTGTAAATGGAAAACGAAAACTGTGCCAAATGGATGCTGAAAATAATCGTGGTAATACCAAAATATTGTTATAACCACAGATTATGTAAAAAGTAGTGAAGAAGAAAGGTAAACAATTATCATTTTGACTTTCCACTAGGTACGTACATAGCTAATTTCGAAGACCTCTGGGAAACTATTAGTCTACAAAAACTTTTCTCACTGTTATCCGACCCATTAACAATTCAGTAAGTTATCAAGATGAAACAAAATCAAAAAGCGAGAAGTATCGGACCCCCGAGTTGGCCGTGAACGATGTGAATAATAATAAAAAAGAACGGAAGTAGAACCTCGAAGGGTTCGGCCCTTCTAGAACGTTTTCTTCGCCTTTTCTTTGTCTGTATGTTAATCACTTGACCTACTTGTGTACTTGAAAGGATTACAGAAGTTTTGGGCTTAGATCACAAAGGAATCTAATTGTTTTATTGTTAATCGGTCGGAAGGTAAAGAGCGAGAGTGATTGTTGATTGAGGCGTTTATAATTCTTAATATTTTCAACGGGGAGCATAATCATTTTCGTGTTCATAACTTTTTGCTATTGAATAAATATTTCTTTTATTGTATACTCTTGCTATTGGGTATTATATTTAATGGCATGGCAGCATATTTTTTTAGTGTGGCGACAAGATTAGCTATACAAAAGGTACCAGACACTGATTTTTAAACGATGAGTTCCAGTATTTGCGCATTTCTTCAGATTAGTACTTTAAATTAGTGACTCATTAGAGTACAAAAACCGGCATATCTATTACGAAGGCATTTGACGGGTCAAATTAAACGACGTTATCCACTTATTGTACGCAATAGAGATACCTTCAGGACTAATCTAATTTGTTTGGGTTTAATAATAAACACCTACAAAACGAAGTATATGAAAAAAAACCACAAATTCTACTAACTTGTTATAGAAAACGACGTCATCGAAGCAGTGAACGAATTTATATACCTGGGATAGGTATAATAGAAATAATACTACTAAATTCTTGATGAGGCTATTACCCACGCCATTATTACCCACGAGGAATGTAAAGCCAGAATGATAATGATGATTTAATGGGATTTACGTGAAAAGGCAACTACAAGCCCACAACAGTGAAAGCTGGGAATCCTATATCCAGGAGTTAAATCCAAATAAATCCGGCTTCTGGAAGCTATCCAAAGTGTTAAGAAAAGACAAGAAACCCATCCCACCACTACACGGAGAAAACGGAATTGTCTACACTGAACAAGACAAAGCAGAAGTCCTTAAAGATGAATTTGAAAAAGCATGCAGGAACAACGAACATCCACACGAAGACATCGACTTCACTATACAAGTCGAAAACACAGTCAGGAGGCTAAAAAGAAGAAAGGGCAGAATCGGAATAACACATACATCTCCCGAAGAAGTCAAAAATCTAATAAAAGCGACAAATGCTAAAAAAGCTCCAGGACCGGACAACATTGGTAACAGAGCACTCAAGAACCTACCAACAAAGGGAGTAGTATACATCACAAACATCATTAATAGCATACTAAAATTAAGATACTTCCCGGACAGATGGAAGGAAGCTCATGTTATGATGATAGGAAAGCCAGGAAAGGACGGCACTTTTCCACAAAACTACAGACCTATTAGCTTACTATCATCAGTAAGCAAAATAGCGGAAAGAGTCATATTACATAGACTAAACGAAGAATCGCTAGCTTTGGGATCTGTTCCAGAAGCTCAGTTCGGTTTTAGGACCGAACATTCATGTGAACTACAAGTTTTGAGGCTGACAGAATATATCACTAAAGGTTTCAACGAAAAGATGTACACAGCAACGGCGTTCCTCGACGTGAGTAAGGCTTTTGATAGGGTATGGCATCAAGGTCTGCTCTATAAAATGAGCAACCTAGGCTATAGTGAAGCGATGACATGTCTTCTTGCGTGATACCTAGCTAACAGAAGGTTCAGAGTTCGAATAGGTTCAACCCTGTCTGAATTAGGGACCCCGGAAGCAGGTGTGCCCCAGGGAGCGGTGTTATCGCCTTATCTGTACACTATCTATACAGCTGACACTCCGACAGACCCGAGAACTATGGTTAGCCTATATGCGGACGATACAGCCATAGCAGCTAGCAGTAGAGATCCAAACCTAGCTGCCAGCTACCTACAAAGCGCTCTGAATAGGTTCCAAAGATGGTGCATAAAATGGAAAATTGCACTAAATCCTGACAAGACACAGGCCGTTATGTACAGACACAGAATAAGGAGACCAGACAGGGAAATCACTATAGAAAACACCCCTGTAGAATGGACGAACGAGGCCAAATACCTCGGAGTCATTTTAGACAGAAAGCTCACTTTCACGGAACACGTAAAACAAACTGTCTACAAAGCAAAAGCACTAAGAAGTCAACTCTCTTCGCTAATCGGCAGAAAGAGCAAACTTCGCTTTAAGACAAAAATGAGGGTAGCTAATAGTATAATACTACCCTCCCTAACATATGCATCTGCCGCATGGGGACACACATGTCAAACGAATAGGAAGAAAATCCAAACAACACAAAACTGGATAATCAGAGAAGCACTGAACCTACCTCAATACGTTCCATTGAGGTATTTATTCAGGGACTCTGGACAAAAAAGAATCCTAAGGACAATGGACGAAAGAGCAAACACCATTTTCAATGGTCTCGTAAATCATCCAAGCAGGACATTAAGAGAGTTGACAAACTACGACATAAACACTAGAACGGTACATAAACGGCCAAAGCAACAACTTATTGGATATAGAGAAGAAGGATAAATGAAGAAAGAGATAGACACAGAGCCGACTACAGAGTATATTAGACAGTGAGCACCAAAAAAATATAGTATATAAGAACAATATACACCGGGGTGTGTGCAGGCACTATACACCCGGGAATGCACACCCCACCACACGCACACTTAGGTTAGATTAGGTTTAGATTAGAATAGGGAAAACAAAAACACAAAAACATATACACGGAGTGTGTGAGAGCGTTATACACTTGGGAATGCACACTCCATAGTTAAGGTCCATAGTTAAGGTATTAGCATAGATAGACTTAGTTTAAAAAAAAAACAAAAATCGCTCACTGTCTAATTAATGTCATGTCATCTTCAACATAAACAAGAAAACCCGTTACATCACAAAAATTTACATAACACAAAATAAGAATGTATAAAAGGCCCGTCAGGCACTCTATACCAGCCAGCAGGCACAGGCCCTTCAGGCAGATCAAATATTGATCAAACGCGGACTCTGAGCATCGAGGTCATGTGCGGCAAGCATGGGCTCGGTGGCCAGGACTCACTTCTCGAACACCCAGCCGGCGAGGAGAACAAAATTTTTATTTTGTCAAATCGGCGACTGAGTGAACGAGCACACACATTCTTTTCCAGACAGAGAGCTGTCGGTCTAGACCGATGGCTCTCTGTCTGGAACACACGCTCTTTTTAGGGACATGAGTCCCGAAGTAAAGCTAGAGTAACTTCTATAGAGTCAGTAAAGTTAAATAGGGAGAAAAGCCGACATGTGTGCTACCCCTACAGTTAGGTGGCCTAACCACAGTCATTAAAAACAGAAGGTGTCTCATTACCCAAGACACCTTACGTAACATTCAGATCATAAGCCTCCTCACGTAAGTCACACGCTGAGGAGGGGTGGAGGAAAAGCCTGGGGGTCAGATAGGTACCACCTCAACTAGTGAGGTGTAACCGGTTTGATTTTCGGACATGTGGATCCCACTCTTACAGTGGTATACACATGTCCCTAGGGGTAGGGTTGATCGCCTCGCGTGATTGTGTGTGTGTGTGATTTAATGGCATGACAGCATATTTTTTTCGCGTGGCGACAAGATAAGCTTTGGACAAAAGGTACCAGACACGGATTTTTAAACGATGAGTTCCAGTATTTGCGCATTTCTTATTTGTTCTTATTAGTACTTTAAATTAGTGACTCATTAGAATACAACAAATCGGCATATCTATGTTTCGTGTACCTTAAGAATGACCGGGTCAAATTAAAGGACGTGATCCACTTATTGTACGCAAGAGAGATACCATCAGGAATAATCAAAACAATCGAAAATATCTACTAAATCAACACAATAAAAGTAAAAGTAGAAGAACTAACTAACCCTATTGAAGCTGGGAATGGGATAAGACAGGGAGATTCCTGAGTCCTCTAATGTTCAACCTGATTATGGATGAAAAAATAAAAAAAAGTAAAAACTAAAAAGGAAACAATAGAAAGACGATCAGTAGGAAGACCTTACTGGGGGCACATTGAAAAAAAGACAGTCAAGTCTATATAAAAAGAAGAAGATTAAGAATAATTCGTGACTATTCTTTGAGGCGGGGAAAATTTTACGGGAGGCCTACGTCCAGCAGTGGACAAATATATGCTAATTGATGATGATGATTCTTTGAGGCTATTAATTGATGGTACTAAATTTTGGGTTCTTTAACACTTCTAGGGCTTAGTTCGTAGCAACACTGTAAATCTGTTCCCCATTTTGCTAATAGTCTAGTCGTCAGGGAACTCCGCCTGTGGTGACTAATGGGTGGATTGAATAGCTTAGGAGTCACCATTGCCGGTCCTAAGCCCGGGTAAAGGAGGAAGGTTGGGCAGTGGGCTAACAACCCACTCCCGGAAAAACACACTGTTATGAAACCTAAACATTTGCCTCGGAACAAGGGGAACTTTCGGAAACGACTAAAGCTACGAAACATGGACTATGCATTTGGAAGTTGGAATGTGAGGACGCTAAATAGACCAGGAGCTCAAACTGCACTTCTACAAGAACTAAAAAGATATAATCTTATGATCACTGCTCTTCAGGAGACAAGATGGCTGGGGAAAGGTGTCAGGGACACCAAAACGCACACAATTCTATATAGTGGCAAAGAACAAGGAATCAAAGAATGTGGAGTTGCATTTGTGGTAGATAATGATTTTAAGTCAAAAATCATAGACTTCCAGGCAGTGAATGAAAGGATATGCAAACTAAGAATTCGCACCCACTTCTTCAACCTTACTATGATAAATATCTACTGCCCAACAGATGAACAAGAGCAACATACAAAGGAAAGCTTCTACCAACAGCTGGAGATAGTATATGACAACGCGCCAAAAAATGACATTAAGGTTATAATGGGTGATATGAATGCCAAAATAGGCAATGAACCGCAGTTCTATGGCACAACAGGAAAACACTCACTGCACAATGAAACAAGCGAGAATGGGGAGTTTTTGATAAATTTTGCCACCAATAAAAACATGGTTATAAGATCCACATGCTTCCCACATAAAGACATACCCAAATTGACGTGGATCTCACCAGATGGAACCACAACCAATCAAATTGACCATGTGATGATAGACAAAAGGGCAGCCAGTAGTATATCTGATGTGAGAACACGACGAGGAGCATGCTGTGGATCAGACCATCTTTTACTGCAAACCAAATTTAGGTGCAGAGTTAACAGAGAAAGAAACGAAAGACAACAAAGAACAAACAAACTAGACCTGGAAAAACTGAAGACTCAGGAATGTAGAGAGAAGCAAGAAGTCACAAATGAGCTAAGGACACAAGAAATGCACTCCATAGAGAGCAAATGGAATAATATAAAAACAGCAGTGCTGACAGCAGCAGCGTCCACCGTGGGAAACAAGAAAAAGAAGAGAAGAGGAACATGGTTTGATGACGAGTGCAGGCAAGCGATAGAAGAAAGAAACGAAGCGCACAAAATGTACATAACAAGAAGAACACGGGAAAGACGAACATCATTTGAAGTCGCAAGACGGAAAGCAGACAAGATATGCAGAAACAAAAAGAGAGCTTATGAAAATGGACAAATAGAAGAAATGGAACAAAATTTCAAAAAAAAAAACGAAATTAGAGGAGCTTACGAATACCTAAAAAAGATAAAAAGTGGATATAAACCTCAAACAAGCCTATGCAAAGATGAAAGTGGGCACATAATCAGTGACCAACAGAAAGTCACAGAAACCTGGAAGCACTATTTTCAGACCCTACTTGGAACACAAGTAGATATGGAAGATGAAATGTGTACGAACCATGTAGAAGAGAACGAAGTTGAAGTAGAAGCTCCAACCATAAAGGAAGTTCTCGAAGCTATTAAGGCCCAGAAAAACAATAAAGCCCCGGGAGTTGACGAGATTCCAGCAGAACTGTATAAGGTAGGTGGCAACCACCTATCAAGTCATATCCACGCGCTTATCAAAGAAATATGGCAAGAAGAGAAAATACCCGACGAATGGAAGAAAAGTATAGTATGCCCAATCTATAAAAAAGGAGACAAACTCCAATGCAAAAACTACCGTGGAATTTCTCTACTATGTACAGCGTATAAAGTCCTCACGTATATTATAAACCAGCGACTCCAACCACTAGCAGAAAATATTAATGGAGAATATCAGACGGGCTTCAGACGGGGAAGATCGACAATGGATCAAATACTTACAGTCAAGCAGGTCTTGAGCAAATCGTGGGAACACGACATTGATGTTCACAACGTGTTTGTAGACTTCAAACAGGCATACGATTCAGTCAAAAGGGACAGACTATACTATATATTGGCAGAATTAGCAATACCATATAAGCTAATTAGACTCATTAAAGCCACAATGGATGAAACTCAGGCATGTGTACGAATACAAAACAACCGGACAGACTTTTTCAAAATCTCGCAGGGACTAAAGCAGGGAGATGGGCTGGCACCAACATTGTTTAACCTGGCACTGGAGTATGCGGTTAGGCAAATGCAAACTGGACGAGAAAACCTACTGACCAATAAAACGGTTCAACTGGCTGCCTACGCCGATGATATTAATATTATGAGTAGAACATCAACAGGAGCACAGGAAGCATACGCAGAGTTAAAAACACAAACGAAAAGGCTAGGTCTGGAAATTAACACAGAAAAAACAAAAATAATGGTACAGACGAGAAGAAATATAATCCCACAAAACATTATACATGAAGATGACATTGAAACGGTTGGAAAGTTTACATACCTGGGAGTAGAAATATATGCCGATGGAGCAGAGGATGGAGAAATACGAAAAAGGATAACGCAGGCAAACAAAGCTTATTTTGCCCTCTCCCATATATTTCGGTCTAAAAGTGTCCACCGAAATACAAAGATGAGAATCTATAAAACTTTAATTCGGCCAATAGCATGTTATGGCAGCGAAGCATGGGTCCTGAAAGAAACATCCAAAAACAAACTCGACACATTCGAAAGAAAAGTACTGAGGAGAATACTAGGACCTGTGAGGGAAAACGGAATCTTCAGAATTCGATATAACAACGAGCTCTATCAACTGTATAAGGAAACACCCCTGTCAGACTTCATTAGAATACAAAGATTGCAATGGGCCGGACATGTGATACGAATGGGAGAGGATAGGCTACCAAAACGAGCACTGAACGCCAGAATGCAGGGAAAGAGACCAGTTGGAAAGCCAAGAAAGCGCTGGGAAGACACAGTAAGCAGCGACGCACAAGCACTTTTAGGAGTCCGTGTATGGAGAAGAGCAGCCACAGACAGACAAGGGTGGAGGCAAAAAATAAAGGAGACCAAGGCTCATTTTGGGCTGTAGTGCCGTAGAAGAAGAAGAAGTCGTCAGAGACGACTGAATATACCACTGAATCTCTAAAAATCATACGAACTAGCGGAATTTTGCTGAGAATGTCAATTTCTAGACTCCAAAAAAAGATGCAAAAAGTTTGCCACTCCTACGCTAAAGTGTTTCAAATAAAAAAATGTAGTTGAGATAATTTTGAAGAAAAATATTTATTACTTTTTCTCTAGAATTAACGGTTCTCTCAGAAACAACGCTTGAAGCAACCGGAGATTTTTAATGTCAGTTACGCTAAAAAAATTCGATATCTTTTGATCAGAGTGCCATATCGACAAAAATCAAAATGCGTTTTAAAGATGAAAAGTGCAGTTTTCGTACGCAATTTTTACATTTTAGCCAAAATGACGACAGTTTATATAAAGCTGTTAAATGAATAACGTTGCGAAATTGTTTACCATTGTTTACGATTCTCATGAGATCAATAACATCACTTCCATTGACCGGCCACTGTGAAATATCCATTGTTAGAGTATAATCTTCAAAACCTATAGCATAAAATTTCTATTTTGAGTTTTGGCAATAAATATAAGGCATTTGAAATATGAAATAAACAAGCTGAAATGTTTAAAACTGTTTCTCGATTGCGCAATTACGTTTTTCGAAACTACACAACTTCAACTACAAACTTGGGTTTTATGTGAAGCTCGGTGGTGGGAGCAGCAAAGTTTTGTCATCTTTTTTGCGGTCCCAAAATTGACTTTCTCAGCAAAATTTAGCGTGTTCGTATGATTTTAGAGGTTCAGTAGCATTTCCGTCTCTGACGACTGGACTATTTTAAAAATAAATTTTTTAAAACTGCAGTAGGTATATTGAAGCCGAATACTTCAGGGAAGTCAAAATTACTCCATTAAGCATATTTAAAAAGTGATTCAGAAAACCGCAATACTATTCAGTTGTTGCACACACTGATATTATTAACCAAATCGCAAATGTTTTCGAATATTTCCGAGAATACCTAATGCATCTGCTCTTAATGCTCAAGGTTTGCGATCATACATTATTTTCTACGAATCGGTAAATAAAGATGTATTTGTCTGAATATACTCTGGTATAATAGGAAAATAATAATATATTACTGTCATAAAAACACACATTTGATACGGTTTTCAATATTGATTGGTTAACAAATGTTTCATACTTAACAATATCGTCATTTCTCATTCTAGCAGACGCATCCGGATGTTTTTTTACTTAATAAATTAATTTACAGAAAATATAATATACGTAAGGTGGATATTTATCACAGATCACAAGCTATTAATCGTCGAAGTAGGACTGCTTTGAAACCAAAAAAAAACCAACAAAATAAAGAAAAGGGAGAAAAAAAGGAAATTTAAAATACACCTGTAGCAAGAGGTTTCCATGAAACACCTATATCAAAACAGGTTAAATCAGAAACTAGAATAATTCAGATTTGGAACGATTACAGAACAATATAAAATCGATTTAGCAGAAGATACCATAGAATGCATAATAACGAAAAAAAAAAACTATATATCAAAAATATCTAAGCACGAAAAAATAAGAAGATTTAGAGAAATAGAAAGAGAAACAAAGGGAAGTTAAACAAAAAACAGGAAAAGAAAATACCAAGAAATTAGAAAACACATGCAGAAACATCGAATATATTGCGAGGCACAAAGAGCTCTGAATGTTGGATAACACTTAAATCATTAGGAAACACTAACAGAGAAAATCATGTAACAGCAACAATGGGAAAAATATTATAGCGAGCTACTCACAGAAAACCGACGCAATTTCGTAGAAAATACGGAAAGACTAGAACATCAGAGACCAAATCAAATGGATTTGTATATAGAAGTCAGAAGGGCTATTAAGAACATCAAAAATAAGAAATCGGCTGGACCTGGGGGGAGTAACACCGGATAATAAATCAAATGTTTCAAACATCTATCAATGGAGAAGAACTACCTGAAGAGTGGTCAAATGCTTACATTACATCAATATTTAAAAAATGAGACTGAAGAAAATGTGAAAATGACAGTAGAATTAGCATATTCTCATTAATGGGTTGATTATATAGCAAAGTTGTTAAAAACAACCTAGATGAAGATATCAGTGATAAAATTCACGAAGACCAAGCAGGGTTTACTGCAGGACTGTCCTGTATCGACCAAATATTCACGGTCCAACAATTAATCGAAAAGGAAATGGCAAAAAACAGGGAAATCCTTTGTGCATTTATAGATTTAAAACAAGCATAAAAATCAGTAAAAAGAGCAAGTTGGGGAACGGTATATAAGGATCTAGATATACCCTAAAAGTTGATAACAGCAGTAAAAACATGTTAAAATATTTTTGGGACAGACCCTTAAACATTGGAAGAGAAAATTTTAAGGGATTGGGTGCAGACGATCTGTTGGTCATGGCACAAGGTGAGGAGCAGAATACATAGTAACACAACAGAAGAGGCAGTAAAAAACCTTCAATTAGAAGAAGATATAAAAGGATACTTAGAATTCATAATATCAAAGAACAGAAGAATAGACGAAATAAAATATCAACTGGGCCAAACAAAAACGTGCATCAAGCAATTAAATCCGGTACTATGGGACAGCCACATTACAAAGAATACGAAGTACGAAGAGCAGAAATGCGAGGAGTTATGAATATGCCAAAATAAAAATGATAATATACAAACAAGAGAATCAGTAATAGTCTAAGATCCCACTGCAACATCACCACGTCCACAACGTAGTTAATCAAACTCACATTTTTACATACACTTAATACATTGTGAAAAATATTTTTAATTCAAATAATGGTAAATAATTTTATTTCGTTTACTTATTTTTAAAATAAAATACGCCACTCATGACGTATATTGTTTTTTATATATCAAATTAAAGCTAATCATCATCATTAATTGAATTTAAACTAATTGCAGGCACTTTTTGTCTGGTAACCTGTTATCAATGTATTCTCCCATTCTTAAATGTATGTAAAAATGAGAGTCTGATAAACTATGTACGTTACGAATGTACTGATCTAGTGGGATCTCGTATTATAACTATGTATGAAATCAAGGAAGTACGAAACAAGAGAATACTTGTAATGGATGATGAAAAGACGATGATTACGAGAAAAATGATATGGAAGCCATATATTAGCAGGATGAAGCAAGCTACAGAAGAACGCAAACCTACCAGTTTAGATGAGGTATGTCAGATAATCAACATAAAAAAATGGAAGAAAAAGAAACACTAGATACACTAATATGAACTTCACAAGAAAAACTATACTCTGGATTGATCTATGGACAGAAGGATTTCACTAATAGATATTGGATATAAAATTTTCGAAAATGTATTGAATGGAAGACCCACGTGTAATAGACCCAGGAACGACCAAATCTTCGCTGTAAAACAATTTTCAGATACTTCATAATGGCATATGATCCAATCATCAAAAGATAAGGAATTAAGAGAAATCGGTGTACCAAATACACCAAGGTTAGTCAGGATGACACTAGCAGATACCAAAAGGGGAATGATATCGGAAGTTTTCCGAATTAAAATTGGAGTGAGACAGGGTGGAATTCTTTCTGTCACACTTTTCAACATTTTACCGCAAAAACTGATAAGACAAGTTCGGGGTAATCCAGATGGCACATTCTCTAACAGATTAGTTTAATACCTTATTTATGCCGAGGGCACAGTTGTTGAAGGAAGGAAGATAACCACATTGCAGGAAGGAAGATAACCACATTGCAGGAAGGTGATTTTACCATTAAAGAGTTGTGAATATGGACTGAAGATAAACGTTGATAGAAACCAAATAACTGTAATAATGAATTCGAACCGTGTTCCAGTTTAAAATACTTTAGACATATGGAATACGACAATGAGCAAGAAAGGAAACGATAGTAACTGGAAATAATTTTTTGTTGGCACTAATTAAAATATAAAAATCAGCTGCTGAGCAGAACATGAAACATCAAAGTACTCATAAGATCATTGGTACTTAATGAGGCAGAGAGTTGTACTTTTACAAGAGTAGAAATCAAGAACGTAGATGGTAGGTAATGATTTTAAGAACTGTCTATGGAATCGCTCATAAGCAATGGGGTGTTTTGTAAAAGAAGTAAAAACGAAGTGGCAATGATATACGAAGAACCTTGTACATGGAAAGAATGCGACAAGTGCAGTCGGTTAATATACTCGTCTTCACTGGCCAACAGTGTTAAAGAATATTTAAGGAAAGGCAGCTACATCAGCAACTAACCACTATATTCTACAATCCTGTCTAACTACTTGAAGACAACATCAGAAGCCATAAGTATCATTTAAAAATCTTTTTATATAAAGCTGTAGGCAAGATTTGTTCTGTTTTTGATTTAATAAGAAAATTTTGTGATACTCCAATTTGTTTGGAACACACAATAATGGCGTGTTCAAATTGCGACAATTTTAAGGAGTTGTAACTTTTTTATTTTTTAATGTATTTTGGCGAACAATTTTTTCTTTAGTGTGTAGAATCTTAGGCTATATGTTTATTTAGAGTTGTGTGATCAATAAAAATTTTCATATCTGAGTGTATTATTGTTCACTCGTGTTTTTTGACTAGCATAATTGCAATATGTTGGATAAATGATGTTTACCGTTTAAATATAAGACTTTTACAGTACCATATTTAATTTATTTTAATCATAAATAAGTAAAAAACCAAGATATTTTGATATTTTAAATGATTAAATTAAAAAATTTTAACTTCCTGTATTAGTTCAGTTTGGGGTATGACATACCCCGGAACACCTCTCGTGCTAATTTATCTAGAAACAATAACGCAGGGTTAAATGGTTAAATCTTACGATTATGAAATCTATCTTTGTAGTTTTTCCATAAAAATGTCCGCCACTAGCGGATTGACAAAATTTCTCAGAATAAAATCAGATTTATAATTTATAAATAAAATTTCTTCAAATACAAAATAATTTATCATATGTTGCAAATATTTACAACTTGTATAATATAGTGTATTTCCACAATGTAATGATAATATAAAAGTCGACTCCCTCATTAGTAGATGTTTATTTAGTTGTTTGTTACTTAGTTGCTTTGAATGAAATCAAGTCTATCAATTTATTAATGCTCTTCTTACACCAACGGCAAATTTTATAATTCATTCCAATCTTCTCTTATACGTAACTCTAAATGATATTAAGTAAATGATGTTGAACATTCTTTACGACCGCATTTAACGGCATTGTTCGCATATTTATGAACATACCTTTTTCCTCCGGCGAGATTCTTTCGCGGATACATCCGATCTTATCTCTTTCTCTGCTGTTTGAAAGAAAATTGATACGATTTATTAAAATGCGTTTATTTTCTATTGACTTGTTTCACTTCAGTTGATTCAAAGAGAACTTGGCACTTTGTTAACTGAGGTTAGGTTATTCAGATTTGAAATTTATTATAATCTCCGCATTGTTAGGCTTGTTTGTATGCATATTTAACATTGTTAAGAGCTCGTTTGATTAGCATATTATGATATGATAATGTTTGGAATACATATGTAGATACTTCTAGGGGAGGCTAATAAACCAGTTATGAGTTGTATAAAAAAGAGATACTAGGTGTAAAAAATTTTCACAGGATAAACGCAATATAACAATCTATGGGATTAATAAAAAATCTGATTCTTCTTCAAATTGCTACAGATTTGGCGTTCGTGACATAATATAATGGACAACTACAGTATTGTGCGAATTAATGTGAACAGAGATCGAAATTCAGTTTTCATAAGTTGTCACACCTGCTGTGCCTATTCAGTCAACTGTTTTGTCAAAAAAACAATATAACCTCAAAACCTTATTAGTATATTGTTCAAAACACGTGCTTTGTGTTTTAAATCATGATTATTATTTTGTTATATCTCAGGTTATGTGCAAGTTGATGTTGTTTTCATTTATTTAACTGTGCAATCAGGTTTAACTTTTTAATATGGATATCACTCATAGGAAAAGAGAACGGATCATAACACTTAATGAGCATATACCAATGACTCAGAGGGACATTGCAAAGGAGTGTTGTGTAAGTTTGGGTGCAGTAAAAACAAAATAATTAAACAAAAAAGGGAAACAGGGTCAGTTGAAGTGCAGCAGAAAGGAAAATATGGAAGAAAACGGAAGACTACTCCTCGAGATGAAGCCTTTCTTTTGCGCGATAGCAAACTTGATCCCAGAAAAACAAGTTATGACCTCCAGCAAGATTTAGAAAAGACTGGAATAAAAATTCACGACCTAACGGTACGCAGACGTCTCTTAGAAGGAGGGAGAAGAGCCGTGAGACCGCAGCAGAAACAACTTCTGACAGCGCCTATGATGAAAAAATGGCTAAATCGGGCAAAAAAATACGCTCATTGGAGTTCAGAAGATTGGAAAAAAGTGTTATTATCTGATGAGACCCACTTCCTAGTACAGGGCCAGCGATCAAAATTCGTACGAAAGGCAGCCAATGCGTCACTTTCAGCTAGCCATATTAACCAAACAATTAAACATCCCACCAAAAAATGTTCTGGGGCTGTTTTTCGTACTGAAGTGGCACTCTTATTCCTATTGAAGGTATGATGAACAGTGAAAAGTACAAAGCCATGCTAGGGCAACGCTTAGCTTTAGAGCTTGACAAAGTACAGGCCGAAGGGACTGCAATTTTTCAACAAGATTCAGCTCCGTGCCATGTATCAAAGGTTATGATGAAATACTTCAAGGATTCTTGATTGGCCTGGGAATTCACCTGACCTTAATCCCATTGAAAATTGGTGGGCAATATGTAAGACTAAACTGCAAAAATTTGACTTTACGACAAAAACAAATATGGTGGAATCAGTGATTAAGGTGTGGTTTAGAGATGAAGCAATCACAAACAATTGCAAAAAGCTTGCGGATTCCATTCCTAGAAGACTCCAGGAAGTCATAAAAGTAAAAGGCGGACATACTAAAAACAAATTAATGAAAAAATCTCATGTATGTGTACTTAAATTTACCTTTGGCCCAAATAAACCATATTTACAAATTAATTTTGTTTGTTCACATTAATTCTCACAATACTGTATATCTAAAAATTTTTTGCCGTCTTCCAGAAATCTTTCGCCTATTGAAGGTCTTATTCTATTTATATTCGTGGTACACGGTTTTCATTCATTCTATTATTATGTTTATATCATTGACATCTTTTTTCCTTTCTACATAAGAAAAGTATTAACATGTTTCACTCGATTTCTTATATTCTTCTCAGGATATGCGTGTTTTGCCGGTAGTTTTGCCGCGGGCAAGTACTAGCTTGTCGTGGGAATAGAACGGACAAAGAGCAAACAAAACAATGCCAAAGAGGAAGATGAACACTACATCCTCAGTAATTCCAAAAATATGAATGTAGATACCGTTACGGGCCTTTACGTTACACACACTCGAAAATGAAGATAAAGTACTAAAAAATAGTCAGCAAACCCACGATGAAGCTCAGCGAAGTTCGAAAATGTTTCCAGCGGGCAGTCATCCAAATTTTAAGAATTTTATAGCCGGAAAACGGTTTTTGCAAAAATACGTATGCCACAAATCACAACCATTGGTTCAATATATAATAAATCAGTGCAAATCCTGGTCTATGCTGATGATATCAATATTGTTGGAAGAACGGAAAACGCTGTACGAGAGGCCTATGTACCATTAAAAGAATCAGCTACAAAAATGGGTTTAATAATATACACTAACAAAACGAAGTATATGAAAATAAGCACGTAACCACAAATACTACGACCACTTGTTATAGAAAACGACGTCATCGAAGCAGTGAACGAATTTATATACCTGGGAGCGCTCCTTAACACTGAAATTAATACTACTGCAGAATTTGCACAGCCAACAGATGCTATTTTGGGGTCAATCTTCTCCTTAAATCCACAATTATATATTATTACATCTCGATATAATAATTATATTATTATATCGAGAAATACAAAAACAAAACTCTATAAACCAATAATAAGTAGCATGTTTCAAAAGAAAAGTACTAAGGCAAATTTATGGAACAGTGAATGACAGTGGAGTGTGGAGAAGACAATACAACTTCGAACTTTATAGAATATACCAGGAACCTGATATCGTAAAACATGTTAAGATAGGACGCCTGAGGTGGATAGGGTATGTAATGCGGATGGAACAAAATGACCCAGCTGGAAAAACGCTGCTTGATAAACCCATTGGCCCCCATTGGCCAGAGAAGAAGAGGAAGAAAAAAAGGTTCCTTGATAATATCGATGAAGACATGAGAAATATGTGAGTAGGGGCTAGGATCCAGGTAGGGTTGTAAAGCCAGAATAATGATGAATGTTTTGAAAAGGTTACAATAGCGGAAACGGGATAATTTGGAAATCTTCCACAATTTTCAGGTACGAAATACTATTATTGGAGAAATGTATAAGAAGGGGTATTCAACTAAAAGATAGATAGAGTTAAGTGATGGATTCAAATAAAACTATTAGTCCATTGAAATGGTACATTTTTATGTTTTAGCGTACATTTCTTAAAGAACGCAATTCTATTTTTTTGATAGGTTGAGGTGGTAAATATAAGCTTAAGTTCAAGGTTGGGGGGACGCCACCCTTGTCCCCCGGCCACCATATTGAAAAAAGGGTTTTCGCGTTGTATCTCGTAAATTAGGAACACTACAAAAAATTTCATCAGACATTATTTGTAGCAAACTAAATTATCTGCAACTTTATTTGTATTCTTTTTAATCGTAAAATGGAAAATAAAAAAGTTATAAACAAAAATAACTAAACAATTTTTGAACAAATTTTCTTTTGGACCTTATAACTGTTTTCTCGTAATTTTACAATTGAATGATATCAGAGCAATATCGTAGAGGGTTTTTGCACGATTTATTTTCACTACAAATTTGTAAATTTCCTTAATTTATCTGGGTTTACAACGCTCCGAAGTTGACAGGGTTCTTGATTACCTGTAAGAATACGATACAAACAAACCATTAGACTTAAGTTTTCTTTTATATACTTTTTTATTCATATTATTTCAAATTTATTTATTTATTATTGTCATATTTATTCCAAGATGGCGAGTATTCAAGAACCCGGTCAACTTCAGAGATCAGAGAAATGAATTAAATTAAACAAATTTGTAGTGAAAATTACTTTATCAACCCTCTATAATCTTGCTTTGATGTCATTTTATTGCAAAATGACGAGAAAAAGTTTTTTTATTGTAAAATGATAAGAAAAAAAGTTATAAAATCCAAAATAAAATTTGTTCAAACATTTTTAGTCATTTTTGTTAATAAGTTTTTTATTTCCCATTTTACGATAAAAAGTAATAGAAATGAAGTTGTAGACATGTGCTACAAATAATGTTTTATGTAATAATATACAATGACAATGTCAATGCATATTAAAGACGACATTCTCTCCCCAATTAATAATAAATATATTTTAAATGCTGAATACTTATCGAGTCCTAACTAGACGTGATACAAATAATATACAACTGCCTAACCTCAAACACTCATTCAAACTTTCATACCCACCCAGAACAAAACAAACAATGTATCCATATGATAAAAATTAGGGTGCATATGAAATCAACTCGACATGTGATAGCCCATGCTACCGAGGACGTAGATTCAGAGGTACAGAAAAAGGGATGAGTTTCTAGCAATAAAATCGTTCGCAATTAAAAAGGTACTGGTTATTTTCTAATTACCTATTGTTCCTATTTTGTGTCTGGTTTTCTTTCTATTTTTTAAAGTTACATGTAGATTTCCCACAATTTTCCCCTCGGACTGCAAGGTCCACACACATAAATAAACACTTTAAGATAAAATAAACCAAAAGATGTAATCACATGATATTGGAGCTCAACAGAACTATGATTTTGGGAGTATGTTAACGATTACGCTGTAATACTTCTCCTTCCCTTCGTAAAAACCTCGTAAAATATTAAAAGAAAGAGTACTATTTTTAATCTCGTATTAATCAAAGAGAGCAATAGCATAACATTTTAAAAAAGTAGTTTAGGAGATTAATGGTTGAAGCCACGCACTATGCAGAAAAACTTTAAACTTTTGAGTCCACAATCCAAAATAGATATAATGGGACAGACTAAAATACATGCAAAATTCAGATAATTGACAGTTTATTTTTTTCTAATGTTTTTTTAATGTAGTACTATGTAATTAGTTAATTACTAATAATATAGGTTCACATGGGCAGCTTATGGAAAGCTAAGAGATGTTTTCCAATCAGCTCTTCCCATCTGCTTGAAGAGAAAAGTCTTCGATCAATGTGTGCTGCCGGTTCTAACCTATGGTGCGGAGACGCTAACACTTACTAAGACGTCCGCAAACAAAATTCGAACAACACAGAGGGCAATGGAACGGTCCATGTTGGGATTAACCCTGAGAGACCGAATACCCAACACAGAATTGCGCCGTAGATCCGGAGTAACCGACGCAATCAAAAGAATGTCAACCTTAAAATGGAACTGGGCAGGGCACGTCGCGAGAACGAAGGACGGCAGATGGACAAAACGCATTCTTGAGTGGAGACCCAGACAAGATGCCTTTAGGAATAGAGGACGACCACCAACAAGATATACGGATGACCTGAAACGGACACATCAAAATTGGATGCAGGCGGCTCAGGACAGAAATTTGTGGGGTGAACTACGGGAGGCCTATGTTCAGCAGTGGACGAGTATGGGCTGAATGATGATGAATATAGGTTCAATAAGCAACAAAAAATAAAATATACTTACTTTAACAGAACTAATTAATAATAAAGAATGTTTATTTTGTTGGCAACTAAATATTGGGACATGAAACAAATTTTTATTTTTAAAAAGAAGTAGCATCGCCCTGACTTTATGAACGCTCGAATTAAGTTGGGCGTTTACTCGACTAAGGATATGTACTGTGCAGAGGTAAAATCATTGGAAATCTGCTCTATTCTGGCTTTAGGTTAATGTAATGTCCGTTATTCGTACGTGTCTGTTTAATTTCATGTTATAATGTTGCAATTACATTTAGGTTAGGACTGTTAGAAGGCCCTTGAAAGGACATTTATGTAACTTCCCTTACGAGTATTTCTTCAACCTTTTTTGCGATTTTTTACTAATATTCTCGTATTCCTAGCATAAGTAAATTTGGACGAGCCGAACTTTTACCTCTTTTATCTAAGATACTTCATGTTTCCTCATAATGCTTAATTCTATTCCAAACTTTGCCACTTCAAGGGTTGATTTATTATGACAATAATTTTTAATCACGAACTCAAGAATTTTTGAATTTGTTGAGATACCAAGTATAATGATTTAGACCATTTGAAAAGAAATTAGTTGAAGAATATAGTTTAAGTTTGTAAGAGTGTCCGGCTGCATTGTATTCGTAGCCTAATTGTCTTATATTGTGTGGTATTTAGCAGTTACTTTATTTGGCAGATACTGTCCCATTATTTAGTTGTCACTAACTTTTACATACTTTGATAATCCTTACGACATTAATAGGTTATGTGGGTTATATATTATAATATTAATTACGTTTTGTAATAATATATAATGAATATGAAACTCTTATTAAACCTGTTCTGACATGCGCGTCAGAGACATGGACTATGGTAAAAAGCGACGAAGAGAAATTAATAGACTAAGGTGGGTAGGACACCTTGAAATAATGGACACTGGAGACCCCCAAAGACAGATATTATATCAAGAGCTAGTAGAAGCCAGGAATATGGGCAGATCGAAATATAGGGGAGAATGGAGACTAATTCCTGAACAGGCCAAGACCCACCCAGGGTTGTAGAGCCAAAGATGATGAATAATATATAATTTATTATTGCTTATTTCAATATTTTAAAAAAATAATAATAAATTAACAGTCAAACGCCTCGATTTGTTATATATTTTTATTTTTCCCAATACACAGTAGTTAAGGCTCGTAGTGAGTGGATCGACGCACAATAAAACATGGCGATAAACGTCTCGGTGATGTTCATTGATTAATTCCAATCGGAAGACATTAATATGCTAGAAAATCGGAATATACATGCACATTAATCAATCTGATATATTATACGAGGATAACTAAAAAAGAAAGTCTTTGAACTATCAAAGGTGGCATTGCTAAAAATTAATAATTTAACCACAACAATTTTTTTAATGGTTTTTCTCCCACAGAAATTAATATAAATTTTTTCAAATTTCATAAGGAGTGGATCACTTTATTACCAATCATAAGAAGTGGATAGCAAAATTTAAACATATTTGTAAATCGCTTGATGACAATCCACACTCGGGAGATAGAGTGTAGAGTAGATATTACCGATCAAAATATCAAGGAGGTACGTAATAGAGTTCTGGATAATCTACGATGATAGCCTGTAGACAGTGTCAAAATAAGGATGAAAGAGCTTTGTGCAGGTGGAGCTAGAGCATTTGATAAAAGCCGATACATACAAATGGAAAATCAATTTTCATGGAAATGTTTAAATCATTTTACCTGAATCCATCCGATTTACTGCGCCACTTTGTTAGTATGTATGAAACGTGTGTTTTTTCAGTTTACAATGAAATCAAAATGTCTTAAACAGTGGGTAGAAACAAGCGGGTCTGTATCATAGAGAGTAATACATGAGCTAGAAAAATTATAGCATTCCAAGAATTCCGAACATATTCAATTAATTGTCAGGACATCAAACAATTAATTGGGATAGTTTCTTGATCGATTAGACAAATAAATAAGGGAAAAGGTCCGATTCACAAAAAAAAATATTTCATCAACAATTTGACAATAAGAAAATTGGAATATTTGAATCAATAATTGTCGAAATATAATCATTCTTAATAAGGTTTGGTTTCTTCTAACATATATCCCATTCCAAATCATAAAAATTAAATTACTTAAACCAAGATCTTTATATTTTGCTCTCGTATATCCACTACATATAATGATATTATGTTATCAACAAAAATGTTTACTTATGTAAAATTATGAATTGCGTCCTAATATTTTACACCAAAGAAGTTTGTTGTATATTGTCAATATGAATTGATAAATAAATTCCACGGAAATATAAGCTTATATTAAAAATAGAACCCCTGCTAATGTTTTTAAGTACGCCTATGAACTAATACAAAAAGAATATCAAAAATGACAGTAACCTTGTAGGGCTCCAGATCCTGTCCTAAACCATCCTGACTCCTGTATGACTTGACCAGGTCGCTGACATATTCCCACACTCCTTCTGCCAACGCTCCGTTGTCCCATGCAGCTGCTCCTAATTCCACGTGACGTACCATGTCGGTTTCGTAGACACTCCTCGCGCACAAATCGAGAAACGACGTATTTATTGTTTAATCAAGTTTAATGAATCATTCGAGGTCGAAAACTACTGTTTTTATAAACGCTCGTATATTTAGAGGATTTAGTTGCCGGCATTTTATGAAGAAGGGAGATTTTTGCGAATTCTGAAAGAAACCTTGATTAAGAGCCACGGTCATTTATTTTTAGTTATTTACACTACCCAACATAACGAAGACATTTTTGTTTGCATACAAATATTTTTAGAATTAATCGATGTTGTACAATAATGGTGATTATACGACGTGGCTATCCAACCGTACAAAGGATGTTAAATGATAAAAAAAGCATTGAAAAGTAATGTTGTCAAATACTTCTTGAGAATATCTCGAAGTCATGATATAGTAAAGGATATAAAACATGAGACAGATAACTCTATAATGCTTTCAAGATTCCGCAAAGAGATGGTTTGAAGAAATAAGTACTTAACAATGAAAATGTGGAAAGATAAGAGAAAAATATATGATATGATCTTAAGACTAGAAGAGATACTTACAGAATCAAAAGCAGTTTAAAATTTGCCCATAAAGACCCTAAAACAAATCAGCAATATATGTGAAATATACGACACCGTTAAATGGGACTGACATTGACAATATTTCTGGTATGTCCACAAAAAAAGAAAAATGGAGCTTAAAACCAGTGGAATTCAAAGATACTTTCAATGAACTTTAAAGGATGAACATCCAGACCAAGAATTTAATAAAAAAAAATTAACCACAAGTAGTAATGACCTGTCGTAGAAAGAAGTTTAGTTAAAAAAAAATGCAAACCTAAATCTGCAAAATATGCTAAATTTCCTGAAATATTTAATAATGACTTAAAATAGTTTCTGGCTATGTTGAGTAGAATATTTAACAATTCATTCAGCTAAATTTAAATAAAAATAAATAAACCCTGCTCTCATAACACTTATTTTATTTATGTTATGGATTAACAACTAAATTTTTAATATTACTTTTAAATATCCGCCAAAGAACTAAGAGAACAACTATTGTCCATTTCAGGAATTTTCTGCATTCTCTGTAGGTTTTCTAAAAAATTGCAAACATACAGATTTCATCTTGCACAAGTGTGTTTAGATCATGTAGAGGACTTCTGCGCAGTTACAAATCTAAACATTAATATTTAGTAATAATTTTTTTTAAATTACCCTTTTGGCATGTCGCTTAATTATCATCAGGGGCAAGATTTGAATTTGGGAACAGGCCTATCTTGTAGGAAATTTAATTTTATTAATTTGTTATAGATATAAAGTTTCCCTAAAATCAATAGTTATCGAGATAAATGAAAAAATGTTACGAAAAACGTGATTTCCAACCCCTTTACTACCCCTGTAAAGAGTGCTGCCAGAAAAAATTTCTTTACAAGGTTATTCTCTCACCACACTCAAAAATGATATATACATAGCTATAAAACCGCAGATATAAGTTAAAATTTTAAACGTGAAACACCAAATTCACTGGTGGTTCATAAACGTTATAACTATTTTCAAAAATAATTATAACAACTAATCAATACCACATAAAGAGCTGGTCATAGCAGATGTAGACGAAGGAATAAAGTTACTTGCGAACGATTGAACAACATAAGTTACACAGACGATACCGTTACCTTCGGAAGCGCCTTGAATCATTTGAAATGTGGTGCTACAGACGCATACTGAGAATCAGCATAATTATTAAACAGCTCAAAATGGAACATATGAGCCACAGCCACGTAATGCGTAACGAAGATCAGTACAGCCTGCTTCAAATCATTCTTCAGGGTAAGGTGCACGGCAAGGGTGGCCCAGGAAGACGTAGGATATCGTGGCTGCACAATATACTAGATTGGTATAACTTAACGACTACAGAACTTTTTAGAACAGCAGCAGCAGTCAATACAGTTAGAATAGTCATGCTGGTAGCCAACATCCATAACGAATAAGCACTGCAAGAAGAAGAACCGTTACCCTTACTATTTTTATGCGTAAGAACATATTTATAAGCTAATAACCAGTCAGTTTGAATTAATAATTAATTTGACATATCTTAACTCTCACATCGACGATGTACCTTTGACTTAAATGATTTGATTTAATTCTTATAAATTTAATTATGGCGCAAGTGCAAAGACTCGCCGGAGAGATTGAAAACTAAGAACTAGACCTAACTAGAACTAATTAGAAAAATAAAGAATTACCAAACGGCAAAATAATTAGACCCACATGTGATAAACAAACTATTTTCATTGAATAAATTAAACTATTGCAACCACAACACGCCCAGTATTAAAAATATCAAAAAGAGCACGATTCTGAATGATTCAATTTCAGAAATTAATAAAAATTTACGTCTTCACGGAAAGCACCCATAAAATATTTAACAAAAGTGAATCCTTTCACCCTAAGTGAATAATTGAATTCTTGGAATCCTTCAACCTCTAAAAGGTACATAACTTTCAATTTCATCAACCGATCACAACAAACAACGCAACAAATATTTGCCTACATTTTATGTACACAAGCTTCACAAAAACACAGTCTTCTATAAAGGATCGCTTCATAATTGAAATGCTCTTTAAAAATTCCACAAATCTCCATGACTCAAGTTCGGCCTAAGTGAAATAATAATAGAACAGTCTAGAAGACCCGCGACAACAGCAGGTGCCTTCGAACGACCCTCCGTATAATTCCACCCCAAGCTTTAGATTTTCTGGAAAATTCCTCGGGGATGAAAATAATATTTTTAAATCAATTATTAAAATAACTCGTTTTAAGTTTGAAATATGTTTTAAGGCGTATCTTATGGATGGTTACGAGGGTGATACAAAATATTTAGTTTATTAAAAGCAATTTTACATCAAATTTGGGAGAAGAGCAGAAAATGTTTTCAATTTTATGAAATAAATGGATCCATTTCTACCACGTGAATATGTGATTTAAAATGAATACGAAATATATTTGTATGCTCCATTTATATAATTATGAAAATATTGGGATTGAAAGGTTAGATTACGTCATTAATATACATATCAGGATCCAAAAACTTGAAATTCAAAACAATCTACAATAAAGTAAGAAAATTTGAATACATAAAAAAATATGGTAAAAGGGGAATTGGAACTTGTATAATTTATATACGAAAAAAAAACAATGATAAGGTAAGTATTTTGATTTGACAGACCAGATTAATAGCATATAGAGAAATAACTGCATCCAATATTATATTAAGATATTAAATCCAATTATGAAATGAGATATTAAAAACAAACAAAACACGTGAATTTTTATAGGAAATGCGAGGGAAAAATGTGATGGTTATAAGAAAGAGAGAGAATAGTGAAAATATGTGTAAACACAAACAAAACATAAACATAGATAAATACATTGAAAGGAACTACTTCTTGACATTACTTTGATTGACAAACGAAATTAAACATTAACGAGGTCAGAATGGCATATTTAAGAATAAAATCTAATCAAACTGTACAAAAAACTATTATAAATTTTATGTTTAAATTTATTATTTGCTAATAAATGCTTGTTAAAAATAACATAATTATATTAATCCATAACAAAATAAAATCCTTCCAAAACATACTTTTTTGACAACCTATTATCCCCAATTTACTCTCACAAGTTCACTGTCAACTGTCAAAACAAACACATCACAATCCATTTTTCAAATTTTATAAACTATTTTTTTTTTACATATGTGTTTTACCATAAAACGAATATTGAAGAAAAAGTGAAGTGAAAATTTTCACTGATAAATATTGCGCAATATTAAGTCTTTTGTACCGAAAACACCATCCGAAATACTGAATAAACATCCAAAACGGTAGAAACTTTTTCACTCGCAATTCCCAAATGGAATATTAATTATTCAGAAGTTATATTTTCACAAAACCTCACTAAATAACACGTTGAAATTATTTTTGTCAAATGACAGTTCGGATCATCACTTCAAAATCACCTTTTCGCGCGCAGAGTTAATCATAATCTAGCCGGCTGTGATTGAATACACCGTTCGCATGTCGATTAGCGTTTGTTATGAAAGCGCGTAGTAGTACAAATACACAACACACTAGATCTGCTCGAAGATCGGGCTACCGGCCGCTGTCGTTCTGTCGTTTCGCCTTCGCCCGGTTTTAGAGTGTAAATGAGAAATGAATGGGTAGCGCGAAATGCCAAAAGGAACTTGACGGATTAGGCAGGGGTGTACGTATCGAAGTCGCTTTGTATTTTATCAATTAAATTTTTCTTATTTTAATAAAAAAATATCCCTTTTAATACCATTGAGACTATATAATTTTAATATTATTTTAATAATATTTAGGTATTTTTGATTTTTGTTGTTTTTAAGCAATGAACGATTTAACAATATGTCAGATTTTTGTAAAACAAATAACAAATATATAGATTGTTCCAAAAGTTCGTATATGCCAAGATATTTCCTAGTTTTGGTACACACTGTATTTATCGCATTGAGGCTTGCCTTAGATAAGAAAACATAAATTAAAAATGTTTCTCTGTTCAGCTATCTAGAAAAATGTACAGGGTGTCAAAGTACAGGAAAGTACTCGATAAATGGTAAAATTTTGACAGAAGCTGAAAACGAGAAATAGTTACGCCCTCTGTAGTAAACATCTACAATCTTTTATGTACAATAGAATGCAAAAATTAATATAGTCAAAGACGTTTAGTCACATGGTAAAAGTTTTTGTGTATATTTTTACAGACGTGCGCACTTTTACTATATCACTTCGTATACTGTTGCCTTTTTGTCTCCAGATCCTGTTACTATGTGTTTGTCATCAGTGGAGATATCGCAACTCAGAACACTTACGGATTCTTTGGATTGGAATATACTGGCGCCATATGACGTCCTCCCAAGCATTCAGCAAGTTATCTTTACCGGTAGAAACGAACCATTTGCCACACGTTGCGAATCTCAAACTAAGTACACAGCTCTCGTGTAAATGCAACTGATATTTGTCTGCTTTCGTGGCGTGCAACACTTCGACATGAGAATTCTCCATTCCGACTGCCAGCTATTCTCCCGTTGGGCAATAACCCAAAGAGAAGATCTTAATGCCTTAAATTAACCTCAAAGTTTGAAAAGATAAACTGATCAAATTCCGTTTTCTGCATTTTTTTAACAACATAAGGCAAGCTGATAATGGTTTGTAAATTTTTTCTGGAAAAGACATACATACATACTTTAATTGAAAAATGGACAACTTATATCTCTGATGGACAAGCAAGTAAAAACTTGAAATTTGGCTGAATGTTAGTTCCTAATGAGTAGAATAAGGGGTAAAAATTGAAGTTGTAGACTTAAGGATTATAGGAGTTACAGACCTGAGAAAATGGCAAAAAATCATTAATTTGAGCGTTTGCGGTGGAGTAATTAAAATTCAAATAAACTGTCTAATAAAAATGAATGTATTTTCACTAAATTTCACAATAAATAAAAATTTATACTATATTATAGAAATATTAACCTTCATTTAAAAGAAAACAGCAGGATTTGCCCTGAAAAAAAGACTGTGTGCCTGTGCGCATCGAAGGAAAGCCAGTCCACAAACAAAAATATCTTCTATGCATCATAAGTAAAATCAACAACATAACACTGCCGTGGTTCACTGTTTTCAGAAATATTTCATTGAAGACTTAAAAGCTATTGCTCCAGCTGTCAAAAGAGTAATTTATTTCACTGATGGTGAAAATAGCTAATATAAAAATAAAAAAAATTCCTGAATACCTGTCATCATGAGCAAGATTTGGTACACAGGCTGAATGGCAATTTAAAAGGTATTCAGTATTATTATGTTAAAAGTGAAGAAATCCTACAACATAAATCACAACTTGAAGAGAGATTTAAAACTAGTTTAAAAATTCCTGGCACGCATTCTTTTCATCGAATCGTACCAATCTCAGAAAATAAAGTCAAATGTTTTAAAACGTCCCAGGCAACTAAATCTTTAGAATTTTTCACAAGTCACTCCATTTCCCTAAGTGAAAATGATGTAATAGCCTGTGTGTATGATGGAAAGTGGTGGCTAGGGGTAATAAAAACTGTCAGCATTGAACATCATGATTGCTATGTGCAATTTTTTGAACCTTCTGGACCCAGAACATCATTTAAGTTAAGTGCTCATGATAAAGATTGGGTGCTTTTTCATAAAATCTTAAAGAAAATCACACCCTTAGAACTAAAAACAGCAACTGGACGTAGTCACAACATATCTCAAGATTTATGCGATGAAATATCCCAACTTCTGAACTGAAATTGTAAATGAAGGTTAATATTTCTATAATGTAGTATAAATTTGTATTTATTCTGAAATTTGGTGAAAATACATTAATTTTTATTTCATTAGACAGTTTATTTGAATTTTAATTACTCTACCGCAAACGCTTAAATTAATGATTTTTTGCCATTTTCTCAGGTCTGTACAGTTAATTTCAAATTTTTACTTGCTTGCCCAAACTTTGAAATTGATATAAGGGCTTAAACTTTGAAATTTTTCAAAAAATTACATTTTGAGATTTTTTTTTAAATTGACTTAAGTCTCAAAGTTTTTTCATTTAAAGTATGTATGTATGTATGTCGTTTCCAGAAAAAAATTACAAACCATTATGTTGTATTATGTTCTTATGTTTTCAAACTTTGAGGTTAATTTAAGACATTAAGGGGAGTTTGTAATTAAATAATGCTATAGACAATTTTTTTAGAGCATACTTTTTCACACAGTTTGGTTTTTGATTTATTGTTCTAGAAAAAATCTAAGTGAAAATATTGGCTAAAGAACGAAGCCATGTTTTCCGTGAAAATGAGCGACAGGATGAAACATTTAAAATAAAATTTAATATTTTTATTTTAAAAAAATAAAATTTTTTTAAAATAAAAATATTAAAAATAGTCAAGCAACCAACTTAATTTATATTGGACCACTTCGTATGGATTGACCCTATCAAATGATCTTTATTGAAGCGAAGCTTCTATACTGGAGTTGTATTACTTTTTTCTTATAGTAAAATGCTGAGGCGAGTGAAATAGAGGTTCTTCATATCGATTCACTACTCTCGATCCATTCGTTTTTAGGCATAACATATTCAGTCTAAACCATAGTATAAAGCTTCGAGCTAGTCTACTATACCGCCTACTGTACCATCTATTTTGTATATTTTATTATTAATTTATTATTTAGTCTTTTTACGGGACTTTAATAATCTATATTTTAACATAATATAATTTGTTTAAAATATAAATATTGAAATTATTTTCTTTAATTTTAAAAAAATTATTTAAATTTTAAAAATACAGAAAACATAGTATGGTGCTTCGTTAATCTACTGTACCGCTTACCGAATTAATTTAGTAGGTTTTCTAAAATAACTAGTTTTTTTGTAAGGTGAAATTCATAAAAGAATAATGGTCTGAAATTTTCAACCATTCGTTACACCTCTGGATTTTTTTCCGACTGCCGACGTGTCCCATGTACACGCGCCTATTTTTGTTTTGTTTTGTGAGACTAATGTATTATATAGTGTGCGTCCGTATGTTTGTGTAACTACCCTTTTAGTCGAGTCGGTATCGGTTTACTGGAGAAAATATGAATCATGCTTGATGTCCGATAAAACGGAGGGTGATGCTTTGATTAATGATATAATGGATTAGGCTGACACGGACAAAAGTTATTTATAAGGCCATGTTTATATCTTCATCGGTTTTATAATACCTTTTAAGTTTTATTTCAAATTTGAAATGAAAGTTAAACAAACGAAGTGAGATTAATAATTTTGCGAAACTCGTGTTTTACCAGGTACCAATTGAATATTTGAAATGCTGTGTATTAGTCTAGGAAAAAATAAGAATTGCAACATCGCATTAAATAATAAAAAAAGTCGTATACACCATTCAATAAAAGATACTTGATGATGACACAACGAAAATGCTCGACATCCACATACATTTTTGGGATTAGTTTTCCGCTAAAATTTTTTTACCATGCTTTACGATTTTTGTTCATTTGTTTGTTATTGTTTTTGTTAATTTTTTGTTGTTTTTAATACAACTTCTCGTGCCATCATTCGGTAATGTTCTGTTGTTTCATTTAGTTTATCTGTTTATCTTTCTTCCTTTTCTTCTATTTTCGCTTACACCTTAAGTTGATTAAAAGTCGATGCCAAATAGTTTAATTTATACAGTTGTTCAAAGTAAACATGTTTATGTTTTTGACAAAAGGAATACTCTTAGTACAAAATAAAACTGTTTTATCAGAATTAGGTTTGTCAGATATGGTCTCTCCTGACTTCCATATTTTCCCAACAATTTGGAAATATATAAAAAAAGAAATTTGTAAATAAAATACGTCTGTGTCGCACACATTAAACATTGCACAAAGTGTAATTAACTAGTAATTAAATTAAAAAGAGGAAAAAAAACTAATTATTACACTTCTAAACTAATGGTTTTTTCAATTGTTTTTTTATTACTAAAGTTTTGTAGGTTTATATAATTTTTAAAATGATTCACTCCTATTCATTTTCATATATTCAACAATATTTACATTTTCTCATTGTGTACCTTATTTTTAACACTTTCCAAGAAGGAAACTCCCCGGTTATTAAAAACTATTTAGTCCAAACATTACCGCATGTTTACCGAGGTCTGATTGACAGATTTTCGGCGAAGATGCTTGAATAGCAACCCTAAGGACCCATGACCCGCCCCTATCATATTACAAAGAAATGATTCATTGTTGTATTTTCAACAAAAACGACGGCAATTTTCAAGAAACGCCTATTATAGTTACATATTTACGACAGTTCTAGAATTCCTAGATTTTTATTATTTAGACCCTAGCAAATTCAACTATATTTTTTTCGCGGAAAAATTTAGTAAACAAGCTTCAAACTGTTGCTGAAGATATCAAGACAACGTTAAGTTCCAAGAATTATTTGTTCAGAAATTTCTCCTAAATGATATATTTTACAGACATTGGAAGAGTATGGTGATTTATTATGAAATAGATACGAAGTTTTAAGACCGAAAAATGAAAACAAATATTTATTATCTAAAGCAGATTCTTTTTCAAAATATTTGCCATTAAAATCAATACACTTTTGCATGTATTGGAAAGAACGTTTTCACTTGAACGAGGTAACTCCAAGATATGTTTTAACTTAATCGATTGTTTGCTAGAGTATTACAGATCAACGCTGTTTAAAGGCATGCATTGATAATATAATAAACCAACCATTATCCTTATTACACGGCTAATGAGAAAAGGCCTAGAAAGAGGCTCCTAGAAAGAGGCTTCTAAAGGGATATCTTTAAACGACCATGTAGACCAATAAATATTTTAGAGGATGCAAAAGAAAGTTATAAAGAGATAATAAATGATGTCTGAGATCTATAAATACAATTGGTAAAGAAGGCACCAAGGACAAATGAAATAACAGAGTCCTAAAAGATCTACTAAAGAAGGCAGTGTATATATTACTCATTAACAGCTAAGGCTTATGACACTTCTCATCCAGCTTGTAAGATGTCCACTCTTGTAACCTGTTCTCTCAGTTTTTAGTGTCAACGGCTGTTAAATTAGAAATTAAAAAATTTCGAACCCGGTTCGCAAGCCAGTAGCTAGATGGATGAATAACTCCAGGTACAATAAGGCCATGATATACATGATCGAGACGTACTTAGCATACAGGTAGTTCAGAGTTCAGATAGGTCAAGTCCTGTCTAGGACCTGGAGTGGTATAGGGAGCAATAATGTTACCTTTTATGTACACCATTCCTTCCTCTTCAAGTGCCATATCAGAATTATCCGACGTTGGCGATCACCATTGCGACGGCTTATCGATCTTCTGTCTTCCTGAAGACCTGTTTCCTTCCTCACCTCTACAAATCTATTCTTCCGTTAAGGACCAGTTGCAGTATTCCATATCAATTTCCCCTCAATATATGTCCTAGATAAGACATTTCTCGGTGTTTAATAATCTTTAATAATTCTATATCTTTGTTGACTATCCTTAGTACTTCCTCATTAGTTTTCTTGCTGTTCACGGTATCATGCTTGATACTTTTGGTGTATGCTTTGGTACACCATATACACATTTGATATCTCAAATACACCGGGAACACGGGTAAGTCAAGGGATACCTGTATACAATGGAATTGTTTCATGGAGTCTTAACAGTCAACAATATCTTGCATGACTGCGAGGTACTAGGTCACGGGCGGCAAATACCTTTTGGAGACAGACTCCAAAATGTCTGGTATCCATCCACTGGATCTGTGGATAATACAGGGTTTCAGAATCCTGGAACGGGTACCATCAGGAAATAGAAGATATCCAATAAGCCGATTGGCTGCCAGACAGACGGCTTCCAGGAAAAAAAACAGCATCATCATACTAACGCTAATGTATGCGTCAGTTTTATGAGACATATATGTACAATAAACAGGAAAAAAGATACAAACAATGCAAAACAAGAGGAAAGCTGCAAATATTCCTTTCTTATTCCTACCTAGCCAACAGATTTATGTACAGAAATGCCAAACAACAAAAAATATTTCAAATTATGGACGAAAAGGCGCGAAAGATATACACTGAACAGATACACCATTCAAACCATATCCGAAGGCACACAATTAGTTTTTAGTTTGTTTAGCATTAGGTCACTTCTTCTTGGAGTGGCTTTCCCTATCGAAGATCGTCAATAATTTTTCTATTATTTGTGTCTTTCTCAGCAAAACGTTCGAGTACAAGCCTGCCAAATCTCGTATGTTTTTAATCCAGGAGCAATATCTTCGTCCTGGTCCAAGTTTTCCGCTTATATATATATATATATATATATATATATATATATAATATATATATATATATATATATATATATATATAATAGTTCACCTATCTTGTCAAACAGGCATTGTAGGTCTTCAGACAATTATGACTGTCATCGGCATATCTTATGTTATTAAATATATTTCGAAACTGTTTTCCTGTGGCATGTCGCATGTCACACACACACACACATATATATATATATATATATATATATATATATATATATATATATATATATATATATATATATATAATAGTTCACCTATCTTGTCAAACAGGCATTGTAGGTCTTCAGACAATTATGACTGTCATCGGCATATCTTATGTTATTAAATATATTTCGAAACTGTTTTCCTGTGGCATGTCTAAGTTAAATATGATTATATGATTGTAATCAAATTTAGATTTTATAATTGTTGTTTGAAGTTTCAATTTCCACTCCGAATATGGTATTTAAAAAAGAATAGTTATTTTAAAAAATAGTGAGATGTTATTATAACAAAGAAGTTGTCTATCGGTCATGTTTTTCAATCTGACGGGTGACTTACTTTGGCCTCGATCTTGTAGACAAATAGCTATGTTTTTAGTTGAAAATTCTGAGGGTGGTATTTATTATCCTCGGGATGGTATCAAATTTTGACTATTTTTTGTGTTTGTGTATAATGTGTTTATGTATTGTGTGTTGTATACGTATTTTTGATGAATATTTCATGCTCGTTTATCTTGACACTTAGTGGTCTTGTGGTTTCCCCACAGAAACTGTTACATTCACAAGGTATTTTATTGGGACCGTGCAAGTTCGGAACAGCGACACCTGGTGTCGTAAATCAGCAAAATTTACTGCGCTTTTATGTTAGATCGAGGTTACCGGATAACTGTCAAGGACGTAGCCCCAAAAAAGAATAGGAAGAAAAAGTAAGATTGAGGTTATGTCAGTATGTTATTAAAAGGTAATCGTTGTATGTAGTGTAAATACAAATAAATATATTATTAAATTACAGCATTACTGTTAATATAGATGCAATAATAAAAACTGGATTTGAGAAAGTAAATCACCAAATAACTTTTCAACCAAGCACTGAGTCAAAGGGAAAAGCTTTAGTAGTGGCAAATGTCAAAAAAGAATGGAAGAATTAAGAAAAATAAATTATCATACATAATGCTAAGGCATAAATTAGCAGGTTAAGCCTATGATATCATCATATTGGTTTGAACAATTAATTCTTTTCCTGTAAACTTTTGGACAGCGAATATATTAATGCATCTTCAGAAAAACTTGAACTTGATGCATTTTTGTAAACTTCAAAAAAATAAAACTTAAACATTAAACTTGATTTTTGGGTTAAAATGAACTCTAAGTGAGTGTGAAACTAAAATTTACACTTAAAAGTGAACTTTTATTTATTATATATTTCAAACTGACTTTAAAATCGGGCGCAAGGATAATGCGTAATTTAGGTTATGTTACTTATGCTTTTTTATGATATAAATCCACTTTTCTCTTTGTAGCAGCTTTGTGCTGCGAAGTTGGAAACGAATAAAACTTAAATTGACAATTTTTTGTTGTATTTTTATAATTTATAACACAGCATTTCCTAAATCCCATTTTCTTCAATGACAGAAAGTTTAAATAAACAAACGAATATGAAATATGACAATTGACAATATGAATTTATGAAATCTATGAAATGTGCAGTAAAAAATGCAAGATTTCTCCGCTACTCGCGCACGATCGTTTCTCGTATCCCGTCCAAGTACTTGCACGTCGCCAATAGATGCAGATCTTCGATCTATCTTGTGTGTTGTTAGCTTTGATAACCTTTAGCCTTTTTTCCATCGGCCTACTAGATCCTAGATGGGAACCATCGACCCACTAGATTCTAGATCATTCACAGCGATGTGAATGCGATTCGTCCGCTTGGCCCGTTTGGCTATCTGACCGACTTGGTTGTGTTTCTATGTTTGGGTTTATTATCCTTACTTATTTTGTAGTCGCTAATGAAACCTCTCATATGCGAGATTCTCTTAAAAAATGGCGTTTTAATATTAAGAATTGACATTTTTACGTCGTTCTACTTCTATAATGGCGGAATGTCACTCTTCCCCGTCGTTTTATTTCCTTACTCTCTGATCTTCTTTACTCAAATTCTGTTTCCCAACAATTATTCATGACCTAAACAAAAAATTCGAAAACATGTTTGTGTTATAAACCCCCTTCATCCCACGAGTACAAAGGTTAGAACAGGGTGTTTCTAATTTGATTATTACTGCATCTAGATACCGTGGTAGATAATTGGCAGCGAGGGGTGCTAATTTTTGGTTATCTTATTGACTGTGACGAATTTAGATTCTAAAAGCACAAGGGTGGATGATTTTATTAAAATTAAGGTGGTAGTAGAACGGGTGACGTAAACGGTGGGTTATTAATGTAATGAAAAAAGATATTTTCTTTCCTGTTTAACTCTAAAAGCTACTGTGCTTTTATATATGTTTATTACCGAAGGGGTGGGAAGTTAATAGGGAAAGGTAGTGGTTTTGGGAGGGGTGGATTCGAATTAATAAAACAAACATAATATGCACGATACAATGCTGGTATATGGCATTAGACTCTCAATAAGTGAAAAGAAATGAAGTAGTTCATTTTAAATATTGGATGTATAATTATACGAGGTCAAGATAAAAAGTCTTCATTAACTTATAGATACAAACCCATTGATGCAAATAAATTTGCTGCAAAAGTAAATAAAAAATGAGAATTTGATCACATTCTGGATAAAGGAAATTAAGATTGGGCATTTTATTGCAGGTGAAATCTTAAAAATTACATAGAAGTTATCGAATATTTATCAGCCACAGAATTCTGAGGAAGACCCTTGATTATGTAAACCACTAAACTCCATACTATATCAGATTATGCTCCAGACATAAGCAAATCAAAAGGTGAAACAGAAGATTTTTATAATAGTCTCCCAGGATGCTCTTTACAGGATACAGAAAAAATAATTCTTGGAAATCGTAGCGTAAGAATAGGAAATAGTACACAATATAAAAAGCGATTTAACGAAGACAATAAATCGTAACGGAGACTCCTCATTGAATTGTACGCTCAATTTAACACGATTCCCCCACAAACCCAACACAAGTACATTTACCAGAATGCACAAGATCAACATTCAACGATAAGCTAGATAATAATAAAAAGAGAAACAAAAGAAAACAATAGCACTAATCAAGGACAAAATCTAACCTTCAGAACGAAAAGAAATACATAAGGGAACCTGGATGTCTCCTAATGAAAAGACGGTTAACCAGATTGAATACGTATTGGTGGAAAAAAACGACATGAAATTTATAAAAAATATATCAAGTATGAGAGAAGTCGAAATATATTCGGACCATTTTCTGGTTAGGGCTACATGTGGAATGGTACAAAAAGCTAAAGAAAGAAAAAAAATCGAAGAGGAAAAATCGATATGATATAGAAAAGCTAGGCGAAGTGGAAATAAGAAGAAAGTATATCAACGAAATAAATAATGGACTATTATCACAGAAAGACGAAGAGAAACTAGGAATAGATCAAGTGTGGCAAACTACAAATATGAGGAAAATATGCCCAAAGATTGGACCAAAGCTTTATAATGCCCCATATACAAAAAAAAGGGGTAGATTCTCATATGAAAATTACAGAGGTGTTTCTCTGTTGGATACTTGTTACAAGGTATTAGCCAGGATGTTTAAAGAAAGACTCGACATATTTGCTGAAGATAAACTAGGTGAGTATCAGGTCGGTTTTACAGCTAATAGATCAGTGACAGATCAGATTTTTACACTAAAAGAAATCCAGACTACCTGCTATGAACATGAGGTCACCCTTCATGCGTTATTCATCGGTTTTAAACAAGCGTACGATAGGATAAGAAGGACTAAAATGTATAAAGCACTGAGCTCCTTAGGCATACCCTTAAAACTGGTTAGTTAGTAAGAATGACTGAATAGCACAAGAAATCATGTAAGAGGATTCTCATCAGATGAATTTAAAATAAAAAGAGGTCTTAGACAAGGAGATCCGTTATTCACGGTGCTTTTAATTTTGGTATTGGAAACAACAGTCAGAAATATACAAGTTAAAACAACCGGATTCATCTTCAACAATAAACATGAATATGTGGCCTTCGCTGATGATCTTACTATTCCAATGAAAACAAGAAAACAAATATGGAATGTTAACAGATTAGAAAAAAGAGGCAAATTACTTTGACCCAGAAATAAACCAGGAAAAGTCAAAGTACATGATCATCGTAAATACAAAGCAAATAGAAGAGGGACAGTTTACTTACATACTAATATACATATCTAATGAACCAAGGGAATATAATTTCAAGAGTGTGGTCAATTTTAGTATCTGGGGGCTATTATAGAAGGGAAAGGTCAGGAAGAATGTGAACTTAATGCCAGATTGGCAAGGGGAAATAAAAACATAGGAAGCCTTGATAAAATCCAAATATGATTCGAAAAAAATTAAGTTAAGTTATATAAAACCGTAATAAGGCCCTCAGTGACGTATGGACAATGAAAAAAGCAAATACAGAGAAGTTGGAAAGATCGGAACGGAAAATGCTCAGAGCTCTATATGGAGGCAACACGGTGGAAAGTTGGGTTCGACGAACAAACGGGAAACTAGAGGAACTGTGTAACGAACCAAACATGATTCGCTTTATAAAGGCACAGAGAGTGAGATGAATGGGACACGTGATGAGAATGGGAAGGAAGAGGATGCCAAAGATGATTCTAAAACATCGCCAAATCAGAAAAATAAAAAAAGGAATAGCAAAACAAAGACGGTTTGAAAGCGTAGAGAAAGATCTCAGAAAAGAGGAAATGATAGTTGGGAAGAAAGAGTAACATACACGAATGAATGAAGGAGAATAGTAAGTAAATTTAGTAGGCAAGAAGCATGATTGGACAAGAAGCCACCTCACTTAATACAAGTTTTGTAATATGTAAGTATTATATTAATTTAAAGTAAGAGATGTAAGATCAACACGCACTAGACCATCAAATTTAACAAAACCGTACAGAAGGCAACTTACTCGAGCAGACAGGATGGCATGCGCGTATGAAACCGTGTATTCCGATGTACGTGCTACTGAAGGAAAGAGGAGAGTATACGAAAGAAATGAAGGCATAGCAAGGAAGCGTTTAAAAAAGAAGAGAGGCAGAAGTTCATTACAGTGTGGCAGGAGGAATATGACGAGATGAGGAGGGTGGTACAGTGGACGAAGTGGATGGTTCCTAATCTGAGAAGATGCATAGACTGCAGGCATCGGCCGGCGCCGTCGCGGCGTTTGGATTACGCAGATGATCGTTGTCACAGCATATGCTTGTTTCAGGGAATAACTTTCCAGATTTGGAAAAGCAGAAAGTAACAAACTTTTGTACTATGAAATATCGTACAATGTCTCACACACTTTGTTGGTATGCACTAGATTGATAATCGAGAGGAACCGTTTTGAGAGAGAGAAAAAAAAAGAGAGAGAGGGAGAGAGAGGACGTAGAATCGGTAAAGAGCCGTTCACATATAATATGTAAATAGAGCGCTGGAGAGACAACAACAGGAAGAAAGGCGACCCTAATGGGAACAAGGTGCCTAGGAGCAGGCAGGAAAATAAGGCAGAGTGAGATGTAGCGAGATTGAATATGAATATAGAGGGAGAGGGGATAAAAGAACTAAGCAATCCAAGCGAGAAAGCAGGTGAATGCCGTGCCGACGTTATACCCCAAGCAGAGCAGAGTAGCCGGTACTTCATGGCTGTTTTTTTAGCAGATCGGTCTCAGGAACATCCCCGGTGATCTGAGATATCATCATGACCACGTTTGAGAAATTCTGCATAACCGAGGTACGGCGGTTCTGCCCACCTTTTAAACCCATGTTTCGAACATTTTGAGAACCTCCCTCATAAAAGATGAAAAAGGGCACCACATCATCAAGAAGACGCTTTAAAGATGCAGTTCACGTCACAAATACAACTACAGTCTTAAAGTCGGAGAAGAATAGACCTAAGACCTAAATAAAAGACGAAATTGATCAAAAAGATTTGGCTTACACAGAACACCAGAAAACAACTCTTTCATAATATCGAAAATGGTTATTAGGAAATATTGATAAATGTTGCACTTTAAATTGTCAAATAGCTTTTCTTTTCAAAATGTCTGAAAACAAAAACAAAACAAAATGTTTGAATCTCGATGTTTGAAACTAAATAAAATCATTTAACTAAAAATATTAATTTTCTGTCAACATATTGTCATAATACAAAATTCAACTCTGCTCCCCAGCGCCCCTATTTGATTTAAAATTTTCGTACCTTTCTTTATCAACATGTGGTATTTACATTTACAGTTAATAAAATCTAAAATCTGCTAAATTTCTCTTCTTGCGGTATTAACCCACATATTCGCAACATCAAATATTTCTTATCATCATAAAGATTTTTAATAAAAATTATAGCGGGAGAAATATCTCTTTCGGTAGCTCAAACTTTTCTCATACCACTTTATTATGGTGGGTCATAAAGTGCAAATGACTGGTTTTATTTTCCGAAAACTTAAAAAATTGCTATCACGTTATTCGAGAGTAATATCTTTTTTGTCGATTATGTAGGTAATAAACTTAATTACAAATTTAATGCAATCTATAATTAAACAAGTAAGTGGTTGTAATAAGATTCCGAAGTCAATAAAATAGGATCATAGGTTTTACGTATTTCAAATCCACTATTACTAGCCCAGTCTGGTTATGCAAAAATCATCGATTTCACGGCAAAATTTTTTCGCAGATATCTGAAGCTTTTAAAACATATGTGGGGGTTACTAAATGACGAATGGATGAAAAGGTACTCGTATTTTTACCTTACGTTTGTTTTTAAACAATAATTTATGGTCACAATTTGATTTTTTTTATATAAATTTTTTCCCTTATCTATATTTTACATAAACAATATTTATATCATTTTTTTTTATATCAATAACATCTTTATTTTCCCGTTTTTTTTTTTTAATTAAAATTGATAAATAATTTACGGAGATATTTGCAAAAAAAGCAGTTTTTTGCAATAATTTATACATTTTATTAATTTTTTTATTAACAAATAAAATGTTATTAATACATTCAAACATCGAGGAATTGCCGTCTTTTAAATTTGTGCGAAATTTCCCCCCGATCGGTCAAATAGTTTAAAAGTTATTTAATTTTTAGATTATTTAATTTATTCCAGAGGCTAAATATTTAAAATATCGAACTTGCTCTATTAATGATGCTAGGCACATTTAGCAAATTTCATAGGATTCTTTGCAAGATTCATGCAAGAACAAGCCTGAAACTCAACAACAGATAGCACTGGATAAACTGAAAGACCCAGTGATACAAGCAAAAATAAGCAATGAAATAAACGCACAAATTCAAATATTAACGACAAACATTACCGAAGATATAACACCAACATGGAATACGATTACAAGTGCTGTAACAGACATCATGAAAAAGAACTTAGGGTACAAACGAAATAACAAGAAGCAAAAATGGATGACAGAAGAAATACTATTACTAATGGAAGAACGACGAAGACACAAGAATAACCAAGATGGCAGCAATATGTATGAAAACATTAACAGGCAAATAAAAGCAAAAATAAGAATAGCAAAAAATGAATGGCTTAAGCAACAATGTATCGATCTAGAACATTTACAAAGACAACACGACGACCGTAATTTACATAAAAAGCTTAAGGAGACTGCTGGAATATACAGAAAACGAAGACCAACTACCATAGTTAATCAGGATAACCAGATAGTGCTGGGTGAAAAGGAGAAAATTGATATATGGGAAAATTATATCCAGGAGCTCTTCCATGACGAAAGACCCATGAGTGAAGTTTATACAGACGACCAGCTGACTGGCCCTTCAATCACCAAAGAGGAGATAGAAAAAGCAATATTAAATTCAAAAAACAATAAGGCACCTGGACCAGATAAGATCCCGTCAGAAATACTCAAATTACTAGATGAAAGGGGAATTTCAGCACTTCACAAAATATTTAATTTAATTTATGAAACTGGCTGCTATCCTCAACAGTGGTTACGCTCTACCTTTATTCCCCTGCCCAAGAAAGTCAATGCAAAAAGATGTGAGGATCACAGACTCATTAGCCTGATGAGTCACACTTTAAAGATATTCTTAAAAATACTACATCAAAGATTATACAAAAAATGTGAAAGGGACATCAGTGATTCCCAGTTCGGGTTTAGGCAAGGTTTAGGAACACGAGAAGCAATAGTAGCAACACAGGTACTGGTCCAAAATTGTTACGATCAGAGGAAGGATGTGTTCCTATGCTTTTTAGATTACAAAAAAGCGTTTGATCGTGTCCAACACCACAAGTTAATGCAGATTCTCAAGAAAGTTGATATAGACCAAAAAGACATAAGATGCATTGAAAACTTGTACTGGCATCAAACGGCACAGCTAAAAATAGACAATTCTATATCTAAGCCCATACATATAAGAAGAGGCGTTCGACAGGGATGTGTGCTTCCCCTCTTTTATTTAACATTTATTCAGAAGCCATATTTCAAGAGTCTTTGGAGGATGCAGAGATGGGAATCAAGGTGAATGGAGTATTGATCAACAACATACGATATGCTGATGATGGTGTCTTAATTTGTGACAACATAGTCGATCTTCAACAACTTGTCACTATAATCGGAGAATACAGTGAGCGAATGGGACTAGAGATTAATACCAAAAAGACCAAATTCATGATCATCTCCAGAAACTTGGATGCATTTGAAAACTCCACCATAACACTGAATAGTAAATCCATAGAAAGAGTGAGTAAATTTAAATACCTGGGATCGTGGCTTTTTGAAGACTGGGCATCGGACAGGGAAGTAAAATGTCGCATTGAGCAAGCTCGACAAGCTTTCGTAAAATTCAAGAAGGTACTGACTTGTTCTGAGTTCGATCTTCAACTGAGACTAAGGTTTACTAAGTGCTACGTATGGTCAGTGCTGCTATATGGCGTAGAGGGCTGGACACTCAAAACGAGAGAGCCACATTTCGAAAGCTTCCAATCTGTTTATAAGCTTTCGAAATGTGGCTTTATCGCCGTATCCTAAAAATACCATGGACAGCGAAAATCACAAATATAGATGTCCTTAAAAGAATAAACCAAGAACGCCAACTTTTCGAAACCATCAAGAAAAGGAAAACGGCGTATCTAGGTCACATCATGCGAAATGAAAAATACCAGTTCCTCCAACTTATAATCGAGGGTAAAATTGAAGGCAAGAGAGGAATGGGACGCAAGAAAATGTCCTGGCTCCGAAACATAAGGCAATGGACAGGGATTAACGACATACAATCTCTGATACATATTGCAAGAAATAGAGAGTTAATGGAAAATGTGATCGCTAACATCCATTAGTGGATTTGCATCTGAAGAAGAAGAAGATAGGATTCTTTAAGACTTAAACTATCTCAGAAGTTAAATTTATATTGCGTTTTCATCGAAATTATTTACAACATAAACGTTTGAAAAAGGACTATGTTTTTACTAATAAACAACTGTAATAACTTCTACATTTTTCAAGCTACAGACTTGTACGTACAAAAATTGAATAGCTAGTAAAAAACTCACATTTGAAAAAAAAACCCATGACTAATAGGGACGAAGTTAGGGACTATTTAAAAAAAATCATATCTCCATTATTTATAAACATTAAGAAGTAAAATTTGCACAAATTTTGAATGAAAATCTAAGCTTTATATTGAAACTTATAAAATTCATCCAATTTTTCGAAACTTACAGCCCTTCGAAACGAAGGTACTTTCGAAAGATCGACATAGGGAAGTAGAGGGGATAACTAAAATTGAAACACGTAGAAAAAATTTGCATTATCTCGGCTTCCATTGTAGCTAGAAGCCTCTTTCTTTTAATTTGGGGTAGCTCGTCAAAATATGAATAACTACATAATTTTCACTGGCCGGGTAATATGGGAAACCTCGGAAAATTGAATCCATTCGAAACTCACCGTAAAAACTTACTTTTTTTTTAATTTGGCTGGAATAGTCTGTCGCAGTATTAATAATGATCACATAATTTTCACCTCGTGAAAATCTCGGAAAATCCCGGAAAATCAACATATATATTTACTTCATTTTATATCAATGATGTAATAATACTTATATATTTGAACATTGATGGTATACAAGGCAAATATCAAACACAGTAATTAATTAAATCTTGCCCAAAGTACTGCCAAAGTACTTTCGATCAATAGATCATAGGGGCATTTCGTCAGTTGTGGCCTATCCGACATGAGCAGAATGTCATACATGTAAATTTGGACATAACAATACAATACACAAAGACAAACAAACACTTTAAAATTTTTAAAAATGGAGAAGCTACATGTTATATAAAAGCCGGAGAAAGAATGCTCATTCTGTCAGAATGCTCATGTGAATGGTATGTGTCAAACCAAACCCTGCATGCAGACCTCAACATCCCCTTCATCAATGATGTGATTGCTGACCACTCCAGAAGATACATGAATCGCAGCGCAGACCATCCAAACCATCTCATAGACGAATTATTCAACCCCCCACTGGTTGACAGACATCTAAAAAGACTTTACGGGGTTTTTCCCATTAATTTTTTTTTTTTAAAGACTTTGTCCAGAAGACCTAGCTGCTAGGTAAATTCCCGAGAGTCGTCAATGGACGACACCTGCCACAAGCCAAGAACATACATCATATTTACTTATTACTGTATTGAAGTAGATTGTAAATTAGCAATAAATAAAAAAAAATCATTTATCTTATATATAAGTAACTGCAACATAATTTGCCGTAAAAAGACGAGTACATTTTATTTTATAAATAAAACATTTTATAATTACATACATTTATAAACATACATATACATACAGTACATTTATAAATAAAATGTATCTGCAAGAAGTTTATTATTTTAAAAATTTAATTTTTAATTCTTTTGAAAATTTTGTTTATCCTAAAAAATTGGCTGCGACTTTCCCAACAAATATATGGCCAAACTAAAATTATGCAATAATTAAACACTAGCTTCTTCAGACTATTGAAAGTAAAAAACTTTCCCTATACTCCCAGAAGGAACATTTTATTAGTGTATGTTAACAGATATAGGCAGCTCTCCCTTATTATGGGAATTTGAAATATATTGGAAAAACGGATATGTGACTAAAATAAACGTAAAATGTTAATTATAGCTAGTTCCAATGAAATTCATCACAGTTTGGTAACCAATCATTGACTAAATTTCATTCCTTGAGCATCAAACTTTGTTCCTCTGAATATAAAATAAGAGTTGTTGTTTTGGACTAACCTCAGTTAGGACACTAATAGATTATCCAAATAGCAAAACTTGTTTATTAATTAAATATTTAAAAAATTACTTACCTTTTTCGTTCTTTTAGGTTTCGGTTTGACCTTAGCACCACTAGTTTTGACTCCACTAGACACTGGAACATCCTTCTTGACATTCTTCACGACTTTCTCCTCTTTCTTTTCAGCAACTCTGGCTCTCGTCCTCAGCGGCATCCTCCTAGTTTCCCTAACATTTTTAACATTATCTTTAACTGGAGATACAACTTTAGCCTCATTTTTAACTTCAACCTTTTTATTCTTATCACTCTTTTCAGACTCACTGTCTGAATCACTTGAAGGGCCACTGTCTGAACTGGACGAAGTTGATTTGCTAGTTGTTTTGGATTGTTCGCTTTGTTTGTTCATACTTTTGTCACCTGTAGGACTCTGCTTTCTAATAGTTAAACACAGACCTGTTTGCGAACTGGTGACTGAAAATTCCGGACTTGGACTGCTGTGTCCACTGCGTGAAGATGATCCTTGACTTGAAGTAGAAGTGTCTTCTGAATCTGAAGAGTCTGATTGACTACATGTTTGTGAGGCATCAGTGGAATTCTAAAAAAAGCTTTGTTTAATTTTTGTAAAATCATCTAAGATCTAAAGTTAATTGTCTACAGCTGGAGGTACTGAAGTATCATAAAATAAGAACCCACGTCAGAAATGTTTCTTGTAAGTCCAGAATTTCCTCAGATCAGAACAAAACTCTATAAAAATAGTTAGAATTCAATATCATATCTGCTCCATCTACATTTTAATAATCTATCTCAAGTGAGAATTCCTATTGACAGCCTGCACCAGTGATCATCCAGAAATTAGTTAAATTTTAAAAATTAGTAAAGTAAATCTATAAGAAAGAATATTTTCCCAGTGTCCAGTATTAGGCCATTAATTTTTCACACATTAAAACAATTCCATCTAATTGTCAAATTTTTGGTTGTTAACAGGAGAAGTTTCAAATATGTCGTAAATTATCTAATAATGCATTTAAAAAATAGTAAGTTGATGTTCTTAAATTGTAAGTACATTAACATAATATTGTTATTGTTGAAATATTTTGTATGAGCAGTACAAGAAATAAGGAAATTAGAGTGACATGTATAGTCGATAATAAACTGAAACACCTCATTGACACAAAGGCAAGTTAGGAACTAAAAAAAATACATCGGAATAATTGGGAAGCATAGCCTACATAGAGACATGAATGAAAACAGCCAATATCTTTTGAACTTTTTCCCCTTTAGGGCATTTTCGTCAAAAACTTGGCTATTCAGCACACATTTAGGGATGTCATAAACATTTAAATACACTTACACAAATATCGAACACCAGACAAAAGGACAGTTTCTCACAGCGAAAGTACTTGGACAAGATTTAATAAAAGAACTGTGCTCGGTATCTGTCTTTTATTTGTTAAATTCATTTATTCAATCATTCAACCATATCTTATTGACTTTGCAGCAAGGGAAACGTGATCATCAGTTCTACCATATTGCCCCACAAAAATATACACAAAGGCACCTGGATATTCCCTGGAGATGTTGTGTAACAAAATAGACCACATCCTGATAGAAAAACAATCAGCAACAAGCATTCTGGACGCAAAAAGTAGACACAAGTGCATGTTGCCGCTCAGTCCATGTCCTACTTCAGGTACAATTAAGATGTAGGATCAGCCTACAGGCAAGAGAATCAACCATGAAAGAAAATTCTAGATATGGGAAAACTGAAAAGAACCGAAACTCAAAAGAAATTTAAAGAAGAAACAAAGAGAAAGGTGACTAAATATGAAGAAAATGAAGAGAGATCATTAGAAGAACAGTGAAACCTAATAAGTAGAACCACATTAACGGCAGCAAAATCGATGTTAGGAATTAAAGAAAGGAAAGGTTGAAGGATGACCAATGGTTTGATAATGAGTGTGAGGTGGGAGGAATTGAGAACCGAAATGAAGTACATAATAATATATCTGATAAGACGAACTAGAGAAAGAAAATGGTATTTAAAAATAAAAGATGAATAGCTGATAAACTGTGTAGACAAAAAAAAAAAAAGAAAACACATAAACAAATAATTAATAGACATGGAAATAAACTTAAGGCAAGACAAAACACGACATACATATAAATTGATCAAACAAATAAACCGAGGACATAAACCAAAAACTTAAAATAAACAAATGAACTCATGGCTAATCTGAAGTTTTGCCTATAAAAATGATTTTTAATGATTAACTTAATAATGATTTTTATAAGCAAAACTTCAATTAGCCATGGACTCATCCTTATCTACATTATTAGCAGATATATTAATGAAAGATTTTGAACATAGCATTGTACACAAACACGAAAAATATGGTGGAGATATATGGATGATGTGTTCTCCATTTGGCATCATAGAGCATTGTATAAATTACTGATGGATATCAACAATAAAGCAGACTCCATCAAATTCACCATGGGAAAAGAAAACAATGGTTCACTTCCTTTTCAGGACGTGCTAATCACAAAAGAGTATACAGGATACATAACCAAAGTTTACAAAAACCAACCCACACCAACAGATATTTAAACTACCACTCAAACCATGCCTGATAACGCCCAAAACACCTGCTCAAATGAAAAGGCTTTTCAAGAAGAAAAAGCTGAAAAGATAGAAAAAAGAAAGCAACAAAACACAGCAGGTAATCCAGAAACACAAAAACGGATAAGCATGGCAACAATATGGTATGTAAAGAGCTTATCAGAAAAATTAAAAAGGATAGGAAACAAGAACAACATTTAAATCAATAAATACACTTAGATCTATCCTGTTCAAAATCAAACCTAACAATATACAAGAGAGATCAAAGAACTGCATCTAAAAAATACTCAGTGAATGAACCAACTTCTATGTGGGAGAAACCGCAAGACCGCTAAGTGTGAGGATAAACAAACATGAAACATACATCAAAATCAGGGACTTTGACAGATCACAGAAATACAAACATGCCGGGGACAATAAGCATACAGTACAATGGAAAAATGCAACAATAGTCATGAAAAAAGCAGACATGAAAAAGGGAAAAATCAAATAAGCAGCCCTTATCCTACTCAATGAAGAAACCCTGTATAGACATCATTCTCTATCACACACAATACATATGCAACACACAACACACGTTCACTAAACATAAACACTCTACACAAATACAAATGTTTACAGCACATTAACAATACCAAACACTTAGAATAATCAGAGTTTGAAATTTCCAAGTGGCAAACATCCACCCTCACATCTTTTCAGCCAAATATGGCTGTTGCCTATAAAACTGTAGCCAAAAGTGAATCAACCTAAAATTTTGTGACATGACATAATCTTGTCAACAATCTTGTCGGTTATACCTACACCGTTTTTCATCAAAAGATATCTAAAGACAAACGAGAATCAGCAGTCAGACATAACAATAAAATTCATTTCTTTTTTTTCATTGGTTGACATTGTGCGGTCTTCCTATTTTGTTAAAAAATAAAAATAAAAGTTTAAAATATCTTGGAACCAGAAACAAGTTTCTACATAATTGATTTATATCAAGAAAGAAGCTGTTTATATAATGTGTCGCATCCACATTATTATAAAAAATCCTTTCAGCCTTTTATTTTCATTGTGGATAAGAAAAATCTGAATCATAAATATAGCACAAGCAACTAATAAATAATATTCTAATTCGATGTAAATAATCAAAAAAGAAAATTAATTTCATGTTATAATATGTCAATTTGATCAAATTTTACTAATCCTGTGACAGGAAGATTTTTAAAATTTGTACAAACTGTTATTATGACGTCATTACGTCAAATTAGTTTGATCAAATATTTGACTGTCTGCACAAACTTACGAGGATACTTTTAAATACTTTCTTGTTAAGCTTTAGCAAAAAATCACTAGATGGGGTTAATGAAGTCTGACATAAAAATATTGCTAGAACTTTAAATTTGTTACAAAATTAACTACTGCATACATATTTACTAAAAAAATTGTGAAAAGTATGCATTAAGAAAAAATATTGTGGAAATGAAATTAAAAGTGAAAGTTTTGTTCAGTAAGTCCATGATAACTGACAATGGCATGGAATTGTTTAGTTGAACTTTTGGTTATTGATTATGGTTTTGGTAACAAATCTTTGAAATGAATCATCACCAAAAATGTTGTCTTTAATTATTGTTTAATAGAATTTTGTTGTAGCAATCCTATCACTAATGAATGTTAAGATTAAAATAAATCAATGGTAAGTTCAAAAAACATTACTACTGGACCAAAGACTGCATAAAATTGTTATTTATTATATATTAAGTAATGTGTGTCAGTACAGTAAGTTTTTAAGCTAATTGACAATGTAAAATTTTGTTTTGAACTTCTTATGGATAATTTAGATCAACTTTTGGAAATAATGATCTACTGAAAATGTATTCAATCATTTCATTCATTCATTCCAGAAATACATTTCAATATATATCGTCGGTGCAATGCCACTCCCACGAATATGCAAAATGAGCATTAGCAGATACCCAACTTTTAAACTTTAAATTAGTTGCCAAAATTCAGGATTTAATGCGACATTTTGTTTGTACTTTTATTAACAAATGTTATGGTTATTTTCGAAAAAAGTTACATTCATGCTTGTGGCATTATAGATTTTGTAATAAAATGTATATAGGTGAAATTATATTGACTTTTATTAGGGTCAAAGTGAAACAAAAAGAACTTTCAAATATTAAAAACTACAGAGATAGAACTAATAATATAGTAAAACACTTCAATCATATTTTAGAATAATTTAATTTTCTTCTGAATCCTCGATTTCATTTGGCTCCGGCAAATTGTCTGTTATATTTTTATCAGCATTTATAGAAGTATAAAAGTTATAACAGTTCTTTGGAATTGATAAATCATTACACATTTTCTGCAGATCTTTATATTTAGCAATCGCAATTGGCAACTGCTTATCACAAGCTTTATTCAAGTCAACGTTTTTAGGGTCGCACATAACTTTTCATGCTGTTTATTTGTTGAAATTCATTTCCAAATTTTTTTTATTGGACATTGTCACCACTGCATCGGTTTTAATGTGTCGTAACCAGCAAACTTGTTGCCAGTGAATTTTGTTCACTTTATAGTTATATATTCCAAAGGATTTGAAATCAAAGATGTCATCAATCATTATGATTCTGACTTCAAAAGGATGTGGATGTATGTGTTCGAGTATTTCTTATCATCTTAACCCATTATCTGACAAATAATCAGGAACATATTTTGATTTGTCTGATTTTCGAGTTACATTACACTCCATCTCAGTATACCTGATTAAAAAAACTTGTGATAACTAGTTTTTAAGTTAGCGTCATCTGTAAGAAGTTTCAAGCTGATAGCAGCAAAATGTAAATTTTTTGTTGCTTGCCATTCCCGTTCGACATCATTCGAACCTCAGTAATGTTTGGTTGATTGATAATGTTATTGTAAATACATATGGATATCTCATTTGACTCCCTTTTTCCTTGGTTTCGTTCCAAAGGTAACAGATTCCATCCTAATTTCTTAAGTTGTAGACAGTCAGGTTTTAAATAGCCAATTTTCGTAGGTAAAATATTTGTCCTGTTGGACTCTTTGGAGTCGTAAGCACTGCTTCGAGGTCAAATTTAAATGACAGTCCCTCTGAATTATTCTTTGTCTTCATCTCAAGCCTCACGAGCTAATTGTTTCTTAGCATGTGTTTATGATAAGGTTGTATTTGTGTTTTTTTCCTCCTTTGTCATATTAGTATATTTTAAGCACTTTTTAACTGGTCCTTTTTGGGTTTATGGAACTCCAAGTTATAAGATCTTAACACTTATCGATACCTTTTGAAAAAAAACTGGATGGACATTTAATTCTGAGCATTTTGATTTGTACAATTTGAGAATCCAAATACTTTTGGTACTAGAGGCCCTACAATGAGACTTCACAGCTGGAAATGAAAGAATGTGTTCAGCAGTTCGACATCACCTTTCAATTTATTATGTGGGACATGTTTTCCATGTTATATAGGTGTTCATTTTTACACACAAAACTGAGATGTGTAGCTGAAACAAGACAATGCATGTAAAACAAATGTAAAATCCACACCGCCACAAACACGCAAGTGTTACTTTCGCGATATGCATGTCACAGATTTAGTACCTATGTGATGCACGCATTGCAAATGAACAATACAGACTGACTTTCGTTAAAGTGTACATTTCCTCCCCACCATCTCCTAGGAATAGAAATTATAGGAATGCCTGAGACATCATTAGTGATGTACTTAGGTGAACAAAGTAAAATTTGCACATTCGTGGGTGTGGCATTGCACCAACTATATTTTATGAACATTTTGCGGTCTAACAATCAGTTCAAGATAGATTGCTGCCTAGTTCAGGTTCTTCCGATTCATTTATTGCAAGGAATCAGTCTACATTAATTTTCTTTGGTTCTACAATTAGTTGGGTAATTTCATCTTCTATAATCTTCTTGTCTCCACTTGGCTTTCCAGTCCCTTAGTCCAAGCATCCTAAAATGATCAATTATCTGTTCCTCCCATCTCATTTGGGATCTGTTGGTGTACCGATGACTCTCCATTTGGTGATTTTCTTATAATGGCTTCTGGATATCCCCTTTCTAGATGTGCCATTGATCTGAGTTTTTGTGTCTTGATAAATCCAACAATTTACTTCCTTTTGATCAGCCATTTTTAAACTACCTAGGTTTATTGTGCCTGTTTTGTGTCTTTCTGTTTAAAGCTCATTGGTTCAGCACCATATTATTACTGATATAACTGCAGCTCCGTAAATTTTCAGTTTTGTGTTTTTAGTGAGCTGCTAACATTTGAATAAGTTCTTGAGTTTCCAGAAAGTTCTGTTTCCTACCAGAATGTATTAGTTCATTTCTATGCTTCTATCATTAATTTCTTTGACCAAAAGCCCTAGGTAATAAAGTGATGAACTGTTCCTAACACAGTCTCCAATCTTTATATCTGTTGTATTAACTGTATTTTTTCTGGAGCATATTAGATAATTTGTTTTACATATTTTGGTTTCTGGTTAAGTCTCTCTTGGATGATTGCTTTCATAAAATTGCAAATTTCTCTCATAACCATGCTGTTGGTGAGTTGCCTCATGTTACTCCAGTCATGTTTTTCATATCATCAAGTAGGTAACCTCTTATTGAATTTTCAAGTTTTTGCCTACATTAACAAGGAGTTTATGGCACTTTTGAAACATTGCCCCAAAATTTATATTGTTAAATTGTAAACAAAAAATGGAGATTAATGATCATCATCTAGAGATGTCAAGATGTAAAGGTAGCTGCCAATATGATTGTTAGTATGTCAGAATTCAGTAATTTTTTTCATATTATCTTGATTTTAGATACCTCAAATTACTTGTATTTCTACACTGCAATAATATCTCTCAAATAATTGTATAAAATGAACATCCATGGGAATGTAATTGTTGTTTGTTTAAAATAAAGACCACAATAAATCATTTTGTATATATTTGAAATGATAATTGAGTTGATTGTAAAAATGCTGTAGACCATTAAAAATTATAATGGAATTATTATAGTTTAAGCACTTACACTAGAATCTGCTTCAGAGTCACTATCTGAATCACTATTCTCATTATTTGGTTGGGTACTGCTAGGCTCAACATTTAATGCCGCAATATCCACTGTGCTTGGCAAATCTCTTTCTTCGGGCTCTTCAGCTGGTTGGTGGACAACCGATGACCACCCAGGAAACAATTCTGTACTGGTCCCATCGTTTGCAGCCATTGTGTATATCCTAAAAACAAGAATATGAGAATCAGAATAAACAAAACCAGGAAAACAGTTTCTAGGTATTTTTATTTAATTTCAGTTAATTTTAACTTCTTTAGTAATAAAAAATAATAAGCCCTTTTAACAACAATGTATATGGAATATGGATCTGCTTTCATGATAGGAAAAGAAACACACATAATAACATTTTATGAAGATAAGCAAGGAAAATATTACAGAAGGCCTAAATTCAGAAAATGATCAAATGGTATTATAAAATTTGTTTTGATTTATTTTTTAAAATTACCTAATATCAAAATGGATTTTCAAAAAAGAACTGTTTGGTTACATTTCAATATAATTTCCAATGAAAAAGCCAAGTGTAATATTTGTAAAAAAAATTATTCTTACAAAAATAGAAGTGTACAGATTTTTGAAAGGATATGAAAAATAAAGACCCCACTATAGACATAAATGATGACACAAGACGAGAAAGGAGGGAAATTGGGCAAACAGAAAATAAAAATATTGATCATATTCATGATCAACATCAAGCACTATTTGGAGTATCTGGTAAGTAAATTTTATTTATTCTAATTTTAAATTAATATGTAAGTTTTAATAGTATCTACTTTTTAAAAGGGAAAATACCAAATATGTTTTTGGGTTGTTATGTTGTTGGACATATTGTTAACCCTCCGTTACTCGCGCGGGGTGTTGTGAACACCCCATGCGTATATAACTGTTAATATTTTCTACGCAATAATATCATCGTCGCCGTGCGCCTGTGTAGCTGCATATTTTCGTCGTCTCTACCACCTGGAAGAATATGATCAGTGTACTGTTAGTCGTTGTCCCGTAAGCAAGTGCTTGGGGTGCTGCAAACACCCCGCGAGTAGTTAAGTTACATTTTGTTTATCGATATTTATTTTTTGCCAGTAAGTATATTTATTTTTTTTACACATATATGGTAGTCTGAAGATGTACTTTGTCTATATAATATTTCCAATCTTATTTTTAGGAAAAATGGGCGAATATGAGGCCGAACAAGCGCGATTACTCAAACTTTTTGATGAATGTACGAGCGATGATGAAATACCATCAGAAGAAAAATATCCTTCAGATGAAGAATTGACCCAAATACGAAGTGATTCTGAACCAGATAGTGAGCATGAAGTTATGAATGAATCTTCTAGTGACGAGGACTTGACAAGTGATGATGAACAAGAAGACGGAAATCGTTTTTATCTTGGAAAAGACAAAATAACTAAATGGTCAAAGGAAAAGAGTCGTGAGCAGGTGAGAACTAGAAGTCATAATCTAATTTCCCATCAACCAGGAACAATAAATATTGCCAGAAACTGTAAGTCTCTTATTGAATGTTTTAATTTGTTTATAACTGAAGACATAATCAAGGAAGTTACAGAAAGTACCAACATATTTATTAGTAAACTTTCAGCCAATTACAAACGTAAGAGGGACTGCAAAGAAACCAATGAGACAGAAATTCGTGCTTTAGTTGGATTACTAATATTATCTGGCATTTGTAAATCGAGCCATAGGAATATCAAAGATTTGTGGGATATTTCAAGGCTTGGAATTCAAACGTTTTACAAAACTATGAGTTGCAACCGTTTTTACTTTCTCATAAAATGTCTAAGGTTTGACAATATAAACACCCGCGAAGAAAGAATATTGCTGGACAAGTTTGCTCCCATTAGAAGTATTTATAATCAGTTCAATAATAATTGCCTCGCAAATTATTCGCTTAGCGAATTCGGCACCATTGACGAACAACTTTTAAATTTTAGGGGTAGATGCTCTTTTCGACAGTATCTACCAAACAAGCCGGCACGATATGGTCTTAAATTTTTCGCTATATGTGATTCCAAGACATTTTATACTTTATAATTTGAACCTTATATTGGAAAGCAGCCAGATGGTCCTTTCCAAGTTAGCTATAAGCCCATTGATATTTTGCAGCGTTTGTGTCGTACACTCTTCGGTTTAGGAAGAAACATCACAACGGACAACTGGTATACCAGCATACCATTAGCAGAAACATTACTGTCTCATAAATTATCGTTAGTGGGTACAATCAGAAAAAACAAAAAAGAGATACCACCATGCTTTGTCACTAATAAGGTTCCTGGGCAATCTCTATTCGGATTCCATCAAAAATACCAATGACTCTCGTTTCATATTGCCCAAAGCAAAATAAAAATGTAATTTTATTATCAACTATGCACATAAATGACAATACTGTAGTTGAAGTTTCTCCAAATGTGAATAAGCCTGACATAATATTATTTTATAATAAAACCAAGAGTGAGGTTGATAGTGTAGACCAAAAATGCCAGACATATAATGTATCAAGAACTTGTCATCGTCGGCCCTTGAGGATATTTTATCATTTGTTAAATACAGCTGCAATTAATTCCCACATCGTTTATTTCTCTAATAATCCTACTAAAAAAATTCCCAGATCGAAGTTTCTAGAAGAGATTGGATTTACTCTGGTACAACCACAGATGGAAGCTAGGTCACAAATACAATCTATTCCAAACTCTTTGAAAAGAGTCCTTGGTAATGCAGGAACAAACAATGATAATGTACCTATAAAAAAGGCAAGATGCACTATATGTCCACGAGCAAAAGACATTAAATGTAAGAGTGGTTGCAAAAATTGCAATAAAAATATGTGCCTAAGCCATATGAACACAATATGTGATGCATGCTACCGAGGCCAGTAAATTTATTCTGTTTGTTTATTGTTCTTTATATATAATAAAAAAATTTTTGCTTTCACCTTTTTTACTTTATTTTTATTTTTGCTCAGTTGTGTGCAATTTTATTCCTAAAATCTTTGTTTATAAAATTCAGCGACTACACATCTAGATTGCAATGTTTGCTGAAATAAATAGTTTTATTTTGTGACAAACTTTTAATATTATATACCTGAAATATAAAAATAGTTTGGATTTTATTACTTTAAGCAAAAAGTAAGATAAAATAATGGGGTGCTGCAGACACCCCGCGAGTTGACACGTTCCTGAAATAGGCGCGAGTAACGGAGGGTTAATAGTAAGTTTTTTATTTTATTTTTAGGCCCATCAACATTAGAATTACAGTTATGGAACTGCATTCTATTGAAACAGAAAACAAGAGACCATCAGTGCGTACTAGAAACAGTCAAGTTTACTGTGATTTATTTCAAAGTCAATTTCTTTATCACTACAAAAAACAATCAATGATTTTGTATTGGATATGATTTTAACCAATTTACAGCCATTTTCAATTGTATCAGATCTTGGATTTCAAAAGCTTGTAAATGAATTAGAACCATCATATGTATTACCTAGCAGGGCTACTTTCAGCCAATCTCTTATGCCTGCAAAATTTGACGAAAAATGTCAAAAACTGAAGCAACTCCTGGAAACTGCTGAACATGTCATGATGAGTACTGATGGCTGGACCACTATCAACATAGAAGGCTACATGGTAGTGGCAGCCTATTTCATAATGAAAGACTGGAAATTTTATCAATGTTTACTTTAGTGTTTCAACTATAAGGAAATGAGTACTGCAGGAAATAAAATAGGGAATTAATAAAAACGACTTACTGATGAATGAAATGTCTCATTGAAAATACATGCAATTAGTAAAGACAATGCAGCAAATGTAGCAGCTACTAGACTGATCTAATGGGATCACATTCCTTGTCTCACCCATAGAATAAATTTAAATGTTAGAGATACATTAAAAAATATGGAAGACTTGCAGAAAAAATCAAAAAATTTAAGATTTTTTTCACTGAAGTTTGAACATAACTGCTAAACTCATAGATACTCAAAATCAAATGAAACCTGACAGAACCTGATAGAAGATGATTAATGATGTGACAACAAGGTGGAACTCAACATAATGCTATATGTTTGAGATACTAGTTACATTATCTGAACCTTTGTCTTGCCCAATTCCATAAATCTTCCAACTGAAAAAGAATGGATGATATTTAAATGGCAAAAGTTATTCCAATCTTCAAAAAGAATGACCCTCATGATATTTCAAATTATAGACCAGTATCTGTACCTGACGTAATTTCCAAATAGAGAAGTTTGTATACAGCAGAATGTTACAATTTTATAGAAGAATACAATTTATTAACTCAAAACCAACACAGCTTCAGAAAAAAAGTCAACACTAATGGCTGCATGCAGCTTGTTTGAGCGTATTTATGATGAATTAGATAGTAGAAACCATGTGGCAGGACTATTTTTTTATATATCAAGAGCTTTTGAATGCTTAGACATAACATTTACTCTCAATAAATTATATAACATTGGTTTTAGAGGGATATTTCTAGAATGGATAATAAATTTCTTAAATGACAAGAAGACTTTTGTTAAAATGAAAGAATCAAGCTCAGGACCATAATGACAAATAAAGGAATACCATGGGGTTCGTGCTGGGACCATTATTATCCCTAATTTTTATTAATGACTTACCAGATCCCATAAGGGCACTTATAATATCAATGTTTGCTGATGAAACCTAGTTAACAGTCTCTGCACATACACTCGAGGAATTAAAAATGACAATGAAGACTGTTGTTGACTGCTTTAATAAAAGGGATAATATTATCCCTCCAGATACTGACTAAAGAATGTAGCATAGAATCTTTAAAGTGATTTTAAACTGTTTGTCCTCGTTTTAGTGTAGTGTTTTGTACAATTTTATGTTATTATCAATGTTTCCACATTCTACACTTGCCAGATAGTTTATATTTTGATTAAATGCCCCTGAAGATGCTATTTTAAGCGAAAGTACTTGGGCTAATTTAATTAACTTGTGCTCAATAATAGCCTTATTTTTCAAAGTTTATTAGAATTTTTTTTAGCAATTACCCATTGATAGATTAGGGGATAGATTTCGCAATAGTCAAATCAGCAGTTGCCAGATTACAACAGATGTTTGCAATTATACTTGAAAGAGACACATATCTACTCGTTATTACTTCATATAAATTAAAAATTGCAGAATTCATAAAATAGTATAATCGAAATGTACTTCTTAAAAGCTTTATCTCTTTATATTTGAAGCATACAACATATATATAAAAACATGCCAAACACTGCTAAACCAAAATATTTTTGACATTTGCAGCTATGTTCAGTTTGTACTTTCGGTAAACTCAACTCTTTCAAACACTAGAAGCGAATATATTTCTTTATATTTGGTTTTATTAAATAAATGACACTTAATTCATGATCCCAGAAAAACGAATCATTTTTTTTATTAACACAATCCAATAATGCAAGAATAGTACAGAACAAAAGAAAAAAAAGGCCAGTCATTAATATGCATTACAATTCTGCACAGCAAAAACAAAAAAATAACAGACCAAACAAACAAAATAAGTTTAAGTGTGTAAGGTTAATTTTTTCTTACCTCTTTAAAACCTTTAAACAAAATGCTTTCTAATTTTTATATGAAGACTATAATTTCACTTAATATAGTGTAGTATAAATTTCTCATGTTACTGGCTACAATGTAATTAGTTTTTACAACCAAACCATTGCTTATTCATAGATCTTTAAATATTCAAGCACTTATATTGGCTTAAATAAAAACACATTGCCTGTGTACTAGAAAGCAACTTTTAAAGCTTGGGTAATAGGAGATAATTATGTAGAGACTGAATTGTTTTGTACCAGAAGTTAAAAGAGACAGAAATTGAACTTCAAGGTACTGGTATCACCCTGTTATTATTGGACAATGTTATAGGTCATCTACCAAATTTGATTTATAAAAATGTCCAGTTAGAATTACTACCACCAAACAGCACAAGAAATAATAAATTATTAAAATAAATAATGTATAATGTCAATACAGTATACAATAAGAAACAGGTTAACAACCACCAGAACACTTTTGAACAATTTTCATTAAATGGTAGGAAGATGGAGTTCTTTTGAATGATTGTTGATAATTATAAACCAATATATTAAATTGCATTATATTATGTAATGAGAGTAAAGCCAGTGATTAATGTTAACATTTTAAGCTAATTTCTCTTGAAGAATGCTGTTCTATTTATTAGTACTGCAAAAAGTAAGGTTTGTTTTGACAGATAGTTGTATAAAAATACATTTTATCAATAAAAATCGATATCTTATCACACCAGTGATGCAAGAATACGTTTATTTAAACGAAAGTAAGTTTGAAATTTAAATGATCAATAGTTGGCGCCAAAAGAAAATAAAATACAATAAAATGCTACGCCATATTTCACTGTCCTCATTATGAAAACATACTTAAAAACATCTTTAGACATGTTTAACTTACTTTCAAGTAAAAAGAAGCATTCTTCATTAATATTTGACAAAGCATACGGCTAATTTTGATTAAAAAAGTCCGTTTCCATGTTTTCATTTCCAGTAATAAACAAGATGGCCACCAGCTGACTTTTAAAACACATTTTTGCATATAACTGGGATACTGATCGATTCTAGGACAAACTTAATAGCATCACACATTCTTGCACTAACAATTATTTGTTACAAACAGGAACAACACCAATATCTTTTTAAAAATTAACTTTAAATGTAGTTGTCAAAGTTGCGCAACAGCGTCAAGATTTCTTGAAGAAAATCTTGACAGCAATTACAGTTTTACCAACCTCTTGAAATATACATAACGGTACTTTCACCTCTAATACAACTATTTAATATAATAAAACAAACTGTCGAAAAAAAATCTAATTTAAGGATTCATTTATTCTTTAATCCCAAATATGATTGTTGTTAAATATTTTATCATCTTCAAATAAATTATAGTTTTAAAATATTCTTGTAGATGACAATACTGTACAGTGAAAAAAATTAAATTAAAGGTTTCTGTTTTAGTAATTAAATCTTAGGGGTTTTTGCAAAAAGATATTTCTGTTATATCAAATTTTGTAGTTCCACTATTCATGAGTAGATCTCGCTGCTGTATAGAAAGGTGAATATTTGATTGTGTTTTTGCGATAAGTTGTACTGGAGTTCATTATTTTGTTTACTATAAGTGTGTTATAAGTAAGAATGATTGAAAAATTATTACCAATAATTGTTTATTTATGTGTTAGTGTATATTCTTCATATACAAAGACCATAAATATCGATGTTAATGGAACAAACTTGATGCATTTTGGACATTTTTGGAAAAGTACGGGGTTTTGGTAGGTAATATTGAAATTTTATAACAAAAGTTTACAACAATTTTTATTAGAATTGAGAAAATACATACCTGATAAAAAGAGTTTATACTATATTTTAATTTGTATTATTATTCATTTTATGACTTGCTAGCTATTATTAATAGATAATTTATTACGTTAAGTTTGATTATCTAGCCATTTATTGTTGCAGTCCTCCTGATCCCAAAGAAACTATTTCTGAATATCTTCTTAGCCACGAACAACAAACGTATATTGCCCTTTTGGGCTCTTTACCGAATAAAGGAATAACATATATAAGAGTTCACTGGTTGCTGAATCTCCTAACATTGGAAAGGTGAGGGTTTTTTAGTATAAATATGTTTTTTGAAGATTCGATTTGAAAATATGTTAAAATTCAGTTCTAAAGATTGCGTGACCATTATATTAATAAATTTATTGTTTAGTTAAACATAATGTCACCAACTTGCGAACTGTAGGTAGGTACCTTTGTTCATAAGCGCGAGTTTATTGAAAAGTTTTAAGAATAGTAATAGTTTTTACTGCAATATTATACAATCCTAGAAGTATTTTTTTTCGAAATAATTAAAATAAATGTTCGGTTTTAGGAGTGAAATTAACGAGTTTATTTACAATTTTACAAATTTGGACCAATTCATGAAAGTTTTAAATGATAATGGTTTATTACCAGGCTTTGAAATGATGGGATGTAATACAAACTTGGTTAATTTTGATAAGAATAAAATTGGCTGGTCGAAATTAGCCCACCAAATTGCAAGCAGATACATTGGTAAGTCCACTAATGTTAAGAGTAGCGGTATAATATATTGAACTGCTTTTATAAGTCTAATTTATTAACTTTATTTATTATAACAGGTTCTACACTTTTACAACACTCTCAAGTTTATTAAAGTCTTTATTTATACAATATTACACTAATTTATTTTACACTATAGTTATATAATTTATTTACATTTATTACAATTTTTATTCCTGACAATAATTCAAACTCAATACATTATATTCAGACTAAACTAACTGTTTACAATAAAATTTCCTCTTTATATATAAAACAGCCGTTAATTTGGAATCCCTTCGAATTCGGACGGCGACCCTCTCGAATAGGATGAAAGGTATGAAAGGTCACGCCATACAGTTTTTTAGCGGAGCGGAGAACTTACTACAAAATACTTAGAATAGAATAGAATTAGAAATAATATGTTTACAGTTTTATGAGTCATATTTATCGTAACAATATTTTGACTTTCTTGATGTGTACCGGTTGAGTACCATACCTACATATAGAGATCTTTTATACTATTTTTGATTGAGATAAAATTAAATAAGTTTATGCAGCGATCGAATTGGATTTACTCACGAACTGGAATGCATTTCCTTTTCAATTCGGATGCATAGGTTCTATAACTAAGCGTTCAAATATCTACAAATAAATTAAAGTGAAACTTGCAACTTTTATTTTTTTATTATTATTGAGTTAATGCCTCGACAACTAAGATCATTCTCATGGTACAGTCAGGTACCTAGTGTAGTATTTGTGTGTGTGTGTAGAGTACTTATTTTGATACTTAGCAAAGTCACGTCATTGTCTTTGCTAAGAGACGCTAATTGTATCCGAACGTCTGCGGTCCGTCCGGTGAGTACCGATCGCACAAGGATAGAAATTATTTTCATTTATTAAGCAATTTACAGGAAATAAAGTGCCGCATAGGAAAGGCAAGAACGGTCTTTAACAAAATGAGCGCCATCTTCAAAAGTCACAACATATCCCTTGATACAAAAATGAGACATTTGAGATGCTATGTTTTCTCTGTGTTGTTGTACGGGGCGGAGGCATGGACGCTTACAGACGCTTACAGACTACTAAAAAAATTGAAGCATTTGAGATGTGGCTTTATAGAAGAATGCTGAGAATATCATGGACAGCAAGGATCACGAACAAGGAAGTTCTAGGAAAAATGAAGAAGGAACCAGAAATTGTGTTTACGATCAAACGCATAAAATTGCATGGGACACGTTATGAGAAATCAGCACCGTTACTCCCTGCTACAGTCTATATTGCAAGGTAAAGTCAAAGGTAAGCGAGGACCCGGTAGAAGGAGAATATCATGGCTGCGGAATTTAAGAACATGGTTTAAGAAAACCTCAACGGAGCTGTTTCGAGCCGCAGCGAGCAAGGTTATGATTGCCAATATGATTTCCAACATCCGAAACGGATAGGAACCAGAAGAAGAAGAAGAAGAATTTTTAATAAACGAAAATTTCTCCACCCAGATGAGATTCGAACTCACAACCTTTAGGTTTAAAGGTAGGCGCTCTTACCACTGAGCCACAGAGGGGGTTTGCAACTTTTATTAAAACGCAAAGATAACGGTTTTATACAATTTTTTCACAATAGGTCGTATTTTTATCAACCTGCACTCTTTTGCGAATGGATGCATCGTCGGCTGAAGGTCGACCTGAAACAAAACAATAGAAAACAAATACCGTTAAAAAGAATAAATAAGGTAGATTACGATACAAAGTACTACGTAGATTTCAATAATTACGTTTTGCTAACGACGATCGCACATATTTTTCTTCTGCTTATGGTGACGTTTCTCACTGAGTTTCTGCTTCATTTTGTCCAATTTTGGGATGTTGTAAGACAATAATATTGACGATTGATAGTTTTACCTTTTTTAAGATAGACTGTTAAAATTATGCCTATGGAATCAGAAAATATAGTGGTCACAACCTTTCTGACCCATTGAACCACTTTTGGCCAATTCAGAGCACTTTTGCAGGTTTTATTTTATTGCCGTGCCTTCATTCCATTCTTTGCTATACAGTAGTGGATCCAGGTTTCATGAATGATTACCAATCGTCATAAAAAATTCTGACGGCTTGCGCTTAATAAGGTCCAAACGCTGCTGAGAGGTAGTTATATATACGTCATGTTTTTGGTCAAAGCTCAGCATTAGCAGGATAATTTTTTCATATTAAAAATTTTGTTTAAAATATGACTAATGCGCTCTTTACGAATTCTTGTGGTGTCTGCCAATTCACGCACCTTCAGTTTGTGATCAGCTAAAACCATTTTATGGATTTTCTTCTTTACATTTTCCGGTGTAACTACACCGAAGGACTGTCCAGTATATCGTTTATCCAATCGAAATACGGTTACTACGAAGTTTACAAAACCAAAATTTGACAGTGTAGTTTGAAAAAACATTAGTCCCATAATATTTATCCAACTTTTCTTTTTCTTTTTTCTTCATCGTTTTATATCTCAAATAATAATCTTTAATGAGACATCGAAAATCGATTTTCTTCATATCTGTCATTTTTCCAAATACGTCATCTTTATGTAGCTGTCAAAAACGCATTAATGGATACATCACGCTAAAATTTGACATGCATACCCAAAAAAAGTTCGACTTTTTAGAAACAATGTTTTTTTGAGTTCTCAGTACCCTAATCGGCAATGGAAGTTACTTGTCCGACCATAAGGTATACATATATAGACATTCATTAATAACTTTGCACCAAAACGTTCCTGCACTGAGAGGTAGGAACGGTATCAGTAACTCTTCACAAACTTGCCGTGCATCGTGCATCGCAATTACTAACTACAAGTGCTTAGTTAGTAATAACATACTTTTGTTTACGCTGTTTTCTGTGTTCGTATTTTGTTATCGCTGAAAATGATGGATAGATGCGAGCCACGAGTTTACATTAAATTTTGTTTTATAATCGAAAAAAGTTTTTGTGGAAAATATTCAAATCATGTAAAAGTGCTTAGAGACGAATATATGAGCCAAACACATAAAATATTGATATAAGGTTGAATGCTCGAATAAATGAACTTTGAAAAATTAAACATAAATTGTACATAACACTATACTAAACAAGGACAAACATTTAAACAGTAAATCATTTTATACTGTTTGTCCTTGTTTGGTGTAGTGTTATGTGCAATTTATGTTTTATTTTCATGTTTATTATATTCTGCGCTTGCTGGATAGCCCAAATTTGACGAAATGCCCCTGATGATGCTTTAGAAAGTGAAAGTACTTGGGCAATATTTGATGAATAAAATTGTGCTCGATATCTGCCTTTAATTTTTCGAAGTACATAAAATATTGGCTGAATCAGTTTAAAAACGGCCGCACGTATCTTGATAGGCACCCGTTAATTTGGGAATGACTAAATAAATATTCGTATTAGCTAACTCGCTCGAGACTATATTCTGCATAACTTGGAAATGGTCGTTTATGATGAAAATATGTATAAAAAGATCATTACCGGCGACTAGTTGTGGGTTTACTCCATGGACGTATAAATAAAGATTTATTTATGTGTACCTTTACTATATTGTACCGTTTTTAAATAAAACGAGCGGTTCGAATTTATATAAATATATTTATTTATAACTTTACAGTTCGATACTATCTTATCAACTAAACTTATTCCTAAGATCGTTACATATATATACTAAAGTTACTATTTTCTAGAAAGTTCCCACCTCTAGGCGAACGCGACAGATCTTTCTCGAAATATCGAGTCGCTTTCGAGATGCCGCCGCGCCGCATGGAAGCATGAGGTGCTGTTTCGAGATGCAACCGTTATACGTGCCTCGTTAAATGCACGTTCGTAACACTGCTTCCCTCTTAGATCTGAGCGTCCCGATCAGCAACTCTATATGTAGGCCCAGGATGGCGGAATCTACAGGACTCTCCAGCTCTGCATGAACCCCTCAGAAAGAAATAACAGTCTACTGTCTTTGAAGGACACAATCTCTTTGGATTAGTGCAACACACGGTAATTCTTACACCGGTTTCTCGGAAGATCACTTCTAGCATGCTTCTGACAATCTTCCAATCCAGATTATCTAGTGCATGGCCTATCTTGGGTAAGGCCAAATTCTTAATGTCGTAATTGCAGACGATTTTCTTCAAATTAGTTAGAGCACACCATATATCCTCGTAGGTTGCCCTGTCTGTATACGACTTCCTGGTCACCATATACAGCAAAGATCGAGAACCATCTTCTAATCTCAGTACTCTTCCAACTTTATTCTGCTGGTTTTTTAACTCGTCCAAACGACCGAACTTCTTATAAAATACAGATGAGATTCCTTTAGTCATCTCAAGATCTTGGGCAACACAGTGGGCTAGAGAGACGTTATGCGGAACACTAAAAAGATCCTGCTGAACTTCTGTCGTCACGCCGAATCTAGCATTCTTTCTCTCTGCGTAATTTGACATAAATTCCTTAAAGCTTGGTCGCCGTTTATCTTTGATCTCATGTTGAAGGATTCGTGCTTCTTCTGTTTCATTTGAGCCAGCATAAGGTGCAAGCCGATTTATGTGAACTACTTTTGGTTTACCTTTCGGTAACTTTTTAATTCGGTATATTACGTCATTTATTCTCTTTTTAATTTCATACGGACCCTCCCATTGTCTTTGCAGTTTAGGAGACAAGCCACGACGACGTTGTGGATTATAAAGCCAAACAAGATCACCTACTTTATAGCTTTCATTTTTGCATCGAGAATCATATTGATCTTTCATTCTGTCACTGGCTAACTGGATGTGTTGTCGGGCAAGTTCATGAATGTTGTTCATTCTTAACTTCAGGCGGTCGACATAATCTTCGCTTGCAACCTGTTCTTCGGAAGGTCTGGAGCCAAACTCTAGGTCGCAGGGCAAACGAACTTCACGACCTAACATCAGGCAGGTTGGAGTCTGGCCGGTAGTTTCATTTACGGCCGAGCGGTAGGCCATTAGGAATAAATGAATGTGCTGGTCCCAATCTCTTTGATGTTCTGATACAACTTTGGACAGGTGTTTACCCATCGTTCGGTTCATTCTCTCGACCATTCCATCTGATTGAGGATGCAGGGGTGTCGTTCTGATCTTATTGACACCAATCAATTTACAAACGTTTTGGAAAAGGGTCGACTCGAAGTTTCGCCCTTGGTCGGAGTGGATCTCCAAGGGAACACCAAATCGGCTAAAGAATTCTTTAACAAGTACCTCTGCAACGGTAGCAGCTTCCTGATTTGGTATCGCATAGGCCTCAGTCCATTTTGTAAAATAATCCATTGCTACCAGGATATATTTATTTCCATCGTTTGTCTCTGGAAGTGGACCTGCAATGTCGATTGCTACTCTTTCCATAGGACTACCAACATTGTACTGTTTCATGGGTGCCCTCTTTTTACCAACTGGACCATTACTGGTTGCACACAGTTCACATTTCCGGCACCATCTTCTTACATCATCTTTACAGTTTACCCAATAGAACCGTTCTCGAACCTTTTGCAGAGTCTTCGTAATACCAAAGTGTCCACCTGATGCACCGTCATGTAACTGACGCAATACTTCTGACACTTTACTTTTAGGTACAATCAACTGAAGCTTAGATTCTGTACCATCATCGTTCTCAAAGGTTCTATAAAGAAGATCATCTTTTAGCACCAGGCAATTCCATTGGCTCCAGTAACACTTGACTTCAGGACTACATGCACTAATGTCTTGCCAAGAGGGCCTTTCACTTCGACGCATCCAATCCAATACTCTTTTTATACATGGATCATCTGCTTGAGCGTCTTGTAGTTGTTGAGGCTGCCATTGATCATTAATGACGGTGGTTCGTCTCACGGGGCAAAGTCTTTCTTCTAATTTAAGACAGTGATTACAATGTTCACTGCACGGCCTTCTCGAAAGCGCATCAGCATTTAAATGAACTCTTCCAGCCCTGTGTTCGATCTCGTAATCATATTCTTGTAATCGTTCTAACCATCTTGCCATCTGGCCCTCTGGATTACGGAATTGTAGGAGCCATTTTAGAGCAGCGTGATCCGTGCGAAGAAGAAACTTTCTGCCATACAAGTATTTATGAAAATGCTCGCAAGCCTTTACTACGCCTAGCAATTCTCTCCTGGTAACGCAATAGTTTCTTTCTGGTTTCGACAAGACTTGGCTAAAGTAAGCGATGACTTTCTCCTGCCCATCTTGGATTTGGGATAGAACAGCTCCTATTGCACTGTTGCTTGCATCGGTGTCCAACACAAATTTTCCTGCCTGTCTAGGGTAGCTTAAAATCGGTGCGCTGATCAGAGCCATTTGTAAGTGTTCGAAAGCTCTTTGGCACTCTTCGCTCCATATATATTCTTTGCCTTCTTCTGTCAACTTTGTTAATGGCTTGGAGATGTTGGCAAATCCTTTGACAAAACGTCGGTAATATGTACAAAGGCCAAGAAAACTTCTAATTTCGTGTTTGTCTCTTGGTACCGGCCAATCCTTAATTGCTGCAAGTTTTTCAGGATCAGCTGTAACACCATTACTTGCTACAATATGTCCCAAGTACTTCACTTCTCGTCGAAACAAGTGACATTTCTTCGGACTCAACTTCAAATTTGCCGCCCGCAATCGTTGAAAGACTTCTTTCAAATTATTGGCATGTTCATCGAAGGATCTTCCTACTACAATTACATCATCCAAATAAACCAGGCATGTTTTCCATGTTAGACCTCTTAAAACTGCCTCCATTAATCTTTCAAATGTGGCTGGGGCATTACATAAACCAAAGGGCATAACTGTGAACTGCCAAAGCCCTGATCCTATCGAGAATGCGGTTTTCTCACGATCAGCTGGCTCCATGTCTACTTGCCAATATCCACTTTTCAGATCGAGTGTGGAGAACCAACGAGAACCAGAAAGTGTTTCCAAAGTATCGTCTATTCTGGGCAAAGGATAACTATCTTTTTTAGTTACTGCATTGAGCTGTCGGTAGTCAATACAAAAACGTGTTGAACCATCTTTCTTTTTTACTAGCACTACTGGTGACGTCCATGGACTGTTTGATGGTTCAATTACCCCTTGTTTGCTCATATCTTTGATGATGTCTTCGGCTTCATCTCTTTTCGCAAAAGGAAGTCGTCTAGGTTGTTGTCTGATTGGCTGAGCGTCTCCGGTATTAATTTTGTGCTTTACTATGCTTGTTTTGCCATTATCCTTCTTATCAATGGCAAAAACATCTTGAAATTCTATTAGCATAGACTTCACTTTTTTAGTTCGTTCATCATTAAGATCTTGGCACGTTTTAATCATCGTCTCTACAAGCTCCTTTGGATACTTAGATTTTGACGGTTTCTCATTAGTACTCATGGAACAAATTGAAGCCACGGGAACACACTGTCCGATCAAAGTTCTTTTACTTAACTTAATAGCAGTTCCTTTTAAATTCATAACTCTTACAGGAACGACATCTCGAATTCTCACCAAAGCTTTTGCCGTTAGGAACTCGGCATTGTTCACATCTTCGACCATCCTTAAACTTCCCTCTCGGCAGTAATCATCAGGTCTGGCCATCAAAATTTTCTCACTATTACCGGGTATTGTTACGTCACAAGTAGTTATTAAGCTGATAACATCTTCTTTGTCTTCATGAAATGGCAACTCTTCACCACCGATCTCGAGAACTCCATCTTTGACATTCAATACAGCTCCAACTTTCCGTAGTAAATCCATCCCCAATATGAACTCGTCAGAGATTTCTGCAATTAATACTCGATGTTTCACTGTGGTCTGGCCAATGGATACTGACATATTAGCCTCGCCATATGTATTAATTATCTCACCAGTTGCTGTTCTAAGCTTTACTGTTGCAGGCGATAATTTAAGATGGTCTCGTACTACTTCTGGTCGTGCTATAGTTCTTGTTGCACCTGTATCTACCAAAAACGATATACATTTATTATTAATACGACCCTCGATGTACAAGCTATGAATTCCACCGGAGGACGTAATGTTCACAGTTACTATGGGGGCTGTGTTTCTCGAGGTCGGCAGTTGCCCCTTAGTGTCGACCCGTTCTAGTTTTCCGACTGTTGTATCATTTTCTTGCAATTACGGCGAATGTGACCTACGTCACCACAATTCCAACATCTGGGCTCGCGTCTCTTCGGCAGCGTGTTATGAACTATTTTGCGTACCATTTCTTCTAGACGTTCAGCGTTTAGTTCGTCGCCTTCTTCAATGGTTGTTACTCGATGGCTCCGTGAAGTTTGACTAGCTGTTTCATGTTCTAAGGCAATAGCGAGCGCTTCATCTAGAACTTTCGGTCTCGCTAGTCGTAAAGCTTTCTGTAATTCACTTTCTTTTAACCCATTGACGAAGGTATCTACGGCAATTTCATCCAAAATGTTGTCTGGTACCTCCGGATAAGCCAACCGCACTATACGAGCAACATCTGCTTCAAACTCTTGCAAATTTTCACTTGCTCGTTGAACTCTACTTCTTAGTTGCGCCTTGTAGACTTGTTGTAGATGGGCATCTCCGTAACGTTTGTCTAGTCGAGTGAACAAGGTCTGGTAACATTTTTCTTGACCCTTAGGAATTGATCTTAGGATATCTGCAGCATCACCTCGTAAAGCAGCAGTCAAGGAAACAGCTTTTTCTTGTTCTGTCCAATGATTGGCTGTCGCAATAGCTTCAAATTGTCTAAGGTATATAGACCAAGAAGACTTTCCATCAAATGGTGGCAATTTGAATCTCATATGATGTGTCGTTTCGTCTCTCGGTGATTCTTCTTTTACTACCGGATCTAAAGCTACCGTATTAATTGGTGGTAGCACTTTCGTGTTAGTTATCATGGTCTCTAATTGTTTGATCTTCTCTTCTACGTCTTCTATCTTGTCGTTTACATTTTTCTGTATCTTATCGACTGTTCTTGAGACTTCTTCAAATTTCTCATTGTTCTGGATACATATTTCTTTAATTATTTGTGAAGTCTCGTCGAATCTTCTAGATACATTTTCGAATGTTTCATCGAATCTTTTGGAAACGTTCTCTAATTTATCATCATTTTTTTTTTAAGTTTCTTCAATCATTTGCGAGACGTTTTCAAATTTCTCGTCGAATCTTCTAGACACATTTTCGAATTTCTTATCATTTTTTCTGGAACTCTCTTCGATCTTCATTAAAACTGCTTCTTCTGCTGATTGAAAATGGAATGTCTCTGGGTCATCTCCATTATTGTTAAGAACATTCTTTAGTCGCTCCTGGAGGATCTTCTTGGACCCGCTGCAGTCTTCATCGCGTTCTTCTAATTGCTCACGCAACTGTTTTACCGAGAGTTGTACTAGCAGCATCTTTGTACAGGCACACACGTACTTTTATAAATGTTCTTTCGTACAAAGGTCACTACCGAACTACGCGGATGTTCCCGACGAACAATACTTTTCACAAGTTTTAAAGTCTTTTTCAAAAGTCACTGCTGGATTTATGTTGTAACTCCACACCGGACACCAACTGTACCGTTTTTAAATAAAACGAGCGGTTCGAATTTATATAAATATATCTATTTATAACTTTACAGTTCGATACTATCTTATCAACTAAACTTATTCCTAAGATCGTTACATATATATACTAAAGTTACTATTTTCTAGAAAGTTCCCACCTCTAGGCGAACGCGACAGATCTTTCTCGAAATATCGAGTCGCTTTCGAGATGCCGCCGCGCCGCATGGAAGCATGAGGTGCTGTTTCGAGATGCAACCGTTATACGTGCCTCGTTAAATGCACGTTCGTAACAATATCTTTATTTATACGTCTATGGTTTACTCTTATGATCTCGAAATAAAACCATAGAGTTCAAAATGGAAGCTTCTATCCGAGCGTCTATGTTGATTGTTTTTTTTTTATTTTGAATCTGCTGTGCACCATAAATAAGCTCCAAGAGCTCCGACAATAATCAACAAATTTACTTTAAAGTTCTAAAAAGATGGCTTCATTTTTTTAATGAGTGTTGACTAGTTTCTTTATTACGATATTGCGCCGCACATTCATCAAACATTGTGCAACAGTTTGTGATAAGACACAAGCTTAAATAACTCCTCTAGCTTTCTTACAGTAACCACAAAGATCCAGGCGACTTCTTTGTTTGTCTAAAACACTAACTATTGCTTAAACATTAAGAAGGCATAGAGACGTTTCAAACGAATATGACGATATACCCCAGTCAAGGAAGAAGCAAAGCTGAAATATTTTTTATAGATATACAGTGTGTAAAAGCCAAATGGAATAAATTCATTATTTAGGTTACTGTACATATTTATAAAAAATCCCGAAACATGTCAAATTTAAATTATAACTTGACATTCTTTAACGTGAAAATGCAACCCCTACCTTCAACCCCCTTAGAATGACAGGTACAATCCCCATTTTTTAAAATAGAAATATAGGCTTGTGATATATCGTTTAAAAGGTCTTTTCATTCTCCATTCAAAAATGTTGTCGCTTTCAAGTTTATTACGATTAATTAAAATAAAATAAATTAAAATCATGTGGTTACCGAAATTCGCTAAAATATACTCAAAACTTATTTCCCGTTTAGGTCTTGATAATGAGAAAGTGAACAAAAACAATTTCAATGTGGTTTTTAGTAACCATTAAAAAACTTTAAAGAATTTCCATGGCAACGTTATTTTAACACTTATTAGTAAATTGTTTTATTAAGGTTGTCAGTATTTTAATTTAAGTTAAAAGTTCGTTCACTTCAATTCTGAAAAATGGTTAGATTAACGGAAATGCATAAAATTGCAGTTTTACAAATGATTTGTTACGTAGATAACACCCGAACACAACAGGAAGTAACTCGCCTATTTCATGAGAAATTTCCTAATTTACCGCCTATATCCCAGGGAACAATAAGTAAAATAGAGAAGCAGTTTCGCGAGTTTGGTCATGTACAGCAGATAAAAGAAGCAGCTGCCAATGCACTGAGTGATGAACTCAAATTAGATGTGATACTTGAGTTTCAGGAAAATCCACATAGGTACATCGAATAGACAGGCATCCACTACATTCAATGCTAGCCATACATCGATAGTAAACATATTAAAAGAAAATAAATTGCATCCCTATAAGATGATACCTACTCAGCAGCTCATTGAAGACGATTTTAATAGGAGAACTTTTTTTTTGTGAGCAAATGATGGACATGTTGGATAACAATGTTATCCAATTAGAAGACGTTATGTTTTCTGATGAGTGTACTTTTTCACTTAACGGTCATGTTAATCGGCAAAATTGCCGCTACTGGGCCACGGAAAATCCTCACTGGATGAGAGAACAACACACTCAATACCCTCAAAAGGTTAATGTTTGGGCAGGGATTATAGGAAACAATATCATTGGTCCCTTTTTCATTGAGGGCAACTTGAATGGCAACAATTGTTTGGCACTACTTCAAAATGATGTCATTCCAACGTTGGCAAATTTATATCCTGATCCAGGAAACCCTCAAGTTCCAGCGAATACGATATGGTTTCAGCAGGATGGATCACCACAACATTACCAACTTAATGTCCGGCAGTATCTCGATACAATATTTCCCAATCGGTATATAGGGAGGCAAGGATCGGTTGAATGGCCAGCGCGATCACCTGATCTTACATTATTAGATTTCTTTTTATGGGGATATGTGAAGAGCATTGTGTACAAAACTAAAAACTAAACCTTGTGATTTAAATGACTTAAAAGAACGAATAACGCTTGCGATTAGGTCGATCACGCCTGTTATGTTAAATAATGTTAGAAGACAGTTTTATTTGAGATTACGATGTTGCTAAGACGTTCGCGGTGAACATTTTGAACATCAACTTCATTAACATTCATAGTTCTTTTTCGTGTTCTACATTTTATTACGTTTTGCATTACATTTTAGTTTTTGATTGTATTACAGCGAATTTCGGTAACCACATGATTTTAATTTATTTTATCTTAATTAATCTTAATAAACTTGAAAGCGACAACATTTTTGAATGGAGAATGAAAAGACTTTCAAACGATATATCACAAGCCTATACTTTCTATTTTAAAAATTGGGGGTTGTACCTGTCATTCTGAGGGGTTGAAGGTAGGGGTTGCATTTTCACGTTAAAGAATGTCAAGTTATAATTTAAATTTGACGTGTTTCGGGATTTTTTATAAATATGTACAGTAACCTAAATAATGAATTTATTCCATTTGGCATTTACACACTGTATATGAGGGGAAGCTAATAAAAAATTCGTGAAGGCGTACAGCTGATTTTACTTTATAAAAAAATTAAATAATTTTTAAACTATTTGACAGATCTTTGATTATAAAAAAATTTATAATAATTTTAATTTAATTAATAAAAATTAATATAAAATTTATGAATTATTGTGAAAAACAGCTTTTTTGCAAATATCTCCGTAAAATATGTATCAATTTTAATTTCAAAAACGGGAAAATAAAGATGTTCTTGATATAAAAAAATGATATAAATATTGTTAATGTAAAATATAAGGAAAAACTTATAGACAAAAAATCAAATTGTGACCATAAATTATTGTTTAAAAAAGTGCAAGGTAAAATTACGACAACTTTTTCATCTATTCGTCATCTAGTAACCCCCACCTATGTCTTAAAAGCTTCAGATATCTGCTAAAAATTTAGCCGTGAAATCGATGATTTTTGCATAACCAGACTGGGCTACTATACTTATAAGATTTTTACGTGAAATCAATAATTTTTTCACAGATAGACTGGTGATTCCAAAGATTTAACATGTCGGGTGACATGTTAAATAAATCATTGCGAAATTATAATGAACCCAATTCTGTATATATATATATATATATATATATATATATATATATATATATATATATACAGTGCTTTTCAGATAAAACTATCCACCTTAAATAACTTTTAAACCTCTAATTTTTTGGAAAAACGCAGAAACACTTCAATTAATATCTGAAGGAGGAGGCATAATATCATATTTAAGGTTGCTGGAAAATGCACCCTCTTACCCCCTGTATCAACCCTTAATTTTTTTTAAATTACTTCCCCTTTTTTTATTTTATATTTGGAATCTCCTTTTTGTACTGATTTCAGAAATGTATAATACATGATACTTGAAGTGATTAGTTTATGAGAAAAGTAAATGCAAAAGCAAGAATTACCCACATTTAGAACAAACATTTCACTACTAAAAATTTTTACAATAATTGTTCAAAATTACTGCCTTTCACTTCCATACAATAGTACAATCTATTTTGAAGTCTAGGGGTGTTCAATCCGGTGACCTAGGTGGCCAAGCGATCATCTGTCGTCTTTTACCTATCCAAGGACCGGGAAGCGTTTCGTTTAAAAATTATCGCACAGGTAAAGCAAAGTGTGGAGAACCTCCATCATGTTGAAATACAATCAAATCATCGGAACGGTTATCATCATTTTCTACTATTGTTCTAACGATCAACCACTTGCCTATATAATTCAAGATACGATGCACCATTTAAGTTTCCAGTGATAAAGAAGGGTCCGATAATGTGATTACATAGGATACCACACCATACGTTTAACCTTTGAAAATGCTGTGTGTGAAATTCGCGTACAATATGTGGATCACTCTCAGTCCAGTATCGGAAATTATATCTGTTCACCAAACCGTTTAATGAGAATGAGCATTCATCCGAGAAGCAAATATTGTTTAAAAATTGTGGATTGTTAATGATGCATTGTATCATTAATTCGCAACATTCGGGACGACGATCAAAATCTTCTTCATTTAACTCTTGTACAAATTTAATTTTATATGGATAAAACTTAAATTTATGGAGGACTCGGAAGGCTGTAGAAGATGAAACACCGATTGCTCTGCTTATTGTTGACAGTGACTGTGATTGTTAAGAGTCTAAGTTAACTTGTCCTAAAACAGCTACTTGGATTGCTTTTTTATTTACAAGTTCCTGTCGGTTATGTTTTTTATTGCAAACTGACCCTCTTGCTCTAATTTTTTCTGCATCAGTTCAATCACACACTTATGAGTTGCATGTCTATTGTGGTGTGTTTCATTAAAATTCTAGCAGCAGCTCCTGCACAATTATTATTTTTGTAGTATAAACCTACAATTTCGATTCTTTCTTGCAAAGTGTACACCATTTCAGCGAGCAAATTGCACACGTATCAAAATAAGCTGTTACTTACAAGTTATAACAAATTGTCGCTATTAACCGATTAAAACAAATGTAAAAATGATACCGAAAACCTTTGATAAAACTTGAATAAAAAGTGAATTTTTTTTGTTTCTTGGTTTTTGAAGGTACTACAAATACAACCTATTTTGTTAGAGTCAATTAAGGTGAGGGAGATACTGTCTTGTTAACAGAAAAATTGTCTATCTGATAAACTAATCACTTCAAGCCAAAGGTATTATACATTTTTGAAATCAGTACAAAAAGGAGAATCCAAATATAAAATAAAAAAAGGGGGAAGTAATTAAAAAAAATAAAGGGTTGATACAGGGGGTGAGAGGGTGCATTTTCCAGCAACCTTTAATATGATATTATGTCTCCCCCTTCAGATATTAATTGACGTGTTTTTGCGTTTTTCCAAAAAATTAGAGGTTCAAAAGTTATTTAAGGTGGATAGTTTTATCTGAAAAGCACTGTATATTTATTTCAGATGATGTTATAAGAAAATCGAGAAGAACGGTAGAATGTACTACAAACAATAATTTGTATCACTATTTATAAAATAAAACTTTTTTTTTGGTTTTAGAGTCTTTTGGTGTGGAAATAGTTTCGAAATGGAGATTTGAATCCTGGAATGAACCAGATTTAAAAGGCTATAATTGTTTAAATATGTCTGTTTTAGGTAAGTTGTATTTCAAATTTAATAGAATGTATTGCCGATTTAAATGCTATCAAATGTGTACTATTAATTTATCAAGTTTACCAAAATAATATCTGGTTGTTTAATATGAGAGAGGAAAAGATCTACTTTTTAAAATATTTTACAATTCTTACGAGTGTCGTATTTTGCATTCGGTTACATGAAATTTTTCTCCCATAAAATCTTTTCCGCAAGACTTTTCCTTTTTTAAAGTCTGATATCGGATTTTTTCCGGCTATTTAAATAATCATCCCTTTCAGAATATCTCGACTACGTTTCGGCGACCAACGAAGGGTTAAAATCTGCTTTTTCTGCTTCGAATTCAACTTACAAGTTTGGCGGTCCGGCGGGACTGTTTAGAGATAAAAACCACCCCCTCTGCTGGGGCATTCTTGAATTTTGCTCTTCTGCTTCGATTGGTGTATGTCCTTTGAAGTTCGTTTCTTTTCATCGGAAAGGCGGAGGAAGCGCCAAAGGAGTTGTTGATGGGAGTTTGGTGCTGATCGACAAGATATTTGAGAAGTTTCCGATGCTTAAAAAGATGCCAGTTTCAAATGAGTAAGTGTTTTTTTAAATATTTTATTCTATTGTCGAAGCGCTAATTTTTAAAACAAAAATATCATCGAGATTAAAAGTTTCACAAGACTGTAAGATTAATATAATTTTACCATATTATACGTATTTCATAAGAACTTTGGAAGAGATAGCTTGATATTTTGTTAGAGTCATGATTAAAGACCATAGGTCATAAGCTAGGTCAGTTATAGTATTTTATTACTATTCCAATCATATTTTTTTCTGCATTACTATCAGCAAAATCATTGTTCAGCATTTAGACTACATATTTCATATGTTTTACAAGAAAAAAAAAACTAGGAAAAATCTATTTAATCTTTTCTTGTTATTTGCATTATACATCATGTGAATTAAATAAACATAATTTTGATAGTGACGTGTGGTGGGGTTAAATATCTACCAGTTACTCATTGACATGAAGATGTTTCTAAATGATTTACCATAACTATTGTGGAACTAAAGGGGTAGTAAAAGGGGAGGAAGACAAGATCACCCTGTAGGCACACACAAATAAGAAACATATCCCCGGTTGCTCAGTTCAGAAGAGATATGAGGGTTCTTTAGAAAAGATATTGATCAGAAAACAACATGTAACTAATATAGTCTCAAAACAACAGATTTTTTTACAAAATAAGGTAATTTATCTTTTAAGAACCATTCTGGAGAATGTCTTCATACAACAAAAAAATAGTTGATAATAAAAAAGTACATTTATTCATATTTTGTGTTTTTATTTTAACTTTATTAATCATTGAGTAGCAGTTTTTCTGACTTCTTGAAAAATGTAAAAAATGGACAAAGTGCAATATGAAAGTCTGTTCCTCATTTTGTTATTCAAGAGTTTAAAGAATTTCAATTTTTTTTTAATTTATCGTAATTTAATTTATTTATCGTAATCTTTTTGAAGTATAGGTAAGCAAAGAAGCAAAAAACGATGTTTTTATTATTTTTTAAATATATAATTTTTTTATTAATATTCACGACCTATTTGAGAGTAGAAGGATAAATTTATTAATATTACTGAAGTTATCACACAACTTTTTCTCCATAAATCCGAATGCCACGTCTCACATCCACCTTAAAATCCATCTTAATCCATAACGATCTTGGAAAGCTTAAAGGAAAATCGTTTAAATTATTTTACCAGTGCAATCGAAATCGCCCTGAACGTCGAAACGGTGGAGTCGAGATCAATATGTCATACCAATTTGGCGGTATTCCAAATGTAGATCTGCAAATTCGAGTTTACCAGAAAACATGAAACTGTCGAAAGCAATTACCGATGTAGCTATTTCTACAAATGAAACCTATTTGTATTCCTATACTGGCTATAATTGGGACGATATTCAATCGGTATTGATTGGCTCAATGACACCTACCGATATTCGAGTCGAATAACTATTGAAAATTTGCATACCGAGGTTATGGCTTTGGGAAAACTCTGCAGGATATTTATGAAATATCGATATCGTTTAGTGCGAATTTAATTTGAACCCTTCAACGAAAGAAAAATTTCATAAATGAATTTCGTATACAGTATGGATCAAATAATCATATAAGATGAGTTCAATACGGCTATCTACCTATTTGTTTTCTTTTTTTTTATTCACATTAAACTGTCGAACATGTTTTGATGTTATATGATTTTGTTGTGAGGTCTTTTACTTAATAATTTTTTAGATATAGCAATACCCACCGATATAAAAATGTTAACTTTGACATTATAATTACAGCGACATTTGCTTGCCAGAACTGTTACTAAAACTAAGAAAAACCAACCCCCACAAATAGCAAGTCAGCAAAACTTGCTATTTTTGTTTCTTTTCATATCCGTCTATTATATTTTAAATGTAGGAAGCCGGTTTCAGAAGTTTCAAGCAGCAGTTGATCTTTTTTAACAGAGCTAGAAAAGGTTGAAAAAGTGATAAGAACATTCTCTACGTTAGCCAAGTATAAAAATAATTTGTCCTTCGTAGGTATAAAATGTCCTACCGATGGAATTTGCAGTTTAAGTCGATTACCATAAACAAATTATACTCTGCAAGTTTTTATAAGTTCCCGTATGAATTAATATGACATTTTTATTAATATTTATTAACAATATTACCCTTATGGTTTTTTATTTATTTTCAACAATAAAATAAATCACTAAACCTTGACTATGCATTCACTTATGTTAGCATAATTTCATAATTACGTTAAATCCAGAGGTAGCTATGGACAAATGACATTAAAACAATAATATTGTCAGTTAATGTAAAATGTATTTTGCAGCATTGTAAACCTTTTTGCTGTTGGTGGATTGTACCATGGAAATTAAATCTGGAAAATCCAATTCGGAAGTCGCGAATATGTTGCAATTGTCACGCTAGAGTGTGAAAAATATAGTCAGAAGATACAAAACTACAGGTTCGGTCCGAAGCAGATTGAAGGGCATTAAGACGCATTATAGAGAAAATTGGCGAGCAAATTATATGGATTTAAGTGTTTTATGGAGTGACACGTTACAAGATCAACATGTCACCAAGAGGCCCACAAATTAGGATTAGGTACTTTACAAACCATTAACGTTACAACAAAAGAAAAACAGACCAAGATGGCCAAAAGAGCATAAAAATTGGACTCAATCGCAATGGGATTCAATACAATGGAAATATGATGGGTCCAGATTTGAAATGTGTGTTGGAGACAGTAGCAGTTGCAAATAAAGCTTTCCGTCCCGACTGTCTGAAGAGAAAAGTCAAATTTCCTGCATCTGTCATGATCTAGGGCAGCGTGTTGTCTAAAGGTGCGGGTAAGTTTCATTTTATCGATCGGATTGTAAACACGGACAAATATTTGAATATTTTAGAACAATCTCTTTTACCGATTATGGAACGCCGTTTAACATCAGTGGAAGATTTTGTCTTTCAACAGGACGGCGCATGTCATTCATTAAAAAAGAGTTTAAAATGGATTTAAGACATGGCATACCACTTCTGGAATGGGTTTTTAACAGTCCCGACTTGTTCCGGATAGAGACTTTTTGACGCGAAATGAAAACAGCTTTAGGAAAACATCCTGCCTGGTCCGTCAACAAATTGATGGAAAAATTGCAAGAAATATAGGATTTGCAAGCGATCTGCTGGATTCGATTGGCTCGAAGAATTGTGGATGTCATTAAAAATAAACGTGATGTAACTCAGTGGCAAACTTTCACATTCTTTTTGTTAATATTACATACTCTATGCGTATTACATATTCAGTCATTAAACTCAATGAAAACCAAGAAATCTGCTGGTCCAGATGAATTACCAAGCGAGCAATTAAAGTTGGTCAACGAGAAAAGCCTGGACACAATAGCAGAACTGTTCAACGCTATTTATACTACGGTAATGATCCCTAGAGAAACGTTGACATCAGCATTTGTGTGTTTGTAAAAAAAAAGGGAATGCTAAAGAGTACAGTGACTATCGAACCATAAGCTTAATGTCACATACCTTGAAAATTCTGTTAAAAATTATTCACGTCAGAATTCACTCTAAAGTGGAGCTGGATATTAGTGACACACAATATGGGTTCCGCCAATGTATGGGTACCAGAAAGGCATTATTCTCCTTCAACGTTCTGACACAGAGATGTTTGGATGTTAACCGTCCTCTTTACATCTGTTTTATAGACTACAATAAAGCGTTTAATAAAGTAAAACATGGAAATTCTAAAAAATAAAAACGATCATAGGTAAGCTAGCAATTATTGAAAACGAGCTAGCAAGATACAATATAGAAATCTCTGGACTAGCTGAAACTCATTGGTTAGGAGAGGGCCATTTTAGAACAGACAATGGCAATTATATTTACTTCTCTGGCGGTGAGACCCAGAACTATACAGGTGTTGCCATTCTGGTCTTACCAAGATTACAAAAGTCAGTTGTCGAATTTAAAGCTGTGAACGATAGGATAGTACTCATTAAACTGGATGGCAAACCACATAAACTTAATATCATACAAGTTTACGCGCCAGCCAGCACATCAGATGACATAAAGATCGAGGAGTTCTACGAAAACTGGAGACCACAATCGCTAACATACCAAATAAAGAACTTACTATAATATGTGGTGACTTTAATGCAAAAGTTGACAACACTACACAAAATGACGACTTAAAGAATGTACTGGGAAAGTGTGGCCTAGGGCAGAGAAACGAAAGTGGAGACCGTTTAATCGAATTTGCTATCACAAAAAACTACTCTATCATGAATAATCGATTTAAACACCATGTACGTCGACTTTATACTTGGAAAAGTCCTGGAGATAGATTTAGAAATCAAATATATTACGTCCTCACCAATATTCGCTGGAGATCGTCCATTCAAACAGTCAGATCATATCCAGGGGCGATATGCGGATCCGATCATACTCTCCTCGTAGCCAAAGTAATGCTTAAACTTAAAGCACCCAACAAACAAAGAGAGATAAAGAGGATAGAACTAAGAAAGAAAGACGACCTTCTACAGGAAGTACAGAAAAGTATGCCCTCTATTCATAACGGAACATCACAAGAAATATGGGAAACTGTTAAACATTGCGTAACAACACCAGTGGATCGCTCAAAGAAAAATAATCCAGTGAAACGGAAACACTGGATAATAGATGAAACTCTTAAAATAATTGAGAATAGAAGAAATCTTTGTAAAAGTGGTGTGCATAGTGAAAGGAAAAAAGCTAGTGTAAGAATCCTCAATAAAGAAATAAAACGAAGGCGACAAAAAACAGTACTATCAAAGTATATGCAAAGAAATTGAGAGACATGGTCAGAATAATCAGCCGAGAGATCTATTTAGAAAAATACGCTACCTAACAAGAGACTTCAGAGCCAGAATTTGGGCCATTGAAGATAACACTGGAACCCTGAGAACAAACAGAGAAGACATAGCCGATACATGGAGATCGTATTGCTGGGACCTACATAAAGATGATCAACGCCAAGAGCTTGTTAGCCAAATATCTGACGAGTTGGAAGAAGAACCTGATATACTGGAAAATGAAGTAAGACAGGCTATCAACAAGCTCAAATATAACAAAGCACCAGGTCCAGATATGATAACAGCAGAAATGCTTAAAGCCACAGAAGAAACCAGCGTAAAGTTACTTCATTTACTCTGTAACCAAATATGGCATTCCAAACAATGGCCTGAAAACTGGACAAAATCTACAATAACGACCATACATAAAAAAGGCAGCTTCCATAAATGCGACAATTATAGAACTATCTCTCTTATATCCCATGCCAGCAAGATAATGCTACATATAATCAATGAGAGACTGAAAACATTCCTACAAAGAGAAATTCCACAAGAGCAAACTGGATTTATCAAAGGTAGAGGCACTCGAGAACACCTGCTGAATATAAGACAGATAATCGAGAAATCTAGGGAATTCAACATCCCACTATACATCTGTTTTATAGATTACCGTAAAGCGTTCGACAGGGTCAAGTGGAGACACTTATGGCGAATACTAAAAGAAGTAGGCGTACCACAACATCTAATTACGCTTATAACTGAACTATATGAACACACTACTGGATCAGTTAAAGTACTTGACACACTTTCGAACGAGTTTCATCCAGAACGGGGTATCAGACAAGGATGTATACTATCTCCACAATTATTCAACATATATGGGGAGTATATTATGCGAAGAGCACTTGAAGGATGGGAAAAGGGCATCTCAATAAATGGTCATAAACTAAACAACTTACGTTTCGCAGAGGACACAGCCCTTCTTGCAAATAGTCAAGAAGAGCTGATGGAACTTATACGACTGATCGAAAACGAAAGTCAAATATTTGGTCTGCAATTAAACATATCAAAGACAAAGATCATGATAGTGGATAGACTACACAACAATCATCCACACATAACCACAATTGACCGGTTCGAGGTTGTGAGCTCATACTTATATCTGGGATCATTAATCACAAACTCAGGGTCATTACAAGAAGAGACTAAACGTAGATGTGATCTAGCAAAAGTTGCCACAGCAAAAATGACCAAAATATGGAAGGACTGTCTAATTTCAAGAGCGATAAAGATTAGGTTGATCAACTGCTTAATATTCCCAATACTGACCTACGGATGAGAATCCTGGACTCTGAGACAATCGGAGAGAAAAAAGATAGACGCCACTGAAATGTTCTGTTGGAGACGAATGTTACGAATTCCTTGGACCGACCGTAGAACAAACAATTCAATTTTAAGAGAGCTAAAAGTTATCCAACGACTCTCTAGTAAAGTCCATCTCCAACAATTAAAATATTTTGGGCATGTTATGAGAGCAAACACAGAAAACATGGAAAGACTCATAATACAAGGTAGAAGGCCGAAGATCACGAGGAAGATCCCCAACAAGATGGATAGATCAAATTACAGGAATATGCCAAAGACCTATGCATGAATTAAAAGAAATGACCAGAGACAGAGATCTCTGGAGACGGACAATACACGACATCACGTCGACCACTACACTCCCCCGGGGATCAGGATTGAAGAGAGAGATTACAATCAGCGAGCAAAATAGTAGAAATTATATAAAGGGACATCTGAAGAAATGGAAATAAAGAGAGGAGTCAGGCAAAGCTGCATACTATCACCTCTAATATTTAACGCTTATTCTGAAGAAGTAATTCGAGAAATTCTGGAAGATGAAACAGTCGGCATAAGAGTAAATTGAGTCTTAGTTAACAACATCAGATATGCAGATGATACAGTAATAATATCCGATAGTTTACAAGACCTGGAAAGACTCATAAGTAAAATATTAATGTGTAGTAGGGAGTACGGACTCTCGCTCAATATCATAAAGACGAAGTTCATGAAAATTTGTAAAAACAACCATAATACTAAAGAAATCTTGATAGTAGAGGGCCAGCAGATCGAAAGAGTAAAAAAGTACACTTACCTAGGAACACTTATAACAGAAAATAATGACTACACTGCAGAAATCAAAGTCAGAATCGAAAAAGCACGTTCTAATTTTATGAAAATGAAAAAGTCCTATGTGGCAAAGAGTTAACATTAGCTCTTAAAGTACGCCTAACAAAATGTTACGTATACAGTGTACTATACTATGGAGTGAAATCATGGACGTTAAATTTAGACACAATAAGACGACTTAACGCCTTTAGAATGTGGATCTATATAAGAATTATGAGGGTTTCCTGGATAGATAGAGTTACGAACAATGAAGTACTCAGAAAAATAGGTAAAGAGAAGGAAGTTGAACTTACAATAATTAAAGAAAGAAAGCTACAGTATCTCGGACATGTGATGCGGGGCGAGAAGTATCCTGCGACTCTAATGCAAGGAAAGATATATGACAGCAGAAGCATCGGAACAAGACGAATTTCATGGCTTAAGAACCTGAGAGAATGGTTTGGATGCAGCTCAAAACAACTATTTAGAGCTACTGCCTCAAAAATTAAAATGGCTATGATGATTGCCAACCTCCGTAGCGGAGATGGCACCTGAAGAAGAATAAGAAGATTCTATGCATTTTTAAAAAATATTATTATTCGGTGTAATCAATAGCTTTCATTACGTTATAAAATATTTTCTATAATTTGGAAATTCAAATGTTCGATGCATTAAAACTTCTAAAACTTACTCTGCGTTTTTATTTTTGTTCTCTAAAATTTAATTTTCTTATCCATCTAACGTTGTGCCAAGTGATATGAGGAGGGGCTCGTACAGTTCCTTTCATAAATGTTTGTTTTGCCTACCTGTACCATAACTTAACTAGCAACTACTTTATATTCAAAAAACACTATTTTACTATAAAATTATCAAATTCCAATTTAGCTCGAACATTTTTTCAGCGAGGCAGACATCGAGACAAATTGGTCTCGGTCCCTGGAATGGCGGGGAGACGTGCGGTATGCCAGTATGGTGGCAAAAGTAATAGCAGATTATTATAAATCAGTGAAAGTGGAGAGAAAATTGAAGATCGAGCTCCTGGGCAACGATAATGGGTTTCTAAATTATCACCCGTTTTATTTTACACAGAGGACGCTATTTGCAAGGTATGCATAGTTTCAAACAGGTCAGGACTGAACAAATTTGTTTTAGATTAATTAAGCCGATTTGTTTTATGCACATAGCAGATATAAATGACATGGTGCGAATTACTTTAAAAGATCATTATAATTACGAAATTTACTATATTTTATGAAATATGGTAATGCATATGAGCTGTTTTATCTTAGGTAAAAATTATTATGAGATTCTAATAAGTACCTATTTAAATTCTGGATCCTGCCTGTCTGTATCTCCCCATTTCTCTTGAGTTTTGTGTATGAGTCTGTGTGTGTCGTTTATTTTTGTTCATTCTTATTCTTTGAGTATATCGATACATTCTTGGCAAAGTAACGTAAGTCACCAAAAACTATTTGTAGAAAAAACAATTTTTTAATTCAACCTGGTTAAACTTATTTAAATTATGACTGAAAAAACTTGTCATATTTGTCCTAAAAAAGGTTTAAATTAATTCTAGGCTTACTACACTTTGGCAGTACCTTTTTAACAATAATAGTGTTAGTTTAATTGAAAAACATGATTTTCGCCAAAAATGTCACTTACGTTACTTTGCCAAAAATGTATCGATATCCTGACGTCTACTATGAAATAAATATTTAAATCATGAGATGTAGGTACATCAAAGGACTAAGATACCAGTCTATAAGACTAAAATCCGATCGCTAGTATTCGTTAGACCCACAATATGTAAACCGCATGAACATATTTGAAAAAAATGTGCTGAGACGAATAGATACTAGACCCTATACATGAGAAAATTAGGTGGTGAATCAGATACAATTATAATATATATATATATATATATATATATATATATATATATATATATATATATATATATATATACATACAGTACGTTAAGTTTTAAATTTGATTAAATAGCAACACTGCGCGCCGTCTTCTTTCCACGAACCTCCGTTGCCCCGTCGCTAATAATTTGTCATTATACAGTGGTTGTTTAAAGCAGTGGTTCCTAATTGGTGGTCAGCGGCCCCAGGGGGTGCGCGAGGTATGGCTGAGGTGTTCGCAAGATATAAAAATAAATATATGAAGAGCCAGTGGAAAAACGATATAACCATTTTGCAAATTTTTTTAGGAGAGCGAAAACAGTTTTTCTCTCTAAATCTTTAAAATTAATTACATATATCGCGCAAACTTAAAGTTATATCAAATTTTAGATTGTTAACTATAATTTTGTTTATATACCTAAAAAAATATTTTCGTTTAAGACAGATTCGGCCTCCCCTCTTTACCACCACTGGCACTGGAACTAGCTGGGACCCTACTTTGGCTTTATGCCTCTTCACCACCACTGACACTGGAACTAGATGAGACCCTACTTTGGCTTTATGCCGTTAAAATGCGTCGCTGTCATTTAGCGACAACGTTAGCAAGTTAGTTAGTACATTGCTAGTGCGGTCCCTGACCGTGTTAAAACGTGTGATTTTGTGCAACATTTTAAAGCTTTGTTTTTCACGGAAAGTTACATTACGCGTATGTTATGGACCGTTGGTTAAAATGTGGATTATTAAAATGGGATAGACCTACAGACGAAGAAGGAGAAAATGTATTCAGTGTTAAAGTTAAAAAGTCAATGACTCTCGAACCGAACTTGTCAGTTTCTCTGGAACCCAACTCGTCGGCATCTCTTAAGCCTAATTCGACCAAGATCAAGCTGCAAAAATTAGAAAATACAACTCTGATTACTTGAAAATGGGTTTCACGCTCACTGGCCCTGAGCAGCAGCCTAAACCTCAATGTGTAATTTGCTATGAAAACCTTTCGAATGAGTGTATGAAGCCAGCAAAACTCCGTTGGTATCTTGAGACAAAACATCCAGAGTTCAAGAGTGAGTCATTCGATTTTTTTAAAAACAAACTAGGAGAGCTTAAAAGATCTCGTAAAAACATTACTAAACACTATGGTGCAAATAATGTAAATGAAAATGCAACCATTGCATCTTATGAGGTATCTCAGCTTGTCGCTTAATATGGAAAAAACCATACAACTGCTGAAGAACTTATATTACCATCAGCAATAATTCTATGCAAGAGAATGTTGGGTGAAGCGGTTGTTAAGATAATAAGTACTGTTCCGCTCTCTAACAATACTGTCCAAAGACGAATTTTAGATATGGCCAATAGCATTGAAGAAATATTGCTGATCAGACTTAGCATAAGGAACATGTTTGCTCTTCAATTGGATGAAAGCACCAGCAATATGGACCAGATATTTTAAGATTTTCTTTTTTCATGCGAACTAGTTCACACAACAGCAGCAGATATTTTTACTACATTGAATAATTTTTTCAATAAACATGACGTCACATGGATAAAATATTTGGGCTTGTCTACGGATGGAGCAAAATAAATGGCTGGCCACAAAGCAGGACTTAAAGCTCGTGTCAAAGCAGTAGCTCCTGAGGTGAAATGGACACACTGTTGTATTCATCGTGAAGGCTTGGTAGTCAAAACATTGCCTGAACCTTTGCAGAAGATACTTAACGAAGTAGTTTAAATCGTTAACTACATTAAAACTCGATTTCTGCAATCCAGATTCTTTTATTTGTTATGCAATGATATTGGCAGTGAGCATAAACACCTTCTTATTCATACGGAAGTAAGGTGGCTTTCTCGAGGGAGGATATTGACAAGTTCGTGTTTTTCTTCTTGACACCAAGTACGCAGATGTTCTCACTGACTTTTCTTGGCTTTGCTCAACTGCTTTCTTAGCTGACGTGTTTGAACACTTGAATGTATTAAACTTAAGTTTGCAAGGGAAAAATGTAGACATGTTTAAAGTTGAAGATAAGATCAGTGCTATGGTAAAAAAGTGCCAGCTGTGGGCGGCAAGGATTGAAAACGAGTCGTTCACTAACTTTCCTAATTTCATGCAGTTCTTGGAGTCTGTAGAGCAAAGTTTACCTGACCCGATAAAGATCAATGCAGCCTAGCCACGACTTTTAGGATATACTTATCTGAATCTGACCCTGACGATGGTTGGATTCGAAATGCTTTCAGCTGTCAAGCAATTAAACAAATTCAAAGCCTCACAGAAGAAGAACAAGATAAGCTTGTCGAGTTGTGGTACGATCATCGAGCAAAAAGACAAAAGAGGGAATATAAAGGTAGTGGGGGCAAACATATTGTTAGACAGGAAGTGCAATCTTTAGAGGCCACATTAAACAAGGAAAGAGAGTCTCTCTCCTTGTTTGACATCAAATTTAGTTGGGTTATGTTATTGTTTGTCCCAAATGTCACATGAACTTTTATTTATATTGAAGTTTTTTAACAATTTACAATTTTGTCGCATTTTAGACTATTGTCGTTAATAATTAATTAAAACTTTCTCGTCTAAGACACATTCTGAAAAATATTATATAGCTACTGTTGATAAGTGTCGGAAAATTTAAATTTGGCTCGTTCGCATTTCCGGATATGTCCGCCATCAGAGGCCACTTTTTGTGGTATTGAACATAAAGAAACTTCAACATTACGATGAAGGATGAAGGCTTCTTGGCAACAGCACGCAAGGATTGCAAAGAACTTGGAGACAATGAAAAAAATCCTTCCGTTTGCAACAACCTATCGGTGTGAGCAAGCATTTTCTTCCATGTGCTTCATGAAAAACAAATATAGGAATCGGCTTGACATGCGGTCGGATTTCAGAGTGAAAGTTTCAAGTTTGAAACCTAATATTACAGAAATAATGGATTCTAAGGTTAAATTAAAAGTATCTTATTAATTGAGTAGTGAAAATTCCTTGAGTACAGCCAGTTCATAATATTGTTAAAAATTTTGATAGTTGTTATTGCCTAAAAAATTGCAGAAAATGTCACGCTCAAGAAGTGTCACCAGAAAAAGTCGAGGAAAGAGAATACAGCCAATTTATTTAACATATCTGTGGCTTCTCCTAAATGATCTGTGATAGGGACAATGTCATCTGCGAAACCGGGATGGTTAAGCTTTTCACCGTCTATTGTTACTCCTCTGTGGTCCATCCACCATCTTAAAAGCATACTCTAATGCCATTGTGAATAATTTCGGGGACACTATATCTCTTTGCATTATTCCATTTTTTATTTTTATTGGTCGGCTTTTATCGTATATCTTAACAGTCAAAGTAGCATTTTTGTAAATATTGTAAATAAGTTTACTATATCTATGGTCAATCCTGCTGTCATTCATTGCTTCTACAAGGCTGTCTGTTTCGATCGTGTCGAACGCTTTATATGATTCGAAGAAATTGAGGACAAGTGTAGTATTCTATAACTTTTCAATGAGTGTCTTTACTGTATGGAGGTGATGATTGGTACCATAATTTGATCGTAATCACGACTGCTCTCTCGGTTAGTCGAAATCGTAATTTTTTCCCCAATCTTGATGTCACTTACCTAGTAAAGAGCTTATATATGTGGTTCAACAGGCTAATAGGTCTATAATTCTCTAGGTCCGTTCTATCTCCTTTTTTATGTAAAAGGATGGTTATAGCATTGTTCCATTTTTTGGGCACCTCTTTTTGCTGCAAACTTTACTTACTTCAGAAATTTTTTTTTGAATTTGAATAGATACGCAATTTCTTTCTTGCTGATTCATCGACCCAGGATTTAAGTGCAACTGATTGATTTGTCATGTGATGGTGAATTAAAATTAGACTTTAAGCAATGCGACCTTGGTGAATTCTAGACACGAATGAAGTTTGATTTCCCTTCTCTTGCAACACGCGCTTTAAAATACTTGATACCCTTTTTGACAACATCTCTGTGCGAGAATTGATTTTCCGTAATGCTAAATATTAAGAATTTATACAGAAAAAAACTTAATATAGAACTTGATCTTCGATGAACCAGATAAAAATAAGTTATGTAGAAATACTCAAGCACAACCTACTTATTAATTAGTTTGCTATTTTACTATTTTGGAGGTTTACTCACTCTATTGTCTAGGGTTCTAACTATCTATATACACTTAAGTGCAAAATAATCGACTCAAAATTATTTTAAGAGAGTATGTATTGAAAGAGTGTATTGTTGGTACCAAGATACTGGTGGTTATGTCCGCCGACAAGGAGAAGGCCGTAAACGAGTAACAACTGAGAGAGATGATCGATTTTTTGTATCGAAATCCCTCAGAAATTGACATCTGACTGGTGCTAATCTTAAAGAAGAGCTTAGAGAGGTCCGAGGTGTGGTTACCAGCATTTGGTCAGTCAGAAGGAGATTGAAGGCAGCCAACCTGACACCGAAAAGGGCAGCTACGGGTCCCAACCTAACTGCAGCCCAGAAGCCAAGGTGAGTAGAATTTGCTCGCGAACATCTGGATTGGGACGACTATCAATGAAGTCAGGTATTATTCTCCGACGAAAGTAGGATCAAGGCGTCGAGTCTATAGAAGGCCAGGAGAGTGATTTACTTAATGTTGTATAGAAGAAATTGTGTTGTATGGAGGCGGTCCTTGTATATGTTGGGCAGGCATTTCCATGGATGGGAGATCCGAGTTGGTTTTTGTGCCTGGTGGAGGACGCTAAGGTGGTTTTTACGGCGGATTGTTACATTAGAGACATTTTAGAGGAAGATAGTGTTAATGTGCATGCCATAACGCACGAGTCACCACCACCTATCTGACTGAGATCGGTATACTTGCAATAAATTGGCCTGCGTTGAGCTCGGACATAAATCTAATAGAGCATGTTTGGGATAAGTTTAAACAAAGCATCCGGGAAGAGAAATCATACACCAAGGAGCATACTGGAATTAAGAGCTGCACTTTATAATGATGAATGAGAAGCCTCAAGAATTATTATTAGAAAAGTCATCTGATCCATGCGAATTTGATTGGAAAGTGTAATTAGGAGTAGGGGTGGTAATATCAAATACTGAAAAATAATAAAATTTATTTTGTAATTGATGTATTTCTTGTGTTAATTCCAATGATGAATATTAAGGAAACTCTGCTCGTATTGCATATTGTTTTTATATTCCGTCTTCCAAATAATGCAATAGCAGTTATTGTAAGTTCAATTATAAAATTATTGTTTGCACATTACATCTTTCTTCTTACTTACATTAAAACACAAGGTGTAATCTCAAATATCGCTTTGTTTTGCACTTTTCAAAGAATTTTGTGGAACATGATCAATAAGGTTGAGAACCACTGTGCTAGAATATATAGCAAGGGCGTAAAATTGTGAAATTGAAAAAAAAAGAATCTGAAAAAGTTTCTACTTGAAAACCTTTACACTATAATATAGAACGGGATGAATTATGTAAGTATATATGTACAAATTATAATGAAGACAACATTGAATTTCAATCACTCGTTAAGAAATATAAGAGACTAGACGGACCTCAAAATAATCGCGGAACTTATACACTCTGCGATAGATAGAGGATTTAATATAACAAGTATTCCAGAAGATTCGCTATATGATCGAAATTATGTCCAATGTTATCCATTAAGGCAATAAAAACGTATTATATGAGAATTGAACACTTTTGGAAAAATTGGTAAAATTTTTCACACCTTAACCAATTAAGCCGTTACACCCCCGTTTAAGAAATTTTATCAGTCTTATCTGTCACTTAGTTTTAATAAGGAACATTCTTCCAGCACGATTTTGTAGCACTTGATAACTAATAGTGGCTCAGAAATGCCTCGTATATTAAAGCTTTAATGTACGAGTTGGACAGACTTTTTGAGTTACTAGTCTCACAAGATATATTTTAATTCATATTTATCAACTGTAACCTGGCTCTAGAATCGATAATGGCCTTTATGTGTAACTATATTTTTTTTATTTTTAACGCAAGTGTAGTAAAATTTTGAATAGAGAAGAATGAATACAGTGTAAGGTCAGAAGTTAATATTTCAATGCACAATTATATTTGCGCATTGACATTTTTTGGGTTTTAGGGTTATATTGTGAATTTTTAGGATGATTGTAAAATTTATGCGTTAGGCTTCATCGTTTTTTACGTAACATAATAAACAGATTGTTTACAAAAACAAACATGGACAACAATTTCGAAATATGAGTGATAAAGCGAATGATTGAATTGTGCAAGAAAAAGTTGTGTTAACATATAGGCGCCTCCATCAAAAGCTAGAGCGGGAGAAAAAGTGTGCGTATAAAAATCAATAAATTGGGATTCAGATTCATATATTAATAAAACCTCACGACATTAGAGATCTTTGACTTATTTTTAAGAAGAATGTAGAAGTACCGTGAAGAAGGTTGTGCAATAATTTATATGCATTAAACGTATATCCATTCTTCGCATACCCATGAAAGTTCCTGGTCTGACGTTAGCATCACGGATTGCGCAGATGCGTGTAATAAGGACAACGACTCGTGATAATCCACTCTGGAGTTAATCTGAGATTATCTGGAGATAATCCACACATCAATGTTTAATCAAAAATTAAATCAGGCGACTGTCACGATGAACTGTATTAACTATAAAAGTAGCTAGAAACAAAACTGATTCCATATTTGTCTCCAAGAAATGGGCTATTACTAACAATGCTCCATATCATTATTTTCAATCGGAAAAATCTCCAACATCCGCTACTCTGAAGGAAGATCTGAAATATTGGCTGCGAAATAAAGGTATTTCGCACGAGAAAAAAGTCTACAGGCTGCACAGGTTCTTCTTATGGTGCCCTATCCAATTAGTGGATGTTGGCGACAATTCTGGAATACTCTTCTCGATCTTGTATGGCTCTAAAAAGTGCATGGGCATCGAGATTTGTCCAATCCCTTATGTTTTTAAGCCATAAGTATTTCTTTCTTCCGATGCCTCGTTTTCCTTATATCTTCCCTTCCATAATAAGCTTTAAGAACTGGTACTTGGAATTTCGAATTATATGACACAGATAAGCAGTTTTTCTTCTTTTTATTATTGGCAACAATTCTCGTTCTCTGCCCATTCTGTTTAATACTTCGACATTTGTTGTGTGATCTGTCCACACAGGTTGTGTGATCTGTCCACCTGTCTGCACAGGTTAAATTTTATTAAAGATATTTAAAAGATATCGTGTAATTGCATTAACTAAGTCAGATACATACTAATACCTTTAAGACGCCTGTTACTAATTTGCAAATAATGATTTACCGCTGGGGCTTACAGCTTGTTTATCGGAAAATTACAGAATTAGCATAAATATATGTACTTTATATAATTCAGGTAGGGTGTGCAAGCATGGGTTTTAAAATAAACATCCCCAAAACAAAAATCATGACAAATCTAGTACCTAGTGGAAATATCAATATTGGAGACAACGAAGTAGATCTGGTGGAGAAATACATATACCTTTGACACGAAATAAAGATCACAAGAGACAATCAAATAAGCGAACTACGAAGAAGAATAAATCTAACATGGGCATCCTATGTAAAATTCAAAGACATCTTTAAAGGCGATATACCAATTTCTTCTTCGTAAAACATTTGACCGATGTGTATTGCCTGTGATGACCTATGGTACCGAAACTTTGACATTGACAGCTACAACTACAAGAACATGAGTTACCGATGTAATTTCCTGAATTGCCACCTTGAACTGGAACGGGGCCAGACACGTCGCCGGAATCAGTAAGATAAGGTCGACGAAGAGATTGCTTAAGTGGAGGCCGATGTTAGACAAACGAAGTAGAGGAAGACCCCTTACTCGTTGGACTGACGATCTCAAGTAAATGTCAAGAAATTGGATAAAAATTGCTTAAGATAGAACACAATGGACAAAAATGAGGGGGCCTATGTCCAGCAGTGGACGCAATGGGCTGGGTGATGATGATGAATTTAGGTAATTATTTGGATAACTGTTTCTAATATTTGAATCTACCAAACAAAAATATCATTCATTTTGAACCATTTAATTCGTATTATCCTTTTTTAACGTACTTTGTTAATTGAATGGTAAAAGTAATCAATAACAAGTAAACAGAAATTGTATTCTTATTGTAAATAAAATAGTTCTAACAAACTATCGGACAAAACTCTGCAAATTTTTTAAATTTGCTTAAGATGTGTACCCCCATTTTGTATTTCCTTTTATATCATTAGCTCACCTCGAGGATCTTCGCTATTTTGGGCTTGTGTAATATATCAGATGAACAATAAGGATTGAGATCCTGTATTGTAATAATGCGGTTTTTGTAATCAAGCAAATAGTTGAGAAGTCTATCAGTACAGCAAATGCAAACCAACCTATATGTTCGTTGCATCGGTAAAACTACACCGCTAAACAGGTGGAATAGGCATTTTACTGAAATACTAAATGCTATTGACTTTTAGTTACTTCTCTTCCTCCTCTATCCTTTATCCTTCGTAAGGATGTGGTGACGTTATGGTATTTGACGAATGGTTGCTATCCATTCTTCTCTCTCCTGGGCGCGGTGTGCTGCCTCAGACAGAGAGTAACCGGTAGCTCACTTTATTTGGTCTGACCATCGACGTGACGATCTTCCTCGAGTTCTTTTACCATCTACCTTGCCTTCAACCACCAACCTCTCCATGCCTTCCGTTCGTCTGGTAATGTGTCCAAAGTACCTCAATATATTTTGGTTGATGATTATGGTAAGCCTAGTATTGATGTCGAGTTCTGTTAATATTGAGACATTTGTGCGATGTGCTGTTCAGGGTATGCGCATCATTTACGATATACCCACATTTCAAAGGCCATTATATGTCGTGGCTTACGGCTTACCACTTCAAACCCCGCTGCGTTTCGTATTTCCGACTGGTTTATTCAAAACTTATATTATCTAGTCTGTTCATAATGTATTCAAGGTCATTTGTTGATGATACTAGTACTTAAGTGTCGTCAGCATAGCGGAGATTGTTGATTTTTCGGCCTACAACATGATATTCCACCTTGACATCCGTCGAATACAATGCGAATGCTGTGTTCGTTATATATATATATATATATATATATATATATATATATATATATAATATATATATATATATATATATATATATAATATATATATATATATAGTACATCCTTAACGAACACCGACTGTTAGTTTTTTAAAATTATCGGAGTATATCTTGTTGACTCTTACGTTTGCTGTGTTGTTGATATACAATTGTTTCAGTAGGTATAGTTACTAATTAAAATATAAATATAGCGACCTCATAAGATAATGAAGAGCTATCTTGAAGAAAGGGGCTAAAAATAATTAAAAATTAAATGGTAATAGAAGTATAGGCGTTAATGAAATATTGAAATAATTTATCAAAGAAGACGGCCTTAAATACGAAAAACTGCTCTACAAACTTGTGCTACACACCAGGAAAAAAGCAAAGCTTTAAAAGTAATCGGAAGCAATCATAATTCCAATTCTAAAAAAGCGGTATTACATAGATAAACCTCTACTTCATGTAGTTTACAAAATTATAGCAAAATTGATAAAAAATGGGTAAAGAAATAATAATAAGACTTACTCACAATCAATTTAATTTAACAATCTGACGACCGGTTTCGCTTTCTACAATTTGCAAAGCATCTTCAGGTCGAGATACAAAGTTAAACTAATGCTGCAATAAAATAAACCCAATTAGGGTGGTGTCTCATAAAGATAAAATAAACAAATAAATTAGTTCATACAAATTATAGTAATTATGCCAATATTACATGTCTGTGGTTTTCAAAATGAATAATTTGAATATATAAAAGGTATTAACAGACAAGGTAAGGCCCACAATTGGTATAAAGTAGCAATCTTATATTGTAATAAATTAATAAATGAGCAAATAAATAAAATAAAACAAACATTACTTACATGCCGGTACTCTATTAATTGATGGATGGTAGGTCATGTTTGCAAAAATCATGTATTGTTGATTGGAGAACTTTAATGTGCTATTGCAGTTGTTTTGACAATAAACGGGAAGTTCTTGAGGAGAACAGATTTGATCCAATGAATTAGAGATAGGTATATTGTGGTTGTTTGTCAGATGAAAGTGATGTTCTTTACTATTGTATTATTTAAATTATTTACACTTATATCAGAGATATATTTTTTGGAATGTGTGTTATTTATTGAGTATTTATGTAATGAAGGAGACAGTTTTATGACAATGAATAAGAGTAGCTGTACCGATTGTGTGGTTGTGCAATTATTTTGAAAATGTTGTGCAATTTATTTTCAAAAAAAAAAAAAAATTGCACAACCACACAATCGGTACAGCTACTCTTATTCATTGTCATAAAACTGTCTCCTTCATTACATAAATACTCAATAAATAACACACATTCCAAAAAATATATCTCTGATATAAGTGTAAATAATTTAAATAATACAATAGTAAAGAACATCACTTTCATCTGACAAACAACCACAATATACCTATCTCTAATTCATTGGATCAAATCTGTTCTCCTCAAGAACTTCCCGTTTATTGTCAAAACAACTGCAATAGCACATTAAAGTTCTCCAATCAACAATACATGATTTTTGCAAATATGACCTACCATCCATCAATTAATAGACTACCGGCATGTAAGTAATGTTTGTTTTATTTTATTTATTTGCTCATTTATTAATTTATTACAATATAAGATTGCTACTTTATACCAATTGTGGGCCTTACCTTGTCTGTTAATACCTTTTATATATTCAAATTATTCATTTTGAAAACCACAGACATGTAATATTGGCATAATTACTATAATTTGTATGAACTAATTTATTTGTTTATTTTATCTTTATGAGACACCACCCTAATTGGGTTTATTTTATTGCAGCATTAGTTTAACTTTGTATCTCGACCTGAAGATGCTTTGCAAATTGTAGAAAGCGAAACCGGTCGTCAGATTGTTAAATTAAATTGATTGTGAGTAAGTCTTATTATTATTTCTTTACCTATTTGATATGGACTCACACAAGCAACACATTCATGATTTGATAAAAAATGGTTGCTCAAATATGCAGAAGTATTAATTGGCTAGTTTTTCAAAGGGAGTGATCAGATTTTCATATTAAAACAAATAATTCGTAGTTGTGACGGATTCGACCCTTACTTGATGGAAATTTATTTTAACTAACAATAAAACACTGAAACCTTTTGTTTTTAACACTTCCACAAAATTTATTTTATTTTATTATCACTACAGCGGTTTCGGCATAGTGACTTTTTCAAGTGATCTACTATTGTTATGCATTTATAGTTTATAGTCTTCAACTAAATAGGATAAGGAGGGGAGAAATAGTTCTCTCAAGTTGGTCATTCAGAATTATGCCTGTATTTTTCAATTTGGTAATTTCCATATACCTATTCTTATAAAGATAGCTTAAAGCCTTTATTTTGAATGTGAAGAATTTGAAATTCTCCGTTAAAAAATGATAATGCTGTAGAAGGTGTAGAAGTTGCGTAAATAGAATCTGTTTGTCTACTATTGAAAGCCTATTTATAATCTGTTATACGTTTATTAAAAGTTCTTCCAATTTGATCGATTTAAGTTTTTGGTTTTCTTCCAATTTGATCGATTTAAGTTTTTGGTCAGTCGCCACATTTAAGTTTGTATACACCACTATGTAAGAGCTACACAAGAGTCAAAAGAAAAAGCACTTACCCAGTGGTGTATATAAACTTAAATGTGGCGACTGGCCAAAAACTTACATGGGTAACACTGGTAGAACTTTTAAGAAACGTATAGCAGAACACAAAAGAGCTTTCAATTGTAGAAAAAATATTCTAGGCACGCACTTTACCTTCATGCCTTAATCATGCTTTTTAATGACCAATTTTAAATTCTTCACATTCAAAATAAAGACTGCAAAGGCTAATAAATAATATATATTTATTAGAATCTATGAAAATTAACAAATTAAAAAATACAGACATAATTCTGAATGACCAACTTGAGCTAAACAGTTCTCCACTTCCTAACTTATTCAGTTAAGACTATAAAGTGTAAATGCATACCAAAAATATATCAGTTGAGAAAAGTGTGAATGATCTGAGTACTTCATAAGCAAGACTTAAAAGGATGATTTAAAATATTGAAAATAGTGTACCTGTAAACCAGCAGAACTATCAAGCTTTTAGAAGTAAAAGTAGAATGAAACAAGGAGGCCTACTACTACCATTCTTTTTAACCTTGAATGAATTGCAGGTGCAGAAACACTCACAGCATGTTAAAATTAAGAATGATATCTGGAAGAAAAATCAATTATCATATAGAACGGCAATAAGGCTTCGGGAAACTCCACCTGATGTTCGTCCACTGCTTTCCTTCTACTCCTTTTTTAATTCTAGACATATTGAATATCAGATTCTACTTTTGCAAAAAATGTTGCAACATCGTATACTATAAGTCATCGCCCCATGGTACAAAATGACCGTTGGCTTCGTGTCTCGTTTCAACCAAATATCGCTGCCAAGATCAAAGCATTTAACCAATTTACAAAATAAAGTACGTATACTACACACCGAATAGTGTGCTATTTAAGTATTAAAGTAAAAAAATCTTCTTCTTCTACTTTTTATGTAGACATGAATCTGTCTGTTTTTCAATGTGCCTCTAGTAAGTTGTCGTTCCATCTCTTTCGTGATCTTTCTACTGATCGTCTTTTTATTGGGGAACCGTCTTAACTACTAAATTTGTTGTCATTCGGCTTATATGATCGTTCCATTCTACTCTTCTATTTCTTCCTCAGTTCTTGATGTTCTCCACCTTGCATCTACGTCGTACATCTGTACTTCTAGCTCTGTCCCATAGTGTCTTACCATCAATTTTTTTAAGTGTTTTCATCTCTGATGTTTCTAACATCATTTTTGTTCTCCTTGTGTTATGTCGTGTTCTGCCGCGTATGTTATTGTTGGTCTGATGACTGTTTTGTAAATTCTGCCTTTCATTTTTCCCGATATTTTTATTTCTCCTTATTGTTTTATTCAGACAGCCTTCGTCTCTGTTTGCTCTATTTACTTGATCTTCCACTTCAGTTTCGAGCTTTTCGTAGCTAGATAATGTGATGCCTAGATATTTATACTCCATCATTCCACCCATTTAAACTTATTCTATTATATGACCTTCCAGTTCCAATTATTTACATCTTAGTAAATTTGCTATTGTAATCATACATCTTGGGTTTTTTATGGGGAAATTAACATGTTGGGGTAATTGCGGGGTAAACTGATTAGCTCTGCGGCTACCACAGCCGATCCCAAGCTCGGATAAAATGTGGAGGGTGATTGGCAAAGTTAGCAACCTACCAATCGTAAAAACGAATACTGCTCAAAGAAAAAGTGCAAAGTATCGGTACCGGATTGATGGTATGAAGACAACTACGGCAAAAAATAAGGACAAGCGAAAAACACCCAAAATCCAGTTGAGAATTACTACTTTGAATATAAGATCGCTTAATTCAAGGGACCAAGAAATAACCCAAGTGCTGAAAGAAATAGACATTTGTGCTCTACAGGAAACAAAAAAGAAAGGAAAAGGACAATTAAAATTAGGTGAATACATACTAATCTACAGTAAAGTAGCAAAATAAAACAGGATCAAAGAAGGGGTACTAATACATCACAGGTACCAAAATAACGTCAAAGAGTGTCAATACATATCAGAAAGGATTGTAACAGCAAAGATAAATGTGGAGAAGAAAGACCTAAACATTATCGTAGTATACGGCTCAGAAAATAACAAGCCAACAAGGGAAACGTTTTATGACCCATTACAACAAGTAGTAGATCAAGTCAGAGGGAAGATGATAATATTGGTGGATTTTAACGCTCGAATAGGCAATCACCTACCAAGAGGTTAATACCCCGAATTAAGCAAAAACATAAGGAGGATATTAAAAACGAAAATGAAGAACTAATGATCAACTTCTGGTGGAACAACAAACTTAGAAAAATCTTAAACTTCAAAATAATTAACTGCTCACACTAAACTGTCCTCTAGAAACTTTACTAGTCCAAAATACTTTTTATTCGTTAAAATGGTACACAATGGACGCTTTTCGAATTCGTTAGAACCATTAAATACAGTAGTTGTATAATGGACGAGGTTCGCAGAGAGCCGGTTAGGTAGATTGACGACATGGTTCAAGGCATATCGTGGTCAAGGTACATCAGTCTCCCTATTATATGATTAGACAGAAAGCATATGGCTACTTAGTGTATCTCCAATCATATCTGTATCTATTTTTGCAATGTTGCTTTCCTTGATCTACTTTTTTTGTTTTATATATGTATTGTATAATATACAGGTTGCGTATTGCTGTTGATAAGTATTTTATGTTTGTTTAAGATATAATCCCTAAATTATTCCAAATTATTAGTTTTTTTGCCTTAATAATACAAATTTACAAACAAAATCAAATTTTTGTTAAATATTTTTATTGAGATTTTTCATTCCATTTGGAAATATATTTTTTTGAGATTTTTCATTCCCTTTGACAAATAGCTACATACTTGAAGATAAGAACCTAAACACATTTTTTTTAGACGCTTTTATTCGGTATAAACAACCGTCTGTTGTCAGAAAATCGCGTCATATTTTTCTTTCCGCATTTAATTCCTTCCATAATTTTTGCTCTTAGAAATTCCCCGTTTCTTATTCTCGTAGAAGACAGAGGCGTAAAACGGAGTAGGCAAGTTCTTGTATAATTTTTAATATGAAAAGATCTGCTGGCGAAAAAGAGTTTTTCGTCCTATAAAGTCCTATGTATTACATGTGTTACGATAATTATGGCGTTTATAACTATCAATATATTATGACTAATTCTGTTTTCTGTTCCAGTAAATTCGAAGTTGTTTTTAGAAACTTTTAGACCCTAATTTTATGAGTAATCCACGTCTCGAGGCTTTTCGAACAGTTGAAAAACGAGTCGAGCGCCTTCACCAAAATACGAGATTATTCAAGAAGTTCGCCGAATAATCTAGATGACAACAGTTGTGTATATAAACCAAAGATTTTTTATTTGGGGTCAGTCATAAGAAGATCGGAAACGCGGTTTACTTGTAACGAAACGTGACATAAATACATTTGTACAGCTATTTAATAAATTAGTAATTAGTTATCGTGAGTTTTAATAAATTAGAATATAGACAATAAATTAGAATAAAGACAAATAAATTAGAACAATATAAATATACAACAGTGGTGTCAGAAGTGGGATATTTAAATAAACAAGCGGGACTTTAAATAAAAAGAAGTGAAATTGGTGAACAATGGCTACGATTTACGAGCTCACAGTTACGAATCTAAGAAGGCATCTTGAGGATAGAGAATTAGCTTCTACTGGAAAAAAGGCTGAGTTAGTCCAACGACTAAAGAATGCTTTGGAGGAAGAGGGTTTAGATCCGGAAACTTATATATTTGAAGATGCTGTCATCGCGTCAATTTCAAAATTAGAGAATAAAGTTTCTGGTGACATCGCATCGTTAGAGAACAGAGTTCATGGCGATATTTCGAAAGTTTCCTCTGATGTAGCCAAAGTCTGTGGTGATGTAGCCAAGGTTTCCTGTGATATCGCTTCTTTAGAAAGCAAAGTTTCTAACGAGATTTCTTCTCTGGAAAGCAAGGTTTCTGCTAACATCTCTAAAGTCACCTCTGAGATGTCTGCCCTCGACGATAAAATGTCTTCGTTAAAGAACCAAGTTGCTGCCGATATGTTGGCCTTCGAAGAGAAGATAAAAGAGATGGAAAGGAAGATGGAGGAAAACAACGACCGCAGAGAGAGAAAACAATCCAATTATAGCAGAGACAAAAGAAGACGAGACGAAATATAAGTTGGAAACACGGCCGAAATTTGAAGGAAGCGGAGGTTATGTTCATGTCAAAGTTCCAACTTTCGACGGAAAATCGTCATGGAACAACTACATGAAACAGTTCGAATCAGCTGCAAGAGCGAATGGATGGTCAGAAAAGAAAAGGCTGTAAACCTGACTATAGCTCTTCGAGGAGATGCCTTAGATGTGCTCCAGACCATAGCCGTAGAGGAGACGGATGATTTCGAACAACTAAAGAAGAGGTTAAATATGCGATATGGCCACGAACACTTGGAACATGTATATCAGTCGCAGCTCAAAAATCGAAGACAAAAGAAAGATGAGGCTCTTCAAGAATATGAAGTAGATATCGCCAGATTAGTGCGATATGCTTATCCAACAGCTCCCGAAGACATGATGGAAAAGTTGGCCGTTCAAACGTTTATTGATGGTCTTCGTGATCATGAGATGCAAAGAACACTACGATTAGCTCGTCACAAGACGCTGGTTGATGTTTTATCCGCCACCCTCGAATACGAGTCAGCTACGCAGGCCTCTGGCGGTTACAGTAAAGTTAGGACGGTAAAAGAGGAAGAAGATGAAGATAAACTTGACCAGCTCGTTAATATGATGAAAAGCATGACATACAAGAAAACGAAGACCATAAGATGCTGGAATTGTGGCGAAATAGGACACGTACGAAGTTCATGTAAGCATCCTAGGTACGACACAAATCAAGAAACTCACCATCAGGAAAACTAGAACGGGTCGGCCTTAGGGGGGCAGCTTCGACCCAGAACTTTTCCAAAGACCCTCTCATACTAATAGCTTCTTTGAAATGTCGTGAAGATAGTGTATATGTAGATGGAGAAATAAATGGTAAAAAGCATACGTTGTTGGTGGATACCGGAGCGACAAGAACCATTATTCGCCCGACAGTTATAAACAGCCGTAAGAAACTGTTACCAACGAGGTTGCGACTTCGGACCGCCACAGGTGAAAATGCCAACATTCATGGAGAAATCCAGGTACAATTAGGAATTGGAGCAGAAAAGTTCGTCCATACTGTTATAGTTGCTGACATCGAAGAGGATGTTATATTAGGAATGGACGTAATGAATACGCATGGATTCCAATTGGATTTTAAGAATAAGGTAATCAAAGTTGGTAACGAGGAGGTATTGTGAAACGATAATAGTAGCGCGGCTACAGGGAATTGTGGACGAAGGAACACCTGTTATGATGGAGCCTTGGAATCATGACGACGAAGTTGGCCGTGGTATCATAATTGGAAAAGAATTAGTGACTTCGGCTAAAGAAATTCCTGTGAGACTTATTAATGTCAATGACTACCCAGTGAACATCAAGAAAGAGACAAAAGTAGGAACTTGTGTACCTGTCACATCCATAATCCGTCAGACGACAACGTCTGATAATTCCAACGATAAATTTGATCAAATGGTTGCGGTTGCTGGACAGTCTCTGAATCAGATTGAGAAAAGAAAATTAAGGGAATTTCTTCGGCAGTATCGTGATATTTTCGTACCGAAAGGAGGAAAGACGGGAAGAACTACCGTTGTTAAGCATAAAATGGATACTGGTAATGCTAAGCCAATTCGTCAAACAGCTCGACAATTACCACAGGCGAAAAGAGAGGAAGCTGAAACGATTGTTCAGGAAATGAAGAAAGACGGGGTGATAGAACCTTCTACGAGCCCATGGGTCTCTCCGGTGGTCCTGGTTAAGAAGAAAGACGGAACAACGAGGTTCTGTGTGGATTACCGTTTGTTGAACAACGTTACCAAGAAAGATAGTTATCCTCTGCCTCGGATCGATGACACACTAGACACATTGGCCGGAAGTAAACTATTTTCTACTTTGGATTTGAAGTCTGGATACTGGAAGGTAGAAATGGACCCGGTAGATAAAGAAAAGACAGCCTTCACCACAGGATCTGGATTATGGCAATTCAACGTTATGCCATTTGGACTTTGTAACGCTCCTGCGACATTTGAGAGGCTTATGGAAAATGTGTTGAGAGGGCTATCTTGGAAAACATGCCTAGTTTATCTAGACGACATAATCGTCTTGGGGGAGACATTTGAAGACCATCTGAAGAATTTAGAAAACGTTTTTAATCGACTTAAAGCTGCCCAATTGATGTTAAACCCCAAGAAGTGCCAGCTATTTCAAGGTAAAGTCAATTATCTGGGTCATATACTCAGTAAAGAAGGAGTGGCTGTGGATAAGGGAAAAATCGATTCCATTAAGGAATGGCCAAAACCAACTGACAAACATCAAGTGAGAAGTTTTCTGGGACTATGTACTTACTACCGGAGGTTTATTAAGAAGTTTGCAGATATCGCTAAACCATCAACGACGACTGGACGCCTACCAAGATCAGGGAAGAACAAGAGAGAGATCCAGTTATACAGAAAATCCGAAAATGGAAAGAGGAAAACCGTCGACCACCTTGGCAAGAAATATCGAACCTAGGCTCAGTAGTTAAGACGTATTGGGCCCAGTGGGACTCATTTATCATGGAAGATGGCTTGCTCAAACGAGTCCTGGAAAATGATGACGGTTCAGAGAAGAGAAGACAGTTGGTAACTCCAAAGAGCAGAATAGCCGAAGTACTTCGTCAGTTACATGACAGTCCATCAGGAGGGCATTTTGGTGTGAAGAAGACCCTTCAGCGAATTCGGGAACGGTTTTATTGGATGAACAGTTCCGACGATGTAAAAGACTGGTGTAAGAAATGTACTATTTGTGCTACGAGCAACGGGCCTTATCGAAAAAGGAATATAATGTTGGAAGCCCGTTTGAAAGAATAGCTTTGGATATTGCTGGGCCATTTCCAGAAAGTGATAATGGAGGCAAGTACATGCTGGTAGTAATGGATTACTTCACTAAGTGGGTCGAGATTTACGCACTTCCAGACCAGAAGGCGGCCACCGTTGCAGATAAGTTGATCCAAGAATATATCAGCCGATTTGGAGTGCCTTTGGAGATCCATAGTGACCAAGGCAGGAACTTCGAAAGCGATTTATTCCAAGGAATATGTGATAGACTAGGTATGAAGAAAACAAGAACTACGGCTTATCATCCTCAATCGGATGGTATGGTAGAACGAATGAATAGAACAGTTGGCAAGTATTTGACAAAGATGGTGTCCGATCATCAGCGAGACTGGGACCAATATCTTCCGTTCTTCACAATGGCCTACAGATCTGCTGTTAATGAATCAACAGGCCAGACACCAGCCAGAGTTCTATTCGGACGCGAGATGCGACTACCTTGTGATCTAGAGTTTGGGTGTCGACCTGGAGAAGATGTAGCAGGTGAAGATTATGTGATCGAATTACGAAGAAGAATGGACGATGTACACGAGTTGGTCCGTTCCCATCTCCAGATCGCTAGTGACCGAATGAAGAAACGGTACGATACGCAAGCCGAAAAGGGGTGTTTTAAGAAGAACGATAAAGTCTGGCTTTATAACCCCAAAAAGCGAAAAGGTTGTTCTCTCAAATTGCAGCAGTTTTGGGAAGGTCCATACCTCATTATGGAGAAGATCAATGATGTTATTTACCGAATAAGCAAGATTCCGAGAGGAAAGCCGATGATAGTACACCATAAACGGTTGGCGTCTTTCGAGAGTGACCACGACGTAGATGAAGAAGTGGAAGTAAACCAAGTCCAAGGTGTGTCTGACCTCACGTTTGAGGAATTCATGGGTGCCTATGGAGGTACCGGTAAAGCAAGACATGGTGTTACCACTGAAGAAAGGCAAGATCTACTCGCGCTTCCCGATGACTACTCACTGGCCCTTACCATCCCGGCCAGTATCAAAGACGCACCAGGGTTGGCATCCGTCTTTCGAAGGAAGTTTGGTCGAGTTGCAGAACTTCAATGCCAAGTGCCAGCTCACGGTAAAACCTTGAAACTCCAAGATGCATCACGTTACCTTTTCTACCTGGTAACAGAAGACACTGCCCGTGACCAACCTACCTACCGAGATGTATGGGAAGCCTTACTTCAGTTGAGAGAGCACGTACTAGAGTCCGACGTGCAAAAGTTAGCCATGCCAAAGTTAGAGTGCCACCAATTAGATTGGAGGGTTATTCGAAGTATGGTGGAGGAGATTTTTAGAGACACCGAAGTCCAGGTGTTAGTCTGTTGCAATCCGCATAGTTACTGGTGCGGAGAGAAAACCGTCCCTTGTCATTTTTATAAAACTGGAAGTTGTAAAAGAGGGTCCAGTTGCCGATACCAGCATACCGTTTCAGTTCCAGTCCCGACAAGGTTCCAGGAGGAACCATCTTTTAAGAGGGGGCAATGTTACGATAATTATGGCGTTTATAACTATCAATATATTATGACTAATTCTGTTTTCTGTTCCAGTAAATTCGAAGTTGTTTTTAGAAACTTTTAGACCCTAATTTTATGAGTAATCCACGTCTCGAGGCTTTTCGAACAGTTGAAAAACGAGTCGAGCGCCTTCACCAAAATACGAGATTATTTAAGAAGTTCGCCGAATAATCTAGATGACAACAGTTGTGTATATAAACCAAAGATTTTTTATTTGGGGTCAGTCATAAGAAGATCGGGAAACGCGGTTTACTTGTAACGAAACGTGACATAAATACATTTGTACAGCTATTTAATAAATTAGTAATTAGTTATCGTGAGTTTTAATAAATTAGAATATAGACAATAAATTAGAATAAAGACAAATAAATTAGAACAATATAAATATACAACACATGTATATGTATATGTAATAATACTGAAAGTCTAAAACAAATCAATATCTAAAACATTTTAATATATCGATAACTAAAATAATGCTAAATGTAAAACCATATTTAATATCAGCACCAATCCTTTTAAACTATTCCGAGATAAATGGTAATTTTTGATGTCTTTCGACAGTAGGCTCTGGAGTTTCTATAAAATTTTAGGAATGTGATCCTTAGTTTTAAAACTACAAACGACAATAGTCCAGGCTTCAGAGACGAAAATGACACTGAACCTCTAAAAATCATACGAACAAGCTGAATTTTGCCGGGAGTGTCAATTTTAGGACATTAAAAAATATGCAAAAAAGTTAACCACTTTTACCCCCGGGCTTTCCCCTAAAATCTTCCTCGTATGTAAGGGGAAACGGAAAAAATCAATTTATCAAAAATATGTACGTTGTAGCAAAAATGTTTCAGATAAAACATACAGCTGAGATAATTTTAAACAAAAATTTTTATTAGCACTTTTTGCATAGAATGAACCGGTCTTTTATGGTCATAGTCATAGTCATACTTTATTGATCCTTTAAGATATTCAAAATAAATGTATAGGATACGTCCATACATCACTAATATAATATTCACAGTGGAACAAAATTGACAAAACATAAAATATATAAAATAACATTTTAACAAGTAAAATATGAAGCTACTGCAGTTTGTCCTCAAGATATTTATTTATAGAATAATATGCTTTCCTTAAGAGTAACATTTTTTTTTAATTTAGAGGAAAGTGGTATTTCTTTCACCGTTTTTGGCAAATGATTATATAAGGTCAGCCACATATATCTCAAGAAATTTTGAAATTTGGATGTTCTGTGTTTAGGAACTCGTAAAATTCAGCACTTCTTGTATTGTAATAGTGATTGTCTGAATTTACTGGAAATGTATTGATTTCCTCTTTTACATAAAGTAAACATTTGTAGATATATAGGCAGTAGAAAGTTAAAATTTGATGTTTAATAAAAATTGGTTTAGAGATTGTTAATAATCCAAATTAATTTTACTGATAATTATTTTTTGGGTACTGAACCCCACAATCCCCACAAAATTACATTATAGCACATATGGTTGTAAGCAAGGCTATAATAAATGTTAATTAATGCCGATATGGGCAGTATGTTTTTGATTCGAGATATAGCATAAAAAGCTTCATTTAATTTCATGTTCACTGAATTCACTTGCTCTGACCATTTGAAATTATAGTCAATGAACACACCCAAAAACTTTGTAGAGTGAGTAGAAGATAACATATTGTTTCTATCATGGATGGTTAAGATATAGTCATAGATAGATGACTTGTATGAATGAAAATAAATAATTTCCGTCTTGTCAATGTTTAATATTAGTCTGTTGGTATTACACCAGCGTATAAAGCAGTCAACAACAGTCTTCATTGTCATTTTTAATTGCTCAATTTGAGTGTACGTGCAGAGACTATTAACGAGGTATCATCAACAAACATTGAAATTATAAGTGCTTTTATGTGACCTGGTAGGTCGTTAATAAAAATTAGGAATAATAATGCTCCTAGCACGGATCCCTGTGGTACACCTTTATTTGTCGTGTATGGTTCTGAGCTTGATTCTTTCATTTTAACAACACTCTTCTTGTCAGTTAAGAACTTTATTACCTATTCCAGGAATATCCCTCTAAAACCAACGTTATATAATTTATTGCGAATAAATGTTACGTCCAAGCAGTCAAAATCTCGTGATATATCAAAAAATAGTCCTGCCAAGTCGTTTCTACTATCTAATTCATCATCAAACAAACTGCATGCAGCCGTGAGTGTTGACTTTTTTGGTCTAAAGCCGTGTTGGTTAGGAGTTAATAAATTGCATTCTTCTATAAAATATTTAACATTATGTTGTATACAACCTTGTCTATTATTTTAGAAATTATGAAGGACAGATACTGGTCTATAATTTGAAATATCATGAGGGTTATTTTTTTAAAGATTGGAATAACTTTTGCCATTTTACATATGGATGGAAATTGGCTGGTTATTATTGAGAGATTAAAGAGATTATTGAAAGAATAAACAAAGCTTGAAGCGTAAGTCGATCTTGAATGCCACTTCCTCGCGTGAATCAATGTTAAATAAAATTTGTATCAACTCAACGGTAAAAATTCGATATATTATGATCAAAGTATGCTATAGACAAAAATCTAAATGCATTTTAAAGGTAAGGAGTGCAGCTTTCGTATGAATTTTTTGTATTTCGCCTCAAATAAACTCAATTTTTATAAAGCTCTTAAATAAATAAACGATTTTGACAGTGATAAATATTATTGATCTCATTAGAATCGTAAAAAATAACAAAAATCGCGCAACGTTTATTTTTGAACAGTTGTATAGAAATTGACTTCATTTGCGGTAAAATTTAAAAATTGTATGCAAAAGCTGAATTCTTCGCCGTTAAAACGCATTTTAATTTTTGTTGATAAGGCGCTCTGATCAAAAGATATCGAATTTTTACCGTCGAGTTGATACCAATTTTATTTAACATTGACTTCGAGCGCGTAACACATTTAAAATCGCCGGTCATATATTTTTTTTAAATCAGTAATTTTTATCAAAAATTATCTCAGCTACATTTTTTTTTTTTAAATTTTTCTGTACAGCCTACAGATTTTAGTAAAATAATTCCTCCCTCCCTCTGCAAGAGAAGATTTACAGAGGAAGCTCAGGGGTAAAAGTGGCAAACTTTATTGCACCTTTTTGGGGTCCCAAAATTGATATTCTCGGTAAAATTCAGCTTGTTCGCAACTGTTTTTATTAATGTAATTTATCAACTTTATTTATTATAAAAATATTCTAACACTTAGTTTATTAAAGTCGTTATTAATTTATATCAAGTCGTACAATAATTTATTTACACTATTTACACGATTCTAATCTATATACTACATTTCCGCGTTACAATTCAAACTCGATACGACTACTCAGACTAACTTCTTTTTAAATAAAAATGTCCTCTATATATATACAAAAAAGCCGTTATTCTGGAGTCCCTTCGAATTCGGATGGTGACCTGTGTTAACCCTTCTCGAATATGATGGAACGCCAGACAGATTTTTAGCTGATAGGTGAACCTACTAGAAAATACTTGTTAGAATAATAAAAAGTTAACAGGTTAAATATGAGTCATATTTATCGCAACAGTATGATTTTTAGAGGTCAAATCTCTGACGACTAAATTTATCTCATTTGATAAAATTTGATTTAAAATCCGATTAAAAATTACTGTCTAACATAATTTATTACTAACAGATACCATATTCAGCGCAGTTCTGTATGTAAAACAAATCGTTACTTACTTACTTACTCCGTGGCGTTACAACCCTTCGTGGGTTTTAACCGACTCGACAACATGCCTCCTCTGTTTTCTGTCTTGAGCAACCTCCATCCAATTCTCCACGCCCATAGTGCTTAGGTCTCCTGCTATATTATCTCGCTACCGGAGACGAGGGCGTCCGCGTGGTCTTCTTCCAGTTGGGACTTCCTCCCACACCAGTCTTACTGTTCGTTCGTCAGAATGTCTTCTGAGGTGTCCTGCCCATTGGAGTCTTCTGGACTTTATTTCTTTTATGATGTTGGCGTCTGGGTAAAGTGCTTCAAGCTCATTATTAGTTCTTATCCTATATTGTCCTGATGCTTCATCAAGCACCGAACCAAAGATCTTCCTTAGGATTTTTCTTTCCCAAACACGTAGTCTCTCTTCATTTGCCTTTGTTATCGTCCACGTTTCGCTTCCATACATCACAACGGGTCGTATGATTGTTTTATAGACCTGTTTCTTCGTACGTCGTGTTAGTTGTTTTGATTTTATAAGGTTTTGGAGGGCAAAAATACATCTGTTGCCGGCCTGAATCCTGTTGTTTATTTCTTGTGATCCGTTATTGTCTTCAGTTATTGTTGTTCCAAGATACTTGAATTCTCTAACGCGCTCAAAGTTAAAGTCATCGATGGTAATGTTCTGAGCGATTCTGTCTCTGCTTTGGTTATTGCGGCTCATATACATATATTTCGTCTTGTTTTCGTTGATTTGGAGCCCCATCTTCTCTGCTTCCTTCTCAAACCTTACGAAAGTCTCCTTCATCCTTAATCGCGTGTTTCCTATTAGATCTATATCGTCTGCAAATGCCAGTAGTAAAATTGGTCCTTCTCGATGAAATACTGTATTCGGTTTTTCGATTCTTGCACTTCTGATTATGTGCTCCAGAGCTAAGTTGAAGAGTTGTGGTGAAAGTGCATCTCCCTGTTTTAGTCCATTGTTTATTTCAAATGTCTCTGAGTATTGTTGTCCAAATCTCACCTTACATCGTAACCGCTCCATACACATCCGTATCAACCGGACTAGTTTTTTTGGAAAGCCAACTTCCTGCATCGCTATCCACAGTCTGTCCCTACATACTCTATCAAATGCTTGTTTAAAATCTATGAACATTGTAGATTGTAGAGCGGCCCGGTCTAAATCCGCATTGATAATCTCCAACGATTTCTTCTGTGTATGTTTTGGTTCTTTCTAGCAGGATGTTTGCAAGGATTTTGTAGGTGGTGTTTAGGAGTGTTATTCCCCTGTAGTTAATACATTGCTTTTTGTTTCCTTAAAAAAAAACAAATCGTTAGAATACACTTTAAATGTAAGGCAACTATGTATGCAGTTTCAGTGGAAGCCCAAGAGCCCCCTTTACATAAATAGGGCGTTTTTAACGCAAGGACTGCAAGGCATTAGTCAGTCACATTGTAAGCTAACAATATAAGTTGGGTGGTAAGTGATTGTGCTGACCATTTAAGCTAGTAGCGAAATGAAGTCAAAATATCTGAGGCTAATAAAAAAAGTCACATGGTCGCTATTAAAAAAATAGAAAGAATGTGCAATCGAAATAAAATAAAAGAAAAAGATTAGCTTCAACTTCAAATGGAGTCTAATGAAATTTGGAGAAGTAAGGCTAATATTATTAGAGATATTGTAACCGAAATATTCATAACGAAAATTAATTTCCTGTAGTCGACTGTATACTATAAATCACAAAAAATTTAATATGTGAAAGCCACTAAATAGACGGGTAAAAACCCTTTAAATGTTGTTAAATTAAATTAGTTTTGAATTACATTGTTGCTGATAATATTATAAGATATTAAAGTTATAAACAGAATTCACTCCATGGCAAAGTAAGACTCCCAAATTGGGTTTGCTGGCATTAAGCGATAATCTCTAGAAGGAACTTTAGGTAGCAACACTTGCTACCTAAATGTCATTATAGATTACGTTGGTCTTGGTACAGAAGGTGCAAAATATTTCTTAATAGGCATATATTTCGATTTCTCTTTCTAGAAATAGAATCCCTAGAATAGAAGCATGACACTTTTAACCTACATAAAAAGATCAAAAACTTAACAGGAGGAAACGGATCACGAAGTCGTAACTTAATACTAGACGATCACAACAATCTGCTCTAAAAAAATGAGAGATTACTTGAGAGATGGAGGCAATACATGGAAGGATTATTCAAGGAGGAGCAAGAGACAGAAGTAGGATCAACCTATTCCTTCAATTTAATGTAGCACTTACTTACTTTATCGTGACCGGACATGTCATTCATAAAATTTCGGCCCAGTATCGGGCTACGTCGGTTCTATCTTTGTTGGCGAGCCACAAATCTTCAAGGTTACATCGATGAGGACAGTTTCTGCATGTAAGAAGATGTTCCATATTCTGTGTTTCTCCACAGTCACAGTTCACATCATCTTGATTTATTTTTCCTCATTTTGCCATGTTTGATTTTACTGTAGCAACCCCGTTCTTATCCTATTCAAGGTTTTCTACGTTTTAAAGTCTAGGGTCTGGCCGGTCCATTGAACCTGGGGAAGTGGAAAATACTCATGCGTTTCATCCTTCACTGTTCCAAGGAAGCTTTTCCTAGATTTTAGTCGCTTTCGTGGTGTTCGAACTTTGTATAGGGCATGCCGATCGTTCGCGATCTGTTTAATTTTCTCTATGTGTTCTGCAGCGCCTCTGCGTGTTGAGGGTTCTGCAAAACCCGCTGCTCTATATAGATTTGAAAGTGGCGTTGGCTTCATGCACCCCGTTACTATTCTGCATGTCTCATTTAGCGCAGTATCAACTTGTTTGGTGTGGGCAGATCTGCTCCAAACGGGGCATGCATATTCAGCAGTTGAGAAACACAGTGCCTGTGCCGTTGTTCTTAAAACGCCAGGACGTGCGCCCCATTTACTTCCCGTTAGCTTTCTGAGTATGCTGTTCCTAGTTGTTACTTTCCCTCTTGTTTTTATGCAATGTTGTCTGTAGGTGAGTGACCGGTCCAGAGTTACTCCAAGATATATAGGTTGGTTTGTGTGTTCTAATGTATTACCATTCCACACAATTTGGAGTTTTCGCTTGGCTTCCTTTGTGCGAAGGTGGAAAGCGCAGACTTGGGTTTTAGAGGGATTGGGTCTCAGAGAATTCTGCAGGTAGTACGCTGTCATTGATTTTAAGACAGTTTTGAGTTTCTCCTTCACTTCTTCAAAACTATTTCCTTGAGCACATATTGCAAGATCGTCAGCATAGAGGAAGTGCTTGGTTTCGGTCGGAGTAGGTTGATCGTTTGTGTATATATTGAAGAGCATTAATGCTAAAACACTTCCCTGTGGCAGGCCGTTTTTTGAACTCTCCACCTACTTACTTTACCCTCCATCATAACGAAAAAACGTCTATTTTGCAGTAAGGAATATACGACCTAGCAACAGTTGCTACCTAAATGTCATTATAGATTACGTTGGTCTTAGTACAGAAGGTGCAAAATATTTCTTAATAGGCATAGATTTCGATTTCTCTTTCTAGAAATAGAATCCCTAGAATAGAAGCATGACACTTTTAACCTAGGTACATAAAAAGATCAAAAACTTAACAGGAGGAAACGGATCACGAAGTCGTAACTTAATACTAGACGATCACAACAATCTGCTCTAAGAAAATGAGAGATTACTTGAGAGATGGAGGCAATACATGGAAGAATTATTCAAGGAAGAGCAAGAGACAGAAGTAAGTGTTTCTGGATGTTCAGGACCAGAAATAATGCTTAGTGGAACAAAATCTATGAAACTGCAGAATTTCCTACAGATTGGCTAGTTTCCACCTTTATCCCTCTCCCAAAAAAGGCAAATGCCACCAGATGCTCTGATTACAGAATTATAAGCCTAATGAGCTATTCACTCAAAATCCTTCTTTCTGTTATTCACTCTTGGATATATAGAAAACTTGAAAAAAACATTAGCAGTATTCAGTTTAGATTCGGTTTAGAAGCGGACTGGGAACGCGAGATGTCCTATTTTTCGTACAAGTATGCTTTATAGACTTTGAAAAAGCATTTGACAAGGTGAAACATCAAAAATTATTTCAAATACTGAAAGAATCTAGTATTAATGACAAATATTTACGCCTAATTAACAATTTATACTTACAGCAAAGAGCAACTGTACGAGTAGACAATGAAACCTTACAAGAATTCTCGATAAAACAGGGAGTACGCCAGGGCTGAATTTTGTCACCGACGTTGTTCAATAGTTACTCGGAAATGCTGTTCAGGGAAGCTATTGATGGTTTAAGAGAAGGTATAAAAATCGGTGGTGAAACCATAAACAATTTAAGATATGCGGACGATACTGATAATGCGGAGGATCTGCAAACAAAAATAGACCGTGTAGTGTAAGCCTGTGACAGATACGGCATGAAATTAAACTCTAAGAAGACCAAAATTCTTGTAGTAAGTAAAAACGATGTAATACAGCACCAATTCACAGCTAATAATGAACCCTTCAAAATAGTCGACCAAATTACATATCTTGGATGTAGCCTAAATAAGGAATGGGACTACTTACAGGAAATGAGATCTCGTATTGAAAAGGCGAGAGCTGTCTTCAATCGCCTCAGGAAGATTTTATGTAATATGCACCTAAACATTGATATAAGAATACGAGTCTTGAGATGCTATGTATTTTCTACCCTTGTATATAGAGTCGAAGCCTGGACCTTGACGGAGGCAACATCCAAACGATTAGAAGTCTTCTAAATTTGGTGCTATCGCCGCATGCTCTGAATTTATTATATCCATCATGTTACAAACAACACCGTGATCCAACGTATGAATAAAGATCTGGAAATTATGCGTATCGTGAAAATCAGAAAGATGACATGCTTGGAGCATGTGATGTGCAATGAGAAGTATCAACTAATTCAACTAATTTTACAAGGCAAGATAGAAGGCAAAAAGCCCAAAGGGGGCGCAAAAGGACATCGTGGTTGAAGAACATCAGACAGTGAGCAGGAATGACTACCATACCTCTATTTAGAGCAACTCTCAACAAAGTTGTATGGACCAACGTGATTGCCAACATTCACAGAGGATAGACAACAAAAGAAGAAGATGGATTTCGATGTTGCTACCAATTGCATTGAGGAAAAATTCGATTTTGTCTACTGAAGTTGGATTTATTTCTAAATTATTGAGCTCACTAATTTTTAATTTAAATGTATTTTCGAAAACAGTCAGTACGAGAATCATTCCATTTTTTTGCTAGGTTGATGACAAAGAAGGAGGGTTCGATTTGAATTTCTACATTAATTGGAGACAGTGACCGGAACCTAATGTGTCTGCATGTACTGACCAAGCTACCCATACGGCTAAAAGGGGAGATGTTAGAGTTAATCCAATTACCCAGTGATTACTAGTTGGAGAAATTCTTATTGGTGGTCGGTTATTTATAGTAATTAACAATAAACCATGGCTTCCACTAATATTCTACCCTTACCGTCATCTGCAATTGGTCCCCACATATCGTGGTTAAAATTGTTAAAATCTCCTAGAAAAACAGTTTTTGCTACATTAAATTGAAGGAATAGGTTGATCCAGTCATTTTTTTCTATTCTAATATCTAATGGTCTATAAAATACACCACCGTAACCAACTTCATCTCTTCAAATTCATGTAGCTAATGCAACAGGGCTGCATTAGCTACTTTTATATTTGGTTTGTTTATAGGAGTATAATAAATTATTTTTTCTTCAAACGTCAAATAATGATGACATTACTTATCTAACTTGATCCTGTCAAAGTTTGATGTTTCCGCCGGCAGCAGTTTTTTTTTTCTTATTTCTTTACGGCGGAGGGAAAAATGTTGTCATGGCAACAATATGAAACATGTCACAAAGCAACAATACAAATGTCATTAACAACAATTTAACATCATTTTTATTTATAGTCATATTAAAAGTACAATTAGTTAATGATGCATTTTCAAAATTGAAACCGTTCAAAAATGTTCCCGACTCTTGATACGCATTGGTAATTGTTGATGATACTGATGGTCGAGAACAACTTTCAGCAATCATTCCCGATGTTGGCGAATCATGAGGGTTTAAAATTTTTTACGCATTATCGTTCTTATTTCTTATTGAATCCTTTATATATCCTTCGGCAACCGTGCTTGATTTCCAGCCCCCATGTCGTTTGAGGCATTCTAAATTTCCGCCTCCATCAATTAAAAGTGTTGCTGAAGTTCGTCGTAAAGAGTGACCCGTGTATGCACTTGCATGGTTTAAATTTAAATAACTAGCTACTTTTTGGGCTACTGCGCTGATCGAATGTATTCCCATGACGCTTCGATAACACTTTCCATTTTGGTACTTGATAAAAAATCGGTTTTCTGTGAAATTTTCAGGCCGCAGTGATGCATACTTTTTATACAGTTTAATGTAGTTTTGACCAATTATCGTAAAATATCTAATTTGTCGTGTTTTACTGTCTGGGATTTTGATAATTATTAATTAATAAATAATAATAAATAATATAATATTATTTTCTTTATCCTCAATGTCCACAGTCTTCATTTTTACCATTTCGTCGCATCGACAGGCGCCGGTAACCCCAATTAACAAAACAATCTGAAATATTTTTATAATTTAGTAGAGTATACTACATGCTTTTTTTTAGAGCGGCAGTCAACAGAGTCCGCATAGCCATGATGATTTCAAACCTTCGATAGAAGATGGAACTTAAAGAAGAAGACTACATGCTTTGCAATATAATTTTTTTACCTTTAATCCTAAATACAACTTATCTGGCGCTTCAAACAAAAATTTATCAAACTCGTCTTTAGTGAAAACTTTAGACTTCTTTGCACTATATCCTTCGCTTGTTTTTTTTTTCAGAAAGGCACGCAACTTTAAAAATTTACTTATATCCACATTTTTTTCTAATAACTAACTCGGATTTTATCATATAGTATCGTGACCACATTGTAGCAGATTTTCATTTATTTTCATTGTCCATTATATTAAAATATGCCAGTAAAACGTCTTTGGTAACTTGCCGTACTCCTCTTGTATCGCACCACTTTTGGAAGTGCTTGTACGCTAACCGATACTTTATTCCGGACTTGGAGGGCCCCAAACGTGCTACTGCATCATTAGCCGCGGACTCAATTTCATTTAGCTTTTCCATTTTCGCACTAAATGTGCGCTTGCGGTTGCAACAACAATATGCTGTCGTTAATAATTGCAAAAAACTGTCAAACAACTGTAACCAGGGAGACGCAATTCCGACCGACGACTTAATTATTTTAATTTCTAACATCTAGACGACTTTGATAGTTGTCACAGTTAATTTCGAGTAAAAATAGCGTATGAATTGTACTATTTATGGTTAAAAATTGCTACGTTTGAAGAAAAAATAGTTTACTTTATTCGGCAAAGAAGCGACTTTTCTTGACTTGTCCTCTATTACGCGCCTCACTTCGTTCGGCGCGTAATATCGGGCGCGTCAAAAAAAGTCATGCTTCTCTGCCTCATAAAGTAATATACTATTGTTTGCTGATGCTAAATCGAGAAAGTTTTCTAGAGTATTTAATATGTCAAGCCTATTGTTGATGTTAATTTTTGAATAAGCTGGATTATTAATTGATGATTCGGCATCCTTAAAACTCTTATTTTCGAAAGCCCTTTTTATGTTATGTTGTTTCTTGTACATTATACAATCATTTGATATTGACGGATGATCATAAGATTTACAGTAAATGCACATTTGCAACCCAACATTACATTCAGGGGAAGAATGACCATTTGCGTATCGAGAACAACGAGATTTGTCTTTGCGTTGGGAGATATGTCCGTAATGCAAACATTTTGTATATTGATGTTAATGAAGGACGGAATTTTATTGCCTTTAAAATTTGTTACTACCAACTGTCTATTAACAAAATCCTGTTATTTAGTTTCAGTGTTTACTATTTTTAGTTTCATTCTTCGCACCTCAGCCAATGAAACAATGGAATTAATTGCCTGCTTTAAGTACTTCTCAATGAAAAAGGTATCAAAAAAGTATATTGAATAGGATATTCTGCTTAACCTTATCAATTACTCAGGCCATTCCAACTTATATGTGTGTTTATCTTTTATTTCGTTTTGTAGTCACTTAGTTTCTTGTATTGAGGCTAGTAACTACTAACAAATGCCCATATTTCTTTGCCTGATTTGTAGATAATAAAACTGTCCTGTTCAAGTCTTATTTCATGGTCTCGTAGCTGCGTTTTTTCACAGAAATGATAGCTTACTCCGATCCAACACTATCCAACACTCTTCCTATAGCTCTTCCTCTTCCTGCCATTAGGATAGGCAGTGACACTGTGAGCTATTTAATTTTCATATAAATGCCTGAGTTATTTTTATAATACAATAAAAAAGTTTTCAAAATATAATATTCTGGATCTGGAGCCCCAAAAGTCAAATTAAAGTATTTACAATTTTTAAATTGTAGGTGATTACCAATAAAAAGGCAATAAAATACAAATTCATAAAAAAAGCTTTATTAACATTGTTACGTACACCAAATAATTAATTTTATATAGTTCAGATATGCTTTGCTCTCTCATAACTATAATATACTCGTATCGTAATGTGTATCATTAAAATGCTGATTGTGTAATGTATTATTATAAGTAAATTTTCTTTGTTACGTCAATGTTTGAGTTGGAATGATATCCCTCTCGAAGGTTTCAGATGAACACCACCACGCCCCCTCACAGCCAATTTATAAAAAAACCCGTGTACTCGCTAATGGCCTTATTATCCTTTCTGGGGAACTCCTGGATCCCAACACCGGTACAGGCACCGTCTCCTGATCCCTTATTAACGACCATAGCTACGCGGTCGACTAAGCGACACAAGCAGGCATTTGTTTCCGTCCTTTTGGCTTACAGTAATGAGACCTACGACGACAACTTGCGAGGTGAGTTTGTACAAATATCAGAGAAAAAAAATATAACGCTAAATTTAACGAGAACAATACTGCTTATTTTGTAATACACTGCTAGACAGAACACTGCGATATTGTTTTTTAACTGCTATTGTAAGGTATTTTTTTCTGTTTATTTGTTTATTTGCATTCAACTTCTAATACGAGGTTTATATTTTTATTTAAAATTAAATTTGTTTGGCTATTATGGCTACTTTCATAACTATTGTAACACTAAATAATATGTTACAAGAGTAAAAGATGTTATATACAGGGTGGTCCTTAAGTAATTGCTTGCTACAAAATGAAACAGTAGATTCTACACTTTGAAATATTACGATTTAAGCCAACTTGCTAAAATAAAATGTTGATATTAAGAAAGATACAGGATGTTAAAGTGGAAACTTAAAATTTTATTTTTCGCTTTAACTTTTTTGCTCTTTTAGTAAGCGGTATTTGTGTCAAAAAATATTAAAGATATATGATCTTAACAAAAAAAAGGTATACTTGTTATTAACTTTAAAACTCAACAGTTTTCAAGATAATCGCATTTTACAAATCAGGCGCATAATTTTGATTTGATTACTACAGGTACAGTGCATAATTACTACAGGCAACGAAGAAAAAATAGACTAAAACATCAATACTTCTGAATTTTGGTATAAAATCCCCTTAACTAAAGTTAGCGAAATATTATAGAAAATAAATATATTAGTAGAATAAATAATAATAGGATTTGACAAAGTAATAGGATAATAGGATTTACATAAAACATTTTACGTTTTATATTAAATTGAAGTCATAATCAAAACAAATTATTTTCAAATCATAATAAAAATATTTAAAATAAATAACATTAAACTTTTTGTCAAAGTAAGTTTTCGATATGTCCACCATTTTCTTCAATGCAGTTATCAATTCATTCCATAAAAGGTTGTTTCATCTTAAATAGCATCGTTGCTTAAAAAAAAATTCTGCAGTATTTATTTCTTCCCAAAGTTGGTTGCGAATATTATGGCGTTCTTATAGACATGCGGATCCATTGTGTTTTATACACCAAAATCGAGAGGATTAAATTCTGGGCTACGTGGTGGCCAAGGAAAATTACTACCGTGACCAATCCAATGTTCATGAAAGTTGGTATTTAAGTATGTTCTCACTGCCCTCGTATATTGTGGTGGTGCACCATCTTGCATAAACCACCTATTTGCCTTAAGTTAAATTATAATTCTTCCAACAAATCAATAAAATAATTTTGTAAAACATGTAAATATTTCTCACCATTCAAATTCCGAGATAAATTCCATGGTCCTAAAAAATGATTACCAATGATTTCACACCAAAAGTTTATTTTAAATTCATGTTGGAAATGCCTTTGTCATGTCATGTCTTGACATGAGGATATTCAGTGTCCCAAAAATGATTGTTCCCTAATTTAAAAACACCATGGCATGTAAATGTAGCTTTTCCTGTAAATAATATTCTATCGATGAAAGACTGGTCAAGATTTTGCCTGTTTCGACTATCATTTGCAAATCTGCGTATTAAAGGTAAATCTGCTGGTAATATATTTGGCACAGGTATTAAATGGTAAGAGCCAAAATTCTCACCGTATAGGATTTTAAAAACTGAAGTTTTGCTGAAGTTAAAGTGTTGCTGACAATAAATAGTAATAAGCTACTATGTTAAAATGTATCGTAATGCATTGGGGTTGTCTAATGATGAAATTAGGTACAGTAGCTGGTACTATAAGCTGGCGCGAAACTTCATACTATATTCTCTATATTTTTGGAATTTAAATATTATTTTTAATTTTTTTTAAAGTAATTTTATTACTTTTTTATTATTTATATTTAAAACAAAGTACATTATGTTCAAATAATTCAATAAATTATTATGTTTATGGTAGCGCCATTTATTCCTGTGTCAACAAAACATACGTTGTTTACTTCTGACATACCTGTCAAAGTCAGACCAAAAATTAAATTATCAATAAAATATAAATTTGATATTTGATCATTACTTTGATAGTAAATTAATTTATTATATAAAATAAATAAGATATTTAAAAATAAAATTTGATTATAATTTGAAAGCAATTTATTAACAACTAATGTTAAAAATATATGATGACTAAAAACGAATTGTAGGATCGGTGTGAAGACCGTTATTTCATGACGCTACTCGTGACGCCGCCTTATGGGGCTTCTTCCGTGACGCTCTCTTCAGCATTTTGATACGATAGACAAATGTTTCAGAAAATTGTAAACATGATGACGGCCAACGTCTAAATACAGACACGACACCTAAAGAAGAAGATAAAAGCTTCGCCTCAATAAGGCATTTAGCAGCCGTATAAAGCTTTTCATAGCCAGAATGATCACCAATGTTCGGAACAGACAGGCATGCTAAGACCAAGAAAAAGCTTTTTGTTATGTTAATTTACTATTTTTAAGTTGTTTACATAAGAAAATAAACTATTAATTATGCTTATCCACAGGTATCCAGTGTTCAGTTTTTGAGTTTTTAGGTTAGTAATAGGTATACCTACTTTTTTAGTGTTAAAATAATATATCTTTAATATTTTTTAACAAAAATAGCACTATCTGAAAAGCAAGTAAGTTAAGCGCAAATTTATGCCTCATATGTGGCATATGTGGCGCCCTCTATCATCTACATCAAAATGTGCATCAAACTATAATTTTCTCATACTCAAGAGGACCCGGTTGTAAAATTTTTTACATCAATATTTACAAACATAAAAGTTATGGCTAAAAATAAAATTTTAAATTTCTACTTTAACACCATGTATCTTTCTTAATAACATTTTATTAAAGCAACTTGACTTAAATCGTTATATTTTAAAGTGTAGAATCTACGGTTTCTTTTTGTACAATTACTTATACCACCCTGTATACAGGATGTGCCACGACGAGCTTACACTATCTATATATCGGAAAGTACATGCACGATATTATTATGAAAATTGGTTTATGAGGATAACCAGTTAAGCCAAGTTAAAGAAAATATTTTGACATATTTGTATAACCGGAAGTGAACATCAATTTTGTTATTTTAAATCATCATCACAGTCATTAACATCTTAGTAGATGTGTTGTGGTTCATAATTGGGCATCAGCAGCTCGGATATTTTGATTGATAATATTTCTCCACTGGTCGCGGTCATCAGTTATATATATTGCCTCAGTATACTGTTTATTGAGAAGCTTTTTAGTAATGTCCGCCCATCGCTGTGGAGATCTTCCGCGTTGGCGTTGAGTCTGAGGCCTTCCTTGGACCACCAACCGCTCCATTTTGTGATCACTTCGATGGATATGGCCAAAGAACTTTAAAATTCTAGAGTAAACGGTACTGGAGAGACGCTGATCCGGTTTAATTTCATCCAGAACTGAGATATTTGTACGGCGAGCCGTCCATGGAATTCGAAGCAGGCGTCTCCATGTCCACATTTCAAAGGCGTCTATACGTCGTCGATCTGATTCTTTGACTGTCCATGTCTCGCATGCATAGTAAAATATGGAAAAGACCAGAGTTAAAACGAGTCTCTTTTTGTTTGTCATAGTAATGTGACGATCACGCCAGACCCCGTTTAGTTCACTCATTGCTGCTCTTGCTAGTTGAATGCGTCTTCTAATTTCGGATTCACAACTGCCTGTGTTGTTAACTAGAGCTCCAAGATATATCATAGATGAGACTACCTCGCATCCCGCAATAGTTTGGGTTTCAGGAAACTGTTGTTGGCGATCAATAACCATGATTTTGGTTTTGTTGTAGTTAACCATGAGTCCAAATTTAGCACTTTCTCCCTCGAGTTTTTTTAATAATTTAGTAATTTCTTCTGGAGTAGAGGCTAGAAGTGTAGTGTCGTCTGCGAAACGCAAGTTAGATATCTTAACACCACCTAGGTTTACTCCTCCCTCCCATCCATCCAAAACTCTGCGCATTATGAACTCCGAATATATGTTAAATAATAAGGGAGATAAAACGCATCCTTGGCGTACTCCCTTCTCCAAAGTGCATTTGTCAGACAGATATCCGTCCATTCGAATATATGCCAGGTTATCTTGATACAGTTTGCTAATAAGGTGAGTCAAGTGTTTAGGTACACCCATTGTCGTCAATATGTTCCATAGTTTGTCCCATCTAACATTATCAAAGGCCTTTGTATAATCGACGAAACATATAAATATCGGGATCTGGTATTCTCTGGCTTTTTCTATGATGTTTCGTACATTAAGGATTTGTTCTCTAGTACCTCTGCCCTTTACAAATCCAGCCTGCTCAGGTGCTATTTGCCAATTTATGAAGTTTTCTAGATGCTGTTGCAGTATGTAGAGGATCACCTTACTGGCGTGTGATATTAGAGCTAATAGCCTGTAGTTGTTACAATTATTTGTTGAACCTTTCTTATAAAGAGGTATGATTATGGTCTTTCTCCAATCCTCAGGCCAGACGCCTGTGTGCCATATTTCATTGCACAATCGATGTAATATTTTCACTCCACATTCCGGAAGATGCTTCAAGACGTCTGCAGTAATGAGATCATATCCTGCTGCTTTGTTTAACTTAAGTCTTTTTAAAGCGAATTCCACCTCGGAAAAAAGTATGTCAGGTTCAGACTCAAAACTAGTGTGGTGTGTCTCTGTTGAAGGAGAATGGAAAGTGGAGATCTGGCAGTCAGGTACAAACAGGGCGTCCGCTGGCATCTGGTCGGTATTGGCGTATAAAGACTTACAATACGCCCTCCAAACATTAATAACCTTGTCCAAATCCATCTGTACATTACCTTCATCATCTTTGATAAACCAAGATTTCTGCTTGAATTTACGTGTGAGTTGTCTGACTTTATCAAAGAGTTCTTTGGTGTTATTTGTGTCGGCGTGTAGTTGAATTTCTCTGCAGATTTTCTCTATATGCTTTTTTAATATTTTAAATAGATATTTTTATATTTTAAATAGAATACTCTATATATTATTGCATTTTTAGATTCTGCATAAGATTATAAATAACAATTGTAAAAGGTTAAGACTTAATATTTTTTGAGTTATTCATCTTTTTTCAAAAATTGTGACACATAGAGACAAACTTTTCAAAGTTAATATTTCATCCATTTACAATTATTATAATGTCTTGAATGTACACAAAGAGTATGTAACTTCCTTTCAGTAATTTACATCAAAATTGAATTTCTAAATACATGATGTTCACAAATGATACGCCATTTCTTCAAACCCCAGAAAGTCAATAATTTTAAATGAAACACCGTGTATTTTATAATTTTAATAAAAAACTACTTAATTGTCTTTCAAATAGTATTAAGGTTTCCTATATCTAAAGTTAATACTTTTGGAGATAAACATAGATTTCAAAAGTAAAAGACAAAAAAAATTCAGGCTAAGGTATATATTAGATGTGATATACATTTGTTAATTGTTTCATTATAACTTAATTGATTATTTTATCATTTACGAGATTTAAAAAAATAAAAGATGAAAATATAAAAGATTTAAAAAACAAAAAATTTCTTTACGGAGGGGATTCGAACCTCAGTCATTAGCTGTACGACCCGTAGCACATAAATGACAGGGGTTCGAATCCCCACCGGGAAGAAATTTTTTGTTTTTATAAATCCATTACGTTTTCATCTTTTATTTTTTTAAACCTTATAAATAATAAAACAATCAATTAAGTTAAAATAAAATAAGTGACCAGTATATACCTTCCACATCTATTTTATATCTAACAGTATGTATTTTTTTGTCTTTCACTTTTGAAATATATGCATTTCTCCAAAAGTATTAACTTTAGGTATAGGGGACCTTAATACTATTTGAAAGACAATTTATTAGTTTTTTCAATAGAGTTATGAAATACGGGGTGTTTTAATTAAAATTACTGACTTACTGGGGTTTGAAGTTTAAAGAAGTGGTGTATCATTCGTAAATGGAGTGTACTCTTATCAACGATTTCGTTATATTTCGCTAGATTTCTTTAACATCTTTAGACGAAAGCTACAATAGTGTTACAAAATGGTGAAATTGTTTAATTTACAAAATAGGATAAAACACTTAATTGTGTGAGATTGCAGCAAAAAGTTGTGAAAAAAAGTCTCGAGATGTTCATTGTAGTTAATAGAAAAAATGAACAAAAAATCATGTGTAAAACTTTTTCAAAATTATACACCACTCAGAAAATCTAACCCAATTATTTATTTAATTAACATACTTATGGACAAATAATTATTAAAATACACATATTAGGACGAACACATTATGCAGTTGTCACTATTTAAGCTAATGAATTAAATACCAGGTACCTCAAGCTGACGGAGACCTATCAGTTATCAGATCTAGAAGTTTCTGTCAAAGAACAATGACAGTTTTCGGTTTTAGGAGAAAAGTTATATTTAAAATATGACATTTATGTTAAGATCAATTTTAGACAAATTAGTATGTTATTTGTTGTTATAAGCGCATTGCTAATCGCATAGCCGATGTTCCCAGCACAGTAGATGTTGGAGTTGAGTATCACAACGACTGTAGCCGAGCAATTGCATTACAAAAAATGGTGGTACAAAAATAAACATGATGAGCGTAAAAATAACAACGCCAATGCCATGGAGTATGTTTTTGCTTACTTATATGAAAACAGTTAATAGCGCCAATTCCTAATGACGTATTTAATAAAATCGGTTAAAGGATCATAAGCCTACAATCATAGAACGATTGAAGGCGAAGTATAAAAACGCAATTTTATTTTTTTATTGAAACTGGCCATTATTGCATTGAGACTTTCAGTACAAGTTCAGTACTTGCATAAAAATTGAATAAAGTAATATCCCAAAATATCAGCTCTTAAAAAAAATGATTAAAAAAGGACAGACTGAAGAAAGTTAAAGGTGCAGCTGCAATCATTTTCGAAGACATCCGTTCACAGACTTATGAAATGGTGCAAGTAGGATGAATTATAATATCCTTTGCAATTTTTACATATTGTTTTATATATTGTGACATCATTTATTGTCTCTATATGGTGAAACTAAAGACGATTCTCTGGACAGCATGAGATAGTGAGATACAAACGATTCATTAAGACAGTGACCAAACATACATTTAACTTATCATCGCTTCCTCTAACACAAGATGCAGCCCGTTACTACAGTCTACGAGTTTATCATCAGATTCAGTCGTGGCTCGGCTGAACTGTAATCCTGAAGATTACGACTGGAAAAAACATGCAAAAATTTGGATAACAATCCAAACTTTCAAAACTCAGCACCTCTCGAACTTGTGAAACTAATTTTTTGCATATGCAAAGGAAACTGTGCAATAATGTGCAGTTTTCCGAAAAGTAAGCCTCCAATGCTCTATAGTATGCCTCAATTGTTCTGGTGAACCCTGCAGTAACATCATGGAAATATAAAATGTATTCTAAGAAAATGGATTCGAATATGGCTTATCCACAACCAAGACAATTCTAACTTCCATTATTTCGCAAACATTCAGTTCCCATATTAAATAAGATCCTGAACGGCAGCCTAGAATATCAAAGAAAATGAAAAAAACAGTATTATAGTTTATTCGTCTTCCGGGTTTGGACCGTGTCATTTGTGAGTGACCCAAAAGTGGGTTCATCTCGACGTTTCGCTACAATTATATGTAACTTCTTCAGGAGAACAAAGAAAAAAGAAAAAAGAAAAAGAAGAAAACAAAAGACAGGAAGATGGGTAGTTAGCAACGGTAACTCAGTTACTCAACGTAACCAGAGGCGAATACTAACTACCAAGATGGGCATTTGGTCACACTAACCCAACTACTCAACACAACCAGAGGTGAAAACCAAATGCCAGGACAGGGATTCACGTCCAACAGCTCAGAACACTAACGCGTCGAGAGGCGGGGAGTGAATCCGCTGTTGGACGTGAATCCCTGTCCTGGCATTTGGTTTTCACCTCTGGCTGCGTTGAGTAGTTGAGTTACTGTGACCAAATGCCCATCTTGGTAGTTAGTATTCGCCTCTGGTTGCGTTGAGTAACTGAGTTACCGTTGCTAACTACCCATCTTCCTGTCTTTTGTTTTCTTCTTTTTCTTTTTTCTTTTTTCTTTGTTCTCCTGAAGAAGCTACATACAATTGTAGCGAAACGTCGAGATGAACCCACTTTTGGGTCACTCACAAATGACACGGTCCAAACCCGGAAGACGAATAAACTATAATTCTGACTCTGGCCGTGGAAGCCTACGATTTCATTTGAAAAAACAGTAGTTGTAAAACAACTTTTTAAATATACAATTACCACGTAAAAAACGCACCTCTATACTCTATTTTATAGTGGAGGAGTCCATAATAAATTAATAATTAACCAGGAATGTTAAGAAAATGTTAAATTACATGAATAAAAAACATATAATAGAAAACTAAGCCTATTGGCTCGTTTTTATCGTATTGTTACGAGTATCAAAAACCCGGTCAACTTCGGAGCGCTGTAAAACCTGGATGAATTAATGAGATTAAACATATTTGTAGGCGCTTAAAGACTGGTAAGGGGTCTTGAAGGCGACATGAAGCTGTCGATGCGTTTGTCGTAACAAAACTCTAAGAAATTCTCACTGTTTTCCAATGAATGATTTGGAGGTTTTAGGAATAAAACTCAGCTCTTCCAGCAAATCCTACTCTCACTCCACGAAGACATACAACGTCGCGTAACCACTGGGTGCAGACCCAGTGGGACAGTGTGCAGAGTGCGTTATGTATCAGACGAGAGAGGGTAAAAGGCGAGTCTCTGGCGCCTAAAAACTGGAACATATCGGCTAGGGGAATGAAGACCAACACAAAATTCGGTCCTTTAAGGATGGGGGTTAAGTCGTAAGGCCAGCGACCTTACACTTCTGAAAATTCTACAGTGCTAAAAAACCCAATGTAGGAATGAGACCAAGAAAAAAGAAAAATGGAAGCGAAAAATTAAAAGACTATGTACATTTCTTCTCAGGAGTGGAAAAACATCAAAGAGGAAGAGCAAGGATATCAATATTTGTACACAAGAAATTCGAAAAATATATTAAATCTTGGGAAGCATACAACGAACATTTTATTTAAGTGACGATTTTCCTAAGAGGAACAAAAATAACAATTCTGTGGGTATATGCCGTAAATAATGACAACCCATTACAAGAAAAGGAAACTTTTGTAGAAGGCTTTAGAAAAATTCTGAACGAAATTCCTAACAGCCATGAGATTATATGCGGAGGAGACCTTAATGCCAGAGTAGGAAAACAAGTACAAAGTAAAGTGGTAGGCATGCATAGAGAAGAAACTGTTAACAACAACGGAGAGAGTTTTATAAATGTATGCCAACAATAAGAGTTAAAGGTTTTGAATGATTTTTTCGCCCACAAGAACATACATAAATACACCTGGTATCAGCACACAAGAGGTCTAAAATCGATAATAGATTATTTACATACAAAACAACAAACTAAGTTAAGAGTACAGGACGTAAAGGTGAATAGAGGAGCAGAGTGCGGCTCGGACCACTGCCTAATAATGGGAAAAATATATACACCATTCGTAGACAGGAACCACACAGACATCAACAAAGAACACAGAAAAAATAGAAAGAACTACGTACACCTTAGACAATCTAGATAACGAGAGCTCACAATTACTTTAATCCTGGAGACTAACACAAAAACTACAGGAATCAACACAAATCAACGACGGATGAATACGAACATATAAAAAACTGCATGAAAGACGCAGCGCTAGAAGCCTTAGGGCCGCAGGTACGGAGAGTAGCTAAACTATATTGGTGGGATAAAGAAGTGGAGGAAAAGGTAAAAACAAAGAAAGAAGTATATCAAAAGTTATTACAACAGGGAGACGAACAAAAAAATAACAATATAAAAACTTGAATAAAGAAGTGAAACGAGAAGTGGTTAAAAAGAAAAATAGTGCATGGGAACAAAAATTCCAATACCTAGACAACCATATAGGAGGGACAAAGAGCTCTGAAGTCAGGAGAACTATAAATACGATGAGAAAAACGACGACAAAAAACCAATTTATAATAAATAGAATACCAGAGAACACATGGGTACATAGAGCATAGAACATTTTGACAACTTATTAACAGGGAGAGGAGAAAGGTTTAAACAAAGAAATGAACAAGTGGAAGTAAAAGGAAGAATATAAATATCAATAGGACAATTCGATGAACAATTGGAGAATTCGATTTTTTAATTCATCCAAATTTTGGGCTCTATCCTCAGGATGAGCGTAGATAATGCTTTTTAAATGTCCCCAAAAAAGAAGCCCATGGGTGTAAGATCTGGAGATCGCGCAGGCCACTTAATATCGCCTGTTCCACTGATAACTCGATTCGGGAAAGTATTGTTTAAATACTCCCTAATAATTCGAGCGTTGTGAACTGAACAGCCGTCTTGATGAAACCAAACATTCTCCAGATTTACATCAGGAAGATTGAGAATAGCGGAAAGAATATGATTCTGTAACAAATCGAGGTATACTCTACTATTCAAGTTGCCCTCAATAAAAAATGGACCTATTATGTGGTCTCCTAAAATGCCAGTCCAGACGTTAACTTTTTGAGGACGTTGAGTTCGGTAAACAACACTTATGTGCTGGTTTTCCCGCGCCCAATACCTCGTAATGGAAGGATTGTGTCTCCCTACTAACGAAACAGAAGATTAATCAGTGAATAAAATGTTTTTAATAAAATTTGGTTCACTATTAGCCTTCGTTATTAGAGTTTCACAAAACTCCATTCTTCGAAAGTAATCGTCTGGATAAAGCTGCTGCGTTTTCGAATATTTAAAATTCTTGTAACCTTTTTCAATACTTTCGTTACAGTAACATTGCTAACATCTAACTCTTTAGCAACGCTTCTACTTGAACGTGTTGAATCTACCTCGATTGTTGCACAAATTTGTGTATCCCGGTATTCTCTTTCCTCAACTTTTTCTGGTAACACTTCTCGAGCGTGACATTTTCTGCAATTTTTGAGGCAATAACAACTCTCAAAATTTTTAACAATATTATAAATTGACTGTACACAAGGAATTGGTCTTCCCTCAAAAAACACAGAAAATAAATCTACACACTGTTGCGCAGAATTGCCACTATAAAACCATTTTATTATTTGAGCTTTTTCCGCGGCCATATAAACAGACATGTTTACAAAAATAAATTAAAACTCTACTTAACGCACTGTATATATATATATATATATATATATATATATATATATATATATATATATATATATATAACAAATTTGTAGTGGAAATTATTTGTTTAAATATATGCTCTGATATAGTTTTATTGTAAAATGACCATAAAAAAGTAATAATGCTTAAAGGAAAGTTTGTTCAAACATTTTCAGTTATTTTTGTTAATTTTCATTTTACGATAAAAAGTAATAGTAATAAAGTTGTAGACAATTTAATTTCTTACAAATAATGTGTTATAAAATTTCTTGCAGGGTTGCTAGTTTTTGAGATACATCGCGAAACCCTATTGTACCCGGTGACATTGTTGGCAACCCCACAAACTTGAACTTAAGTTCCTATTTACTCCCTAACACATAAATAAAAATAAAATTGCGTCCTCTGAATAATGCACGCAGATGCCTTACAAATTTAACATTACAATGTTAAATTTTTACTAAAAACAAAACAATAGTTTCAGAATCAAACTGATTGAAATTTTCAATTAAATGGTGTTTAAGTTATATTTACTGGTCTAATTGGCTAAATAAATCACAGCCATTATATAATAAAAAAAGTATTATTATTGTATTTAACATCAAATGTTATGAACGATAAGTAAATGCAGCTTCGAAAGAGCGGAAACATTCTATTTGAAAACTTATTATTATAGTTAGGATTAAAAAATAATTACATATATTACGGAAGAGAATAAAATAGGGAGACATTTTGAAATAAATCAAAAGGAAATGCACAAGGAAAACAACTGAGTACTTACCTGTTCTAATATGCGTCAGAAAAGACAGTTACTACAGAAGGCTCCTCATACATCCCCCGTATAACGCTACTCTTACTCGGATATATGTACTTAATATTTCAAAATACACATTGGCGACTTATAATCTTCAATAGTGAGCGTATTTTTACAGCGACCTCTCACAGCAGCAAATACTACCGACTAGCAGTAAACAGTAGCAGTGTAGCGTTGTTTTCATGAAAGAGGTCGCGCATAGTACTATTACCCAATTTTGATAAATTTAATTACGCGTCAGCATCATTTTCATGAATGCAAAAATTCCATTCGATAATAATACTCAATTAATTTTATTATTACTTTATAATTTAAAATGAACAGATACTAGCAGAGCTGTATCGACAGCCCTATATATTATTTTAAGTTTTTTGCCTTTTATCTTAACGCCAGACATATATTTTTTTAGAAAAATCTATCCATGTTCAGGTTTATCTAACGACCTTCAATAAAAATATTTATTAAGTGTACATTTGGAATGTAAATTTTTAATGGAATCACAAATATCACCAAATGTCTGCAATAAGTTCATAGTACACTGCCAGACAAAAAATCGGAACGTTTTATTTTTGTTGTAATTTGTACAGAGTGGCCCAAAAGTGTGCAACTGATCAATTGTCTCGTAAATTGCTACTCATAATTTTACAAAATTTGAGGTATACCCATTTTGGGATACGGAGATTCCATATTTGATATTTGCAATGTTGCCAGATTTGCTCTTATAATATTAGTAACTTTGCTTTTTCAAATTCATCACCCTGTATATTCAGTCAATATTAGAATCTCGTATTCAATACGAGTTCAACCATAACACTTATGATTTTATGTAGTCTGTAAGGCCATAAATAACATAAAACACTGCAACATAATTATGTAGATTTTAATAAATTTAACTATTTAAATGTAGATTGCTGTGATTTTGACATTTGTTCACTATTTACATTATTAACTAAAACTCACAGTAGTTGTGTTTCGAAAAGTTCTGTAAGATACATTGCTTCTCTAAAATGGCTCTCAACGAAAAAGAAAGAATTACGATTCTAAGATGGAAGGCTACGGTGACAGAAAAAGATCTTATTGTGAAGTTCAATGATACTTTCCCAAACTGTTCTCTTATTTATAAGACGACGGTACAAAAAACTGTAAAGCGATTTGAGGAATCTGGAGAAGTAAAAGATAGATACCGATCAGGTTGATCGGAAGGTGTTAAGTGTTTAATCTAAACAAAACTTTAGATATAATGCAAAATTTTGCAGAAGACCCATATAATCCTCACGCAGGGTTGCACAAGTACATGATGTAGGTCGTTCTTTAGTCTTACTTACTTAAGAATAAATTTAAACCATACAAAATTAACTTATTGCAAGAATTAAGTGAAGATGACTTGGAGCGCAGATTAGAGTTAACTGAGGTAATGATGAATAAAATTGAAAATTCCTTAAACAGAATACGTTTTTTTGATGAAGCAACCTTTACACGGTGTGGAAGTGTAAATCGACACAATTTAAGGTACTGGAGTGACGTAAATCCACACTGGATGCGTGAAAACCATACTTAAAGACCACAAAAATTAAATTTATGGTCAGATATAGTAGGTACTCAGTAAATTGGGCAATTTTTTATCGAAGGAAATTTACCGTCAGATAGTTACGAAATGTTACTTAGACGTGAAATTGGACCTAAACTGAGAAACTTGTTTGGGGCCAATTTAAATCAGAAATGGTTTCAACAAGATGGAGCTCCAGCTCATTTTGGTGTAAATATTCGGCGTTATTTAGATGAGATATTTCCCGGACGATGAATTGGTAGACGAGGTAGAATTGAATGGCCACCACGTTCACCTGATTTCAATCCTAAGGATTATTTTTATTGGTTGACTTTATTGGAAAAATTCAGTTTGCAAAACTAAACCAGTTTGAAGTCTTAAAGAGCTAAGGCCACGAATTCTCGATGGATCTTGAATAATTTCTAGACAATCATGGAGAAATGTGGTAAAGGCATTCTACCATCGATTAGGGTACTGTCAACTCACTCATCCTCGATAAGTCAAAATTTCTTCTTAATTAATTGTGGTAATGTTAATGTTTTTAAAACTATTTAAATAAATCAAAAATTAAAAAAAAAACACCAAAAACCCAGTAAATCGACGTATAACTTTACTGAAAAGACCGATTTTTTTCCAGTGAATGGACTTAGGGTCCACTTAAAAGAATGAACTGCCAAGTGAATGGACTGGTTATTCTGGTAGGTAGGTATATGTAAAATATAGATAATGAAATTAAAAAAGAACAGTTAAAGATCCTTAATCCTTGAAAGTTGTTGCACCACATTACACATATTCGAATAAAGAAACTCATAGAAAACCAAATAACGCATACAATTTTCTATAAGACGGGCAGCAAATAAGGGTGTGTAAATATTTTTTTATGGCAACGCTATCAATTAATCATAAAGTCATATCAACAGTCCTGCAAAAACAAACTGTATGCAAAAGCGGAAAGGTTTTAGAAAAGGACCAAAGAGGGAAGCATGGAAAACATAAAAAAATAAGTGAGAGAATGAACAATTCAATTATAACTCAAATTAACTTTATCCCCAGGAAAAAAAGTCATAACTGTCGGTCGAATTCTACTAAAGAGTACATTGAATAAATTTACACAAAGACTACCTTGAGATATGTAAAGAACAAACTGTTTCTTAGGGAACTATCTTATCTACGATCTTTAATGAAGAGTTCATCTGCCTAAAAAAGATCAATGTGAAGAGTGCTTGCGCTGCAGGTCTTCGACAGAGGAAGAAAAAGTAGCTTTAAAAGAAAAATTCAATAACAATTTAACAGAAAAAGATTTATCAAAAAAAAGATATTGATAAAAATAGTGATGATACAACCAAAGTCTTGGTTTATGATCTTAAAGCAGTTTTGCCTTGCCCAATAGGAGAAGCATAATCTTTTTATTATGTTTCAAAACTGAATGTTTTCAATTTTACACTTTATGATATTAAGTCCCAGGAAGGTACTTGCTTTGAGGGTGAAGCTTTGAGGGGGTCAAATGAAATACGATCTTGCATTCTAAGGTTTTTTCCAATTTTTTGTAATGGCGAAAATTTAAATATAATCTTCTATTCTGAAAATTGTGCAGGGAAAAATAAAAACGAAATTATAATTGCCCTGTACTTGTATGCTATAAAAAATTTGCCCATAAAATCAATAACACATAAATTTTTTGTCCTTGGACACGGACCAAGTCTAATATACGTACCTGACCAATATGGGTGCAATATTTGAACAGTTTCCTAACCCGGGACACTAGTACCTGCTTAGGGTCTCTTATCCAGGGTTACGGATGAAGACCACAACGGTATCCGTTATTAATACCAACCGACTTAATAAATAAAGAAACAAACGAAATAAATGAAATACTAACAACTACATTGGTACAGGCCGGGGAAAGAATTGCAAAATCGACGACAAAAAAAAAACAATTATATCTCAAAAGAAGTAGAAAACCTGATGAAGACAAGAAGAAGCCTACTTGAACAGGGCAAAAGAAACACAGTAGAATATACTTAAATCAATAAAACAATTAGAAAAAACATAAAAGAAACCAAGAGAAAAACACAAAAAGCAAAGATTGAAAGAGTAATCCAGCAGAACAAAAATATGAAATGCTTAAAACAACGACTCAGTAAAACTCAGATAAATGAAATGACAAACAGCGAAGGAATGACCGTTAATGATATGAAACAAATAATAAAGTTGACACAAGAATACTATACGCACGTATACAGAACAAGACATAAACCACAGCAAGAAATTCTTAAACAATTAAACACAAAAATAAAGAATATAAACTCTGACCTACAACCAGAAATAAGTAAAATAGAAATCAAGAAATCAATTCAAGAATTAAAAAACCATAAGTCACCTGGAAAAGATGGAATAACTGCAGAGATGCAGAAAAGAGGAGGGAAAACAACTAGAGAAGTCCTACATATCCCCATGAACAAAATATTGACCACAAAAGAAATACCCGATAGCTGGAACGATGCGGAGACACTATTAGTGTTCAACAAAGGTGACCGAAAGAACTTAGAAAACTACAGACCTATAACATTACTAAGTGTTGTATTTAAACTACTAACGAAGATCATGACAAATAGACTAACAACTAAGCTTGACGAATACCAAGCAAGAGAACAAGCGGGATTCAGAAAGGGTTTTAGTACTAGCGACCATTTGCTAACAGTAAAAATACTGATTGAAAAGTCGAACGAGTATCAAATCCCATTATACATGGCATTCATAGACTTCCGAAAGGCGTTTGACAGCATAGAACATTGGGCCATCAAAAACTCACTACAGAACGGCAGAATTTATTACAGGTACACGGAGCTAATAACAAACATATACAAAAATGCGAGTACCACAATAAAATTGACGAACGAACACACTACAGAACCAATAAAATTCGAAAGAGTAATCAGGCAGGGAGACACAATATCACCAAAATTGTTCAATCAGGCTATGGAAGACATATTTAAAAAAATTAGAATGGGATAAATACGGAATAAGAATAAATAGAGAGCTCTTGAACCACTTGAGATATGCAGACGATATAGTCCTGATAACAGATAAGAAGGAAGAGTTACAGAAGATGGTTGAGGAACTAGATAGAAAAGCGACAGAGGTAGGTCTAGAGATAAACTATAGTAAAACCAAGACTATCACAAACCAAGAAGACCAATTAGAAATAATAGTCAAACAGAATAAATTAGAGCAGGTGGCAGAATTCATATATCTAGGACAGATAATAAAGCTGAACAGGGACAATCAAACAGAAAAAATAAAAAGAAGAACTAGACTAGCAAGGGCCTCATTTGGTAAACTATCATATATTCTAAAAAATAAAAAGTTCCCTCAATATATGCGAACGAAAGTATTCAATCAGTGCATTTTACCAGTTATCATATATGGCTCACAAACATGGACTTTCACAAAGGAGAACATCGACAGGATATCCAAAACACAAAGAGCAATGGAAGGACAGATGCTGGGTATCGGTCTTAAAGACATGGATCAGAGAAAAAAACAAAGGTAAACGATGTATCAAGACAGGTTGCAAAACTTAAATGGAACTTCGCCGGTCACACTCTCCGGCAAAAAGATGAAAGATGGAATAAGCGAATTCTACACTGGAGACCATGGAAAGAGAAAAGAAAAAGAGGAAGATCACAGATGAGGTGGACTGACGACCTTAAGAGAACGACAGGAAAGGACTGGATGCAGATCGCCCAAAATAAAGACCAATAGAGAATAACAGGGGAGGCCTATGCGCAAGAGTGGGCGTTTAAGGCTGATTAGATAGAGATAGATAGATAGATTTGAACAGCTTAAAAAATTGAAAGTTCATTTATAAATTATAAAGTACATGAAACAGGTTTTAATGACGTATTTGATCTTTGTGTGCAGACATATCTCTTAGTATTCCCAAAGATGTTAAACTACCTGATCTTGTGAGGATCTTGATGTTAGAACGTAACAATCCTACTGTTCTTTATTATAAATCCATCTTTTAACCAAGCAGAATATAATCAAGAGGAAACTGTGCGTTCTAGGCGTGAAGTTAATATCAATAATATTGCTTTAAACAAAGCTTTTAGAAAAAAGTGGGAATCACTGAAGCTAAGAATAACGGATGTTGTCTTGAATGCAAAAAAAGCGATGGGTTCCTGAATACTATTTAAGTTTTTACAAAAATTTGTAAAGAAGAACAGTGATTATTATTATTGCTTTATGTTTCTTTGATGTTTTATTAATTAGTTTTAGTACATTATTGATGCAATGGCATTTTTAATTATTCTGTATTGATACAATTTCTTAAATACAGTTTTATGAGTAAAAACCATGTCTTATAAACCATGTCTTTCAAAAAGATAATTCTTAAAATAGAAAATTCTTGTTAGAGCTTTTAAAAGATCAGACATCTATTATATTCAATTATGAAATTTTATAAAATCAATAAACACTGCATAATAGATGAAATAAATGAATGGAAATATTAAAACCTCTCTAAAAAATATTTCTGAAAATTCTAGTTGTAAGCCTCTTCTTCAAAATGAACGATGCCTTGTCCCGGAATTATTTATTCTCTTCTCGTTAACTAGTTTCGATTCAATAAAAATAACGCTAATTGAAACATCCTTCATGATATCATTGAGTTTAATGTGGTTTTAAATAGAACTAGATTCAAAATCAAAATGTTGTCTATCTCGTAAGAGTCGCTATATTATAAACGTTTTCAATTAAGAAATTATCATGCATGGTGTTAAAATTTTTTTATTTATTTATTTAAAGCAATGGGGTAATTATATTTCTCGAGAAAAAAATTAAATTGTAATATTATTTTTGTACAAGGGAAGTACAAAAAAATAAATTATCTAATATCGCAATAATTGTGTATATATTATTTGTAGTATACTGTAAAAATGTATCTCTGCGACTGACTGAATTCAACTATAAAAAGACATGGAAATACACCGTCTACAAAATTGATAATATAGAAACAAATCCTTTTAAACACTGGCAAAATATGGGATCACCAGTTTTTCCAGATACGAGTCAAAGAAAGAAAATGAGGCAAGTAGAAGTAAGTAAACTGTATAGAATCCTAAAAGTTTTCCTGAGTATTATATAATTCCCGGAAAATAAAGTTTTGTCGTCCAATAAAATGACAATACAATATTAGGTTGAAATTTAGATTAGGTTGAAATTTCATATAAAACTCCCAAGGCCGCCCAATAATTGCATCAATACCAGAAATCGTAGCAAAAATTGTTTTTCCAAAATCGTCGGTTAACTGAGGGATATTAAGTATGGGTAATTTTTGGCTAAAAGTTTGGTTTTTAGTAAGTTGTGTACACAATGCTTGCTAAATTTCCTAACAATGGAAGAAAACGCATTAGGCTGCGACTTATTTTAGCGACAATTTGGGGGCACACGTAAACTCATCACCAATTAGCATAAATTTACCCATATATAGTACAAACTCATTACCGCAATAAAACCAGAGATTTTAAAATAAACCTGTAGTGATTTGCAAACTGATCATTGGCTTACCTTAACCCCGTGACAGACAAGGCCATAAAAGGCTTACAACCTACTAAGATTTGATCATTTAAAAGCATAATCCAAGTACCACATATTAAGATGACTTCTCACCTGTGGATACGGCAAAAAAATTTCTGTTTTTTTATTTTTAATGACAATTTTACAGTAGGTACCATTCGCGTCATAAAAAACTGGTACAACTCTTATAACCGAAAATCGTGTTTTTCCAGTTGTGTAAGTTGATCTTGTCACATATGTCATTCTAATTTCTAAGGCAACGTTGCCAGTTCAACGAAAATATTGTATCAAATTAGCGAAAAGGAGGGCTGTGCGACAGACACATTATAAAACAACAGTAGATGCATCCCAATGTTTAAAGATCCTTTAAACATTTTGGGCATTAACTCTAGCATATTTCTGGTTATTAAATTTATTAGATACGGTTTTTTGTTGTTAATAATAATAATAGTAATGCCTATATAAAAACTTAAACATTTTTTAACGTTCTTTTTTATTTAGATTTAGTGCAATTCCGTTATCTGTGATGGCAACAACGAATTAATTCACAAACCATTGTGTCAAGTCTGAACACAGGTGTACATTGGAAAAAAAGTGTACCAGTTTTATATGACGAGAACTGTACTATTTAATTAATTAAGCTTAAATTTTTTAAAAACTCTGCCGTCAAGTCATCAGCAACTCCTGCAAGATAAAAGTTCAAGAAGAGTTATCGGAGAGGCCATCAAAATTCATTTAACAGAAAATTGAACTTCTTCTTTCAAAGAACACCTGACAACAATGGACATATCTTGCGATCGGAGGAATATGAGCAACAATTGTTTGCCTTTTATGCTACCTGTATCGAAAAACATTGGGGAAGTGCACCAAGCAATCTGATAGATTAATCTAAAGACGGACAGCGATGAATGATTTGTGTTGCACATTGATTACACAGGCCGACATGATTTTTGGTGTTTTGAGCTTGACATGTGTCCTTAGCTAATACAGGTATGCTGATTCTGAATATGAATTCGGTTTAAGCCCATCACGTCCAAATTTTTCACAAAATTAAAAAAAAACCTTGTGAGATATTATGTCCTAGTGCAAACAAATATCTTGATATTTCGTAAATTGTATTAAAATTTTTTCTTTAAAATAGAGAGAGAGAAAATATTTTAAGATATTATGTTAATTTCATTTGAATGTTCAAAATGTTCACGAAATTGAAAAAACCTTGTGAGATATTATATACTAGCGCAAACAAGTACCTTATTGGTGCTTGTAAAGTTTGGTGATCAGGACAAACCTTGGGCTCCACACACAAAGTGTGCTTTCAATGTATTGAACTACTGAGAAAATTGATAAAAGGTACACGTAACTTTTTACCCTTCGACATTCCTATGGTATGGAGGGAACCAAAAACCCATAATGACTACTGCTACTTTTGCTCCTGCAACATCAAGGGTTTCAATTCGAAAAATTAACACAAAATTCAATATCCTGTTTTCTTCTTCTTCTTCTTTAAGTTCCACTCCTATCGGAGATTGGAAATCATTCTGGCAATTATAATTTTATTGGTTACTCGCCTGAATAGTTCAATTGAACTGCATCCAAACCATTCACGGAGATTGCGTAGCCACGAGATTTTACGTCTTCCTACGCTTCTTCTACCTTTGATTTTACCCTGCATTATATTCCTTAGTAGTTCGTACTTTTCACCTCTAATGATGTGCCCCAAGTATTTCAATTTCCTGATTTTTATGGAATTTAAAACTTCGTTTTTTTTCCTAGCTGTTCGAGAACTTGTTCGTTTGTTTTGCGATCCATCCATGATATTTTCAAAATACGTCGGTAACACCACATTTCGAATGCTTTTAGGTTTTTAATGTTGGATTTTTTAAGTGTCCAAGCTTCAACTCCATACAAAAGGGTAGAGAAAATATATCATCGAAGCATTCTTATCCGGAGCGATATATTGATATCGAGATTACAAAAAAGTTTTCTCATTCTATTAAAAGTTGACCGCGCAATTTCAATGCGGCATCTTATTTCTTTTGTCTGATCAGTATCTTCTGTGATCCATGCTCCAAGGTATTTGTACGAAGATATTTGTTCAATTTCTGTATTATCTAGTACTAGCTTAACTTTGATGTTTTGTGCTTTTGTAAATACTATGAACTTGGTTTTCTTCAAATTGATTTTTAGTCCATAATCGTTGCAATATATATTTAGTTGTTCGGCAAGGTGTTGCAGTTCTTTTAGTGTTCCTGCCAGAAGGACGGTGTCGTCAGCATATCTTGTGTTATTAAGTGGCTCACCGTTTATTGTAAGGCCCTCACTGATCTCGGCAAGCGCTAATTCTGAGATGGCTTCACTGTATAAATTGAATAACAAGGGTGATAAAATACACCCTTGGCGACCCCACGGCGAATCTGGATATCCTTGATCAGTTCGTTTTCAACTTTCACTTTTGCTGTTTGATTCCAATAGAGGTTACAGATGATTCTAATGTCTCTACTGTCTATGTTTTTATTTAATAAAATTTCTTTAAGTCGATTATGCTGCACTCTGTCAAATGCCTTCTCAAAATCAATGAAACAGGCATATACTTCCTGATTAATATCTAAGCATCTCTGCGAAAGAACACTTACTGCAAACAGTGCATCTCGTGTTCCCAGTCCTTTCCTAAATCCAATTTGTGTATTACTTATGCCTTCATCTAATTTCTTATGTATTCTATTGTAAATTACTTTTAAAAACAATTTCAAGACATGACTCATTAAGGCTATGGTGCGATGTTCATTGCACTCCTTTGCATTGGCTTCTTTTGGGAAGCAGTATGAATGTTGATTGGAGCCATTCTTTAGGTATTATACCTGTTCTATATATGGTATTGAATAGATCCAAAAGAAGATCAATAGATTTAGTATTCACAATTTTAAGTAATTCGATAGGAACTTCATCAGGCCCGGGAGATTTAACACCTTTAGCTTGTTTCATTGCATATTAAATTTCTTCTCGTAAAATGTCAGGCCCAATATCATCCTTAAATTCTTTTGGTGCTTCTGTTCTCTCTTTGTCTTCAAAAAGTTGTGCTATATATTGTGTCCATCTCTGCATTTTTTGGTTTATATCTGTTATAAGTGCACCCCTTTCATCTCTTAGTTGCTAGTTTGAAGTGTTTTTCTCATTCCTGTTAATTCTCTAATTCTTTTATGCATGTTAAAAAAATCATATTTTTTCTCAATTTCTTGTAGTTCTTGGCACTGCTCATGTAACATTCTCTCTTTAGCTTCTTTTATTCTCTTTTTTATTAATCGATCAGTTTTATTATATTTAATTGGATTTTTTGTTTTGTTGATCCTGTTTTACCTTCTGCTAAACGACCTGTATCTCATGAACCAGGAATCCTTATTCCTTAAACTTTTCTTCACACCATCAAATGACTTAGTGAGAGACTTGGGCTTATAGAAGAATGCTAGACAAATCTTAGAATCACGACTAAAAGATAAAAATCTAATGGCTCCAGGTACCACATTTTCGTGGTATAGGCATCGTGAAAAAGAGTTCGTGGAATATTTTTCTCAAGATGGCTTACGGGTGTATTGTCATAATATTGTGTTATTTAATGTCTGAAGAATGTCTTGTTGCACAATGGTAATACTTTTGCCTCAATGCCCGTTGCTCACTTCGTGCATCTGAAAAAAACATATGAGAATCTTGAGCTGTTGCTAAATAAAATAAAGTATAGCGAATATTGTTGACAACTGATTGAAGATTTCAAAATAATATCCATGCATTTGGGTCAGCAGTCTGGATTCACAAAGTATCCATGTTTTTTATGCGAGTGGAACACTCGAGCACAAAATTTATATTACGTTAAAAAAGAGTGGCCACTCAGAGAAAGATTTGTACCGGGACAAAAAATGTGCAACGTGATACACTAGTTGACCCAAAATTAGTTCTTTTGCCTCCTCTTGACATTCAATTAGGATTGATAAAGCAGTTTGTCAAAGCTTTAGATATACAATGTGACTGCTTTAAATATCTGTGCGACAAATTTCCTGCACTTTCTGAAGTTAATCTTAAATTATGAATTTTTGTAGGCTCTTAAATTCGAACTTTAAAATCGGACAGATTGTTCCAGAATACAATGACCCAGGATGAAGCTAAAGTATAAATTTCTTTCTTGGAACTCATAGACGGTTTCCTTGGAAACAACAAGTCTCCAAACTATAAAGAAATTGTAGCTAACATGGTCGAAAATTATAAAAAACTGGGATGGAATATGAGCGTCAAACTTCAATTTTTGGATTCACACGTTGACTATTTTCCCGAAAACCTTTAAGCTGTCAGCTAAGAGCTGGAAGAAAGGTTCTATCAAGCTACAAAGGAGATGAAGAGACGTTACCAAGGAAAATGGGATATAAGAATGATGGCTAATTACTGCTGGACCTTGAACAGAGAATTAATCACAAAAATTCATAAAAAAAGGGCCACAAAATGCAGTTTTCATGGAAAAAGAAAACAGTTTTATTAAAAAAAATTGTCTAACGTAGGTTATACTGAATTCTTTTTTTTTTAAGAAAAATTCAATTTTGCAGCGTGATTTTATATTAAATAAAGTTTCAATAAATATTTTCTCAGTATTTTTGACAGTTTCTATGAAAAATTTCAAACAAATGAAAAATGTTATTATTTTTGGTATATTTTCAACAAAATATTGATAATTTACGTTGCTGAGCGAAAGCAGATATATATTACATGGATGGTACATTTTAACATCTGCCAAAATTTTTCTTGCGATTGTTGTGGTGAAGAAATACATCAATAATTGTTTCTGATTTTGAAATTTCGATCCACAAGCCCGTAATCGCCGTTTGGCCATTTGCGAAGCAAATTAGGTGTTTATTTCACTTGACTCAAAGTTGGTTTTGCAAAATTCAAAAACTTGGTTTGGTAACCACTTAGAAGAGAGGAGATTTCAACGGCAAGTGGCTGCACCACTTATTTGGTTTGCCATTTTTGGACCCAGAACAAATCGGTAATCGCTTTGTCAACGATTTTATGACAGACATCCTTAAACTGCCTTAATTTATGAAAATGAATTTGATTATGAATTTGTTAAATTTGTGTTATACAGATATCATAAAAGCTTGTAAAACTAAACCTGAGGAAACAATTATACTGCAAATGAAACGTTTTTTATAATCCTACGCTCATTCTTCTTCTTCTTCAGATGCAAATCCACTAATGGATGTTAGCGATCACATTTTCCATTAGTTCTCTATTTCTTGCAATATGTATCAGAGATTGTATGTCGTTAATCCCTGTCCATTGCCTTATGTTTCGGAGCCAGGACATTTTCTGGCGTCCCATTCCTCTCTTGCCTTCAATTTTACCCTCGATTATAAGTTGGAGGAACTGGTATTTTTCATTTCGCATGATGTGACCAGATACGCCGTTTTCCTTTTCTTGATGGTTTCGAAAAGTTGGCGTTCTTGGTTTATTCTTTTAAGGACATCTATATTTGTGATTTTCGCTGTCCATGGTATTTTTAGGATACGGCGATAAAGCCACATTTCGAAAGCTTCTAATCTGTTTATATCCCTCGTTTTGACTGTCCAGCCCTCTACGCCATATAGCAGCACTGACCATACGTAGCACTTAGTAAACCTTAGTTTCAGTTGAAGATCGAACTCTGAACAAGTCAGTACCTTCTTGAATTTTACGAAAGCTTGTCGAGCTTGCTCAATGCGACATTTTACTTCCCTGTCCGATGCCCAGTCTTCAAAAAGCCACGATCCCAGGTATTTAAATTGACTCACTCTTTCTATGGATTTACTATTCAGTGTTATGGTGGAGTTTTCAAGTGCATCCAAATTTCTGGAGATGATCATGAATTTGGTTTTTTGGTATTAATCTCTAATCCCATTCGCTCACTGTATTCTCCGATTATAGTGATAAGTTGTTGATGATCGACTATGTTGTCACAAATTAAGACACCATCATTAGCATATCGTATGTTGTTGATCATTACTCCATTCACCTTGATTCCCATCTCTGTATCCTCCAAAGACTCTGGAAATATGGCTTCCGAATAAATGTTAAATAAAAGAGGGGAAAGCACAAATCCCTGTCGAACGCCTCTTCTTATATGTATGGGCTTGGATATAGAATTGTCTATTTTTAGCTGTGCCGTTTGATGCCAGTACAAGTTTTCAATGCATCTTATGTCTTTTTGGTCTATATCAACTTTCTTGAGAATCTGCATTAACTTGTGGTGTTGGACACGATCAAACGCTTTTTGGTAATCTAAAAAGCATAGGAACACATCCTTCCTCTGATCGTAACAATTTTGGACTAGCACCTGTGTTGCTACTATTGCTTCTCGTGTTCCTAAACCTTGCCTAAACCCGAACTGGGAATCACTGATGTCCCATTCACATTTTTTGCATAATCTTTGATGTAGTATTTTAAGAATATCTTTAAAGTGTGACTCATCAGGCTAATGAGTCTATGATCCTCACTTCTTTTTGCATTGACTTTCTTGGGCAGGGGAATAAAGGTAGAGCGTAACCACTGTTGAGGATAGCAGCCAGTTTCATAAATTAAATTAAATATTTTGTGTAGTGCTGAAATTCCCCTTTCATCTAGTAATTTGAGTATTTCTGACGGGATCTCATCTGGTCCAAGTACCTTATTGTTTTTTGAATTTAATATTGCTTTTTCTATCTCCTCTTTGGTGATTGAAGGGCCAGTCAGCTGGTCGTCTGTATAAACTTCACTCATGGGTCTTTCGTCATGAAAGAGCTCCTGGATATAATTTTCCCATATATCAATTTTCTCCTTCTCACCCAGCACTATCTGGTTATCCTGATTAACTATGGTAGTTGGTCTTCGTTTTCTGTATATTCCAGCAGTCTCCTTAAGCTTTTTATGTAAATTACGGTCGTCGTGCTGTCGTTGTAAATGTTCTAGATCGGTACATTGTTGCTTAAGCCATTCATTTTTTGCTATTCTTATTTTTGCTTTTATTTGCCTGTTAATGTTTTCATATATTGCTGCCATCTTGGTTATTCTTGTGTCTTTGTCGTTCTTCCATTAGTAATAGTATTTGTTCTGTCATCCATTTTTGCCTCTTGTTATTTTGTTTGTCCCCTAAGTTGTTTTTCATGATGTCTGTTACAGCACTTGTAATCGTATTCCATGTTGGTGTTAGATCTTTGGTAATGTTTGTCGTTAATATTTGAATTTGTGCGTTTATTTCATTGCTTATTTCTGCTTGTATCACTGGGTCTTTCAGTTTATCCAGTGCTATCTGTTGTTGAGTTTCAGGCTTCTTCTTGCATGAAAGAGCGATCTTTATGACGGCCACTAATAGTACGTGGTCAGAAGGGACATCTGCTCCAGGGTATGTGCAAGCTTTTTTGACAGTTGTGCTGAATCTACCGTTTATAAGAATGAAGTCTATCTGGTTTCTTATTATGTTATGAGCTCTATCGGCTGGAGATTTCCAAGTATAAAGGCGACGGGGGTGGAGATGGAACCATGTGTTGGTAACTCTCATGTTTTCTTCTTGACAAAATTGTATAAGTCGGTCGCCCCTTTCGTTCCTTGTTCCAAGACCATAGGCCCAACTATGTCTTCAAAGCTGCCCTTCTATATTTTTGAATTAAAATCTTCCATAATTATGTTGACATCATGTTTCTTTGTCAATTTAAGTAGTTCTTTGATTTCACTATAAAAGTTTTCCACTACTTCATCTGATGCGTCTGTAGTTGGTGCATAAACCTGTATGATTTTGAGATTATTTGGCTTCGCTTCAAGTTTTACTAAGGCTGTGCGGTCGGAATATGGTACAAACTCTGTGACAGCTCTCACCAATCTTTTAGTTATCATAATCCCGACACCTTTTCTATGATCGCGGTCATCATTGCCTGAGTAAAAGAATGTTCCGCTTTCTGTAGTGCATTTACCGGATCCAGGCCACCAGGTTTCTGAGATCCCAAGGATATCTAGATCTAATCTGCTCATTTCTTGAGTTAGGTTAGCCAGCTTCCCGACTTCAAATAAGCTGCGTGTATTCCAGGTGCCTATCTTTAATGTCTTTCTTAAGTTTGCTCGTACGTTTGAAACATTCAAGACCACTCCTCCCGGAGATCCGATTGGGGAACTATTTATACCTTCGGATAATTTTGAGTTGAATGTATTCATGTGATTGTCTTGGGAAATATAATGAAGGTGGTATCCCGTTGCCTTCCTTCATGCCGCTTCAGGGCTTAGTTTTCAGCCGCCCACTATGGAACAGACGCCGTTTGCAACCGCCCATTCTGGGTACAGACGTTGCTATTTTCACCATATCTGGTTACCCTCACTTAGTTTAGCCTGCAGACCAATGCAGTTGCCCAGGGTGTGGCACGTGGAGCCAGAAGTGAGAGTTGGGTGTCTTATGAGGACCAGTAATCAAGAACCATCTCCCGTCTATGACGCTCGATGTGGTCGTTCCGATAAAAGGTACTACCTCTATAACACAACCCTACACCCCACACAACCCTACACCCTTACGCTCATTATTATTATGAAATTCAAACCTCATTTTTTCAATTTCTCGACTTAAACAATGATTAAAATCTATAAAAGCTGAATAACCATGTTAAAATATTTTTTCAGTGATTCCCAGTACATATGTACACTACTTATTTTCTTTTGCTTACCCACAAAGATTTTCCAATTTTTCAAAACTTCGCAGTTTTCTTTATTATCATATTAACGAACAATTTTAAATTCAGTTCCAAGTTTCGGTTTTTAAGTGTTTTCAAATGTTCATCAAGTAGGCTTTGACCGCTTTTACAAGCCAGGAATCTGCACTTAAGAAGTTTGATGGATTCTGTGATAATAAATAAATGTTTAATTACCTCAAATTTAAAAAAATCACGCCAATGATGTCATAAACTGTAAATGTTTGCGCGTGTAAAAATTAAATTAGTCTTAATTTTTTAAGACGACCTTAAGTTTCCGTCGTGTTCTAGGAAGTATGGGTACACTTCATTTCTTAGCTTTTTCTGTTTTTCAGATATTTTAAATTTATCAAGTGTCCAAAATCGCCTATTATTTTCAACAAAGTCAAATAACGTCAAAACGGCAGCACTTGGACCGAATGTACCTATACTCAACAAAGTATCCCTACAGAATTCAATGAGAGATTGAAAAATGTAATGCAAATCAAATAACGAAGTAGGGACTATTTCCGATATAACTATCACATGCTTACAAATATTTTCATTAAAAATTTTACTATGAAAAACCCATACAGATACCCGATGATTTTATAAATTTAATAGATTACGATGTAAACAAGAAGTGTAACAGGTAACATTAAATCTTGTGCATTAGAAACCAGCGCCTTGGGGCAAAAATTGTGGTGATGAATTTACCTATCTGTGGTGATTAGTTTACGAATCTCCAAAGAATGCCGGTTATCAGTTTGCTATATTTCGGAGGATCTAAATCTAGAGGACTCTCAGTCTAAGAATTTTATAGAGGGCTATAAAGTGATGAGTTCGTACACGTCCACATTTGGAGCGTTTCAGAAAGGAATAGGTTCTTCTGTTTATCCTTTTGAAAACGATAGCTAAAACAGTCGTAAGCAAGTCTACCACTATAATTGTGAAGTAAAAAAATACGAAGGAGTGATGTCAACTTGGCACGTCGATTCAGATAATTTTTTTGGCTAATTTTATGTCTCTTTTTATGTCTCTTTTTATTCTCTGTTGTAGATATCTATATTCTGTTTTATTTCACGTTTTTCCATCAATTTTAAGACATCTTTTGTCCATCATTTACTTTCCTTCATTAAGTTTCTTCTATAATCCTTGTTTGTGCAGATTTAGTTATGCCAATTTTTAAATTCACGGTTCCTTTGGATCAGCTAGTTGTTTTCCTATGTTATTTATTCTATTACTAAATTCTTGTTTATCTTTTATAGTCAAATTTAAGTACATTGGTTTTTGGTTTGTGTCGCTGGATTCGTTTTAACCTTAAAGTTAGAATTCATAATTTTATGATTTCTCTCTTTCATCCCTCTTTCGTCTGATCTCTTTCCAAAAACTCTGATCTCTTTGAGTATGACACGGTTTCCATCTGCGACTTTTTTTGGTTCTGGGCTGTTTTTTGTCCAATTTTCCCAAAACTTGTCATTCTTATAGATACTGCCATTCTTTTAACTCCGCCATACAGTTTTGTTGGTGCATCGAGCAGCTCGACAAAACTGTTGCCAGTCCCAAGCCCGGATAAAGGAGGAGGGGGTCTATAGCCAGGTTAGCACCCTACTGAAAGGCCATACAGCTCATATAAACAGGAGACAAATTATGCTGGATGACTCTCTGTCAGGAGTCGCCCTGTTAGTACAAAGAAAATTTTTACACCAAGTACAAGAATGTAAATCTATCTCTCAAAGAATATTAAGTGTAAAATTTAACACCTTCAGACTGTAGACTCCAAATGATAAAAATATAATCATTATGGGTGTACTAAGGTCCTATGAGTCAGTAATAAAACAAAGATATAATGATAATATCAAAAATAAAAACGGACTCAAAAAACCCTGTTAGGATATTGTATAATGTGTAAAAGAGGAAAATGGTTAAGCATTGTAAGAACCGGTTTTGTGAGAGATAGGGTGAATATTTTGCTAAAATTGGTATGAGATTTTAAATTTTAGTAGACTTATAAATACATGTTTAATTTTATAACTTTATTTTAGGCACCTCTCAGGCTTTTTTCACCAACAGATCTCAAACGTACATACCTTCAATTAGATTTAACTCTTAACATGCCCAGTGTACATTTAATACAGGTATGTTCAAAATCAGATACTCTTCCTAAGAGGGTGAGTTCTGTAATGTTTTATAATGTTACTTGGAATGAAGTGATCATTACTTGGAAATTTCACTCAAACAATGCTAGGTACGTTTATAATATTTACTTTTTTTTATGTTAGTAATATATTCGATATTTAAATGTACAGTGTTGGAAGTCGAAGAAGTATGTATGGTATTGTATACTGCAGTTTTAAATGCGAGAGACTGAGAGACTATTTTTCATCTTAGTTAAAGATATTTAAATTAATCTAATCTAATCTTTATATTAGTTAGAGAATCTTAACTTAGAGGCACCAGTACCTGACACTCTAAGGCTAGGAAGACATTTTCTGATATTACAACGTTAATTTTACTCAGATTTTCTTGTTCTCTTAAACAAAATGTATGATTAAGTTTATTACTAATTGTACATGTAAAAGGAGATTTGATTTAAATAAAACTTGCATAATTTTTTTTTTAAATACATGTTGTGTCCCAAATACCTGGCATTGCAAATTTTGCAGAATCCAAAAAAATACCCAATACCTGACATATCAAAAAAGGTATTTAAATAAAAAAATTAACTTATTTATTCAAATATCTAATTAAAACAGGAAAACTTTATTATTTCTGGAACTCCACGATTATTTAAACTTGCTGGTTCGTTGATCTTCTCCCCAATAACAATATCATTATACCATATTGCATTTATTACCATAATACTAACAAACGCCGTATTTTCTTCTACTTCTTTTCTTCATAAATAACAATAATATGGTCATCTTCTTATAAATGAAATTTGTTGAATGTTGGAATGTCTGGATTGCCATCACCACTTTTAGATTGAAAATTTAATTGCTCATCAGATAGAGATGTTCCAGAATCTGAAATTTCCTTGAAATTTCGTTTAGAATCTTCTTTTTATCAGAATCTGAATTTTTCCTGTAATTCCGCTTTGTTTTTTTATTGTTTTTTCTGAGTGGAGAGAGTGCAACTTTTTATCGACTCTTTTTTTCGTTTCTTTAGAATATGGTTTGTCCGGCCAAAACAATGCCTTCTTAAATGGAGTAGGAATTTTTCCATCAATAGGTATATATTTTTCAGGCGATTTTTTACGGAGACTATGTTGCAAGTTTTCTAAAATAGTTGTATCGTTAACATTAAAATCGAGTTCAACAACTGCAACATCGCCACTTGGTGGAATATTATCTGTATTGCATTTATCCATGCTATTCTCCTTGTTATCTGAACGGTGTTCTTTTGTTGTTGAGATTTTAGGATCATTTAATTTGGGAACGATAAATGTGTTGAGTTGTTTTTCATTTTTGATCTTCAGCCAAACTTGAAAAAAACTTAAATATTGTATATTTCCGTTCCACGTATCCGAGTCTGCTACATTAAATTTTTGTAACACGCCAGGGTCAATGAAGGTCTCTAACATTTGTTAAAATTTTTTTTCTTGTGAAGTTTCTTCTACGGGGAATGAATTACTGTTAATTTATGTAGGTATTATTTGACTTGAAATGTTTTTGGTAGTTGACTGCATCGGCGTTGAATTGACACAAAAACCGACAGCACGAAAACCATTCAATATAATTTTCGGAGTAATGGAATTTTCTATGTCATTTTTTAGAACTGGTCCAAAATTCTTCTTAATTTTGAACCATTGTTTTGTATTCTCCAATTATTTACTTCATTTCTCCAGACATTTTTTAGGGGTCTAAAAACTGCTGCATCCATCGGCTGCGTAATATGTATCTAATTAGGATGCAATGCAGTAAGAATGATTTTTCTTTTAGTATAGAAATGACTAAGAGGCAAAGTCAAGTTATTATAATGTCCATCAATGAAAAATATACTTGGAAACTCAATTTCATTTTTCACAGCCTAAGGATAAAAAACGTTTGTTATATACTCAGAGAAAAATTCCGCGCTCATCCATCCACTTTCACTTTTACCACCTGCAAAACATTTTGGCATAGAAGCAGATATACCCGGTAGAATTCTTTTATAAGAAAACATCACCATGTCTGGGGCAATGTTTCCTGCTGCGTTTGCTGCCATAAGAACAGTAAGGCACTCTTTCTCATAATTTATTAGATGGCTTTAGACAGTGAAATCTCCCTTGCGTGTAAGAACTCGGCTTCCTTTAGGATTCATATAAAAAGCTGACTCATTAGCATTGAATACTAAGATCATTAAAAATGTCGTATTAATTATTCTCTTCAAGGGACGACTTAATATCCCTAAAGCAGCGGCGTAAATTTTCTTCATTGACAGATGACCTCACGGTGGTTAGGTTTTGCGCGACTCTATGTGTCAACTCTGGATGTCTTTGTACAAAGCAAGAATAAAACTTTTGGTCAGGACTTCTATTTTTGAAATTGTTTTCACGTTTGTTAAGTTTGAAAATTCAACGAGTTGAAGCTTTGTTGCTGGAAAACCACGATAAGAAATATAAAATAACCATTTGACCAACAGATTTTCTTCATCAGGGGTTAAATTTGTAGCAGCTCACTTTCTGCATTTTCTAGGGTATTTACCACTTTTTTTTTATATATTAATGTAGTTCTTGGGATACCATATTTTTTGCTTGTTGTGGCAATAAGTATTCCGTTGTGAATATCTGTAAGAACTTGTCGTAATATCTTATTAGAATATTTTTTCAGCATTGTCAACTGAAATACAAAGAAAATCTAAATTATGAAACATATATTATTTGGACCCAGTACTGACATAATATGTTAGTAACCAATATCAGACATGGATGTCAACTATTAGTACAACATAAAATTTTAAATTTTTAAATGTTTCTTTAGGGACCTTTCTAGGGACTTTTTCTTTCCTATGTGGTATAAATCTTACGTGTATCTGTCACTTAGAGATAGAAAACGTAACCAGTGGATCAGAACCAGAACAAAGATAGTAGACGCGATAGAACAAGCAGCAAAACTGAAATGGAAATGGGCTGGACACAATGAACGTCTCCAAGACGGACGATGGAACAATGCCATCAGAAAGTGGCGTCCATACAATGCAAAGAGATCAAGAGGCAGACCACAGATGAGGTGGAAAGATGACATCAGGAAACAAGGAGGTCCCACATGGCAGAGAACAGCTCAAGATAGGGAAAGATGGAGAGAACTGGGGGAGACCTATATCCAACAATGGAAGGATAGAGAATAGGTTTAAAAAAAAATAAATCTTACAAAACTTTCGTAACACTGCTCTCTGCTTTATAGTTATTCACCTTGAATAATTGCACTATGAGTGATCGATTGAAGCCAACAGGGTGGATCATTTTTCATGGTATGGAGCTAGTCTCTCGATATGAACTTCCTTGGGTTTACTTATAGCTGAAAACTAGATGAGGTTTATCAGATCGTTTATTTTCGCGTCACCTCTTTCGAAAGTTGTATCATGTCGACCTGACCATAGCTTTATCACTTTAAAGCTTTAAAGTAAAAGTTTAAATTTTCGGGCTAAATTCATAGACTTTTTTCCAATTTTTTATTCAACTTTTCAGTGTACATGAGGTATGAACGTTCTTCTTAGCAGGGAGGCAATCTTCAAAAAAACAAGATCTTGAGGAAGCTTTATTTCTCTTCCAGTGATCATAATCGATAGGAAATAACTAGTTTTTTATGTTCGGAACTTCTATGACTAACAGAAATAGAGTCATTAAAGTATCCCAATCTTTATGAATTTCACGAAATTTGAAAGGTATTGACAAACAGTTATATTATATCTTTTAACCATTCCGTCTAATTGAGGATGAAGAGGTGTAATGCGAGTTTTCTTAATAGTTTTATAAATATGATTTTTATGAATTCTTGCCATAATTCTAATTCGAAATTTCGTCCTTGATCAGAATGCAACTCTAAAGGAACTCCATGTTTAGATACGACGTGTGTTATGAATGATTCTGCTACTGTAGTCGCTTATTGATTATGAAGAGTAATAATTTCAGGCTATTCTGAAAAATAATACATAGCGACCATTAAGTAGGTACTTGTCTCCTCTCTCAGTCATCGGAAGTGGACCGGAAATATCCACTGCAAGTCGTTCAAAAGTTCTCCGGAAATATATAGTGCCATTTCATCACAACTTCTTGTTCTAGGGCATTTTCTACCATTATATAAATTAAATTTCTTACACCAATCTTCTACATCTCGACGGGAATTGATCCAGTAAAATCTGTCTCGAACTCTAGCAAGTGTTATTTTAACTCAGAAATGTCCTCCCGAAAGACTCCTATGAAGTTCTTGTAATACACTTTTAATGTGTGATTTTTTCAGTACCATTTGTTGCACTGTACGTACTCCATCAAGACTCTCCCACTTCGGATACAATAGACCATTGAAAAAATACAGAGATTCCCACTGGGCCCAGTACGCCTTTATAGTACCATTTTATTTGCTTATTTCTCTTCCAAATAGGTGTTACTCCATTTTTAAGCCATTGTCGTATGACTCTTAAGTCATTATCTTTCTTTTTTGACTCTTTGACTAAGGCTTTCCAGCGAGGTCTAATAATTATATTCTTTCTATTTAACTGTGGTCCTCCGGAGACTTATTTCTTCGGTAGATCTCGTATTAACCATTCACAATTGTGTGTTATTTATTCAATACCACCGCTGTCACCAATGGTACACTTCTTGATAATTAACTTTATTAAAGACCAACTTGTTTACAATATGTAATACAATGACATTTCATGAATTTTTGATGTCATCTTGAATGTTCTCTAACTACTTTTTCTTTTTCGTCGAGAGACTTTTTCTATGTAGTATAAATCTTACGAAACTTTCGTAAAAATACATATCAAATATCATAACTGTACAAAATAATCAAACCCAAAAATATCACATATTAATAAAGTTATCATATATATTATAAGAAAACATGGTAACTAAACTAAGTCCTCTTCGCAATAGATTACTGTATTTTCAAATAAAACAAAACATTTACCTAATTAAATGATAAATACTCAAAGCATTTAAACATGCTTAAACCGATTTAACATATTTAAACCGATTAAACATGTTTAATAGGGACTTGTACTAAATTAGTAATTAATATTAATGTAGATCAACATCTTTTCTGTGTCTAAGGACTAGCTTTCAAGACAAATCTCCAAACACACACCCATACAGACATTTTAATTATGTAATAAAATATCATCTTATTTGCATTACCAACAAATACAAAAAATATTTAAAAATACTAACCTCTATATCCAGTCTCTCGTATTATTGTATAACTTTCATAACTTCAAATAACTTCACTTAAATCGACCAAAAAAAGAAAGGAAATGTACTCATAATAAATCTGAGCTGTAAAGTGGACCACTGGACATTGACCTACAGTGTAGTCAAAATACACTGTTTGACGCGAAAATCATAAATAAAACTAATGTAAATATCGGAGATTCCGCCCCTTTTGGATTTCGGAAAAAACCCGTCCAACTAAAAGTGTTTATATATGTTTCATTTTGTTTGTATATTAGGGTTGTTAATTTTTTACCAGTTTATCTAAAACATTCTATGGTAGGTACGCCCCAAATGATTTTAACAAACAGAGGTTTTATTACTCGGGGAATTGGAATACATAAACAATTTTGAGAAAATATCGACATATTATATTATTCAGAAAATATTGACATTCTACATTTTTTTTTAAATAAGCAGATATGTACAATTCTTTATAAAAGTCAGAAAACAGATATGCAAAAAATGTATTTTTTATATATTCCGGTCTGTACTTAACTTAAACATAAATATCATTTGTTTCTAGTTAATATTTTGTATTCATTTAGTTGTCTTAATTTCCTTAATTTATTTATTATTATCATATCTTACACCACGTCTTGCTTACTTCCATTTCATCATTTCAATGTTGTTCTTATGTATATTTTTGATGTACTGCTATATAGCAATTAAGAAAACAACAATTGCATTGCTCCTGAGTATATTGATCTAGAGGAATGCATAAAATTACTCGAGTGTACCATCTCTGGTTGAACGACAACATCATCATATCTATAAACAAACAATGTGTTTACAAGGAGTTAACAGAACACGGCTAACCTCTCTACTGCTTGTCAATAACCCGATTTCCATTTGCAGATGTTTGCTCAGATACGAAGTGGAATACGAACCAGGCAAATGTAGCAGCACCACCAGGAATGGTAGCAGCTCTCGACGTCGATGTTTCGAGAGGATCAATCCCCTCGATGTGGGTGTTTTCATGTCGTTTCATCGAGTAGGCGAAGGTAAATAAACGCACAAATATCTCACTCAAACAATCGGACCCATACGGGAATTAAAATGAAACGTACATTAGTTATACCGAGACGTCTCGGCTACAGTTTGCCGTGACAATTTCTGAAGAGGGTGTTATAATGGATTGTTCTTAGTGTATAAATGTTTACGGCATGGGCGTACGTTGCTAAGAAAATTTTAAAATACGTATAAAGATAAATCTCATATCGCATATTCCAAATTCAGAAATGGTATGGCAAAGATCTTTAACAAGATATATTTCGTTAATCTATAGATCCACTAGTAACTTTATTTTAAGTTATTAAAAATCTTGATACGACTGTTGGTAAGATAAATCCGTTAAAACAGGAAAGCGTAGGGGAGCCATCCCAACAATGAGACAGATTTTTTTTATTTTAGTGTAATTTTATTTTTCGCTATCCAAAATGAAAAAATTAAACACCAACATAGGAGTTGACATTTATATTAATCTCTGTTCAAGTGAACTATTTGTAACTCTAAAGTTTGATATTTTTTTTTGTGTAAGAATATAGATAAGTGCATTTGTCTAACAGTAGGACACATATGCCTTACAGTGAGACACTTTAAATCCAACAGCGAGACACGGAAAATAAATGAAAATATATAATCTAGTATGTCAAAAATTCTTATTTAGGCTGTTGTGTATTGAAAAAGTTTATTGGGGATATTATGATTGAGATTAATATATCATTCTCATAACATAATTTTGATACTGATTATTGCGAACATAGTTTATAAATAATATTTATTGAACACAAAAGACACTTCCAAAATAAACAAAAAAAAAAGATACAGAACATAAAAAATGAGTAAACATAAAAATATAATATCTAGGTATGTATCTACCTAATGTCCAGTAATCCAAAATATATCTCAAACGTAAACGAAGCCATCTGTCGGCTAGTATGCCCACAAGGAAGTGGGGGTGGCTGATGAGCTATTTTCAGGCCTTTTCCAACATAATACACCTTCTTCTTCTCCAATTTTCCAGGAAATTCCACGAGCACAAAATCATTTTCTATGGGCTTTCTATAAAGCTCCTTAAATCCACCTGGATTTATTTTATAGTAGCAGTCATCCCCTGAGGATGAACCAAGTTCAAGTTCCTCCTCTGAGCTTTCAGAACTATCTTCAAATATTTGTTTCTTGACCTTTTTTACTTTTTTTACTTCGATTTTATCAATTTTTCTTTTTTTCATAATGCTTCGTTCTTCTATGGCATCTATTTCGTTTGTGTCAGTAGCTATAATACTTTTGCCCGTTCTTCGCGTATTTTTAGTTTTGCGTTCTCCTGCTTTTGGAAAGCCCTTAAATTCTTCTGGGCGTTTAAAAGCATCTGTGACAGTTTTGCCAATTTTTATCGTTCAATAGTGCTTTTTCAATAGTGATGTCTAAGGTAGCATTGTTTTCTATATCCGATATAAGTCTATATCTGTAAAGAAATTGGCATCGTATGGATATATACCACACTTTTAGAATGCGTTTATAATATTGCTCGTTTTAAGAGCTTTTTCATGAGCAAAACCGACGCACTCAGCTACCTCATATATGGTGAAAGGTTTACCTGGATGTTGTATCATCCAGGTATTTACAGATTCAATATAACATGTTGAGAATGCTTTGACTACCCCCACATCTAGTGGTTGCATCTTGTTTGTTGAATGAGGAGGAAATGTTAGAATTGTTACTCTGTTGTCTTTGGCCAAATTAAGAACACGAATGCTAAGATGACTTTCATGATTGTCATAGATTAAAAGCGATGGATTTTCTTTAGAGCTATCAGAATATTTTATAAAATGCTTCATTAATTCTAAAAAAGATCAGCATTCATCCAACCACTTGGAGTAGCAAGCTCCAATGTTCCTAATGGGGAGCCTCGTAGCATATGTTACTTTAGATTCACCCTAGGAAAAGCCATTGCTGGTGGTAGGTATTGTCCCGTGGCACTAACTATGCAACAAGTGATAACCAATGTACCTCTCTCCCCACTTGTTACCTTGCTATCTTGTTTCACCCCTTTCTCAGCCACAACCTTTGCTGATTTTTGAACCGTCGTAGTAGCAGTCTCATTAAAATTGTAGATACTTCTTCCGTCAGCAAACGCATCAGGTCTTGAATATTTATATTCTTCAAATTTCGGTAACAAATCAAAACATTATATCTAATAAATGACGTCGTACGGAATAAACTACATCCTTCGGGGGTGCGAAGCGACAGTCGAACATGTCTTTTGTGAAAACCTCTCATCCATTTCAGCCCTGCTATTTTTCTTTCATGCAATTTGACAGGAATTTTCTTTTTATTTTCGATTACCATTTCATAGGCAAGGTTTCTACAATCGTCAACAGACAACCCATAAAACATGCATGAGTAGCTTACGATATAGTTTTCTAGGAAATCTTCTCCTGCGGACGTAAATACTTTATTAATAAACTTTTATAAAATAAAAGGCAGATATCGAGCACTGTTTTATTAATTAAATCTTGCCCAAGTACTTTCGCTTCCTAGAGCATCTTCAGGGGCAGTTCGTCAAATTTTGGGCTATCCAACAATTGCAGAATTTCATAAATTTAAGATTAAACATAACACTACACTAACCAAGGACAAACAGTTTAAAATTTTTTAAAAAATAGTGGAAGCTACATTCTGGTCGGCAACAGGAGAGAGAATAATTGATTTGATTCTCTCTCCTGTTGCCGACCAAAATATTTGTCACATTTGCCCAACAGTGAGACACTGTCTATATGTGATATATATATATATATATATATATATATATATATATATATATATATATATATATATATATACATATATATATATATATATATATAAATATGTGATGAGTATCAATGCCATATTCCAGTATTTTTTCTAAAATTTGTTTCAAAGTTGCAATCTGACGAATTGTGAAGTTTGTGTGATGAATCGATTTACCACATCTGAAACAGCCTAGTATTTTCCTACTATCCGTTCTGCATATGGATCCATACGGCGACATAGTGCTGTGGAAAATATTTTATACGATGATAGATATCTTCATTTTTGATCTATATATATATATATATATATATATATATATATATATATATATATATATATATATTTTACATGAACATCTAAATTTAAATACACAATGTGAGTGAGATTAAAATCTCGCTGTAAATGAGGATATCGGTCAAGGAGGAGAAATAAAAAATGAAAAAACTATTTCAATCTTTTAATAAAAACGTTTCGTGCAGTATTTCTGCAGTTCTTCAGTTCTAATGATTGTAAAGTCATATATAAATGTCAAACAATGTCAAATGCATATGTCAAGATGTTAAAAAATACATTAAATAAATACAATAAAAGTTAAGAGTAAAAAATACATTCAGAGTTTTTTTTTAATTTATACAAAAATGTCACAATATGTTAACAAGAACAGTATAATATAATATAATACTTCTATTCTATAGCTGATTTACAATATATCGAAACATGAAGCCAGGAGAAAAAGTAACTTGTTTTAGTTAGAGCTTAGTGAACAATTTGAAAATAAAAATATTTTTATTGAAAAAAAGCATGGAAAGGTTAACTTTAACCTCTTGACAAAAGGAATGTTGTAATCTAAGTGACTGAGTCTATCTATTCGTCTTGGACGACCTTATTGTAGATGTATGTTGACGACTTGATCCTGGCCATACCCACTGATCAAATTACTCACACCCTTTCTGTCTTTAATGAATACAATCCACACTTGCAGTTCACATGCGTGATGGAGGTAAATAACACCATTTCGTTCCTTGACATGTTAATTGTACGAGGTATTGACAACATCCTAAGAACCAAATGGTTTAGAAAGAGCATTGCTCGCAATCGCTTTCTTAATTATTATTCCTTTCATCCTAAAAGATTCAAACACAACCTCGTATAGGGATTAGCCTTAAAGACTCATAAGTTCATCCTTTATACAGAAGGGAAGCCACTCAGTTAATCAAAACTATATTAGTTGAGAATTCTTATCCAACTTTTCTTATTAATAGATATCTTTTTTCTACTGCAAGGTCCTTACTTGACCCGACTTATACCAATGTGGGAGATTTTCATAATAACACACTTGACAACAATGAACTCCACCTTGATGAGGTATCCACATCTGAGTCTTCTCCTAGATATTGCTCATTACCCTATTTCCCACAGGTTACAGAGAAACTTACTGAATTGTTTAAACCCCTATCTACTACAATAGGCATAAAAAATTGTAAAACAGTTGGAAATCTCTTTTCACGTACCAAAACACCTTTAGATATTTGGTAGAAATCAAATGTAGTATATAACATTCCATGCAAAGACTGTCATTTGAAGTATATTGGCTAAACGAAAAGAACTCTTAAAGGGCGTGTTATATCCCATAAAAGGGATATCAGATGAAACAAGAACTCTTGTGCTCTGAGTACCCACTCTATCTCTCTTAACCACCAAATTAACTTTGAGAATATTAAATCTCTAGGAACTGAGAATAATTTCTGTAAGAGATCCTTCCTGGAAATGTGTCACATAATAAGAGAAAAAAAAAATCCATGAACAGACGTACTGACATTGATAATCTCAGCATTATTTATCACTCCTTGCTATTGAATAATCCTTAAAATCTTTCTAGTTAAATGTTACAATTCATAATTTAACTTAGGTACACCTAAATGCGATCAAGACATGGCCTAAATTTTTCGGGTTTTGTCCTCTAGGAAAAAAAGTAGCTACCATCGGTTCTACCTTGATACTTCTAAAATAAATCCCTATATTCATTTCAACGGGAACTTTAGCAATCTTCATACATCACACTCTATGTAAAATCCTTTCCAAAAGGAACCACATGGTGAGTTAAAACAAATTCATATCACATTATATTTCATTTATATTCAGTAATTCTAGGTTCCCGAACAATGGCCATCGGTACCTTTTATTTCCAACCTTCTTATAATTAGATTTATAAATAAATTGACTTTTCTATTCTGTCCTGTAAATAAGTATTTTTGTCATCTAGTTAATTTTTCGTACAAAGACTAATTTCCAAAGCCATTTTATTTTTTGTTTTGCTCTTCGGAGTAGTAGATCTCTATCTGTCAAAAATAGTTGCTTTTTTTAATTACTTGGGTGTCTCTAACAATAAAATTAACTTTTCCATGCTTTTTTCAATAAAACTATTTTTTTTTTCAAATTGTTCACTAAGCTCTAATTAAAACAAGTTACTTTTTCTCCTGGCTTCATGTTTTGATATATTGCACATCAGCGATAGAATAGTAGTATTGTAATGACTTTACAATCATTAGAACTGAAGAAGTGCAGAAATACTGCACGAAACGTTTTCTATTAAAAGATTGAAATAGTTTTTTCATTTTTTATTTCTCCTTGACCGATATCCTCATTTACAGTGAGATTTTAATCTTACTCACATTATATATATATATATATATATATATATATATATATATATATATATATATGTATATATATATATATATATATATATATATATATATATATATATATATATATATATATATTGAAATATTAACGGCTATACGAAAAAACAATATGAGAGTCCAATGAATGTTGAGGGTATTTTTGGAAGAATCACTAAAGCTAAAGTCTTTTCAAAGTTGGACCTTCGGCATAGCTTTTCGCTTATTCCATTAGCCAAAGAAAGCAGATGTTATACAGCATTCATGGTGGATGGTATTGTGTACCAATTCTGTGTGGTACCATTTGGACTCCAGAGTTCATGTGCAGCACTGGTCAGAACTTTGCATTCCATTCTGAACAAATATGAAAGGTTCATTCTCCACTACATAGACGACATCTTGGTATTTTCTGAAGATGAGTTGTCACATCAGGATCACCTAAAAACATTAATGGATGAGTTAGAAACAGCAGGTTTAAAATTAAATTTGGAAAAATGCTCTTTTTACCAAAAAGAAGTCAAATATCTAGGATATGTGCTCAATACACAAGGAGTCAGTATGGATCCAGAAAGGATACAAACGATTCAAGAATTTGCCACACCACATAATCTCAAAACACTCAGAGGTTTCTTAGGAATATTGAATTATTTTAAACGATTAATTCCAGACCTAAGTAGGATGGAAGTGCCACTAATAGAACTGTTAAAGAAAAACCAGAAATGGGAATGGACTCCAGAAAGAAATACAGCTTTTTTACAATTAAAACAAATTTTTACAACTAATTTGCAAGTGTATCATCCTCAGTATGATAAGGAGTTTATACTAAGAACGGATGCATCATGTGAGAGATTAGCTGGAGTGTTGCTACAACAACAAGAAGAAAAGGAAGTTCCTATAAGTTTCATATCTAGGGTAACCAAAGATTTTGAAAAAAGATATTCAGCAACGGAACTAGAAATGGCAAGTGTGATATACTGTGTTAGCAAATTAAGATTTTTTTTGTTAGGAGCACATTTTGTATTGGAAACGGATCATTCTGCTCTGACAACTTTGTTTAAAAACAGGTTTGCCAACAACAGAATTCATAGATGGAGCCTTTTGTTACAAGAATATGACTTCGAAATTAGACATATTCCAGGCAAGTCAAACATTGTAGCAGATGTACTAAGCAGAGAAGCACAACAAAGAAGTGAAGGAAGAAAATATCAAATTGGAATCAACAGAATGAAGAATGAAGGAGGGCTGTATTCGTTAGAAAGAATCTTGGAAGATCAGAGAAGATTGGAAGAAGCAGAAAAGAAGAGAGCAATCAACATCAATGGAGTATGGTGTAAGAAGTTGGAAACCATAGAAGTTTATGTCGTAACCAAAGAATTAGCAGAAGAAATCATGAGAGATCTACATGCTGAATATGGTCATATAGGGAGCAGAAAATTATGGATGTTGTTTAGGGAAAATTATTTCACAAAAAAAGATATATCCATGGCAAAAAACATCACTAAAAGTTGTACCATTTGTCAGTTAGCAAAGGAGAAGAATTTCCACAATGTTAATGTAGCAAAATCCATAGTTGCAGAGAGACCTTTAAAATTAGTTGCTATCGATTTTGTCAGTAATTTAGCCATAAGTGAACAGGGTTGCAAAAATATTTTTATAATGATTGACATACATACAAAATTTGTAAAGTTATATACCAGCGAAAGGACAAATGTAAAAACCGTAAAATACTATCTAGAAAAATACATAGAGGAAGTAGGTACTCCAGAAACAATTATCTTAGATCATGCCACATATTTTGAAAGTCAAAGATTAAAAAGAGTTTGTGAAGAAAAGAAAATCCAATTAAATTTCATTAGTATCAGAAGACCCGCATCTAATCCTGCAGAAAGATACGTCAAAGAGGTGGTAAAATTCTTAAGAATTTTGTGTGCTAGACAACATTATTTATGGCAGGAAAATCTGCCACAAGTTGAAAGATTTTTTAATGAGACACCACATGGAATCACCAAACAATGCCCATATTTCCTAATATCTGGAAAGTATCCAGAAAGACCCTGGGAAATCAGTAATACAGGAGACATTCAAGAAGTAATGAAGAAGGTGAACCAAAATTTAATAAGAAATGCTAACCGTTATGTAAATAGAATCAATAAGAAGAGAAAGAAAAGAGTTACTTTTGAAAAAGGGAGAAGGTACTTATCAGGTCACTACAGGTGCCTAAAAAGGATGAAAATCTGTGTGGAAAATTACTTTTGCCATTTGAAGGACCTTATGTCATTAGTACTGAACATGGGGTAAACAGTTATGAACTAAGACATTCAGAAACTAATAATATTAGAGGGAGATTTAATATAGAGGGAATTTATAAGTATTACGAATAAACATACAAGGGTAGGCAATATTATGACACGAATTTGGTATTATAAGATATAAGTTTTGTAAATAGAAGGATAATTAATAAATAAGCATATCTTGAGATAAATTTGATAATTAAATAATTTATTAGGAACAGATGTACAGAATAATGATGAATTTATATAAACAAAAAAGGTTGATTTATTTTCAAGTAGATTATATGAAAAGTAGATTATAAGAAAAAGAAGTAAAGAAATTGGGAAAGTACTTGGAAATTTGATTCTAAAGTTGATATAATTAGTGAAAGATTTATAGATTTTGTTTGGAAAATTCTGTATTTGTCATAGAGTAACTTATAAAAAAAAATATTCAAGAGATATGCTTATTAATAAAAGTCAGTTTATTGTTATGTTAATATTAATAAAATATTTAAGTTTACCGGTAAGAATTTAGATTTAGTAAGTGCTGATAGTTAGCACTGAACAAAATCCAAATTGGGGGAAGTTGAAATGATTTCAATATGTTAAAATATATACAACTTTAATGGATTTTTATATGAGTTTGTTGTTTCTGAATTTCATGAAGCCATCACAATGTGGGTTCGACTCTGAAATAAAAGAGAGAAAAAGATTAGTAAATTGTTAAATAAATTAATTTTGACTTACCTGGTATAGTGTTAATAATTTCTGAATAGTATAGTTGCCTAGTGTTTAGGTGAATCGTCTAAACCTTAAAAAGAACAAAAAAGAAGAATTTAAAAAAAATTATTTAAACATAGAAATTTTAATAAACGTCAGAAAATAAACTGCTTGGCAGTTTATTTGACAGTCTGTGGGAGCTAAATTAATAGGGGTTTTGTTAAATAAGAAATTACAATGATGTGGAGATGAAAAGAATAAATTAGTATTGTAATAGAATAAGTTTTATATCTAAACATTTTTTTTTGTAAATTCCCAAATTATATGTGATTAAGGTGATTATGAGAAAGGAATGTGGCTTGACAAATATGTCAAACAGGACAGTTTTATGGTTTAAAATATTTAAATAGAAGACAGAAAAAAAAAGAACGTTGGTTGCTGTTAGCAACGGATAATAAGAGGAATTGGTTTTTTGGAGAGGACGCCGACGAGGTTTTTTTGGACGAAGGAGAGCACTGAAACTGTGGAATAGGTCGGGAGTGTTTTTTAACTCGTCTAATTAGAATTTAGTTTTTCCACAGTTTCCACAGCAGAGATATCCAGAAATTTGTTCCAGAGAGTAAGAGAAACAATTTCACTTATAAATTATATTGGAGTATAGAAATGTCATTTAAATTGAGAAAATTAAAATTCATGAATTAACATAATTGCGATAGGCCTTAAAAATTGAAATTATTAATGATCATTAAATTAAAAATAGAATAGTACGTACCTTAACTTCCGAAGAGAGGATTGATATTCCAGTTTCACTGATTATTTTTGAGTAGTTAGTTTCCTTTAAAGAAATCAGAACTGTTTTAAAGTGAGGTTGGACAATAATTTTGGGGATCATTTGAAATTTTGATTATATTTGAATAGTCAGCGGAATAAAGTGTTCATTTTCTTTTTCTTTATAGTTTATTTAAACACTTTATAAAGTTGCAATATTTATTTAGTTTTTAGGTACTTGTAGAGAGTCTCCACAATTTGTAATACATTTTTATGGTCACGTCACTAAACCACGTTAAGACTTAAACGATTCCTATTTTTGTAAATTTTTAAAGGCAACCGAAGTTGCAGACGAATTTTATTGTTTATATTAAATTTGTTCAATATTAATAAATAACGTGCTTCATTTGGGTTAATTTATCAAAGGTCTAAAGTAAATTTTGGTTTAATTTCTTTTTGAACTCTACCAGGAGACTACAGAGTCGACGTCACACAGTGACAGATTGCTTAGAATACATAATTAAGCTAGCCGAGGTATATTAAATTAAACAACGAACCACATATTTTAAAAATTACATTTATTATAAATTAAAAATAAAATTAATAAAATACAACTTTATCAATATATATATATATATATATATATATATATATATATATATATATATATATATATATATATAAGTATATATATATAAGTATATATATATATATATATATATATATATATATATATAAATATATATATATATATATATATATATATATATGTATAATTAAGGATTAACCAATTGTGCAAGCAAATTGGTATTTTTATTCATAGGTATAAAACAAAGTCCATTTAATGATTTAAAATCCATTAAACAATTTAATAATAAACTCTTGAGTAAGTATTTGGAATAAACACGAGTTAGTTAAAATAAAATAATTAATTATCTCAAGATATTTATTTATTTTAGTTTAACCATAATGAATTTTCAAAAATTAGAATAAATAAAATAATAAATATTAGAAAATATTTTATTTGGAATATTCGTGATTATTTTCATTTTTGATACAATTGTCTCGATAATAAATTTAAACTCGTAGTGTCAGGACTAAAACACCCACAAAATAATTTTGATCTGGAATATTCGTGCTGATTTTCTCTGTTCACTCATATAGCATATCGTGGACGTCACTGTCAGAAAATCTTCTTGTCGTTATAGTTGGGTTAGGGGTGATGGGATAAGTTGATTTGAGAAACGTGTCGGTTTAGTCACCTGCGAGATATATAAATTTATTTTAATCAAGCAATTTCCTAGTACATTTAGCGGTTTAGTGGATAATGGGCTTATGTACCGTTACTGCAGTGCCACGTAAGGGCATTTCTCGGGACTATACCGAGGCGTCATAGCATTATGTCTTAAAATAAGAAAGAGCTAAATTATTACTCAAACAAATATATTAATGGTTTCTTTTTATTTGTGATATAAGAGCACGTTCCCTGTTTTAGAAAAAAGGATCACATACTATCTCAGTAGTTTTCTAATGAATTTTTATTATAAAAACGAATTTATTTATATACATACGATATACGATGTGATAGTGATGTGTAATTACTAATAACAAATTTCAACATATGTATATTAGGTAAGTGTATTTATAGTGATTTGAGGTGCAAGTTGGTATCGTAGTGAAGTGATCTGGGGTTTCAGGAGAATGAGGCCAAAGTAAAACCACGAAGAGGGAATCGAACACTCGACGTAGGGAAACTCAATGAGTTTTATATTACTTTTTATAATAATATTAATCTTAATATTGTTCTGAAGCTATTTTATTATGGCATTTTAAATTAATTACCATTTAACTGGGAATAAGCCACAATTAAAGATAAACGTTTATTGACGTTTCAATTTCCACTTCGGAAATCGTTCTCAAAATACAAACAATAAAATAAACAAATTTTGTTTTTTGTTACATAGTGAAAAATTCTTCTAATAATTTAATTTTATCTGACTCATTTATATTGACAATTCAGACATACATTATGCATTTTAAAGTAGACGACTTTAAAATGATATTGCCAATATTGTTGAGTTGCGCTCCTGGGACGACTTTTCTTATAAGATAGTTCATTCGATTACATGAAATCAACTTTAACTTGAGAATATCCGTCAGAAAAAAATCATAGCGTGTAATTCGTCTTTAAAAAGACAAACACATGACATAATGACAGTAAAATTCTCCTGTTAGTGATTCCATAGTAAATTATGAGGGAAAAAACCAGGAAAAAAACCTCATAATACTATCCCGACATGGTAAGTATTTGTTCGTGCATTTAGTTTACCTTCAATAAACACCAAAATTCTGATTTTATATGTTTCGTTATTTAAAAAACATAAATGATGTATCCTCTATATGTTACTGACTTACTACTACTGGTATTTTCTTATTAATAACTTCCTCTTTCAATATTGGTAACCAGATCCTACTACATTCTGCCGAGGAATTTGCGACACAATTGGCCTCATTTAGCATAATTAGAGCCGCTTCTTTGATTTTTCTTTTTTTACCATCCGTTTCTTTTAGGACTACATTTAAATTATTCCATTGAACCTTATGTTCATTATCCCATGCGTGTTTACATATTTGAGATCTATCAAATTCTCTATTTTTAATATAAGATTTATGTACGGTATTGTTATTTTCCTAGTATTATTCCTTGTGTATGCTGTAGGATCTCGTTCTAAGTTGTTCTGTTCTATTCGATCGATTGTTGAAAATTCCTTATTTATAAACGATAAAGGATAATCATTTTTTAATAACACAGATGTTAACAAATGTTTCTCCTCCAAAAAAGAATTTTCATTAGAACAAGTAATTTTGGCTCTATCGTATAAGGATTTAATTATTCCCTTTTTACATTAATATTGTGATTTGATTTGAAATTTAAATATCTATTGGTGTGTGTTGGTTTTCTATATACCTGAGTCTCATATTCAGTATTGTTCTCAGAGATTAAAACATCCAGGAAAAATACCGTGTTATTATATTCCTTTTCCATGGTAAATGTTATTGTCTCTTCTTTACCATGGAAAAGGAATATAATAATACGCTACCTTTCCTGGATGTTTTAATCTTTAAGAACGATACTTATAAGATAGAGCCAAAATTACTTGTTTTAATGAAAATTCTTTCTTGGAGGAGAAACATTTGATTATCCTTTATCGTTTATAAATAAGGAATTTTCAACAATCGATCGAATAGAACAGAACAACTTAGAACGATACGAGGAAAATATCAATACCGTACATAAAAGGGTTATCAGAAAAACTTAAAGGATAGGAAATAAATTCAACATTTCAACAACATTCAAAACAAAAAACACGTTGATATCTATTTTGTCCAAAACCAAACCTAACAATGAACAAGAATGGACAAATAATTGCATTTATAAAATACCTTGTGAATGCGATCAGTTTTATTTAGGTGAAACATCAAGGCCATTAAATGTTAGAATAAGTGAACATCAATCTTATATTAAAAATAGAGAATTTGATAGATCTTAAATATGTAAACACGCATGGGATAATGAACATAGGGTTCAATGGAATAATTTAAATGTAGTCCTAAAAGAAACGGATGGTAAAAAAAGAAAAATCAAAGAAGCGGCTCTAATTATGCTAAATGAGGCCAATTGTGTCGCAAATTCTTAGGCAGAATGTAGTAGGATCTGGTTATCAATATTGGAAGAGGAAGTTATTAATAAGAAAATACCAGTATTAGTCAGTAACATATAGAGTATAGAGGATACATCATTTATGTTTTTCAAATAACGAAACATGTAAAATCAGAATTTTTGTGTTTATTGAAGCTACACTAAATGCACGACAAAATACTTACCATGAGGTAATGGTTACTTATGAGGTTTTTTTCCTGGTTTTTCGCTCATAATTTACTATGGAATCACTAACAGCAGAATTTTACTGTCATCATGTCATGATTTTGTCTTTTTAAAGACGAATTACATGCTATGATTTTTTTTCTGACGGATATTCTCAAATTAAAGTTGATTTCATGTAATCGAATGAACTATCTTATAAGTAAAGTCGTCCCAGGAGCGCAACTCAACAATATTGGCAATATCATTTTAAAGTCGTCTACTTTAAAATGCATAATGCAAGTCTGAATTGTCAATATAAATATGAGTCAGATAAAATTATATTATTAGAAGAATTTTTCACTATGTAACAAAAAACAAAATTTGTTTAATTTATTATTTGTATTTTGAGAACGATTTCCGAAGTGGAAATTGAAACGTCAACAAACTTATTTTTTTATCTTTAATTGTGGCTTATTCTTAGATAAATAGTAATTAATATTAATCTTATTTATAAATTTTATTATATTAAGTGCGAAACTTGTTATATAGGTACAGGGTGAGTTACCAGTAACGGGGGAAGAATGTATTGTGATACATTTTAAAATTATTTTGAAATATACAGCATGTTCCAAGAAGCTGCGGCTTATCAAAGTTATATTTTTTCTCATAGGACACCCTTTATTTTATTGCATTTCTCATTGTCCGCAAAAAATAAATAGTTTCATAAATATGTCGACTTTTCTTAAAATGTAAAGTTTAAAAAATATCAAAGAAAAGAAAATGGAACATCTATGAGACAATGGTTAAAACTAGCCTACTTTATGGAGCTGAGACATGGAGAATCACCGAGAAATATAAGAAAAAGGTCGAAGCCACGGAAATGGATGCCATCAGAAGATCGATGAGAATATCAAGAGCCGACATAATACGAAATGAAGTGATAAAACAACAAATGGGTATAGAGGGCACTATAGTTGAGGATATTGAGAGAAAACAGCTCATATGGTATGGGCATGTGAGCCGAATGGGGGACGAAAGATTGCCTAAAAAAACGATGATGTGGAGAAGAGGAAACGAGGAAGACCACTACAGAGCTGGAACCTGGGAGTTAGGAAAGCGATTAGCGCTCGAAATCTGGACGAAGACCTAACCCAAGACAGAATACAGTGTCGTTTGTTAACTTATTTATTAACATTAACTGGCTCTGACGTAGTCTAATCTGCAGGTCTAATTTTTTATCACTTTTTTAACCCATTTAGGCCCACTTGTAGAAAACATATTAAAACCAAACCATATTAAATTAAACACAAATAAAGATAATTTAAAAGCTACATGAAGAAAAAAAACTACACACCCATTTTTTTAACGTTGCATTAACGCAACATTGGGACTATACGTATAACAAAGATATTTTTATTTTCACTTTTGGTAATCTTTGAAACAATGTGGACACAATGGTATATTACATTTTTTACACATAAAAACAGTTGTACTTTTACATAGTATACAACGCCTTGTCCAGTTTTCAATACTACGTTCAATCATGTGGCCCACATTATCCAAATGCGAGGTAGATGGTAAGGATGAACTATAGCCACGACCTCTAACAGATTTTGTACTGCTCTTGTTAACACTAACAAGGCTTCACACAAGTTCTGACCTAAAATCTAACTGCGAAATTGGATTTTCCTCATATACAATTCTGTAGAGTTTCCAGGCATTAACGACAGCAGAGTCTAAAATGTTTATAAATATCGGCCACCACCATTTTTCCCACGGATATTAATTGTATAATTAGCCACTCCATTGTCATGTAAGTCCACTCCCTCCATGTATTTATTATATTTAGCTATCATGTTGGGTTGTGAGATAGCGATATCTTTTCTTACTTTGCGATTGTATCGTTCTACGGGAATAATAGGCTCTACTGGATCACAATTGGTTGCCACCGTCACTACAGAATTATCGTTCCAACGCACAACACTTATTTTATTAGTTTGATCGTAGCGATAATCCATAGTGCTGCGTTCTTTTTTCCAATGGATTTTGTGTTCTCCAACGGACAATTTAGCAGCCTGTTTTCACGTATTGTTCCAGCGGTAAAATATCCAAAAAATACCAATAACAGTCATATTGATATTCGATACGACTCATAAATCGAGCATACGCAGGACAAAATAACAAACACCACGTGTTTATCAGTTAAGTCAGGTTTACACAAGAAATTAGTTACTTCTGTGTATTATTCTTATTGTCCCATAGTTGCGTTACCGCAACGCTATATTCAAAGCCCTGAAACGACATTATTTTCTAAAAACAAATAAATTTTACGTTTAGAATATTATTACTTTATGTACCTAAGCTATGCAAATATCTTATGACTGATCAAATTTTCTTCTTCTTTAAGTGCCATCTCCGCGACGAAGGTTGGCAATCATCATGGCTATTCTGACCTTCGAGCAGCTGCTCTGAACAATTGCCTTGAGCTGCAACCAAAGCACTCTCTCAGGTTCTTCAACCTGGAATCGCGTCTTCTTCCTACTCTTCTCTTACCCCCTATTTTTCCTTGAATTATAAGTCTCAAGATGTTGAATCTTTCACCTCTCATTATATGTCCGTGATATTGCAATTTCCTTTCTTTTATTGTATTTTACATTTTCCTCTCTCTGGCTATTCTCCTTAACACTTCTGCATTCGTGACTCTATCTACCCATGAAATCCTTAACAATCTTCTAAATGTCCACATTTCAAACGCGTTAAGTCGATTTATTGTATTTCGAATGATAAACTAATAATACGTAAATATTTTAAAGCATTTGTTGAGAATTTACCTCGCTTGTAATAATTACTAAAGTTATTTTGCTATTTTTAACGCTATTTCGAATTATATTTTTTTGCGTGGAAATGTTGTTTCTGAATTGTTAAATCTTTCTTAACACAATACTATTCACAATTTATCAAAAAACTTTAGTATGAATGTAAAAAACATTTCATTCAATGTGTTGCGTTAACACAACTATGGGCCTAAATGGGTTAATATTTGTCTCCGCATATCGGCAATAAGGCGGCGAATGTTATCCTCCAAGTGGTCAATTATTTCATGCTTATCGGCGTAGATTAACACCTTCACATATCCCCACATAAAAGTGTCTAGCAGTGTTAAATCGCACGAGTTTAGAGGCCAATTCACGGTACTAAACGTGAAACTATGCTGTTACCAAACGTTTCCCTCAATAAATCAATTGTGATACGAGATGTGTGACATATTGCTCCGTCTTTTTAAAACGACAGCTTTTGCACATCATGGTGGATCAATTAGTGAATGAAAAAGTCTGTAATCATGGGTCTGTAGCGATCACCATTCACTGCAACATTCTGACCAGCATCGTTTTTGAAGAAGTACGGTCCAATGATTCCACCAGACCATAAAGTACACCAAAGTGTCAGTTTTTCTGGATGTAATGGTTTCTCAACATACATTTGAGGATTATTTTAACTCCAAATAGGGCAGTTTTCTCGTTCAATGAACGGCAATCTTCTTTTAGATCTATTCACCGAATCTACAAATTTTAGCCTTGCTAGGTGATGATGTACCTTCAATTCTTACATGAGTTCGATTTTGTTAGCACGCAAAGCAAGATCTTTCTGCAAAATCTTTTATAAAATGGATGGACACGTATCCTACTGCTGGGCACGAAGGCAGATAGACTCAGTCGGGTCTTTCTGTAGGTTACGCTCTTCAGCAGCAACATCTTCTTCTGTACGCTTTGTACAACGTGTCTGTGGATGCATAATATCAGTTAGAGTAAACGTGGTGCAAAAACGTTCCATGGTTAATCGAATTACTTTATCTGATAGACTATTATGTTGACCATAAAATGGACGTAGTACATTTTATGGTCAACATAAAATTTTATGGTCAACATAAAACAGAACCACAATTTTCAAAATAAATTTGTACAATTTGGAAGTGTTGTTCAGGCATCAAGTCTATTCATGCTGAAATGCCAAACCCAACATAACACAACACTTGGCAGGTGTCCTTTAAAAAAACACTTTTTATAAGGATGTCCTTATATCTAGGTCTCATAGTTTTTAAGAATACTTAACCCACGGTTACTTGGAATGAGACTGAGAGCTTACTGTCCGCTTTTGGTGTTATCTTTGACACCACACCATAAGGCTCGACGCTTAGAATGGTGCAGAGCTCGGCAAAACTGGAATGGCCAATGAAATTTTGATTGCTAGTGATGAATCTAGATTTTGTTTGGGTGGCTCTGATGAACGCATATGGGCAAGCCGTTTTCGAGGTGAGAAACGAAATATACATTTGGTCTGTTGAACGTCATACAACAAGACAACCAAGTATTATGGTATGGGGTGCTATATGTTTGGGATGTGGGTGCTTTCAATAGAATAACGTAAGATCTCATATTGCCCGTGAAACCAATGGGTTCAAACAAGAATCTGGTATAGAGACTTTGAAGTGGTCATCAAGATCAGCTGATTTGTCACCCATCGAACATCTGTGGGCTGTGGTAGGTCAAAAACTGAATCGATTGCCATGTTCTCCAGCAAACTTAAATGACCTGTGACATGTCATAAGAAGAATCTGGATAAGTATTCCGCAACATGATATAGATCAAATAATTCGATCAATACCCCATAGAGTATTTGAGTGTATATAAAATCAAGGAGGAGCCACCCAGTATTAATTTTTTTGACGAAAATGATGTTTATGTTATCAAATAATAAAAATATTATATAATTTATACTTCTAGAAATAAATATTTAAAAAAATATTTGTCTTATGTGTGAATTTTTTGTGTGCATATATACATTTTTTTGACCACCAGTATATATTCAATACACTTTAATACTTCAAGGAATTCATGTTAAAATTTCCTAAAATAAATTACTCTTGATTTTGTTCAAAAACCTTTTAATTGTTTTCTTGTGTCTTGTTACTCAGATGCATAAAATAGTTGTTCTGAATTTCTACTTAAAGTTCGTAAAAATAACTGCACCCTAAGACTAACAGCGCTCCATTAAATCTGTCACCGTCTAGCAGTATTTTATAGATCCGACTCAAACAAGTTTGTGAGAAATGGCTATAGAAAGTTGTTTCATTAATATTCTTCCGGATGAGATAAGATTCGGAATAGAGGGATTTACAAACCACGGAATTCAATTTTGCCTTTTAGTAATCAATCTTTTTTTAATTAATCTTGTAAAAGGAAAATCCTTCGAAAAAATAATGTATAATCTAGTTTGTGAAATAATACTCGGACCTAACTATTTTTATTAGTGAACTAAATTAAAAAGTAAAACAATAGCGTTTGTAATTAGTTCTTTGTTATTTGTCAGTATTAGAAAAGGTCAATATATAGAAAAGAGTGTTTAATTTAAGGTCTCTGCCCATTACACCGTGTCATACTATGACCATACTAGGACCGTATCAGACAAAAAATATTCTTTGCGTTGTAGAGTATGAGATCATACCCACTAGAGCGTTCCGTCACCGACCAACACCGTCGCGTGCCATGCACGGATCGTCAAGAATTGTCGGCGAGAATATTTTGTTGGTGCCGATCCGCTACGTGCATGGCACGAAACGTTGTCAAACCGGTGTACGCAGGCAGCGAAACGGAGAGTATACGGGTTACAACAGCGTATGATGACCGTAGTAAACCCGTATGATGACCAACACGTAAACGTGATGCGTCTGTCTTACTAACTCAGTTTAACGGGACGTGTGTAGGCGATAGCATGGAAGACGAAAAATTGATTGAAGTTGTTCGGAAATTCGAATTTATATATAATTTAAAGCATCCGAAATATATGGATAGTGTCAAAAAAGACATTGTTTGGAAGGAAATTGGAGAGCAACTAAAACAATACGGTAAGTTGTTTTATTATTTATTTTCGCATATTTAATACTGTAAAGTTAAGTAATATTAAGTGTTAATTATGTTATTTAAGAACAGAAAATCCCAGTTGAAACTATTAAATAAATTAACTTATAATGATTTCAGGCTAAAAATGATAAAAAAAATTAAAAAATCAGAACATACATACTTAAAAAATTGAAAAGCTATTTTTTTCGATGTAATGTCATGTATAATCACTTTCTTTATTTGAGCCAGTCTAATTGTCCTTCTGGTGTTTGGAAGTAATCTGCGAATTGGTTGCGTAGATCAGAAGCCGAAGAAATTGCATTACCCCCTTGACGTCGCAGGTAGTTGAATTGTACAGGATTAGTTGTCTCCTGGAAGGTTATAGTTTCTCTGCGTCTTATATAATTATACAAAATACAAGTTGATAAAACAATTTTTTCCGCATACTCTGGCTTCAAATGCATCCGTCTATTATAAATCCGAAATTTTTGACTTAAAATTCCAAAAGCATTTTCGACTACTCGCCGAGCTCGGCAAAGGCGATAATTAAATTGGCGTTTCTTAAGATCCGTTACTGATTGCTGTGATGGATAAGGTCTTAACAGATTGTTTTTTAAAGGAAAAGCTTCATCTCCTAATATAACACATGGCATCTTGACCATCGACCCAGGCAGATTTTTATCATCGGGAATATTGAATTTATTTTTTAATATAGCTTGTCCCATTTTTGATTTCGACAAAATACCACCATCACTATCTTTACCGAAAGCGCCTACATTAACAGCAATGAAGTTATAATTCGCGTCAACCAAAGCCAAAAGTACTATCGAAAATGTCTTTTTATAATTAAACTATAGGGAACCACTATTTGGAGGTGCTAGAATCACAACATGTTTTCCGTCAAGAGCACCACAGCAATTGGGGAAATTCCACTTATTCCAAAATTCTTCAATATTTTTTTCCCATTGCTCTGTGGTGGGCATGGGAATCATTTTTCGTAACATTGTGTCGAGTATAGCTTCACAAACTTCGATAACTGAAGTAAACGAATCACCAGTCGCTAAGTACCTGTAATGAAGATAGTATTATAACTAAATGAACACATTATGTATTTTTTTTTTAATTTTTAACAAATTTATTTTAACGCAAAAACAAAAATATTAACTGTCAAATAAAGGCCAGACAACATCTTGTTGCATTTGTTTATTAATTATATTTGGAGACTGTTCTAAAATGATCCGCACAATTTTGTAAAATTGGTGTTATTCCAGAATATTTAACATCTCACCTGACAAGACGATGTACGGTGGACGCCTACGCAGAAATGCACGGCACCTTAAGAAGAAGAAGGTGTTATTTAAAACAAATCCAGTGTAATAATATTATGCCATTAATTAATTTGAAATTTTGTTTTACAGCTGTTGCTTGTAAACAAAGAAGGCAAAGCCTGAAAGATGCGTACAGGAGAGCTGTAAATAAAAAAAAAGGAAAAAGCGGACAAGCAGCCAGAAATATTAAACCATGGAAATATGAAAATGAAATGGCGTTTTGGCTCCCTTTTTTATGGAAAGAAAAACTCAAGATTCTGTCGATATTCTGATAAGCGATGATGAAATATCTGACAATACCGACGAAAACCAGGTGAACGAATTCACCGCTTCGGAAAATCCGACTACTGACGTTGAGGCCGACATTACACCTGCTGACGTAAGTCATGCGAGCAATACTATAATATCAAATGAAACTTCAAGTGAATCACAACAAACAAACTATAAAAAGAAACAAAAAGCTGTCAAGAGAAAAGCCTGCCTATCGGAGCCATCAGCATCTGCCATATTAATGGCAAAATTGCTGGATGACCAAAATAAACTAGAGCCACCTCGAAAACATGACGAGTTAGATCGCTTTTTATCGCTTTTTCTTAAACATTTCTGATACCGTTAAGAAGTTCTCACCGTATGTGCAAGCACTAGCAAAAAATAAGATATTTTCTATAGTGTCTAAAATGGAATTACAACATCTTGCTCCACCTAGTTTATCTTCAACTCCATACGCCTTTGATCCATCCCCGCAGTCAGCAAGTACTAGTACAACGCCAATGCCGACAAGTACTAACAACTGGAATGATCAGTCACAACATTTTTTCCATAAATTTAATACATTTGTATTTACAAATTAAACGAATATAATTATTATTGCTGTATTTTACTCACTTTAGACACACTGCTAGTTTTTCTCTTGGTGTAAGACTTTCTCTAAATGTGGTATTGCTTCTAGTTATAATATTTTCGATATTTCCCAATAAGTCATTAAATTGAAATGATGTCGTACGAAAATACATATAAAATTTTTCTTCGTCATCAACTAGGTGCCTGAATAAGGTCCAGTATTCTCCTTCGACTTTCCTTTTTTTAAAGCGGCGTGGACCCAGTAACGTCGTGATCGATTGATATTATTGTTTTCTCTTTCTTCTTCATCTAAAGCAATGGCTATCATTGCTAATTCTGCCCTGGACAATTTTCTAATAGCCATCGTACAGGTATAGGAAATTATTTTAACAAAAATATTCACCCGCCCTTCCTGACGTCTGTCTCACGCGAAAACACAAGTTTCACTATTCTACACTATTCTCACAATAGAAAAAACTACTATCAGAGAACGGGGACCATACGGATATGATACGCGGATGCTACGGTCACTATAACCGTTACAGATAGGTATCATACGCTGTTGATACGTTCTAGTGGGCATAGTAGACCGTATCGTGTTTTTTTTTCGTTCCTGTTACGTTCATAGCACAGTCATGGTATGAAACGGTGTAATGGGCAGAGACCATTAATCGTAAAACGTGAAGTCTTCTTTCAGACGGACGACATTTTGTCGTTGTCGTGGAGTGTCGTGTCGTGAAAAAAAGTTTGGTGCTTTCACACATCATTCAATTTCTGCCGTAGGCTTCTTTCAGACGGACGACATTTTGTCGTAGTCGACAAGTACTAACAACTGGAATGATCAGTCACAACATTTTTTTCCATAAATTTAATACACTTGTATTTACAAATTAAACGAATATAATTATTGCTGTATTTTACTCACTTTAGACACACTGCTAGTTTTTCTCTTGGTGTAAGACTTTCTCTAAATGTGGTATTACTTCTAGTTATAATATTTTCGATATTTCCCAATAATTCATTAAATTGAAATGATATCATACGAAAATGCATATAAAATTTTTCTTCGTCATCAACTAGGTGCCTGAATAAGGTCCAGTATTCTCCTTCGACTTTCCTTTTTTTTTTTAAAGCGGCGTGGACCCAGTAACGTCGTGATCGATTGATATTATTGTTTTCTCTCTTTTTTCTTCATCTAAAGCAATGGCTATCATTGCTAATTCTGCCCTGGACAATTTTCTAATAGCCATCGTACAGGTATAGGAAATTATTTTAACAAAAATATTCACCCGCCCTTCCTGACGTCTGTCTCACGCGAAAACGCAAGTTTCACTATTCTACACTATTCTCACAATAGAAAGAACTACTATCAGAGAACGAGGACCATACGGATATGATACTCGGATGCTACGGTCACTATAACCGTTACAGATAGGTATCATACGCTGTTGATACGTTCTAGTAAGCATAGTAGACCGTATCGTGTTTTTTTTCGTTCCTGTTACGTTCATAGCACAGTCATGGTATGAAACGGTGTAATGGGCAGAGACCATTAATCGTAAAACTTGAAGTCTTCTTTCAGACGGACGACATTTTGTCGTTGTCGTGGAGTGTCGTGTCGTGAAAAAAAGTTTGGTGCTTTCACACATCATTCAATTTCTGCCGTAGGCTTCTTTCAGACGGACGACATTTTGTCGTAGTCCTGTACGGCAACGATATCGTGTATAGCAGTTAACTCATTGATTAAATGTAAACTTACACAAGACGCGATTTAAAATCGTAGTCGTAGACGACTGTCGTAGTACCCCGGCGGGATCACTGCGACGACACGATGTCGTGGTCGTGAACGACTGCAGTGGTACAAGCAGTCATTCCATTCATTCAAGTCCATTCTCGTTTTCACACTTGTCGTGCCTAGGCGAAAAAATCGTGATTTATTCTATAGTGGTAGTGAATTTAGATTTAAAAATATTTGTAAAATATTTTAATTAAAAAAAAAATGGATATCGAAATTGATAACGAGCTTCTTATCAATCTTGTTGAACAGCGGCCGGTGTTATGGAATAAAACTTTAGAAGAGTATAAAAACCGAAATAAAACATTACAGGGTTGGAAAGAAATTTGCAGAATTTTAAAAGATGGATTTGATGAGATGTCAGAAAAAGAACAAAATGAAATTGGTAAGTAAAAATATTTCGCTTTATTTATTACATTATAATGACTTAGCTCAGTAAACTTATATTTTTAAATGTTTCCAAGGGACTGATCCTTTCTCGGTCAAAAAATAATCTGCGAATAGGTTTCTAATTTCATTTGCTGATAATCCTCCACGTACTGAATGACTATTAGGAACATCCCCAACACTTTCACCTATTGTCAAAGTGTCTTGTGGATTATATCCATCTCTATCACGTACGTAGTTATGAAGAACACAGCATGCTTTAACTATATCCACAGCAAAATTCTGCGACACATTAAAAGGACGGTGAAAAATTCTCCATTTATTTGAAAGAATACCGAATGCACATTTCACGTACCTTCTGGCTCTAGTTAAACGGTAATTAAAAACTTTTTTTTTGACTGATAAATTATGACCTCCAAATGGACGAAGTAAATTATCATCCAACGCGAAAGCTTCATCCCCTACAATTACATACGGTAAGTTTGATGCAAATCCTTCCAATGGTTCTGAAGGGGGAATAGCTAATTCATTATCTTTTAGTAGTCTCCAAAATGTTGTATTTTTAAACACAGTCGAATCACAATCTTTTCCATACGATCCAATATCAACATAGGTAAATTTGTAATCTGAATCTACTACCGCCATTAAAATAACAGAGTAATAATGTTTATAATTGAAGTACATGGACCCGGTATGGGCTGGTTTAATCATCCGTATATGTTTCCCATCTACAGCTCCTATACAGTGCGGGAAATTAGACCATTTCTCAAACATATTTGCAATGGCTTTCCATTTTTCAGTTGAGAGTTTAGGTAAACAATCATTGTGCATAACATTCCATATAACCTTTGAGACCTGTTGAACAATACCACTAATGGTCGAAATTCCTATTTTGTATCTGTGATGGAGGTCGGTAAATGAACATCCGGTAGCAAAGTACCTAAAAAATATCTTTTAAGTGATACCTATATAATAATGTTTTTCTTTTATTTACAGGTAAACTACTTACAAAGAGATGGACAAATATAAAGGACAGTTTCTTAAGATGGCTTAAAAAATATAATGACACAATGCGTTCAGGTGCTGCTGCTAATAGCTTGAAGAAATATGTTTATTACGACCAATTATTATTTAAAAAAAAACTGCCCATCCAAATAAAACAGAAAATAGTTTAGGTGACACTGTGAACCAAGAACAAGTGTCTGTTGACAATAATACAACACCAACAACAAAAAAACGTAAACTTAAAGAGCCACAAATACAATCGGGTTCCAAAAAAAGGATGACTGCATTTGAAGAACGAATGATTGCAGCACTGGAAACACCTCCACCACCAGCACATCAAACTTTTACAGATCGACATATGGCATTTTTCGCTGGAATAGTACCTTCTTTAAATAATTTCAACGACGATCAAATTTGTGAATTCCAGATTGGAGTACTACAATTAATTCAGTCTCTAAAGCGAAACGATTTTTCAAATTCAGCAGATCGAAGGCATGCAGGTAATCCCAACTTTTATTTAGGACAAGCGGCAGTTCCCACACAATCTAGAATGACACACTACTTGCCTTCTGAACATACAGCAATGCAAATATCGCCAATACCATCAATATTGTCAATACCATTAGATTCTCATGGAACAACATCCAACTTTCGTAATGGAAAAGGATCTTCGCAAAGCCCCGCACTGCAGAATAATTCTGAAAGAACTTATACCCTTTTGCTACCGTCAGGTCACGCTTCAGGAAAAAATAGCGCTGCCGCTGAATTAACAGAAGAAACAAATGTATTTTCCCCATCGTATTCAACCGTCTCATCTGACGGCTCACAAAGTATTAATTTGTTTGATTAATGATAGGTACATACCGAAATTGCATTATGTATTTCTAGTTTATATTTCTTTGTTTTTTTTTCGTACAGAATAAAATAATATGCATTCATTAGAATGTTATTACTTACCTTAGAGTAACTGCGAGCATCTCGATTGGTGTTATGCAATTTCGCATATTGGTGTCCTGTTTCTGTAAATCACCCTGTATCTTCATGCTTAATTCATCGAAACATGCAACAGACATTCGAAAGTAATTAAAAAATTTTATGTTGTCTTTTCGCAGATCCTGAAATAATGTGACAAATTCGCCAACTAAATACCTATTTTCAAGAAGCGGATGAGTCCAATATTTTCTTATTTTTCGAGATTTTCGGCGAGAATGCCATAATGCCAACACTATTAAACGCTTTCTTTTTCTTTCATCCATCATACAAGACAACAGTTCACAGCACGACTACGGCAGAAATTGAATGATGTGTGAAAGCAACCAAACTTTTTTTCACGACGCGACACTGCACGACAACGACAAAATGTCGTCCGTCTGAAAGAAGCCGTAGTGGTGCTGTGAACTGATGTCTTGTATGATGGATGAAAGAAAAAGAAAGCGTTTAATAGTGTTAGCATTATGGCATTGCCGCCGAAAATCTCGGAAAATAAGAAAATATTGGACTCATCCGCTTCTTGAAAATAAGTATTTAGTGGGGGAATTAAGTATGAAGATACAGGGTGATTTACAGAAACGGGACACCAATATGCGAAATTGCTTAACACCAATCGAGATGCTCGCAGTTACCCTAAGGTAAGTAATAACATTCTAATAAATGCATATTTTATTCTGTATGAAAAAAAACAACAAAGAAATGTAAACTAGAAATACATAATGCAATTTTGGTATGTACCTATCATTAATCAAACAAATTAATACTTTGTGAGCCGTCAGATGAGACGGTTGAATAAGATGGAGAAAATACATTTGTTTCTTACGCTATATGTTTCTTACGCTATATAGTCAAATACATTTGACGCTGTTAATTCAGCGGCAGCGCTATTTTTTCCTGAAGCGTGTCCTGAAGGTAGCAAAAGCATATAAGTTGCATGCGTTCGATTTGCTGAATTTGAAAAATCGTTTCGCTTTAGAGACTGAATTTGTAATCTGTAAAAGTTTGATGTGCTGGTGGTGGAGGTGTTTCCAGTGCTGCAATCATTCGTCCTTCAAATGCAGTCATCATTTTTTTGGAAGCCGATTGTATTTGTGGCTCTTTAAGTTTACGTTTTTTGGTTGTTGATGTTGTATTATTGTCAACAGACACTTGTTCTTGGTTGATAGTGTCATCTAAACTATTTTCTGTTTTATTTGAATTGGCAGTTTTTTTTAATAATAATTGCTCGTAATAAACATATTTCTTCAAGCTATTAGCAGCAGCACCTGAACGGATTGTGTCATTATATTTTTAAGCCATCTTAAGAAACTGTCCTTTATATTTGTCCATCACTTTGTAAGTAGTTTACCTGCAAATAAAAGAAAAACATTATTAGGTAGGTATCACTTAAAAGATAATTTTTTTAGGTACTTTGCTACTGGATGTTCATTTACCGACCTCCATCACAGATACAAAATAGGAATTTCGACCATTAGTGGTATTGTTCAACAGGTCTCAAAGGTTATATGGAATGCTATGCACAATGATTGTTTACCTAAACCCTTAACTGAAAAATGGAAAGCCATTGCAAATATGTTTGAGAAACGGTCTAATTTTCCGCATTGTATAGGAGCTGTAGATGGGAAACATATACGGATGATTAAACCAGACCATACTGGGTCCATGTACTTTAATTATAAACATTATTACTATCTTATTTTAATAGCGGTAGTAGATTCAGATTACAAATTTACTTATGTTGATATTGGATCGTATGGAAAAGATTGTGATTCGACTGTGTTTAAAAATACAACATTTTGGAGACTACTACAAGATAATCAATTAGCTATTCCCCATCAGAATCATTGGAAGTATTTGCATCAAACTTACCGTATGTAATTATAGGGGAGGAAGCTTTTGCGTTGGATGATAATTTACTTCGTCCATTTGGAGGTCATAATTTATCAGTCAAAAAAAAAGTTTTTAATTACCGTTTAACTAAAGCCAGAAGGTACGTGGAATGTGCATTCGGTATTCTTTCAAATAAATGGAGAATTTTTCACCGTCCTTTTAACGTGTCGCAGAATTTTGCTGTGGGTATAGTTAAAGCGTGCTGTGTTCTTCATAACTACGTACGTGATAGAGATGGATAAAATCCACAAGACACTTTGACAATAGGTGAAAGTATTGGAGATGTTCCCTAGTCAGTCAGTATTTGGAGGATTATCAGCAAATTAAATTAGAAACCTTTTCGCAGATTATTTTTTGACCGAGAAAGGATCAGTCCCCTGGCAACATTTAAAAATATAAGTTTACTAAGCTCATTAAGTATTAATTATAATGTAATAAATAAAGCGAAATATTTTTACTTACCAATTTCATTTTGTTCTTTTTCTGACATCTCGTCAAATCCATCTTTTAAAATTCTGCAAATTTCTTTCCAATCCTGTAATGTCTTATTTCGGTTTTTATACTGTTCTAAAGTTGTATCCCATAACACCGACCGCTGTTCAACAAGATTGATAAGAAGCTCGTTATCAATTTCGATATCCATTTTTTTTTTAATTTAAATATTTTACAAATATTTTTAAATCTAAATTTACTACCACTGTTAATAAATCACGATTTTTTCGCCTACGCAAGACAAGTGTGAAAACTAGAATGGACTTGCTTGTATCACTGCAGTCGTTCACAACCACGACATCATGTCGTCGCAATGATCCCGCCGGGGTACCACGATTGTCGTGTACGATTACGATTTTAAATCGCGTCGTGTGAAAGTTTACATTTAATCAATCAGTTAACTGCTATACACGATATCGTTGCCGTACACGACTACGACAAAATATCGTCCGTCTGAAAGAAGCGGAAGAGTGCATAATCTCTCAGCTGTTCGACTTTGTGTATAGATTATATTTTTAGATCGACTCTTTTGGATACCGTTTCTACCACCATATATGACCCGACAGTAAAACTCTTTCTGACACAACTGTCACATATTTTAATATTCTATTTGACGTTTAATAAAAAGTTTATACAAATAATATGATTGAATCAGAAGACTCGGATACAGATGCTACAGAAAATGTTCGTGTCTTTATCAGAATTCGGCCATTAAAAGATATGGAAACAACTTTAGCTAACCAGAAAATTGTTCAATCAGATGGCAACAGTATAACACTAAATAAATATGGAGCGATCAAAACATTTACATTTTGTAAAGTATTCGATGAAAACAGTCAGCAAATAGACCTGTACAGACATGTATCAGTTCCTATAGTGGAACAAGTCCTAAAAGGCTACAATGGGACAATTTTTGCGTATGGTCAATCAGGAACAGGAAAGACTTACACCATGATCGGTGATATTGGAGACAATAGTCGTAAGGGGATTATTCCAAACATATTTTCTCATATATTTGCACAAATAACACTGGCAAATAATGAATATTCTTATGTTGTTACTGTTACGTATTTGGAAATATATAACGAGGAAATTCGGGATCTTTTATCAGAATATCCAGAAAAAAAGCTGGCGTTAAGGGAAAAACCAGGTGTCGGTGTCTATATCAAAGATCTCCTAGGCTTTACCGTCCATTCTTTGGAAGCTGTTACAGATATTCTAAAAAAAGGAAACAAAAATCGTGCTACTAGTTTCACTCAACTTAATGATGTCAGTTCCAGATCCCACGCTATCTTCACCGTATTGATAGAGACCAAAAATAATATAACAAACAAAACAACGTTTGGAAAATTAAATCTTGTAGATCTAGCAGGTTCTGAAAGGGTACACAAAAGTCTCGCTACTGGAGATCGATTACGAGAAGCTGGAAAAATTAATCTGTCATTATCGGTACTTGGAAACGTTATATCAGGTAAATATTTTTATATAAGGTAACTTGAGAGCTACTTTAACTTTTGTCATGAGTGTGACTGAAATGATTTTTTCTTTTTAATATTTTAAATTATCCTTTTATAATAGTACAATGTTATTGAGGTAGAAGATAACCTGGAAGTGTTATTCCTGACATTTTGTCATCAACTACGTAAGTAAAGTGTGTGCAAAATACACCATTATCTGTATTGCTATGTACGGTTTAACATTTTATTTATTTTAAGCTCTACGATATTACATTTATTTGTTAAAAAGAAATCTGTACATTCCTCTCAAACAAATCATTCTCGTTTTGTTTCAACAAAACATTCTCGTTCTGATTTAAAACGTTTTATATTCCCTCTATTAACTAGTGTAACTATCTTTACGATCATCATCTAGCCTTCTGCGTCCAAAGTTGAACATATGGCATCCCTAATTTCTCCCAGTTCCGGTGGTCTTGAGTTTCTTGCAGGCAATTCACAACGATTCTTTTGACATCGTCTGTCTATCGTGTAGGTGTTCTACCTCTTCTTCGTATGTCTGATCGTGGTCTCCATACTGTAATTTTATGGGTGCTCCGCCAGCTGAGACCACATGGCTCGAGCAGTTTCACTTTAATCATGCTATGCGCTCTATGACCTCTGTGACGCCGGTCATTCTTTTTATTTCTTCGTTTCCAACCATGTAGAGAGTCAGTTCCAGTAACGAGCGTTCCATTCTTCTTTGGGCTACTCTGAGTTTGGTTGCTGGCTTTGAGCAACAATGGGGCAATGATAAAGTGATTCTTCTTTGCAGTTTAGCAGTTTGGTTGTCCCTGAAAATTTGGATTTTATGACCAAAGTCGACGTTTGGATTTTCGTTTGGTACCGGATTTGTTATGTATTCTGTCTTTCCAAAATTTATGTTCACATCAACTACCTTGCAGGCAGCATCTAATTCACTAAGTATTAGTTCTAATCTCCTTTGTTTTTTGCTATCAGAACATTGCCGTCCGCAAATCGTAGACGGGAGAGCATTTCGCCGTCCACAATGATTCCTTTGGCGAATCAATCCAATTTTTTTAAAGCATGTTAGAGAACTGACGTAAAGAATTTTGGAGATAAAGTGTCTCCTTGTCTGTTTCCTTTTTTTATTTTTATCTTCTTTATCTCCTTTTATCTCCTTATTCATTACTCAAGGTTGGCTATAACTACAGCAAATAGCTCTCTATCTTGAGCTGTTCTTAGTATCGAATGTGTGTGTCCATACTTGTCCAGTCTCTTACATTCTTCAACCAGGAGCATTTTCTTCTTCCTAGAACTCTCCTTCCTTTTAATTTCCTTTCCATTATAAGTCGTAGGAGGTTGTATTTATCTCCTCTGTAAAGATGTCCTAGATAACTCGTTTTTCTGTTTTTTAGGAGTTCTCTCTCAGTACCCATTTTTCTTTACACCTCGTTGTTGGTCACATGCTATGTCCAAGATATCTTCAGAATCCTTCGAAAAACCCACATTTCAAAGGCTTCTTTACGCCTAATACTTGTAATTCCGAGAGTCCATGTTTCCACTCCTTATAGAAATATAGAATAAATAAATGTTTTTACAAATTGGTATCGGATATCTAACGATAACATAGAGTTTATTAGGATTTTTTTCATTTGTTGAAATACGGACCTAGCATATTCTATACGAGCACGTATTTCGACCTCGTGGTCAAGATCGTTTGTTATTCAGCAACCAAGATACTGGAATCTTTGTACTGGTTCTATATGTTTGTTATAGATACGAATATTAATGTCGCCATTTGGTGCACGTGCAACAGCCATTACTTTTCTTTTATTTGTGTTTATATTTAGTCCCAAGCTATCTCCCTCTCTGGTTATGGCATTCAAAAGTCGTTGTAAACCCTCAGCACTGTTTACGTTGTTTATTTTTATGTAGTTTGTATATTTGTGCAGTCTTACGTTCAAGGCTTTATCGAAATATATACAATCTGTGGCTTTATCGTTGAATCCTAAAGATATCTTATACTGACCACGTTACTAATGAGGACGTTGTAATAAGTATACAAAATGAAAGAGAGCTGTTAACCCCAATAAAAACAGCCAAAATCTAATACCTCGGTTACATTCGTCGTTAATCTTCACATTCCCATTTTCTTCTTCTTCTTCGGGTTCCTTCTCCTGGCGGAGGTTGGAAATCATCATCGCTATTTTAACTTTGTTGGCCGCATTTCTGAATAATTCTAATGAGCTGCAGCCGAACCACTCTCTCACATTTCTTAGCCAGGACATTTTGCGTCGTCCTGGGTTTCTCTTCCCTTGTATCTTCCCTTGCATAATCAACCTCAGTAATACGTACTTCTCACCCCTCATTAAATTCCCATTTTCGTCCCCCTCTAACTTCGGGCAATAATCATTCCACACAAAAGTCCATTTACTTACTTATCTCCTCCTCCAACTGTCTCTAATAGTTCTTAAAGTATCTCTCATCAACATTTTCAGTTTTCTCGATCATAAATTTATGTTATATAGATATAACTACATCCAAATATTCACATTGTGATTCTTCGTTCACATAAAACTACAACTCTTCAATTTTATCATCAGCTCATTTATTTCACATATCTTAAAATATATATATATATATATATATATATATATATATATATATATATATATATATATATATATATCCTTTTGATAATTAGTAACACAACTGAGTTTCTGAAATTAAAGATTTATTAAAACATGTTCTATTTACATTATTTACACAAAATTTTACCTGAAATTAAAGAAACGACATTTAATGTCACTAACTATGGATGTTTTAATATTCTTATCCTAAGCACAAATAATCTCTGACAATGTGACAAGTTTTTTAAATAGATGACAGAAGTGGTTGTGTCTAATATTCCAGATAATGTGCTCGGTAGAGCGCGGCAATATTTGAATGATGAAATTATAATTTCATTACATCCCCCCTTCCCAGAGGAGAAAATATTCATGCCTTTAAATGTTTAGTAGTCGTCTACGTCTTCTTCATCTTCAGGTGTTGAGATTGGAGTCAGCTTGGATATGTGGAACAGATTAGACTCTGATTTTCTTCGGTTCAGGTTTATTCTGTAAATTGAATTTGACAATTTTTCCGTAATTTCATACGGTCCTACTTTCAGTTCGTCAAGTTTATTCCTGTTTAATTTGTTTCCATTTTCCACATATACCAAATCACCTATCTTGAAATCAAAATGTTTACGATTTTTGTCATAAATTTGTTTATTATAATTATGAGATTTGATCGTTCTGTCTAAAGCAATATTTCTATTACGAATCCAGTCTTTCTCAGAAGTTAATATTTTTAGTTCATTTGGCAACATTGCAACATTTTTGCCATACATTAAGTATGATGGTGCGAAACCAGTGACAGTATGTTCTGTTTCATTGTATTTGCGCACACATTCTTGTGCTATTGTTGTCCAAGAAGTTTTTTGTTCTTTTTCGTTAATTTTGCATCTGATTTTATTAATTAGGGTCTGATTTAATCTTTCATTCAAGCCGTTAGAAAATGGTGAATTTGTGGCAGTAAAGATTATTGGTATAAATTTTTCATCTAAAAAATTTTTAAAATTTTTTGAATTTATTCCTGGGTATTGGTCTGTTAGAATCATTCCAATCTGATCTGTCTCTGATATGCTTTTCACAAGTTTAATAAAATCATTAGCAGTTTGAGTTTTCGATGTTAGGATATATGCATATCTTGTAAAGTGATCGACTAAAAGATGTAAATATTTTTTTGTAGATCGTGAACCTCCAAAACCTCCGATTGTGTCTATGGAAATAATTTCAAAAGGTTTTGTGGCTGGACCTAAATGTGACATTAAGCCAAATTTTCCTAGTCCTCTTGATTTGTTTCTAATACATACTGCACAGCTTTGACATATTTCCTTTATATTTTTGGTTAAATTTTTAGCTGTATAGTATGGTCCTATCATCATATGCATTTGTTTTATTCCTATATGACATAAGTTTCTATGCACATCTTTTAAAAATTGTATAGTAAAATCTTCAGTTAGAATGACTTTTTCATTTCCTCTTACTTTTTTGTAATAAACATTATTTTTAATTAATAGTTTATTATTATGTTTTATATCTTTATTTTTTTCTTGGTCTTTCAATATATCTTCAAGAGTTATCAAATTTGTAACTTTCAACTGCTCCTCCATATTTTCATCGGGTTCTAAGACAGGATTTCTGCTAAGGCAGTCAGCTTCTAAGTTATATTTTCCAGGGCAATATTTCACTACAAAATCATATTGCGATAAATAATATGTTAAATCACCTAGTTCTTCATCTGTTCTAGACTTTATATTCATATTCTCCAATGGCTTGTGGTCAGAAAAAACAGTAAAGTTCTTACCTATTAAGTAATGTTGCCAATATTTAACACATTCTTTAATTGCCAGGCACTCCAGGTATATAGCTTTTTTTCTCTTCTGTACTTCATTTAGTTTCTTAGAGAAATAGGCCACTGGTTTTTCTTCATTGTTTTCCTGTGGTTGTTTTAGCACCCCTGCTATTCCTAGTAAACTAGCATCAGTATATATGTGTATCGGTAGAGTTGGATCGAAAATAGTTAGTACAGGTTGAGTTAACAATACATTTTTTAAATCTTCAAATGTTTTTTGGCATTCCTTAGTCCAATTAAATGGTTGACCTTTTCTCAGAAGATTATGCAAAGGATCCAATTTTATTGCTATTTTTGGCACATATTTATGATAAAAATTTATCTTCCCTAGAAACTGTCTAACATTTTTCTGTGTTTTAGGTATTGGAAAGTTTTTTATTGAAATCAAGTTGTCCTTCAGTGGCTTTACACAATTATTTTTTATTACATGACCCAAGTATTTTACTGATTCAGCTGCAAACATGCATTTTACAAATTTTAATCTGAATCCTTCACTTTTGATTGCTTTAAATAGTTGTGCTAGATGTCTGATATGTTCCTGGAATGATTTTGAAAAAATGAGTATGTCATCTATGTAGCTCACTGTGAAATCTGCAAGTTTGTGTTTTCTTATTATGTTACACATTATTCTTTGGAATATTGCTGGAGATGTTTTTAACCCAAATGGTAAACAAGTCCATTGAAAGTGTCCTTCTTGTGTAACAAATCCAGTTTTGTGCCTATCTGTAATGCGCATAGGGATTGACCAAAAAGCAGAGTTTATGTCCAATGTTGAGAAAAATTTGCAATTTCTTGTCTTTACCATTAAATCCTCTATAAGTGGAAAGGGTTGTGATTGGGGTACTACAATTTTATTCAAGTCTCTAAAATCAATGCACAATCTTGATTTTGTATTTTCATCTCTTTTATAAGCTAATGTAACTGGGGCTGCAAAAGGACTATACGATTCTTCTATTAGATTCTTGTCTAGTAGCAACGCAATTTGTTTCTCAATCTCCTTTTTATCATCAACTGTGGTTCGATATGGCCTTTTGCTGCAATATTTCTCTTCCAATAAATCAATGTGTGCTTCATAATCCTTCACTGTCCCTACATCATATTTGTCTTTTGCAAAGACAGATTTGTTTTCACATATTATTTCATTTATTATTGATTGTTGATCACAATCTAAATGGTCTACATGAATTTTAAAATTTGTCTCTTCAAAGTGTTCATTGAAATTTATTAAATATTTATTTCTAATTTCATTTAAATTATTAATTTCATTTGTTTCCTTAGAATCAAAATTTATTTGTTGATTACTATCTCTTAATTTTACTAATGTAATGTCACAATTTTTTGAAACTGTTTTAATTTTTGTAGTAACATCATTTTGAATAGGCACTTTTTGACTTATTTGTAAATTTTCATTTTGACACAAATAGAATTTTTTTATACAGTCTAAACCAATTAAAAAATCGTAATCAAAATTATCTTTTTCAATCACAAAGACTTCTGTCTCTTTTTCTATATCAAAAATTTTTACATGTAATTTTACCATACCACTGGTTTTTTTAATGCCATTAATAGTTTTTAAATTAGTATTGTTAGAATCAATTGAATTATTGTTATTTATTTTTAATAACTTTGAATTTATTAATGAAACATTTGAACCTGAGTCATATACTCCAAAAATCTCAATATTTTTATTCAACACTAATTTTATTTTTATTAATGGCAGTATTAACAGTTTTTTGGATTAGCATTTTGTAGTTCACATTCTAACTCTGAATTATTGATAAGTTTAATTTGATCATCTTTATTAGTTTGATTATCCTTTGGTTTAAACCAACAAGTTGATTCAAGGTGGTAGCGTGTTCCTTTTTTAAGTTTTTCACAGATGGTACATTTTTGCTGTTGCTCTCTGTCCCATCTTTGTTTGTTTCTAATTTGTTTTTCTTTAACATTTCTTTTATTATGTAAGAAAACTTTTTCACATTCTTTATTTGCTAAGTGTTCATGCTTGTTCAATTCACTGAAAAGGTGAGTAGTTGAAGTCAGTGAATCTTTATCAAGTCTGTTCATGATGTTTTCTGGTAAACCTAACACAATCAGGTTTATAAGTGTGTTATTATCAATTAACTTATTAACTTCTAATAATAATCTTTCTTTTTTTGTGGCATATTCTAATAGAGAACCAACTTGATATTTGAATGTAAAAGCATATTTTATTTGGGACCAACCTTTTTCTCATAAGTATCACAAAAGTTTGTTTTCCAAGTTTTCCAATCTGATTTCACTGTATATTTAATTAACATACTACCATACCAATCTAAACATTGTTTTTCAAGTAGATGTCTCAAACTTTCTATTTTATCTTCATCATTTAAAATTTCAAACCTTTCACATTCTTTTTCAAATTCTTCCATCCATTGTCTAACATTTGGCATTTTAATGGAGAATTTTTCAATTAAAAACTTTTCTGTTAGCTTCCCCACATTTTGAATATATGGTAAATCTTCATAGCTAACAGCAGCTGATTGTAGTTTTTCTTCTAAGTACTGATCACCAAATTGTAAATTTTCACCTTCATCCAAATAAATCTTCCTTATTTCATCATCTAGTGGGATCCATATATTTCGTTTTTGACCTCTTTTTTTCAATGAGTTTTTTACTTTTGTAAATGAACTGGATCTAGATATGTATGTATGTTTATTTACCTGCTTAAATTCGTCGGGGATATCAAAAATACGACCATCTGGAGTCTCAATTGAGGCAATACAGATTTCATTTGATTTACCGTCTGATGATCCTAGTATTATGAATTGGAATCTCAATTTTTCCATGACCGAAAATGTCGTTTTATAAGGTTCCTTTTGATAATTAGTAACACAACTGAGTTTCTGAAATTAAAGATTTATTAAAACATGTTCTATTTACATTATTTACACAAAATTTTACCTGAAATTAAAGAAACGACATTTAATGTCACTAACTATGGATGTTTTAATATTCTTATCCTAAGCACAAATAATCTCTGACAATGTGACAAGTTTTTTAAATAGATGACAGAAGTGGTTGTGTCTAATATTCCAGATAATGTGCTCGGTAGAGCGCGGCAATATTTGAATGATGAAATTATAATTTCATTACATATATATATATATATATATATATATATATATATATATATATATATATATATATATATATATATATATATATATATATATATATATATATATATATATATATATATATATATATATATATATATATATTCAGTTACCGACTACGAGACCGAAGACAACGCACAGAAGATGCCAAGTGAGACCTTGGCGAAACGTCTGCAATTAAAAAATGACCAACGGATATTTTCCCGGAATAATTGTTCAACATATATATATATATATATATATTGGAATTTTGTACTTGGCAACACTGGCTCACAATGTCTTAAGTGATTCCGGTTGTCATATGTCAGTTGTAAAATATATTTTGTAGAATGTAGCACATGTTTAGTTTTTAGTACTTTTGTAAAATAAAGTAATCAAATAATTCACTGCTATCTCTGTATTACCTCACTGGGAAACAACAAATTCTAATAGGTTATGGGCACCCAGACAGACAAAAAATAAAGAAGCATAAAAGAAAGTGTGAAATATAAAATGGCTAATGCAATAGTCAATGTTCCTCAGCTGACAAATGCTACAAATTTCAACAATTGGAAATTCAGAGTAACCATACTACTGGAAGAAAGACAATTATTAGATGTATTGGAGAAAACTGAGCAAGACTACAGTGAACCAAAAGAGAAAGCAGAGTTTAAACTAAAAGATTCCAAAGGTAAAAGTATCATAGTACAATGTTTAACAGACAAACACTTGGATTTAGTTAAAGATGCAAATACCACAAAAGAAATGGTTAAAGCCCTAGAGAATATATTTGAGAGAAAAAGTGTGTTTACAAAATTAACATTGAAACGTAAATTGTTAACATTGAAGCTGAAAAGAAATGAAAAATTAGAAGATCATTTTCTGTTGTTTGATACCCTTATAAGAGATTTAGAAAATGCTGGTTCAAAACTAGAAGAAGAAGACAAAGTATGCCATTTATTACTATCATTAAATGAAGAGTATGAATCAGTCATCACAGCTATAGAAACAATGAATACAACTATTAAAATGGACTTTGTAAAATCCAGACTATTAGATGAAGAAATGAAACTTAAATCAAAACAAGGTAAACCAGCTAATATTAATGAAATGTCATTTCAAGCCAATCAGCCAATAATTTGTTATAAATGTCACAAACCAGGACATAAGATATCAGAGTGTCGCCAATTCAAAAGTGGGAATAGAGGTCACAATCCAAGAGGCAACTTTCAAGGGCATTCAAGAAGTACATATATACAAAGTGGTACAAATCATAGTAGACGAAATCAAGGTGGTAAGCAATCACAGGCGAATCAAGCAAATGAATTAGCCTTCATTGCATTAAGTGGTGTAACTATGTGTAACATATCTACTCTCAATGTACAGACATTCATTCTGGATTCTGGATGTACACAACACATGGTAATGGAAGAAATGTTTGAATATATGGTAGATGTAAAACAAATCAACACAGTGAAAATTGGAACTGCAAAGAATGGTGAGGTATTGATAGCAAATAAGGTAGGTACAGTAAAAGCTACATGTCAAGGACGAGATATTAAAATAGAAGCACTTATTGTTAAAGGTATATCACATAACCTCATTTCTGTATCTAAATTATTAGAAAAAGGTTTTAAAGTAACATTTGTTAATGATATTAATGGTAAAAGACAAGCTATAATAAATAAAAATGGATCAAAATTTCAGTGTGAAATGTTGAATAATTTATTTTGTTTAAAGGTAGATTTTGTTAATAATAAAAATAATTATTGTAATGAGACAAACCATATAGTAAGTTATGTAAATGAGACTATAGATGATAATTTATGGCATAGGAGATTAGGGCACATAAATAGGCACAATTTAAAAATATTAGGACTACCTTATAGTTCAGAAATTTGTAAAGATTGTATGGAAGGTAAAAGTACTCGTAAACCATTTTATAAATGTTTTAAATACACAACAAAAATTGGTCAGTTGATACACTCAGATATTTCAGGTCCAATATCTACACCAACATCTGAAGGTTATAAATACTTTCAAGTATTAATAGATGATTACTCACATTTTTTAGTAGTAAGATTATTAAAAAATAAACATGAAGCAGATCAAAATATTATTCAGTTTATTAAGTTAATTAAAACTCAGCATAATCTAAAAACGCAAAGAATTAGAGTTGATAATGGTGGTGAATTTACATCTAATGCATTTAGAGATTTTTGTAAAAATAAAGGTATTAAAGTGGAATATACAATGCCATATACTCCACAAGAAAATGGGATTTCAGAGAGAATGAACAGAAGCTTATTAGACAAAGTAAGAACCAAATTTGCTGAAACTAATCTACCAAGAGAGTTATGGGGGGAAGCAATTCTGTGCTCAGCATATGAATTAAATAGAACACCTACTAAAGCAAATAACGGAGAAACACCTGCCACAAGATGGTACCATAAAAATGATTTATCAAAAATGAAAGTATTTGGAAGTAAGGCATGGGCAATAGTCTTACCAAAACAAAGCAAATTAGAAAGAAGGGCACAACCTTGCATAATGATAGGATATACAGGAGCTGGATATAGATTGTGGAATTATGAAACTAATGAAATTTTTTGTTCAAGAGATGTGAGATTTGATGAAACTTTAACTAATTATGATGAAATCACTAAGACCAATATGATGGATGATACAAATAAGAAAACAATAGAAGTACAGTATGAAAATGAACTGCAAGGGGGAATAAATGATATAGAGATAGAAATTCAAGATGATGATTTAAATGAAGCTAATGAAGATGAAACGGAGAATATAAGTTCAGAAAATTATGAAGAATGCATGCCAAAGATAGAAACAACAAAAACAGGAAGAAAAATAAAAGCACCCAAATATTTAAGTGAATATGAGACTTATACAGCTTATTGTTTAATATCAACAGAAGAAAATGATCCTTTATGCTATGAAGATGCCATAAAAGATCCTGAATGGGTAGAATCTATAAGAAAAGAGCTACTTTCACATGAAAAGCTAAGTACATGGGCAGAAGTAGAATTACCTAAACATAAAAAAGCTATTCAAACAAAATGGGTTTTTAGAACAAAGGATGATGGAACTAAAAAAGCCAGAATAGTAGCCAAAGGTTTTCAAATTAAGGAGGAGAGTGAATTTGAACCAAATTACTCACCTGTAGCAAGAACATCAACAATTAAACTATTTTTATCAATAGCATTACAAAATGATTGGAAAATCAGACAAATGGATATTCCAACTGCATTTTTAAATGGATTACTTGAGAATGATGTCTATATTTATGCACCAGAAGGACTTACCATAAAAAACTCAAGAGTATTAAAATTGAATAGAGCTTTATACGGCTTAAAAGAATCATCAAAGGTATGGAATAATACATTCAATGAATTTGTTAGTCAAAATAATTTTGAAAGATCTATGTATGATTGTTGTTTATACAATAACAAAAAGGTTTGGATATTAATATATGTAGATGATATATTATTAATAGGAGAAGATAATGATGTTAACTGTGTTATAAAATTATTACAAGATAATTTTCAGGCAAAAGATTTAAAGGAAGTTAAACATTTTTTAGGTATGAATATTACTAGGACAGAAGATACTATTAAAATTGATCAAGAAAGATTTATAGAAAAACTTTTGGATCATTTTAATATGAAGGAATGTAAACCAAAGAAGACTCCAATGGAAAAGGGATTTCAATACATTGAGGACAGTGAAATTCTAACTAATATTCCTTACAGGCAATTAATTGGAGGACTGATGTATTTATCAACAACAAGTAGGCCAGACATTAGTTATGCAGTGTCATACTTGAGTAGATTTTTAGATTGTCCTACTACAGAGACATGGAATGCTGGAAAAAGAATTTTAAGATATCTACAAGGAAGTAAGAAACTGGGATTAACTTATTATAAAAATACAGATTGCCAGATAACACTCAATGGATATTCAGATGCCGATTGGGCAACAGATAAGAAGGATAGGAAAAGTGTGAGTGGATGTATATTATTATATGGTAATAACCCAATATCATGGTTTTCAAAGAAACAAAACTGTGTGGCATTATCAACAGCTGAAGCTGAATACATTGCAGCAGCACAAACAGCTCAAGACTTAATCAATGTCAAGGGTATACTGGGAAATTTTAATGTAATTGTCAAAACAATTTTATACTGTGACAATAAAAGTACAATTTTAATGTCTAACAGTAATGAAAATTCGAAAAGAGCAAAACATATAGATATAAAAAATCATTTTTTAAAAGACTTAATTTCTAAGAAAGAAGTTGTAATGGATTATATATCAACTGAGCAAAATTTAGCTGATATTTTAACTAAATCTTTAGGTACCGAGACTTTCATAAATCTAAGAAATAAAATTTATGTTATATGAATTGTAATATCATTTTGTTAACTATAATAGTTACGATTTTCATGTTCGAACATTTCAAATCGAGGAGGAGTATTGGAATTTTGTACTTGGCAACACTGGCTCACAATGTCTTAAGTGATTCCGGTTGTCATATGTCAGTTGTAAAATATATTTTGTAGAATGTAGCACATGTTTAGTTTTTAGTACTTTTGTAAAATAAAGTAATCAAATAATTCACTGCTATCTCTGTATTACCTCACTGGGAAACAACAAATTCTAATAATATATATATATATATATATATATATATATATATATATATATATATATATATATATATATATATATATATGTCATAACACAAATAATGGTTGGCTATTTGCATTTTATATATATTTATATAAGTACCTCTAATCCATAGAATCTAAAATTAATTTTTTTTAAATATTGCACTCTGCATATTTTTATTAAATATTTTTCTATATACCACATGGGAGAAGATATAATCTTCAACATAACATCCAGTTTTATTCCTACTTTCTTAAGAAAAATTTAATTTACAATTTTTTAATACAATTAGGTACTTTACTTTTTTCTAAAAACACACAGAAACTTTTGTCTGTGGGGCCCCATTAAGTTGATCAAACATGCACACTTACAAATTTTTATTTCCTTATCACAAATACTTTACAAGTTCACATATATTTATTTTAAACAGAATTTGAATCCAAATTGCCTCCAGTATTTTTAAACCTATAAACATTCTTGGTACTAGTACATATGTTCCTCCCCCCTTTTTTGTCATGTATTACATCCTCTTGTGATTACAACACAATCTTTTTTCTTCAACAACAAATACAATTTTTTATTCTATACCATTTAAAACAATAATTTAAAATTTAATTCTAAATAACACCCTTAATGCGCATATACTACCTAATTATTTTTTAAAAAACTACTTATCACCAGTCTTGAAGGTTTTGTCAATTCAAAACAATTTTTACTTCCTCCTGTCAAAAGTTTATTGTTACCTTTCAGGGCGTAAGGTGCCTTTTTCGAACTAGGAAATTATATGTTCCCTTAAAAAATGTAATCCTTCATCATCGACATAGTGTCTTAATAATTATAATGTTCGTTACTTAAATTATGTAAGTTAAGGGTTATCTGACCTCATTATGTGGCTAGTTCTAACCAGTTTATAGACGTGTATTAACAACATTTTCAATTTAATGTCTACTTGAAGTTAGCCAACACAAAGAATATCCAGTACGTCTTTACTGACTACAAATTTTACAAAAATGATCCTGTCGCTATTTGTTATATCTTCTCTACATTTATCATTACTCATCAATAATTGCACCAATTTCATTCCAAGTATTTTTTCGTAAATGACACAACTTCTACTCTTTACCTAGTTACTGCGCTCTTTGTCCTTTATATTTCGTTTCTTGTATGTAACCAATTTAAATTTTAAATATAGGTATATCATTTTACACTAGAAGTTTTTCACTTCACTGTAAGTTTATTTAAACTATGGTATACAGCTAATCATATAAAGCTTTTCTTTCATTCTTATTGAGTCCTACTTGAAGGGCGTACACACAAACAACATTCAGTACGTCTTCACTAATTAAAAATTTCACAAAAATGATTCTGTCACTCGTTCTCCTCCCTACATTTATCATTACTCGATCAAGAATTACACCAACTTCATTCCAAGTTTTCTTCACAAATACCACAACTTATACTCTTTACCTAGTTTCTTTGCCCTTTGTCCTTTACCTTTCGTCTCTCATACGTAAACAATTTGGACTACTTACAATGAAGTAAAAACTTCTGGTGTAAAATGGTATATATTTATTAAAACAATTTAAATTATCCAAAAAGGATTAGAAGTTTCAGAACGTTTTCAGACCTATCGGACCATAATAAGTGTACACATCTAAAGTACAAATGAAACTAGCGAGATGACGAGATCAAATGACGCTGATGTTATATATTTAAAGTATTCTTCTTCTTCCTTTGCACTATCCGTTTCGGACGTTGGCTATATTCAAGGCTATTTTGACTTTGTTTACGGCACCTCTGAACAGTTCTGTCGATGTTAGTCCAAACCATTGTCGCAGGTTATGCATCCATGAGTGTCGTCTTCTTCCCGGTCCCCTCCTACTGTCGATTCTTCCTTGGACTATTAACTGTAGCAGCCGGTACTTAGTATGCCTCATGACATGTCCGAAGTACTCAAGCTTCCGTTTCTTTACGGTGAAGATTATTTCTTTGCTTTTGCCTATTCTCTGCATTACTTCCACGTTAGTGATGTGGTCTGTCCAGGATATCCGAAGAATACGGCGATATATCCACAGCTCAAAGAATTCTAGTTTCTTCAGGGTGGCTTCCGTTGTGGTCCATGCCTCTGCTCCATAGAACAAGACCGGGAAGACATAACACTTAACCAGTCTTAATTTTAGTTCCATTAAGATTTTGCTTGTAAACCACTTTTTCACATTGTTGAACGCGTTTCGCGCTTTTTCAATTCGTGATCTTATTTCTGTTGACTGGTCCCATTTTGTGTTGACTGTGGTTCCAAGGTATGTGTATGTCTCCACTTGTTCTGTTTTTCGGTTGTTTAATGTCAATTGCATCGGAGGTTGTTGGGTTCTGCTGATGAGCATGCATTTAGTTTTGGTTGTATTGAGTTCTAAACCATATTCTTGACTTGCTGTGTGTATGCTTTGCATAAGTCTTTGAAGCTCGTTGCAGTCATTTGCGATAATATCTGTGTCGTCAGCATATCTAATATTATTGATTACCTCTCCGTTTACTTTGATACCTTCCGAAACTTCTCCCAGTGCTTCTCTGAAGATTTGTTCAGAGTATATATTGAACAGGAGCGGCGAGAGGACGCATCCCTGTCGTACACCCTTTTTAATATCTATCTTCCCTATGTGTTAGTTACCCATCTTTATCTCAGCACTTTGGTTCCAATAGAGACTGGTTATTATGCGCAGATCCTTGCCATCAATATGCATCTTCCTGAGCATTTCCATGAGTTTATCATGTTTGACTTGTCAAACGCCTTGGAGAAGTCGATGAAGCACAATTGGACGTCCTTGTGCATGTCTCTGCATCTTTGAATTAAAACTTGCAGACTGAAGATCGCCTCTCTTTTGCCCAATGCGCTTCGGAATCCGAACTGTGACTCCGATATATTTGCTTCGCATTTTTTATATATTCTATTGTGTATGATTTTGGTGAAATCTTTGGTAATGTGATTTATCAAGCTTATTAAGCGGTGTTGATTACAGAATCTCCCCTTTGTCGTAAAAGGTGTTAAAAAGGCCTGTCCGAAAATCGAGGAAGTGGTCATCCGTTTCGCATAGGAGTTTTATGATCTCGCCGTGTATGTTGTCGGGACCTGGTGTTTTGTCGTTTTTAGCGATGAAATGGCTTTTTCCACTTCAGACCTTAATATTTCGGGTCCAGTCATGTCGTCATCTTGGTCCACTGTCGCTAGCGTTTATCGTTAAAAAGTTTAAAGTATTAAATTTTAATAATGTACTGAGTGTGGGCCGATGTTAAAAGATTTCGTTTTTAAGGGAACATACATATCTCAGCTTGAAAAAATAGACGTTGTCCAATCGATTGAAACCAGCCAACTCTGGTTATCCTCTTATATTCTACTAGAATGTAGGTAAAGTATTCTTTGTTAGCTATGGCTTCCTTTCTTTTTTTTTTGGTGTGATCCTTCTTATTTTTATCACCTCTTCCACTGCTTCTGACTGAATTGATTGCATCCAAAAATGTAATGTTCTGAGTCATCCTCCATCTGACACATTTTGCACTTGTCGTAATTTGTCTTTTTAATTTTATAGGTATATTTTTTCTGCTTTCCTCCCTGATGTTCTTTATGTCCCACCTTCACTTATTGCATATAGTCACCCTCTCCTTTACCATTAAATGGATTGGTACAATTGCTCTTAATTGTAAAGCTATTGTTGAAGTTGTCCTATTTGCGCCTACCACCCTTAGTATTGGTTTCCTTTGCTCTCTGTAATCATTTTCATGTACAATTTTAATTTAATACTTACTCTCAGACTGGAACCACATATAGAACTATATACTGTACTATTTCTAAATATATATTCCTTCTGTATGAACTAGGCACATAATGATGATAGCCAGATCATCTTCAAAAGCGACTGTTTTTACCCCTTTCCCAAATTTTAACTCCAACTCCAATATTGCATATAATTTTTCACAGTATTGGTTCCTACACCAATCCCTGAAGAACTCTTGACGTTGTGACGACTTTTTTATTTGCAGATACTTTGAGAGTTTTCTATTCATTTCAACATATACTCCCGTGATATACTCAATTTCTAATAATTTTTAGCTTTAGTGGACGGCAAGGCCACTCATATACCCTACAGAAATTCCAAACTCACACGCTTACTACAAGACTCTTTAGGAGGAAACTCCTTAACAGCAATGATAGCTATGGTAAGCCCTAGAGTACAAGATTGTGAAGAAAGTATGTACACCCTGATGTATGCCGACCGAGTCAAGCATATTCAAAATCATGTTACTATAAACATAGAATCCAAAAGTGTCATAGAAACATTTGAAACAAAAATTGCAGAGTTAAGACATCAACTGTTACTTTTAGAAGCCAGAGAAGAGAAATTAGAAAAGAAAGAAAGGAAAAGGAACAAAACTTCTCCCCACAGTAGTGAATTGGAAGAAATAGAACTGGAAAAATGTTCCCTGCAAAATCAAATAAACATTATTCAAAAAAAGATCCTTATAGGCGGAGAAAATCTTATTGAAAAAGCTCAACAACAAATGGAACTACTGGATAATTCATTTAAAGAAATTCAACACTTAGATCACTCACATTCTCTTCTTAAAGAGATACTTTTTTACAAGGAAAAAGAAAAGACATTGGTACAAAAAGAATACGCAGATCTGCAAGAGGAAGATAAAGTTCTAAATGAAAAGATAGAAGAAACAGAAAAACTCATTAATAAGGCCGTACAGATTCTCCACACCAAAGAACAAGAGTACCAGAATGAAATTTGTTCTCTTCTACACACAAACAAGTCCCTGGCAAAGGAACTTTCCTTGGTACAATTTATTATTAAAGAAAGTGTTCCAAAAAACTACCTAGATGAACTTAAAAGTGGTATTGTTTGGGACAACGACAACCAAGATTGGCAAGTTAAGGGAATTGCATATTGTGGAAATAGCCTAAGAAGAACCAGAAGTTGTGGAATAGTTGAAAGTAGCAATCCAAGAGCAGTATATCTGAATTATAGAAGAAAAAGTAAATCAAAGACGAGATATTAATATTTCTGATATACAGATAGTCTATTTTATCTATTTTATATATAGCATATTTGTTTTAATAAATATAAACAGTGTTTGATCGTTTGTTTAAAATATCACTTATTAAAGCAAGTATTATAGAAGAAACTGATTTTTTGTACTAACATTACAGCAAAATTATTCTAAACATAAGTCAAAAAGTCGAAGATAATATTATTGCAGATAGAAGTTAACAGCAGTTTAGAATAGTACATTGTAAAATCCCATTTGGCTCAATTTCACTAATATTTATAGTGCTTGTCAGCAAAAAAGTTTATGATAGATACTCTCTCGAAACTTTGGGTATCGCTTCATTAGGCCGAGTCTGACACCATTTCGACTTAAAAAAAAGAGGTTAAATCTTTGTGAATGGGTATATTTAAAAGCCCTTAAAAGGGCTACATAAAATAACACGAACGTTTTCGGAATAATAATTCCATCATCAGGTTAAAAATGCAGGTTAACATGCTGGAGCCAAAAAATATTAGGGTAAAAACCCTTTAAAATACATACCTAAGGTTAACAAAGATTGTACATAATGTTGTTATTTATATTTGATGTTTAATATTTAATTTAATTTAAATTTAGATAAACATACACCCATGCCTTAAGTGAGTTCCAGCGTCCGGAGAGTAAACGTCTTCCTTCCTCTTCCTTAGAAGAGGTTTACTCTCCGGCCGCTGGAACTCACTTAAGGAATGGGTGTATGTTACCTAAAGTAAAATATAATTAAATATTAAACATCAAATATTAATAACAACATTATGTACAATCTTTGTTAACCTTATGTATTTTAAAGGGTTTTAACCCTAATATTTTGGTGGCTCAGTCATGTTAACCTGCATTTTTAACCTGCTGATGATGGAATTCCGCAAACGTTCGTGTTATTTGATGTAGGCCTTTTAAGGGTTTTTTAAATATACTCATTTACAAAGATTTAACCTCTTTTTTGTGATACGTGGTATACAGCCAGCTGCAGGAATTATTTTCCTTGTGGATTTTACTTTTTTTTGGTTCTGAGGCGTTTTCCTCTAAATTAACCGAAAATTTTCACCCGTTATACAGGAAAATCAAAAAACAAGTTCCGTCAGACAATATATTCTTTTAATTAAATAGCTTAAAAAATATAAGAAAAATATGAAAATATAATTGTCTGATGATAAATATAGGTCTTTTAAGGCATCTACGACCTCGAACATGTCGGAATAACTACTGTGACGAAATTCATAGATAACCAGCTAATTTTTTTCAGGATACTTTCATTAACAGCAGTAAAAACAACTTTTTCATATTGTCCGAAGAACATTGTTTACCGATTTTCCTGTCTGACGTGTTTCAACATTAGCTACGAAAACTTTAAAAATAATAACTCTTAAAGGAACGCGTAGGGTGGTAAAAGTCTCGTCGGCTGAAAGAGGCACCAATGTTAGTTTTGTTTATAGCATGAATGCAAATGTGTCGTTTGTTGCACCATAAGATAAGACGTGGTCTTGTTGTCATTATATTTTTTAGATGCATTTCTTTCATAACATTGTTTTTGGTCTTTTTTAGAAGTATCTCTTACATTTATTACATACGTACATCTTACCCACATTAGTTCGTCATCTTAACTGCACGACTACATGTGTGGGCAAAGATATGCTCACTTGCTGCTCTAATTTTAATTGACTTTGCGCATGTCGTCATAGCGAGACAAAACCAGGGGACTTGTATGTATAATATTTTAACGATGCATCATACGGCAACGTTGCTCCATTACTGTAATAAACAACTTCAAAACTTAAACTGTTAACGGTAAGTATACCTCGATGCCATATCTTGCACTAAGAAGTCATAACTAGTTACTTTCTGTGAAAACGTGTTTTGAAAATTAATAAGTAATTTGTAAAATTAATTAAAGAAAAATATGAATCTACGATTTGATTGTGTGTATTATAAATAAAATAAATATTGCTACAAAACGTAAATTAAATATAAAAGGCCGTCAAAATGTAAAGAATTTGACCACAAAGGAAAAGATGGTCAAACTTGAGGCTTTATGAATATCATTTAGACATTTATTTTACAATCTTTGTGCTTTTTATTTTGCGGTATTGTAATTATCTTTAATATTTTGATTTATAATTCGTATTTTAAAATACATTTTACATTTAAAAAATAAGTAATTTTTTCTACTCTCTTACTAGTAAATTGTATATTACCTACTATTTGGATGCTAAGTAAATGTATCATAACAGATACTGACACTTAATGACTAGTACGTAATAAAAAAAATACGCTTCAGTTTTATAAAAATGTGTAATATCACATAAGCCTCGTAAGTCAGTTTGGTCGAGTTACCATGGAAACGAATTAACAGACGTTATTTTGACATATTAAAAATAATTAATCTGTCAGTGTAAATATAGTGGAATTTAATTTTTATTTTTATAAACGAAAATAATCGTAGAAAAAGTATAGTAGACAACTTGAGTTGTAAGCTTATTACATGCTTGTAAAATTACTGCGCTCGCCGCTACGCGGCTCTCGCGCAACTTTTTTACTCGCATGTAATAAGCGTCTTACAACTCTCGTTATGTAATATACGATTACATCTTCGCTAACATTTACATATTTTGCAGCTTCTATTAAGTTTTTTAAATAATTTTTTGTTATTTTTAATGTGTCGCCATTATAACGTCTGTGATTATAACTACGAAAAATATGTTCCAGTTCACTACATACTACATACACCCAAAGTAACTTTTTTTAAAGACCTATCAAAAATAACAAAAATATGTCAAAATTGAATTCTAAGTGTAATGTTCACCAACTTATATTACCAACAACCACTCTTACCCCTATAAATGTTTATGTGCATAATTATTACATTAATAACCAATTACTAGTGCATCCATCCATGATACCACAGAATATTCTACATATATTCTTTCATTTTTTCAACCCATGATTAAAACAGGAATTCAAAACTCAGCAATGGCAAAATGGCACTTTGCCATTGGACAGACAGACCACGGCGGTATTGTTTCAAGCTTCTTTCAGAAAACAGCTTTTTTAAAGTTCATTTTATCTTACTTTAAACTTTCAAAAACCACTCTCACAAAATTCCTTGTAAATTTATGATTTTATGATGAAACAAGTAAAATTTAAACCCCCTCTGTGGCTCAGTGGTAAGTGCGCCTACTTTTGAACCTAAAGGTTGTGAGTTCGAATCTCACCTGGGTGGAGAAATTTTCGTTTATTAAAAATTAATAAACGAAAATAATTTCTATCCTTGTGCGATCGGTACTCACCGGAGGGACCGCAGACGTTCGGATACAATTAGCGTCTCTTAGCAAAGACAATGACGTCGACTTTGCTAAGTATCAAGACAATTAGAATTAGAATTTCTACTCTACACCTACACACACACACACTACACTAGGTAAATTACTGTAAAAATTCACTGTACCATGCCAAGGACCATTAGTTGTCGACACATTAAATTTTAAATGTTTACAATTTTTGCCCCCATATTTGTTTTACCTAGCCCTAGCGGTCAACATTCGCACTAAACTCTTAAAAATCGGCTTCACTTATTGTCCATGAGGTCTATATGGTCTATATTATTTCATAAAGCCATTGATTATTACTACATCTGTGGCGAAGACAATTATTGTGAAAAATCCAGTAAAAGAATAATATTGCCAACTCCCATATTCTCAAATACTCTCATTTCAGATTTTACTAGTTCTTAAAATAGTGTTTTTAGTGTTAAAACATATTCTTTTTATTTTTACTGCCATATGCTTTAGATAACATACAACAAATTATATATAAATATTCTTGGTAAATTATTTTCTAATATTTAAACATCTTAAGATTTTGTTGTATGACGTCAGGATAAGTTAGAGAATTTACTAAAAAACTCCTTATCGTTAGTTCTCTCCAATGACGTATAATATATAGACTCGGTGAACGCTTTAAAAAGTGTCCAAAACATGAATACCTTTGTTATTGTTTATTGTTTTGATACGAAGATGCACGAAGTTCATGATTTCTTACGAAGCATCACGAAGTTGATCTTGTGTTTGAAAACATCATGGACGTACTCCATTTTGTGTGACAAGCAAATTTTATTTTAAATTGTTGATAGTTATTTACTTACTATTTTAGTAAAATGCCATACTATTTTATCAAAATAATTATTTCTCTTATAGACGGGAACAAAAAGAAATCATAAATATTTAATTTTAATTAAAAAAATAATTATTGTCATTAACTTATAAATGAGCACGCCGCTGTTGTAATAAACATACCTTCAACCTTCAGCCGAGATCTTTCGGACACTCGATTCTATAGCGAGAATAGGGGACTGCGTAGTCTATATATTATACGTCATTGGTTCTCTCATCAAGATCAAGCTGACAATGACAGTGACGTTTAGATTTTCAAAACATTTTATTATTGATTTAGCATGATTTCACAGTAAATTTCCTAAATAATTAGTGTACCTACATTTTTTAAAAATGCTTGAGGCAAAAGATTCTAATCCAGATACAGTGGAAAATGTTCGTGTGTTTATCAGGATACGCCCACTAAAGGACAAAGAAAAATCTTCAGAAACCCAAAAGACTCTTCATTCAGACAATAACACAATATCTTTAAATAAAAATGGATTGATGAAAACCTTTACTTTTTGCAAAGTATTTGACGAGGTCAGTCAGCAAATAGACCTGTATAGACATGTTTCAGTGCCTATTGTGGAACAAGTTCTTAAAGGCTACAATGGAACAATATTTGCTTATGGTCAATCAGGAACAGGAAAGACTTATACCATGGTTGGTGATATTACGGATAATAATCGCAAAGGAATTGTTCCTAATATATTTTCTCACATTTTTGCACAAATAACTCTAGCGAATCATGAATATTCCTATGCTGTCACTGTTACTTATTTAGAAATATATAATGAAGAGATTCGAGATCTTTTATCAGACCAACCAAAGAAACTTACATTAAAAGAAAAACCTGGAATTGGTGTATATGTCAAAGATCTTCTTGGGTTTACAGTAGATTCCCTAGAAGGTGTTACAGAAATTCTTAAAAAAGGCAACAAAAACCGAGCTACTAGTTTTACCCAACTAAATGATGTTAGTTCCAGATCTCATGCAGTTTTTACAGTATTAATTGAAACTAAAAACCATACTACCAATAAAACAACATTTGGAAAACTTAATTTAGTAGATCTGGCAGGTTCTGAAAGAGTACACAAAAGTTTAGCTACAGGAGATAGACTGAGAGAGGCAGGGAAAATTAATTTGTCCTTGTCAGTACTTGGGAATGTTATATCAGGTAAGTAATAATTAATATGTTTTATGTGATAGAGGAAGCTTAGTAAGATTTGTGCTGATTATAATGTTACATATTTCTTTAAAGGATATATAATAGTAATGTTGATCTCAAGTAATCTCAAGTGTTGGATATATTGCATTTTAAGATCATTATGACATTTAACTATATAATACTTATATATAATAAGTAGTATTAGTACTTAGTAGGACAATAAATAAAATAGCTAAGACCCTCACATTCTGGGCATACTTATCTAGTAAGTATAACAGGCTATTAGGCACACTCTCAACCATGTTGTTCAACCTAGTTCTCAAAGCCATCATCCAAAAATTCACTGTAATTAGTAATATAAATACCAAGTCAGAAAAAATTACTTCATATACAGATGATGTAGTTGTGATTAGATTAGCATAAGCAACATCTTCAGGAAGTGTTAGTGAATAGTGATGAGAAGGCCATGAATGAACTGTTCACAAATATCTGATCTTTTCGAAGGGATGTAGTTGATAAAATCACATGCTGTGACCCCACCCTTCAAATGACCCTATGAATCATGCCTATAAATGACATTGTCTAGCGTTTATGAAAGAACTGTGTGATCTCGACATGTTGTTCGGTCAAATTAATGCATGAACCACTAACCACAAAGGATCATTCAAACACTGATTTAGTTTCCCATAACAGCAAAACCCACTCTACAAAACTGTAAAATTATATACATTTGAATTGTTGAATCAATAGTCCCATAGTCTGTTTAACAATATGTTCATAACAATATGAAATTTGTAATTTTACTTTTTCAAGTACTTTTTTTATATTTATACAAATCTTAATTTCAGCCTTAAACTATATTTCATTCTTAAATTTATAGTAACAATATCGAATTCTACATGTAAACAACAATATAATTAAAGTTGTTCTAATAAAAGAATCTCTGTTGAGCGGGTCCTGCATTATCATTAATTCATATACTCTCAGAAAGATTCATAAACATATCAATATTAAACTCTTCTACTAAACTACTAAACTAATACTTGACCTTCACACAACAAATTTAATTTGTCGTTATATGAACGGATCTTTATGAACAGGTCATTTTAATGAATGACCTGGAAGAGCCGGATCACTGAAACGAACCAGGTCTTCCCATCACTATTAGTGAACAATAATCCTGAAGCACAAAAAAGACAACTTAAAGTGAATGAAACAAAAACCAAATACATGACAGTCACTGAAAATGAATTTCGCATCAAAGTATAGTAGAGTACAACCTACAATAATACCTTTGAATGTGAGGATACCTTGACTTACTCTATACTTTACAGAAATCATCAAAGTGAACTCCATATGTAACAAAATAGATGCATGTATTGCTAGTGGAAACTGTACAAACTATGCCAATGCCAATACCTAATTAGACCATTACTTACTGGATGTGAGACATGGGTTATGATAAAAAAAGATAAAGAACAAAAAAAGATGAAGGATATGAGAAAGAAGGATATTGAGAAAGGTATCTATGGTTTGTTTTTTAACCAGGAGAAATAAACTAAAAAGACAGAAGAAAGTTAATAGAAAAGTCACCAAATACATCTTCTTTTTTGGTTGATTACCTAGGTCTTGCTGTAATGAAGTAATCAATATCAGACAATCTCACATCTACGTGATTCTAACTCGATTCTAACCTAACTTTGCTTGTTTATGTTTGAATTATATTTTTTCCAATTCACTTCCAATATATATATTTTTTGTTTTTCTAATTACAATAAAAAAATGAAGAATTATTATGAAGAGGTTGAAGAATTTTTAGAGTTTATTTAACACATAGTAGAAGAAAATCATCTTCATATCATTATTTATGTTATATAATATATATTTAAATACCAGGTGATCCAGTTTTATAGATCTCTTGAGTCTATGGTATTTAATTATAATTTAGAGACTATTTTGATCAGGAGAGTCAATAATATTACAGATCTAAGTATGGTTTTTCACAGAAATTTGTCTTTTAATTTGCAAATGGATCTTATATGCAACAAAGCTATGAAATGGCTTGGTTTCATTAAAAGACATAAGTAACAGAGATTTTTGTAGGATTACATCTCTAAAATCTTACACTTTTATCTGCTCTCAAATTGAAAATTCAACTCTGTTTTGTTTTCCATTTACTCAAGCATGTATCAAAAAGTTAGAGAAAGTACAAAGACCTCTGAAATACTGTTCTTTAAAAACTGCACATATTCTTATTTTGGTGTGATCAATTTCTTGAATCTAGATTTTTTCTTACCAGAAGAGTTAATTTTGACTTGATCATTATTTTGAAGCTTAATAATCTTTGTATAAATAACTTTCTACACTGGTATGGTTCCAAAAACATGTCACACAAAGACTGTTGTTTTTATGCCTATAAATAGGAAAAATATTTTGATCAAACAAGAAGGGTGCAATTACAATCATTTCTCATGTGGCTCATAAATTTTAATTACAAAAACTATTTAGTAGTAAGTAACAATAATATATCCGATTATAAAAATGAAACCTTTAAAATGTTTTAGATAATTTTACTATATAATTGTGGCTTTACTTACTTAAAATTGATTTGCTCCAAGAATTTATATAATAATGAATGACACATATTTGGAAGATCTGGGCGGTTGTTAATTTCACTTAAAATTTTATTTAAAGTGGGGATTTCATTCTTGAAAAAGAATCTGTGTACAATCTGTTGTATAGATGTTTTACCTTTTCATCATATGCAATTGACTGCCAATATTTTTAGGACATCTTACTGTCTGCTTCAATATTCTTCCATGGCTTCCAGAAATCTATAACACATGATTCTTGAAGTGATTAATTTATGAGAAAAATAAATAAAAAAGCAAGAAAACTGAATTGAAAAAAAATATTATTTTAACAATTTTATTACAAACATTTAGAATAAACATTTCACGACCAAAAATTTTTACAATAATTATTTAGAATGACTGCCATTCACTTCCACACAATACTACAATCTATTTTGAAATTCTTTTCCGACATTGATTAATACATCTGCATTTAATTGCCGATATTCATCCCCTATCCTTTGTTGTAAATCATCCAGAGATTCTGGTTGAGTAGGATACATTTTTGTTTTTAAATACCCCAATAAGAAGAAGTCTAGGGGTGTTAAATCCGGTGACCTAGGTGGCCAATCCATAATTTGTCCTCTTTTACCTATCCCAGGGTAGGACAAGTTTCATTTAGTCGCAAAGGTCGATATTCCAGTAAAATTTTTCTATCTTTGGTAAAGTTAATTTTGTTAACTGTGCATAATTCTCAATTGTGTTAATTTTCTATAATTGCTCACAGTTTGTATCAAACATCATATTCTATAATTTATAATGTCTGATACTAAATAAGACTTACAGTTCTTACTAATCTGTTTTAAACAGACAAGACAATACTATATCAACAGCGTTGATATCTGTAAAGACTTACATATATTTATTCAGTATCTCTCAATATATAAACGATTCTATTTCAATAAAAAAATGTCAAAATGCATGAAAGCATGCCTTTACAAGGAAAACAGAAGAATTTATAAAGAAGCTATCAATATCTCCACAAGGAAAATAAAATTCTTGTAGTTGGCTGTATACCATAAATCAGAAAAGTGTTATTTAAAAATACTTTGTAAAAGGTATATAATTAAAAAGACCCTTTTGTGCTACATGACAACAGACCGTTTTCGGAATAACAAATCCATCATCAGTGCATTTACCAGGTGTACATGAGTCAAACCATTAAATATTTGGGTAAAAACCCTTACAATGGTACAAAATTTGTTATTATTAATTGACACTAATAAATTACACAGCTTGAAATGCATATAATTTAAAGAAAATTCCAATCTCCTTGTTAATTTTTTACCAAGATATTCTTTAGACAAAATACTTTGTTCTAGAACTAACTGATATCATTAGTTATAATTGAATTTTTTTATTAGGTGTTTAGAAAATAAGTGCATGGGGTTCACTAGTTGATAACAAGTGTTCTGATAAATGACATGTAAAGTTATAGTAGTTGACATCATAATAGAAATTTTATTTTTCAGTTAACGTTATTTATTTAGACAAATTTTAGACATATAAATAAAAATGGTTATTATATTTCAAATACATTTTTAAAGGAGAGTAAATTATCATGATTTATTAGATTTCCTGACATGAATACTTAAATTAATATAAAAATATGAAGAATAACCACAGAATAAACACAAAGCACACTAAGTCTACATATTATATTCGCTAAAGTCAAAGTTAAAAATATATTTGTTCTCTTCTATCTAACTTAGATTGCGGTAACTTAATATTATATCATTTGCTGAAATTTGTGATTTGTCTTCTACTATAGGACACTTAAATTTTCCATCCTCTTCGTGCTTGAGGAAGGAATTCTCATAATCGGCATCATCTGAATTGTCCTCGTCATCAGAAATATTGATTATCTGGCCAACAAAATATTTATTTCTTTTCTTACCCAAAAACTTAACAAGCACAAAATCATTCATGCTGAATTTATTTCTTTATTAATTGGTCGTTATTGAATGATACATGCTCAGAGTTTAACTCTATCTCACTTATTATTAACTCAAAACTAATATCATCTGTGGGGAACTAGATTCCACCCATTCTTAATCTGAATAACTGCTAGAACTTTCAACCTTCTTTTTTTCTTTGTTCTTTTTGTTTATTTTTTAATGCCTCTGTCTCTACTTTTTTAGTTTTCTGTTTTCGGCAGCGTTTATTTTCTACCTTTCCTTTTCTTCTTTTTGTTTTTCTTTGTTTCTTAAATACCGTTAAATAAGGAATAGAGATTTGTCTTGTTCTTGACCATTCCAATCTTCATGACAATTTTTAAATACCAACAATTTTTCCTCACCTATTTAATTTTCCAGGAAAGCAAGACCAATCTTCATTATTTAATGTTTTAGTTATTGACTGTATTGAAAGATTTTCTAAGTCATTTTGAATTTCGTGACAATTGTCTTTCACTTTTGAGTAGTATATAGCATTTTTATCCCGAGGCATTAAACCACTTTTTCTGAAGGCGTTTTTCATAATTTGTTTCTCAAAATTTTTAAGAGTTTTAAGTATATTATGTATACGAGAGGTGCAAAATCAACTTTTCTTAAATTAGGTGATTGCATATTATCTACACGCCACTGGTGAACTATTGCTTTCCACCTAGTTTTCACAGGCTTAAAAAATCCTATGTCAAGTGGCTGGAGAATATGAATTAGAGTGTAATGCTATGAGTATTATTCCATTTTTACCTCAAAATTCACTGGCATGCAGTGTTAAATGACTAGTATGACCATCAATAAATAATACAACAGGTGTCTGTATGTTTTATGTTTGTAGCCAAGGATGAAAAATATTTGCTACGTATTTGAAGAATAGCTCTGCATTCATCCAGGCATTACCAGATTTGACCATAGACCAACCTTTTGGCACTTTATAGGCAACATCTGTGGGGATTTTTTATATTTATATACATACAATCATAGCAGGAGCAAAATTAGTATCAGCGTTTGTAGTTATCAAAACAGTCATGCATTCTTTTTCATCAGCATTAACATGTTGGTAAACACTTGTTTCACCTTTACGAACCAGTAGCTTTTCGCCTTTTGGGTGCAGAAATAATGCAGTCTCATCTGCATTAAAAACTCGTGAAGGATTTTTTAGTATCTAAAGTTGATCTTTGTTTGACAGATAATTTGTTATTTCATCAAACCAATTTATTAGGTCGTGCTTAGTTACTAAGGCTCTGGAAGCTATTCAATTTTGTGCTACTCGTTCTTTTAAACAAGGATGTCTTCTCAAAAAACTTTCATACCATGCACGGCCAGGGCGGTTAGCAACAAATGGAGTGTGTCTTTTCATTCGTTTGATTAAAATTTGTAGACTATCTAGCAGCTGTCTTTTTGTTACTGGAAATTTTGCTTCCGCTGAGTTTAATATCCATTGTACAAGCAAGTTTTCTTCATCGGATGTCAGAATAGTGTTGGGCCTTATTCTTCTAGAAATAGGAGTTTTTCCCTTTAACTTGTACAGAAGAGTTACTGTGGGAACCTGATGTCTTCTTGCTGCAGAGGTTATTGGCATCCCAAGGCGAACATCCTGTATTGCAGCTGTCATAGCTTCTTCAGGATAAGCTAACATTTTCCCTTTCGCAGGAGGTATTTTTACCTACAAAAAAAACCGTGATGTTATAGTTGACATATTGTGTTGCAATAATTGACATGCTGTGTCAACTACTGGTTCGGACAAGGGTAGAATAATAATAAAAATACACAAAAAATGCTAATTACTAACTAAAAAGAACAGATATCTACTTTCCTAGATCTGTGTGTCTTCTCCAGTAGTTGACACTACTGTCAAGTATTGGTGTAACGGCCAAAATTTGCTTTAGTAGTTGACACACTACAAATAATTTTAAGGTTTACCCCTAGAAGATTTTCAAAAGGCCAAACACGTTAAATAACAACCTCCCGTATTATTAAAATTATTAGAATTTAATACCACGAAAATAAAATAAGTTTATTCATATAAAAAAGTTTACTTACATATTTATTTTCTACTTGAATTCCTCAAAAAATAGTAGTCTCTATAACATGTTTTACCATAAGATACACAATTTCCAAATGACTGACACTAATGTTGCCAACTTCACATATAAGTAGATTTAAACCACAGACTACAACCATCTGTTGACTGGAGCTTTGTAACTCACACCAATTTGTTTTAAAATGAAAACAAAACTAATGATGTCAACTACTGGTACACTGTCAACAATACTCACATTTACCTTTGGTGTGATGTTAACATATCTTTTTAACATATACCCTGCATGGCAATGCAAGGCTTTTAATTTGGGCGTTGCTCTCTCTGTATGAGCTCTAGATGGCAACTTCTAGGTTGATAATTGCGGTAAACGGCAATGCACTATACCCCACAGAGGGCGCTGGAACGTTTTGACACGAAATTATGAACGAAGATGGGATACTTGTGAGATAGACCTCCTATGAAGAAAATATTCTAAAACTTACTCCATACAACTGCTTATATATGTGTTATCTGATCAACATTACTTAGAGTATCTGGAGACTAAAAGGTATAAACAAAAATCTAACGCTCAGTACAGCTGTACAGCGTACTCTTTAATGGACTGTATTCTTTCTGCAGTGCTTTTTCCATAACTTTTTATTTCAAAATCAAGATATTGTTCTTAACAGATTAAGATCACTACACTTTTAATATGCCTGTATCATCGAATTTTTCAAGAACTTTTTTACTACTTTTGAAGATCTTTTAATTTATCATTGTTCGTCTGGTAGACGGTAATAAAAAGACGTGATTTGTGCCAAATCATGCCTGATGAATTGATGATCTCTTAAAATTATTTACAATTTCACCCTATGCTTATAGTCTATCGAACATTTTTTTGCACACATTATATAAGTCACATGATTTTCTGACAAAATTAATACATACATAGCATGTTCCCTGTCCTAGCGAACTACATTAACGAATAAAATCAGGAACAAACTGGGATGGTGGTTAGTTATCAAAAGTTGAAGCGAATTGGACAGTTATTTTGTATCAAGTGAACTTATTTTCCGAAAATATCAGATTTGAAATCTTTAAAAGGTAGTTGCTGTGTTTCAAAACTTAAATAGTTGCCACTTTACCAAAATTGTAAAATTATGTAATGTTGACTAAGCTTTCTCTAATACACTACAGATTTTTTACTTGTTATTATATTGTGTTAATATATACATTTTTATTTTTAGCATTGGTAGATGGCAAAGCCACCCACATACCTTACAGGAATTCCAAACTCACTCGCTTATTACAAGATTCTCTAGGAGGAAACTCTTTAACTGCTATGATAGCTATGGTAAGCCCCAGAGCTCAAGATTGTGAAGAAACTTTATACACGCTCATGTACGCTGACAGAGTAAAGCACATTCAAAATCATGTTACAGCTAATGTAGAAGCTAAAAGTGTTATAGAAACTTTTGAAAACAAAATAGCAGAACTCAGAGAACAGTTAATGTTTCTTGAAGCCAGGGAGGAAAAGCTGGAGAAGAAAGAGAAAAAGCGAACCAAGAGTGCCGTGCATAATAATGAATTAGAGGATATAGAGTCTGAGAAGAGTACCTTACAAAATAAAATAAATATAATTCAAAAGAAAATTCTTGTAGGTGGGGAAAATCTGGTAGAAAAGGCTCAACAACAAATGGAACTCTTAGAACATGTAGATAAAGAGTTGCAACATTTGGATACATCACATTCCATACTGAAAGAGATTCTTCTGCACAAAGAAAAAGAAAAAACAATTGTTAAGAAAGAATATGCTGATCTTAAAGAAGAAGACAAAGCTCTGGATTCCAAACTAGAAGAAGTTGACAAGTTGATCTCTAAAGCGGTAGAAATACTGAAAGCTAAAGAAAACGAATATCAAAATGAAATTTGCACATTATTGTATAACAATAAATCTTTGGCAAAGGAAACATCTTTAGCACAATTTGTTATAAAAGAAAGCATTCCAAAGGAATATTTATCAGACCTCAAGAGTAGTATTATCTGGGATGAGAATACCCAGGAATGGCAAGTGAAAGGCATTGCCTATTGTGGAAACAATCTTAGAAGAACAGTTAGTCGTGGGGAAGTCAAGAAGAAAAACCCGGACTCTGTGTATTTGAGTTACCCGAAAAGAAGCAAACTAAAACCAAGAAATTAATTGCAGTGATATTAATATTATTTATTTCTTGAGTATTATTGTTTTATTTATATAATTTATTTTTTTAATGCTTCCCATTTAACGCTTTTTTGTTTATTAAGTTTATAAAAAGCACCAAAAAAATTTAGGCAGCAATATTTCTTCAAATATATGTTTGGAAAACTGATGCAAAAAGTACATTTTATTGTTTTATTTATAAATAATATTTTATTCTGCCTTAATTTAAGGGGGTACGTTCCCGCTGCAGTTAAAATGAGTGACATTTAAATAAACTAAAGTTTAACAATTCTTTGAGTAGATGGCAGCACGTACATAATATATTCTATTTTCATTTTCCTGAAATTTAATTTTCTCAACAGCGACATTGCTAAGAGCGATGCCAAGTACAGTTCGCTCTCAATCGACAACCTTCTTCAATGTTAGTTGATATTAGTTATTAGACCAGGTCGTATTTCTAAAAATCGACTAAATCTGGATGTGAGAGTGCATTCATATTTTTGCAGAAATGGTTAGGTCTTCAATAATATTAATTGAGTTATCCTCCCTCTCAAATAGGTAGGGAACATTGATAAACAAATATATTTAAAAATTAATCAAAATATCGAATTTTTCTACATTCCTTTGCTTATAACTTTAAAACAATTCATTTTGGAGTAAAGTCGTAACAAAATGAAATAGCGACAATTATCTTTTCTATAACATATCGCTGGTTAAAAATGTTTTAATTTATTACCTTTGCTGCAAAATAGCAATAAATAAAAAAAGAGGGGGAAACATGCATTTTCATATTTAATGTATTTCAACCACTTATATTACACTTAGGACCTTCATAATTCATCTAAAAAATTTTATACCATAGTAAAACAGTCGTTCAAATTTCATTAAAATCGACTTAACAGATTTCACATAATAATTTTGCAATCTAAATTAAAAAAAATTTAATCTTGCACAACAAAAACTAGACCATATAGAAGTTTGCCAATATATTTGCTTATAAAAACGTACTTAACCCTCCTTTCCACGGGTGACTTTCTTGTGACACAAATCCACGGGTGGGGTCTATCAGGACCAAATCTTAAACTTTGTTCATTAAAATTTTTTTTAAAATATTTTTAAGGAAACTTACTGATGTAATGTACTACCTAAATTTACCTAAATATAATATGTGTATTAATATGTATTGGTATAGTTTACTGCGAAATAACTTTAACGAAAGAGTTTATTAAAAAAATCATGAACGGCAATATACAAAAGAAAAATATATAATAATATTCATTAATAATTATATTATTAAAAAAGACAATATTATTACTCTATATACTTAAAGTAATACAAGTAAAGTCTAAATATCCAAAATTAAAATTGAAAACAAAAAATAGAGGGGGTTAAATAATGTTAATTTTGTTTCTACACAATCGTCACAACACGGTTTTATATGTTCCATTCATAACCAGTTCTTGCACAATTGGCAAAAATATCTAGTTTTTCATTTTTTACAATACTTATACCATCCCCGTTTTCCTGGGGCTGGATCATCCCTCGTCGTTTGCTCAATTCCAGAAAATTTTGCAGCAAGTAACCGCGATTTTTTCGGTATACGCATATTTAGTGCTCGTATTTTTATATTTTTCTGGACTAACGCGATTCCTACAGACTTCAGAAACAATCCACGAGAAGATCGAAATTCTTCATTCGTATTATTGGATCTTAGTATATAATACATGCATTTATAGCTGCAATATTAGCCAAGCCATAGCACAAAACAAGAAACGCCCACCCACGGGTCGGATCTGCCAGGACACTTTTACAGGTAGCGGTTGAAGGGATTCATAAAATTTCACCAAATATGCTAAAGTGTACTATTCATTGCCATTAAAAGGTACACCGAGTCTATGAAAAACATACAAAAAAAATTAAGCAATTTCAATTATAGTTGTACTGATGGACCTCACCCGTGGGAAGGAGGGTTAAACTATCTAAAGTACTTTATGAAATTGAAATCAGATTCTTTAGACGGTCTCAGGAATTTTTTAAAATTATAAACAATTTTTTGGTTTACAAACAAATAGAATATCTCGGTATCTATTAGCTTAAATTAAATTCAAGAAACGGCGTTCGAAAAGACTTGACAAGGCGTTTCTTACAAAAGAAAAAAAGTTGAATTACGGCAGTAGTTCCTGGGATATAACCGGTCAAAGTTTACCGGCATTTGCCACAAAGTTATAATAAATAGGATGATAATCTTTAAACCATTACCTCTTTCGTTCGGAGCACTTCCTCGATAAAAATTTTCATATATTCAATATATTTATATATAAAAACCATCGGTATTGCGCGTGAAAAATACCAAAAAAATTAGATCGGAGCAAATTGAATTTCAAATATCAAAATCGTTATACGTAAAAACATTCATTTTCTTGGCTTCCAATGAAGGAATTTCCTTCATCTTATATAAGACGTAATTCGGAGAGAGCCATCTAAAAAATGTATTACAAAATGTAAGAGTTGCTTTAGTTTTGTTATAAATAAATTTATGAAAATGACAATCAACCTATAAAAATCATACGAACAAGCTGAATTTTTTTAAGAATGTTACTTTGGGACCCAAAAAAATATGCATAAAAGGTTCCCAGACAGCACAAGTACGTCCCATGGACGTCCGAAGGATGTACCTCATTAAATTTCCGGACATCCCACGGACATCTGTTTACATAATTTGGACGTCCCCGGGACGTCCAATAAGACCTAATTGTTACAAAAAAGTACGCCCCAGAGATGTTCATTGGGACGTACATAGTAGAGGAGAGTGTTCCATATTTAGACATGTTCCACAATCAGACATGTTCCACAATCAGACAAAGCATGGAATTTTGAAATTCCCGCCGGAAGTTTGACGTTTTTCGTTCGGATAGTGAGGTTATACACGCCAATGTGGTAAACAAAGTTTGAACGCTGTTCTCTTGGTTTTGTGCACTTTTTAATAAAAAATCGTTTTTCAAGGTAAGTTTTTTCTATCGTTATGATATTATATGCTTTAATTTTTCTTCTGAAACTAGTATTACTAAAACAACTTTTACATCAGATTTTGGGCTATTTTGTCGGCATTTTATAAGCAAGTTTACTTTTGTAGGTTATGTATGAAGGTCACAGTTAAATTTAATTTTGTATTGTAGGTTGTGTTCCACCTTCAGACAGCATGTTTGTTCCACAATCAGACACTGTCTGATTGTGGAACACAATGCTTGTTTGGAGTGTTGTTGAAAAAGTAATTGTTTTTGTAAAAATTTAATTTATATTTCAGGAAAAATGGCTCGAGGACGTCAGCGAAAAAGCGATAAAGGGCAATTTGATGAACAATCCATGAGAGCTGCTGTTAGAGCAGTCACCGAAGAGAAGATATCTTTAAGACAAACAGCTGAAAGATACAATTTAAAATTTCAAACGGTTTATGAATATGTAAAAAGGCAAAAACAGAATCCCACCAAAGAGATGAAAATGGCTCCAAAGTATGCTTGTAGAAAAGTTTTTTCTGAAAATCAAGAAAAAGCCCTAGCCGATTACCTATTTACTTGCTCAAAAATGTGTTACGGACAAACGGTCATTAATATCAGAAAACTGGCTTATGAAATGGCAACTATTAATAATTGTAAAATTCCGGAAAATTGGCACAAGGAAGCTGGACGCGAATGGTTCCTTGGATTTATGTCCAGACATGCAGAATTAAGTCTTCGCCAGCCGGAAGGATGTAGCCTCTCCAGAGCGACATCATTCAACAAACACAATGTTGGACTTTTTTTCAAAAATTTGGAAAAAGTGTTTCAGAACCATGGAAATTTTTGCAGCGGTATAAGAATTTATAATTTAGATGAAACTGCCACCACAACCGTCCAAAAATCGCAAAAGATTGTTGCTCAGAGAGGGATCAAGCAGGTCTCTTCCTGTACGAGCGCCGAACGAGGTTTACTGGTCACCACTTGTTGTGTTATATCAGCATCCGGGAATACAATACCACCAGTCACGATTTTTCCACGAAAAAAGTTTAATCCTCGAATGAGTTATGGAGCACCGCATGGTACTTTGGGATTGGTTTCCGATTCTGGATGGATGACTCGTGAATTGTTTCCAATAGTTGTAAGGCACTTCATTAAACATACGTCCAGCACAAAAGAAAACCCTTCTCTCTTAATTTTTGACAATCACGAGAGTCATCTAACGATAGAAGGAATAAATCTAGCCAAGGAAAATGGAGTGATCATTTTGACATTACCGCCACATACTTCCAACAAGCTGCAACCCTTAGATGTCTCGGTGTTTTTTTCGTTTAAATCATTCTACAATACTACCTTACAAACATGGCTTTTAGAGCACCCTGGGATACCTGTTTCTATTTTTGATATCTCTGGCTGTGTTGCTTATGCATTTGAAAAATCGATGACGCCCGGTAATATCAAATCCGGATTTCGAAAAACTGGGATTTATCCCTTCGATAAATTCATATTTACAGATGACGACTTTGCAATTAGAAGCGTAACTGATAGGGATGGGGATCAAAACAATGAAGAAGCTCAACGACTTATGGATCCAAATCAACCATCAACATCAAGATGCAATGAAGAAAATATAATGTCAGACTCCTTAGTTTCAGTATTAGTTAGTTTAAACACAACACCTACACAAAATCACAAAGAAACTTTAGTAAGTCCACAATAATTTAAAGGATACCCAAAAGCTGAAGAACGAAAAAATCAGAGAAAGAAGAGAGAAAAAGCTAAAAGTATTATCGCCACGGACACTCCAGAAAAGATCGCCCTAGAAGCTAAACAAATGGAGCGAAAAAGAAAAAAAAAGTGTTAAGAAGAATAAGGTCGTGAAAAGAAAAGTAATGGATGAAGACTCAACAGACGAAGAAAATGAAGACGCGGCGATGCTTGTAACCGAAAGTTCCGATGATGATATTGATTTTGTAGGAGAAATCGATCCACCACCACTTCTAGATAAGCTTAATAAAGAGCCAGAAGTTGGCGATTTTATTTTAATAGAATTTATGGACAAAAAGAAAAAAATTATTACATAGCTGAAGTGTTCTGTAAAAATAATAAGGAATGCGAGGTCAAATTTTTGACAAAGTCCGTTAAGTATAATAACAGCTTCATTTACCCCGAAATAGAAGACGTCTCATTGGTATGTTTGGAAAACATTAAGATGGTGTTACCAAAACCAGCACATGTGGGAACAACAAAGCGGCAACAATCTTATTTGAAGTTTGAAGTAAATTTTTCAGCTTTAGAAGTTCGTTAAAACATTATTACCTTTTGTCTTATTGTGGAACATGCAGTGTCTGGATGTGGAACATGTGTGTCCCTCCTTTGTTAAACAAACTTTTTTTAAATTAGTTTTTGGTTTATGATGTTTGTTCTACCATAACAACTTATGTTTAGACTTAATTTATTTTAGTGATAATCATATTTTGGTTATTTCAATAAACAAGGTCAATACTTAGCAAAATCTAATTTGTGTCTGATTGTGGAACACTCTCCCCTACATATACAGAACTTAATACGGACTTATATAGGACCTAAGAAGGATGTATTGGGGACATCCATTGCACGTCCACATGGACTAATACAGGACTTAAATGAGGATGTATACAGGACCTAAAGGGAACTTACAAAAAACTAATACATAAAATGAAAAGCAAAAATAAATGGGATTTTTATTGTGTACTTATATTAACATATTATATATTTAAAGTTATAGTATTTTTTAAGCACATTACTTACTTACTACTTACTTTACAAATGTAGCAACTCACACCACAACCACAAAAATTACCTATAAAATTCCTATATACCTACTTAATGTCTATAATAATAAATTACCAAACTATAAACTAGTATCGAAAGCAATAAACTAATTCTAATTACAACCACAACCACAATCATTATAATTCGAGAAATAAAAGAGATAAATAGAAGCGTCGTTAAAACATAACCACATTCTTCTTTCATCTTTTAATTTTTAAATTTCAGTTCCACTACAGAACAAAATTTTAGAGATACAGCTCTGCTATAGGATAAGGATTTTTCTCTAAAAGGGACCTCTGTCTGATTTAGTATAAATAATGGTATTTAAAACTAAATATAACTTTTTAAAATAAAGTTTAGTAGTAAGATTATATTTTGTAAAAAATATGCTTAAGTAAAAAGATGATACAGTTAACATCTAGAAAACATCCCTAATACATCCCTAATGAGACGTCCCTCGGACGAGCTTATGGGACGTCCCTGGTATGTCCCACTAGAAATATCCCTTGGACGTCCAAAAGAAGTCCCGGGACCTTTGGACCTTAAAATGGCATAAAATAGACATCCTAGGGATGTCTTGTGCTGTCTGGGTTACTATTTTTACCCCGGCTTATCCCTAAAACCACCACTCTCCTCGTAAGGGAAAAACGGAAAAATCGATTTACCAAGAATATTGTTACGATTTTAAATGTTATGGCATATAGAACTGTAAATATTTTATGACTAATTCTTTTTTTATTGATTCTCGTAATTTGTAGGTCAAAATATACCTGAGCTTAGCTACCAGTTGTTTACCAGAAATCTCTAGACACTAATTTTAGTGAGTCATCCACGTCTCGAGGTTGAAAAACGAGTCGAGCGCCTTCACCAAAATACGAGACTATTCAAGAAGTCCGCCGAATTCTCTAGATGACACAGTTGTGTATATAAATGAAAGATTTTTATTTGGCAGGGGTCATAAGAAGCTCGGCAACCGCGATATTTAAATGTAACGAAACATAAATTATTATTTGTAATATAAATTAGAATTAATAAATTCGTAATTAGTTATCGTGAGTTTTAATAAATTAGATTATAGACAATAAATTAGAATAAAGACATATAAATTAGAACTATACAAACTTCACAGTGGTGTCAGAAAAAGTGGGATCGTAGATAAATTTAATTTGATTTTTGAAAAAGACTTTTGAACTTTTGAAAGGTATTGTTCGTCGGGAACATCCGCGTAGTTCAGTAGTGATCGTTGTACGAAAGAACATTTAAAAAGTACGTGTGTGCCTGACCAAAGATGCTGCTAGTAGAACTTTCAGTGAAACAGTTGCGTGAGCAATTAGAAGAACGCGATGAAGACTGCAGCGGGTCCAAGAAGATCCTCCAGGAGCGACTGAAGAATATTCTTAACAAGAATGGAGATGACCCAGAGACATTCCAGTTTCAATCATCAGAAGAAACAGTTTTAACAAAAATAAATGAGAAATTTGAAAATGTCTCACAAATGATCGAACAAACTTCTAAAAAAACTGATGAAAGATTCGATGAAACGTCTCAAATTATTAAAGAAATAGCTAGACAAAATGACGAGAAAATTGAAAATATGTCTAGAAGATTCGACGAAGTATGTATTCAGAATAGTGAGAAGTTTGAAGAAGTCTCTAAAACATTTGATAAAGTTGAAGAGAAAATCAAACAGTTAGAGACCATGATAACTAACACGAGAGTGCTACCACCAATTAATACGGTAGCTTTAGATCCGGTAGAGATAAAAGAAGACGAGACGAAATGTAAGTTGGAAACACGGCCGAAATTTGAAGGAAGCGGAGGTTATGTTCATGTCAAAGTTCCAACTTTCGACGGAAAATCGTCATGGAACAACTACATGAAACAGTTCGAATCAGCTGCAAGAGCGAATGGATGGTCAGAAAAAGAAAAGGCTGTAAACCTGACTATAGCTCTTCGAGGAGATGCCTTAGATGTGCTCCAGACCATAGCCGTAGAGGAGACGGATGATTTCGAACAACTGAAAAAGAGGTTAAATATGCGATATGGCCACGAACACTTGGAGCATGTATATCAGTCGCAGCTCAAAAATCGACGACAAAAGAAAGATGAGGCTCTTCAAGAATATGAAGTAGATATCGCCAGATTAGTGCGATATGCTTATCCAACAGCTCCCGAAGACATGATGGAAAAGTTGGCCGTTCAAACGTTTATTGATGGTCTTCGTGATCATGAGATGCAAAGAACACTACGATTAGCTCGTCACAAGACGCTGATGGATGTCTTGTCTGCCGCCCTCGAATACGAGTCAGCTACGCAGGCCTCTGGCGGGTATAGCAAAGTTAGGACTGTAAAAGAGGAAGGAGATGAAGATAAACTTGACCAGCTCTTTAATATGATAAAAAGCATGACACACAAGAAAACGAAGACCATAAGACCGAAGACAAAACCAGAACGCGTCGGCCTTAGGGGAGCAGCTTCGACCCAGAACTTTACCAAAGACCCTCTGATACTAATAGCTTCTTTGAAATGTCGTGAAGATAGTGTATATGTAGATGGAGAAATAAATGGTAAAAAGCATACGTTGTTGGTGGATACTGGAGCGACCAGAACCATTATACGCCCGACAGTTATAAACAGCCGAAAGAAACTGTTACCAACGAGGTTGCGACTTCGGACCGCCACAGGTGAAAATGCCAACATTCATGGAGAAATCCAGGTACAATTAGGAATTGGAGCAGAAAAGTTCGTCCATACTGTTATAGTTGCTGACATCGAAGAGGATGTTATATTAGGAATGGACGTAATGAATACGCATGGATTCCAATTGGATTTTAAGAATAAGGTAATCAAAGTTGGTAACGAGGAGGTATTTCTCCATCCACATGATGACAACACTATGCAAGCAGCCGTTAAAGAAGATACAGTCGTGCCTGCGAGAAGTGAAACGATAATAGTAGCGCGGCTACAGGGAATTGTGGACGAAGGAACACCTGTTATGATGGAGCCTTGGAATCATGACGACGAAGTTGGCCGTGGAATCATAATTGGAAAAGAATTAGTGACTTCGGCTAAAGAAATTCCTGTGAGACTTATTAATGTCAATGACTACCCAGTGACCATCAAGAAAGAGACAAAAGTAGGAACTTGTGTACCTGTCACATCCATAATCCGTCAGACGACAACGTCTGATAATTCCAACGATATATTTGATCAAATGGTTGCGGTTGCTGGACAGTCTCTGAATCAGATCGAGAAAAGGAAATTAAGGGAATTTCTTCGGCAGTATCGTGATATTTTCGTACCGAAAGGAGGAAAGACGGGAAGAACTACCGTTGTTAAGCATAAAATCGATACTGGTAATGCTAAGCCAATTCGTCAAACAGCTCGACGATTACCACAGGCGAAAAGAGAGGAAGCTGAAACGATTGTTCAGGAAATGAAGAAAGACGGGGTGATAGAACCTTCTACGAGCCCATGGGTCTCTCCGGTAGTCCTGGTTAAGAAGAAAGACGGAACAACGAGGTTCTGTGTGGATTACCGTTTGCTGAACAACGTTACCAAGAAAGATAGTTATCCTCTGCCTCGGATTGATGACACATTAGACACATTGGCTGGAAGTAAATTATTTTCTACTTTGGATTTGAAGTCTGGATACTGGCAGGTAGAAATGGACCCGGTAGATAAAGAAAAGACAGCCTTCACCACAGGATCTGGATTATGGCAATTCAACGTTATGCCATTTGGACTTTGTAACGCTCCTGCGACATTTGAGAGGCTTATGGAAAATGTGTTGAGAGGGTTATCTTGGAAAACATGCCTAGTTTATCTAGACGACATAATCGTCTTGGGGGAGACATTTGAGGACCATCTGAAGAATTTAGAAAACGTGTTTAATCGACTTAAAGCTGCCCAATTGATGTTAAACCCCAAGAAGTGCCAGCTATTTCAAGGTAAAGTCAATTATCTGGGTCATATAGTCAGTAAAGAAGGAGTGGCCGTGGATAAGGGAAAAATCGATTCCATTAAGGAATGGCCAAAACCAACTGACAAACATCAAGTGAGAAGTTTTCTTGGACTATGTACTTATTACCGGAGGTTTATTAAGAAGTTTGCAGATATCGCTAAACCATTAACGCGACTTACAGAGGAAGCAAGAGAATACCGCTGGGATGTAGACTGCCAAAATGCCTTTGAGACCTTAAAAAAGCATTTAATCACAGCACCGATTTTAGGGTATCCACTGCCAGAAGGAGAGTTCATCTTAGATACAGATGCAAGTAATGTGGGAATTGGAGGAGTGCTGTCTCAGATTCAGGGAGGACAGGAAAGAGTCCTTGGATATTTCAGTAAAGTTCTCTCAAAACCTGAGCGGAATTATTGCGTCACGAGAAGAGAACTTCTGGCAGTAGTGAAATCAGTAGAGCACTTCTATCAATACCTCTATGGAAGGAAGTTTTTAATCCGAACTGACCATGCCGCCCTTAAGTGGTTGATGCAGTTTAAGAATCCAGAGGGTCAGATAGCCAGGTGGATCGAACGACTCCAAGAATATGATTTTAAGATTGAGCACCGGGCCGGAGTTAGCCACCGAAACGCTGATTCTCTTTCCAGAAGGCCATGCCCAGCAGAGTGTTCTCACTGCAACAAAACGGAATCCAAGGAAGCAGCAGTGCTAAGAACGACGGTGGTCCACGACGACTGGACGCCTACCAAGATCAGGGAAGAACAAGAGAGAGATCCAGTTATACAGAAAATCCGAAAATGGAAAGAAGAAAACCGTCGACCACCTTGGCAAGAAATATCGAACCTAGGCTCAATAGTTAAGATGTATTGGGCCCAGTGGGACTCATTTATCATGGAAGATGGCTTGCTCAAACGAGTCCTGGAAAATGATGACGGTTCAGAGAAGAGAAGACAGTTGGTGATTCCAAAGAGCAGAATAGCCGAAGTACTTCGTCAGTTACACGACAGTCCATCAGGAGGGCATTTTGGTGTGAAAAAGACCCTTCAGCGAATTCGGGAACGGTTTTATTGGATGAACAGTTCCGACGATGTAAAAGACTGGTGTAAGAAATGTACTATTTGTGCTACGAGTAACGGGCCTTATCGAAAAAGGAGAGCTCCTATGAGACAATATAATGTTGGAAGCCCGTTTGAAAGAATAGCTTTGGACATTGCTGGGCCATTTCCAGAAAGTGATAATGGAGGCAAGTACATGTTGGTAGTAATGGATTACTTCACTAAGTGGGTCGAGATTTACGCACTTCCAGACCAGAAGGCCGCCACCGTTGCAGATAAGTTGATCCAAGAATATATCAGCCGATTTGGAGTGCCTTTGGAGATCCATAGTGACCAAGGCAGGAACTTCGAAAGCGATTTATTCCAAGGAATATGTGATAGACTAGGTATGAAGAAAACAAGAACTACGGCTTATCATCCGCAATCGGATGGTATGGTAGAGCGAATGAATAGAACAGTTGGCAAGTATTTGACAAAGATGGTATCCGATCATCAGCGAGACTGGGACCAATATCTTCCGTTCTTCACAATGGCCTACAGATCTGCTGTTAATGAATCAACAGGCCAGACACCAGCCAGAGTCCTATTCGGACGCGAGATGCGACTACCTTGTGATCTAGAGTTTGGGTGTCGACCTGGAGAAGATGTAGCAGGTGAAGATTATGTGATCGAATTACGAAGAAGAATGGACGATGTACACGAGTTGGTCCGTTCCCATCTCCAAATCGCTAGTGACCGAATGAAGAAACGGTACGATACACAAGCCGAAAAGGGGTGTTTTAAGAAGAACGATAAAGTCTGGCTTTATAACCCCAAAAAGCGAAAAGGTTGTTCTCCCAAATTGCAGCAGTTTTGGGAAGGTCCATACCTCATTATGAAGAAGATCAATGATGTTATTTACCGAATAAGCAAGATTCCGAGAGGAAAGCCGATGATAGTACACCATAACCGGTTGGCGTCTTTCGAGGGTGACCACGACGTAGATGAAGAAGTGGAAGTAAACCAAGTCCAAGATGTGTCTGACCTCACGTTTGAGGAATTCATGGGTGCCTATGGAGGTACCGGTAAAGCAAGACATGGTGTTACCACTGAAGAAAGGCAAGATCTACTCGCGCTTCCCGATGACTACTCACTGGCCCTTACCATCCCGGCCAGTATCAAAGATGCACCAGGGTTGGCATCCGTCTTTCGAAGGAAGTTTGGTCGAGTTGCAGAACTTCAATGCCAAGTGCCAGCTCCTGGTAAAACCTTGAAACTTCAAGATGCATCACGTTACCTTTTCTACCTGGTAACAAAAGACACTGCCCGTGACCAACCTACCTACCGAGATGTATGGGAAGCCTTACTTCAGTTGAGAGAGCACGTACTAGAGTCCGACGTGCAAAAGTTAGCCATGCCAAAGTTGGAGTGCCGCCAATTACATTGGAGGGTTATACGAAACATGGTGGAGGAAATCTTTAAAGACACCGAAGTCCAGGTGTTAGTCTGTTGCAATCCGCATAGTTACTGCTGCGGAGAGAAAACCGTCCCTTGTCATTTCTATACAACTGGAAGTTGTAAAAGAGGGTCCAGTTGCCGATATCAGCATGTCGTTCCAGTTCCAGTCCCGACAAGGTTCCAGGAGGAACCATCTTTTAAGAGGGGGGCAATGTTACGATTTTAAATGTTATGGCATATAGAACTGTAAATATTTTATGACTAATTCTTTTTTTATTGATTCTCGTAATTTGTAGGTCAAAATATACCTGAGCTTAGCTACCAGTTGTTTACCAGAAATCTCTAGACACTAATTTTAGTGAGTCATCCACGTCTCGAGGTTGAAAAACGAGTCGAGCGCCTTCACCAAAATACGAGACTATTCAAGAAGTCCGCCGAATTCTCTAGATGACACAGTTGTGTATATAAATGAAAGATTTTTATTTGGCAGGGGTCATAAGAAGCTCGGCAACCGCGATATTTAAATGTAACGAAACATAAATTATTATTTGTAATATAAATTAGAATTAATAAATTCGTAATTAGTTATCGTGAGTTTTAATAAATTAGATTATAGACAATAAATTAGAATAAAGACATATAAATTAGAACTATACAAACTTCACAATATGTACGTCGGGGAAAAAATTTTTCAAATAAAAAATGTAGCTGAGACAATTTGAACAAAAATGTTTAAAAGCAGTGTTGGAAACACACTATTGGAAAAGAAAAAAGCAAAAAATAAAGATATACATTTGGCATTTGTGGACATGAGAAAGGCGTATGATTCTGTACCAAAATCAGAACTGTGGGAGGCAATATAATTAGAAATATAGACGGAACTCATAGAAGCTACAAACGCTCTGTATAACGAAAATAAAGTGTCCATTAAAATGGGAACAATAATCATAGGAGACTTCACCACAATGAAAGGGCTCCTGCAGGGTTGTTCCACATCTCCAACCCTATTTAAAATATACTTAGGGAAAGCCTTGACTACATGGAAAAGAAAATGCGAAGGAATGGGAGTACTGGTACGAAAAGAACACCTATATACGTTAAACTTTGCAGACGATCAAGTAGTGATTGCACAAGACCAAGAAGACCTCGGTTACATGATGAAGAAACTACAAGAAGAATATACCAAGGCTGGCCTAGATATTAACCTCGCGAAAACAGGGTATTTATCTACAAGTGAAGAAGACATAGAAGATCTACAGATTGACGACAACGTACCAATTAAAGGAAAGAATACTTGCGGTTTATACTCAATAAAAAAGCAACAGGAAAAAATTAAGCAAAGATTAGGACAAACAAAAACAGCAATCGATAGAAGTTTTGTTCGATCTGTTCCATTAAAAATATATACATACGATTGGTATCGATGCAGTTTGATAGTGCAAAAAAAGAATTCTCTATTTCAGCTGTAAATACGGACCAATTTGCATTATTCCTAGATCATATAGATCTAGGCAAGAACAGGAAACTTTCTTCAAAACGACAGTGGACAGCTTATCACTGATGATAAGGAAATCTTAAAAACCTGGAAGGAATACTTCTATCAACTATTGAATGACCAATCTAGCAGAAGTACATCAAACATAGAGGTACATACAGCTGAAATAGAAGACCAATACCCGACATACGAAGAAGTAATACAGGCAATTAAAAAACTCAAAAATAATAAGACACCAGGTAGCGATGGTATACCCGCAGAATGCTTAAAACATGGAGGAGAAGCGTTGTACAGTTCGATATACAAGCTAATTCAAGACATTTGGCAAGAAGAAACAATGCCAGATGAATGGAAAAAGGGGTTATTGTACCAATACACAAAAAAGGAAACAAAAAGCAATGTATTAACTACAGGGGAATAACACTCCTAAACACCACCTACAAAATCCTTTTAAACATCCTACTAGAAAGAACCAAAACATACACAGAAGAAATCGTTGGAGATTATCAATGCGGATTTAGACCGGGCCGCTCTACAATTGACCAGATATTCACAATAAAACAGATAATGGAAAAATGCTGGGAGTTTGATCGTGAGCTTCATCAGATGTTCATAGATTTTAAACAAGCATTTGATAGAGTATGTAGGGACAGACTGTGGACAGCGATGCAGGAACTTGGCTTTCCAAAAAAACTAGTCCGGTTGATACAGATGTGTATGGAACGGTCACGATGTAAGGTGAGAGTTGGACAACAATACTCGGAGACATTTGAAATAAACAATGAACTAAAACAGGGAGATGCACTTTCACCACAACTCTTCAACTTAGCTCTGGAGCACATAATCAGAAGTGCAAGAATCGAAAAACCGAATACAGTATTTCATCGAGAAGGACCAAACTTACTACTGGCATTTGCAGACGATATAGATCTAATAGGAAACACGCGATTAAGGATGAAGGAGACTTTCGTAAGGTTTGAGAAGGAAGCAGAGAAGATGGGGCTCCAAATCAACGAAAACAAGACGAAATATATGTATATGAGCCGCAATAACCAAAGCAGAGACAGAATCGGTCAGAACATTACCATCGATGACTTTAACTTTGAGCGCGTTAGAGAATTCAAGTATCTTGGAACAACAATAACTGAAGACAATAACGGATCACAAGAAATAAACAACAGGATTCAGGCCGGCAACAGATATATTTTTGCCTTCCAAAACCTTATAAAATCAAAACAACTAACACGACGTACGAAGATACAGGTCTATAAAACAATCATACGACCCGTTGTGATGTATGGAAGCGAAACGTGGACGATAACAAAGGCAAATGAAGAGAGACTACGTGTTTGGGAAAGAAAAATCCTAAGGAAGATCTTTGGTCCGGTGCTTGATGAAGCATCAGGACAATATAGGATAAGAACTAATAAAGAGCTTGAAGAACTTTACCCAGACGCCAACATCATAAAAGAAATAAAGTCCAGAAGACTCCAATGGGCAGGACACCTCAGAAGACATTCTGACGAACGAACAGTAAGACTGGTGTGGGAGGAAGTCCCAACTGGAAGGAGACCACGCGGACGCCCTCGTATTCGGTGGCGAGATAATATAGCAGGAGACCTAAGCACTATGGGCGTGGAGAATTGGATGGAGGTTGCTCAAGATAGAAAACAGTGGAGGCATGTTGTCGAGTCGGCTAAAACCCACGAAGGGTTGTAACGCCACGGAGTAAGTAAGTAAGTATATAGATAATGGGGACATGATTTCGTCATTATGATAATAGTTATTCAGCGTAATAGTGATTAGATAATGATCTGATCCATATATATCCTAACTGACAGACCAACTAAGTGTAGGACATACCTTAGGTGAAACAATTGTGAGATCTACGGCAGATTAAGCCTGACAAGTAGAGGAAATCCTTGTGACAGATCCATCGTTTATAACAATTAAGCTTGAAAAATAATCTAAAGCGTCTACCAAAACTCTGCCATCATATGAGCATGAATGTGATCCCCACATGCCGTGATGGGCAATAAAGTCACCTCTTATTATAAAGTTATATTTTATTTGACGAAATAAATTTATGTTGTCTAGGAATTTCACTCTTAACATTGGACGTTTTATATAGTCGTACTCTAGTCAGTTTGTTGTTCCCAAAAATGATAAGGATTCCATATACCTCAATTTTTGGATTAAAATTATCATTAAATTGAATGACGTATATAATTTTATGTGACATGAAAATTATTGCTACTCTCCCATAAACTTTATCTCTATTAACAGTAAAGACGTTAATGTCATTAAATTTAATGTTATCAGTAGATTTATACCACATTTCAGAAAGTACAGCAATATCAATTGCCTCATCCATTAAGATTTGGTAAGAAAAAATTTTGTTAGTTTTAAGAAATCTAGCGTTCCACCGGACAATCTTAAGATTTTGTTTAAAAGACATCTTTAAGTATTGAAAAATCATTTTCCGGCTCTTTTCCAACCTGAAAGACTGGTTCTGCACAAAAGCTCATGAGTATCATAATTCTCGTCTAATGGGTGGGATATTAGGAGAGAAATTACTAGATTTTCTTTTTTTTGCAAGTGTTTAGGGTAAGATTGTTGATCATGGGTTGACGTAACGTTAGATTTAGAAGAAGTGTTATCGGGAGAATGTTCTGATATGGAAGTTTTTAACGGGGAAAATTCTACTCGTATAGCTGAATCAATTTAATAGAGCAAATTTATTTTAACGTATGCGGCTAAAATTAGACATTTCTTCCTTGATTCTACATAGTTTTCTTTTTAAAATCAGGAAATTCCTTATAAGTAGAATTGTGACTATTAATTTTGCAATAAACACAAAAAATAAAGCATGCTTCTCATACAGATTCATTTTTTGACCCACAATTCCTACACCTTTTCTTTTTCCTACACTGTGAGCTGGAATACCGTATCTAAGACATCGCAAATATTACATCACTGGATTATTCAAGTTTCTACAGGGTATCTAATTATTGATATAAATAAATTGAGGGATGAATTTTCCTTTAAACGTAACAATGATCATTGACGAGGAACCCGTTCAATATTATTATCTTTTTGGATTACTCATGTCATGAGTTTTACTTTTTTAGTAGCTATATTAGAATTAATAATTTGTAGGAGAGTCTCCTCGCTATAGGAAGTATCAACTGAGCGAACTTACCCACGTTTTTCTGTAAAGTGTGCCAAGAATATAAGCAAGTAAATTATTTCTTTAAAGAATAGATCTTTATCCAATTTATTGGCAATACTACGTGAATTTAATTCGATTTTTATAGGATTACGACCAACCGTACTTATTTAAATGATATTTTTATCATATTGTTTTAAATTGAAAAACTTTTTACCCAATTTGATTGAATGTAATAGCCCAATATTTCATTCTAAATGTTCAACAAAAACATGTAATGGTCTCAAATCGTTAAGTGTGAATATATTTATTAGTTGATTTAATAAACGTGGTTTATCATAATAGGAGTTTTTGTCTGTCTTTGCTTGTGTACAGATAGTTTCAGATAATGCATTTAATTGATTATTATTTCTATTTTTATACATAAACACATATTATCTTTATGTCCAATGAGATCCTTAACAAGAACATTGATTGAATTACCTTCATTAAAATTACCCTTTGGCGGACCCTTGCTGCTCGTGGAGGAACTGTTTTTAACAAAAAAGTAAAATATACGTACTTACAGAAGTCGTCCTTGTTGCTGTACAATTTAGTAATATACTTATTATATGTATGTTGGCAGCACATTTTACATTGTTGATGTCTTATGACTTACTTGTCACTTGTCATTACACTGTTACACTTTTACTTGTAAATAAAACTTATTTCTTTTCTAATTAAATAATAATAGTGTTATTATTATCCTGCGTAAACAGGTTATGTGCCCAGCTGCAGAAATTTAGAAAAGTGGTTTTTAACTTTGTATTTTAATCAAAGTAAAATTTGTTCTGCTAAAGAGTGTAGTTTGCAGAAAAATTGTGTTTACAATTTTTGCACGTGTTTCATTTAGTTATGGCTTCCTCCAGCAATCAATTTTTTATGGCTAATGTAAAACAATTTAATGGAGCCGGTTTTGATTCGTGGAAATTTCGATTGGAAAGAACATTGGAACGACATGGTGTTCTTGATGTCATTTCTCAAGACAAACCTGCTAGGACTGACGATAAGTACAAAGACTTTGTTAAAAGTGATTCGACTGCAAAAGATATTATTGTTCAGTTAGTTGGGGATAATGTTTTGGAGATAATTAAAACCCAAGATACTTCAATGGGAATGATGGAAGCTCTTAAAGCTGTTTATGAAAAGACAGGACTTCAGTCTCGAGTACAAATCCAGAAAAAGTTGCGCAACTTAGTTCTTAAAGAAGATGGCAATTTGGGTGAGTTTTTGGTGGATTTTGATAAAACCTTAAGGGAATTAAATGATGCAGGAGGTAAAATAGATGATAGTGAAAAGATAACCACACTTTTATCTGCAATGCCTGACAGATTTAGTTCAGTTGTAACATCTATTGATATTTTATTTCGTTCTGATCCATGCAAAGTTACTGTAGATTTTGTGAAAAACAGTTTAATGGCAGAAGATGATCGTTTAAAAACAAAGGAAGTTACTAGTGTACCTGTTCCTTCACATGCCTTTGTTGGTCAGGATAAATACAAAGGTAAGAGCAAACATACTTTTAAAGTTCGTTGTTATCATTGTCATGAAATGGGGCATATTCGCTCAAAATGTCCAAAAAGATTGTCAAAAAATCGTGAAACTGCTAACATGAGTAATATTGAAAATAAAGAAATTGCATTTCTTGGTAGTCACACAAAACAGGAAGTTGCAGTCAGCTGTGATTCAAATGTAATGAATACTGTACATCTTGTTGTGGATAGTGGTTGTACAAATCACCTGTTTATGTCAAAATACATTCAATTTTTGACTAATTCCATAGCAGTAGATAGACAAATAAATGTAGCAAAAGTTGGTGAAACTGTAGCAGCAAAATTTCAAGGTAGTTTCTCAGCTATATCTAAAGAAGGAGTTTCAGTTGCTTTGAATGATGTTCTTGTTTGTGACAATCTTTCTTACAATTTATTATCAGTAAGACAAATTGAAGAAAAAGGTTTTAGTGTGATTTTTGAAAATAAGGAAGTAAAAATCATGATGGGTGATACTGCAATTATTACTGGAAAATTGATTGGTAACTTATATTTTATAGAATTGCAATTGTATTCAGATGTGGTTAATATTGTTCGAGATACACCTGAGTTGTGGCACAAGCGGATGGGACACTCTTGTAGATTTCCTGTGAGTTCAGTTAGATTTGATGAAACTTATGAAAGTGAATCTCCAGTTCATGTGATGAGACACAGAGATGTGGATGAGCAATTTATTACTGAACCTATTAAAATTAAACCTGAAGTAATACCACCTGATAGTAATCAAGAGCATGAGATACGTAGAAGTGCAAGAGATAGACGTATGCCTTCTTATATTGATGACTATGAAGTGAGTATGATGATGGCTTTATCTGCTGGCTGTCTACCTTCTGAATTACGTAAAAACTATACTGAAGCTGTTTCGATGGTGAATGGATGGAAGGAGGCCATAGATAAAGAACTTTTGGCGTTAGAAAGCACTAGGCGTTACCTGGACTTTGGTAGAACCTAAGGCTGATGATGTAATCATTGATTCACGATGGGTTTTTGTTGAGAAAAATGTTGATGGTCAGTTGGTGAAAAGAGCTCGATTAGTGGCCAGAGGCTATCAGCAGCCAGTATTAGACAACGAAGACGTGTATGCACCAGTAGCTAGATTAACCACCCTGAGGGTACTGTTATCCATTGCTGTTGATCGTGATATGGATATTCATCAACTTGATGTGAAAAGTACCTTTTTGAAAAGTTCAGTCTCTAGTGATGTGTTTATAAAGCCACCGGATGGTCTTTGTGTTAAACCTGGTGTAGTATGTAAGTTGATAAAAGCTTTATATAGTTTACGAGAAAGCCCTAAATGTTGGAATACAACTATTAATAGGCATTTATGTAATTTAGGATTTAAAAGATCTAAGGTTGATCCTTGCTTGTATTTCAATGGAAAAACCTATGTTTTGATATGGGTAGATGATATTTTTGTTATTTCAATTTCTAAAGATGATGTCAAATTTTTAAAATCAAATTTAGAGAAAATTTTAGAATTAAGTGATTTATCAAATGAAACAAAAATTGTCTTTTAAGGATTAGAGATTGAAAGGAAAGATAAGAATTTAGTTGTTAGCCAGAAAACTTTAATTACAAAAATTGTTAATCGTTTTAACATGGTCAATTGCAAGACTAGTAAAATTCCAATGGAACCTAAATTGAATTTAGAAAAGGAAACTCAAATTGATTTTAAAGTCCCTTATAAGGAGGTACTTGGTAGTTTAATGTATTTGATGCTTGGCACTAGGCCAGATTTGTGTTTTACAGTTTCATTTTTTGGAAGATTTCAAAATAATTTTAATAGTAATCATTGGAAGCATCTTAAAAATGTAATTCGTTATTTGAGCTATACTAATGAGTTGGGATTAATATACAATAAATTTACTAAAAATGATCAAGTTTCTGTTCATGCATATGCTGACTCAGATTTTGCTAGTGATGCTAATGACAGAAAGAGTGTTTCTGGATATGTTATTCTTTGTAATAATAAAGTTGTAAACTGGTGTTCTAAAAAGCAATCTGTAGTTGCTCTTAGTAGCAGTGAAGCTGAATATTTGGCTCTGTCTGCTTGTATGACTGAGTGTTTGTTTTTAGGTTAACTTTTAAAAGAAATGTTTGATTTCCAATATCCTATTAAAATTTTTGAGGACAACCAAGGTTGTATAAAAATGGCTCAAACTTATGAGACCAAACGCTCAAAACATATTGATGTAAAACATCATTTTGTAAAAGATATGGTAAATAAAGGAAATTTTGTTATTGAGTATGTTCCTACAAACAAACAGTTAGCTGATATTATGACCAAGGCATTGCCTGTTACTCAATTTGAATTATTGAGAAATTGTTTGAATGTTTCTAAAACTAATGTTTAATTTTACAGTTTATTAGTGTATTGTAATTTTGTTTGCAGTTTGTACTTATTCATTTGTACTTTTGTAGAATTGAGAGGGGGTGTTGCTGTACAATCCAGTAATATAATTATTATATGTATGTTGGCAGCACATTTTACATTGTTGATGTCTTATGACTTACTTGTCACTTGTCATTACACTATTACACTTTTACTTGTAAATAAAACTTATTTCTTTTCTAATTAAATAATAATAGTGTTATTATTATCCTGCGTAAATAGTCCTTTTAAATACAAACTTAATATATTTATAACTACTACCAGAATCAGAACCACATAACCTAGAAACACCGATGTCACCTCGTAGAGCGTATAATAGCACGTCTTTACTAGTTAACAGTCGGAGTACAAATTTTGGATGTTATACTTATTTCCCATCATTTTTAGATTTTCTAATAAGCCCTTTACATATGGTATTGTTCTTATCCTTGAGATTCTTTTTGTCACTGTTTCTGGATTGCTTATGGCGTTTTGTTGTTTTTTTCTTCTATCTTATGAAACTTCTTGTTCATAAAAGACAATGGGTAGTCATTTTTTTGTTACAACTTTTATTAGCAGGATTTTTTCTTCTTGATATGCCTTTCCATTAGAGCAAGTGTTTCGGGCTCTATCACATAATGATTTGATGATTCCTTATTGTTGATGTTTGCATTGTGATTTGCGTATATGAGCACTATAATGTTCTGAAAAGAGTTTTAAAACAATACTCATATTATTTATTTACTATCGGTCTTCGATTATCAGTTATATATCCATTAGCCGCCATTTTTTACTTCTTTGAAAAACGAAACTTCTAAGGTGATCCATAGGATTAAACCTTTTTTTTTTTGATCCTTCACAATAAAATAGAATTCCCAATTTAGCTTTACTTCGTATATTATGAACTTTTCTAAGGATTTTCAATTTTCCCCAACTAAAAGTTTTTTCTGCTATCCTCCTACGGAGGCCTATACATGAACAGATACACGGCTTATCCACTTTGATCCTCCAAAACCTTCAAATAAAATTATTCGTATTCCGAATCAATTTCCTTTATTTGTATCGGATACATAGCGGAAGAGCAAAATTCTCCTAGTGCAAATTTTCTTAAAGCAGGCAATATCTTGGTGTAATACTCCCATATCCCGTGCCAGAGAACCGGGAATTACGCAGGGACGGTCTGCATATTTTCATTACAGATTCAGATTTCAAATATAAAGAGGGTGTTATAAATTCGCAAAACAATTAACGTGGTCATAAAATATATAATTATATCATAAACAAATTGCGTCAAAAATATTCCAAAAAGTCGAATTAACATTTTTATAGTAGAAATAATACAATTATTTCTCCAATATAGTCGTATATATGAATATATTTTAATAACAAGACTAATATGAATCAAGATACAAAATTTGAATTGTTGTCAAATTCCATTCTTCATTCTTTGATTCTATGAATGCTTTAGCAAGTAACAACTCGTCAAAAAGTTTATTAGTATTAATCTTTTGTTTCGTTCCTTGTGGTACAACATTGTTATCCATACGTTCTTAACGCTTACCGAGTTCATGATGCGCTCGTGTGCACCACCGTTTGGCAGGGGAAATATTATATTTCAATCTTATTAATTCCAAAATAATATCAGTTGCACTTGCTTCCCTTTTTTCTATGAGTAGCACAGTTAAAGTATTACGTTCAAAGAAATCTCGCATTGTACATGAACAGGTTTCTTGAAAAAGGAAGTATGATTTCAGTCCTTCTTCCTTATTTTTTTGGTGTCCACCTGATAGGTATTTGACCAGCTCACATGTTTAATTATCCTTTTAAAAGAGGGGACTCTCTTCACAGAGAATCTGGTTTTACCATATCCCCTTTGGTTTCTTTGGTAATTTGGCTGATGTAGCTAAAAAATATATTGGTATACAGCACAACAAAGGTTAAAACTTTTCTCGCTCAGGGGCAACGGCCGAGCATTACACAGACCCAAAAATGTTACCTCGGATTGATAGAGCACCCTGCATCTGGTTGTAATCAGCACTCTGCTTTAGTAAACAAACACACGATGTGCACCTTTTTGAAAGTCGAAATGAGAATCCATTTTAGTCTTTCGAATATACTTATAATTTTTTTAATTGCCGGAAACAAAGAAAGAAATATGGTACTGCCATGTTGGACTGTTTTTAAATTCCACATTTACAGATTCACAGAATTCCTTCAACTGAGTTAACCAAACTATATAGATATGTAAATGTTTGTATATTTTTACAACTAGTGCCTCAATTTCGATTGGCCAACCATCCACAGCATTTTTAAGTGTATTGCTTACAATATGTGCACCACATCCAATTCCTACAATATCTACATCGACTTCTTGTTTGAGCACATTGTTTTCTTCTCTTTTATGTACACCTGCAAAATTTGTATTGAAATTGTCATCACAATATGCAGCTAATGTTAAAATTATATTTTCAGTCGATATTTCCGATATCTAACCGTGAACAGAATAAAAATTCAGTAGTTTCACATCTACACCTTTCAATAAATGGTAAAAAGTATCTAGTAATAATAGTTGCCTCTTTTATGTGTTTTCTCTTTGAAGTGTCGTTGATAACACTTACAAAAAGAGCCTTCTGTAACTCTGATACAGACAAACGTGCCAATATATTTAAAATTATCGCTTCATATTTCGTTCCGTAACTCAAAATTTTGATTAAAAGAATTGTAATATCAATGTCGACATACAATCATATGTTTTAAAAGTTATATCATGCATTGCTGTCTGATATGCAAATATGGCCTGTTTGGCTGCAACAGTTAAATAATTTTGAATGGGATCATTTTTTTCACAATGCAATATATTTTTTACCATTTTTTCTAATATCATCATGCTGTACAAGTTTTCGTAATGGTACGAAAATATTTTACACTGTTGAGAGGAACAAATAATGGCTAGCGTAAATTCTTTCTTTTCAGTCCTGAAGAAGTAATAATTTACTATATATGATACTATATATAATGTGTAATATATGTCTGAATTGTCAATATAAATGAGTCAGATAAAATTAAATTATTATAAAAATTTTTCACCAAGTAACAAAAAACAAAATTTGTTTAATTTACTGTTTGTATTTTGAGAACGATTTCCGAAGTGGAAATTGAAACGTCAATAAACTTACATTAACCTTCAATTGTTGGCTGATTCCCACTAAAATAGTAATTGCCTTAACTATCTTTCAGGCAGAAATACTTGCTATAGGCATTAGTGTCCAAGAATGTATCAACCGAGACACCCGTAGAACAAAAGTATTTGTTTTAAGCCGCCTTAAATGCTCTAAAGTCATTTACTTGTGAGTAAAAGTTGGTTTGGGATTGTAAATAATCCCTCAAGAAGCTGGCGGACTGCAGCAAAGTAACTTTGATGTGGATGCCAGGTCACGAGGGAATTACAGGAAATGAGAAAACTGACAGCCTCACAAAAGAAGGGGCTGATACTCCATTTCAGGGTTCAGAATCCTTCTGTGAACTATCGAAAAGCCCTATCAGAGAGGAAATCTGGACCTGGAAAATCAATCAACTAAAATTATCTTGTCCAAGCAAAAAGGCGCATAAAAGTGTCGTCTTTTGCAACAAACCACCTTTCCAAAAGGCGTGAAAACATATCAAAATGGTCACTAGCCTTTTCACTTGTCACTGCCCTCTGATATATGATCTCAAAACAATGGGCAAATCAGATAGTGAAAACTGTCGTTTCAGTGACAACGAAAAATAAACGACAGAACATATACTATGCAAATGCGTAGTGTAGCAATGTTCTGCAAACGACTAAAATTCCTAGGAGAGATCAGTCTAGCGCCTCCTGAAACAGGAAACAAGTCACCTAGGAAGCTAATGAACATAAGAAGTATTGTCACACTAGTTCAACTAGATTAAGATATGCGTGAGAATTATTTGAGGACAACAGAAATAACATTGTTCTGATACATGGCGAAACGGGACCTGAAATTCTAAAATGTGAAGTAGAAATGGCACTTAAAAATTCCAAAACTGGGAAGGCAAATGGACCGGATGAGGTTCCTACCGAATTGCTAAAGCTCTTGAATGATGAATCAATAGGTATAATATTGCACTTATTTAATACAATATACAATACTGGTATTATACCTCAAGAGTGGCTGTTGTCTACATTCGTTACACTGTCAAAGAAATCTAATGCTAAAGAATGTTCAGAACATCGAACAATATCTTTAATGAGCCACCTACCAAAGATATTTCTAAAAATCATCCACAACCGAGTTTATTAAAAGTTGGAGTCAGATATTAGTAATACACAGATGGGGTTCAGAAAAGGGCTTGGTGCTCGAGAAGCTCTCTTCGGTTTGAATGTTCTCACACAAAGATGCCTAGATGTTAATCAGGAGGTACATACGTGTTTTATCGATTTTGAAAAAGCGTTTGACAGAGTACGCCATGATAAGCTTAAAGAGATTCTTGAAAGGAAGGACATAGATAATAAAGATCTGCGAATAATTCTCAATCTATATTGGAATCAGAAAGCTAACATCAAAATAGAAACTGAAACATCACAAGCAATAGAAATACGTAGAGGAGTACGACAGGGTTGCATTTTGTCACCTCTGTTATTTAATGTATATAGTGAAAGCATCTGTCAGGAAGCCCTTTTACAAGCACACGGAGGAATCGTAATTAATGGAGAGGTTGTAAATAATATTCGTTACGCGGACGACACTGTACTAGTTGCAAGAACAGTAGAAGAATTACAAAGATTACTTACAGACATAAATATTGCTTACAACAATTATGGTATAAATATCAATATTAAAAAAACCAATTATATGGTCTTCAGTAAAAACATGACACAACCAGCGTATATTAGTATAAACGGCACTCAAGCATCAAGTTACAAATACTTGGGAACTTTAATAAACGAAACTGGAGACCAAAACAGTGAAATAAAAAGACGTATCGAGATTGCCAGGGCCACCTTCATAAAGATGAAAAAATTCTTCTGCAACAGAAATATAAGCATCCCTCTACGATTAAGAATGCTGAGAGGCTATGTATTTAACACGCTATTATACGGTGTAGAGGCCTGGACCCTCAAACAGAACAACATGAAAAATATTGAAAGTTTCGAGACGTGGTGCTACCGTCGAATGCTGAAGATTAGTTGGGTTGAAAGAATAACAAACTGTGAAGTAATACGAAGAATAGGAAAAGACCCAGAGATTTTGTTAACGGTAAAGCGAAGAAAACTCGAATATTTTGGTCACCTGATGAGAGGACATAAATACGCATTACTTCAAAATATAATGCAGGGAAAAATAGAAGGAAAACGGAATCCAGGCCGTAGAAGAATGTCATGGTTGCGGAATTTGAGAGAGTGGTTTGGCTGCACCACTGATGAACTCTTTAGGTCAGCCGTAAACAAGGTCAGAATAGCCTTGATGATTTCCAATCTCCGATAGGAGTGGCACAAAAAGAAGAAGAAGATATGCGTGTAGGTCGACATGCCGTGAGGCTGTTTGACCTTAAATGACCTCACATAATCCAATCTAATCTAGCAATATAACTACTAGAGATATCTTCAAAAAATAATATCTGAATCTTTTACTAGAAGATACTGCTGGTTTTATGCATTTTTCAGTTGCATATTTTGTGGGTCAATGATAGGAAGAAGGGAAGTTTACATTAAATTATATTTCAATTCTAACACTTTTCTTATATATCTTATAATTAGTTCCTATAGTTAAATGTATTACTAATTTCAATCAGTTTGTTTGCTACAAATTGCCGCATATAATTGTTGGTGTACTTTTCGTTAAAACGTAATCAGAAATTACGAAAATCAAATAAGAAATAACGGTATATACTTTATTTGAAATATAGACCAATATCTTTAATATAAAGCCATGTTTAAACTTTGTTTTTAATCCCTAATTGGCAACATCTTTAAAACTCCCCCTAACTCGTTTCGTGAAGACGAGCAAAGCCCCAAAATTAAATCTTCTCAATCTAAACTTGTTGCCGCTAACAAGATTTTTCATTTTCTTATCGTCTGAAAGAAAATGGGTCGCCACACAATGGCTTGACGTGGTCCTGATTTTCGAAGACTCATTTATTCGCCGTGTTATTGAATCGGGGATTCCCAGTAAATTGAATACATCTTGATGTCGGCTAAGCCGAGTAACGCTCACGGATGAGATACATTTCTCGATTTTGAATCCGGGATTAAATAAAGAATCGGGGAAAGGTGCCGGTGAGGAGCAACGCCGGTGACGTGTATCGAGATGGTTAGCCATTTCGCGAGATTACGGGATAAATTAAGTGGAAAAACATTGATCTTTGTTGTTGGAATTCGTTCGTACTTTGAAATTGAGTTGTAGTCCTGCTTAGAGTTGCCAGACAGAACAAGATCCTCATTTAAGACATATTTATTCAATACATTTAAAACAAGTATTATTTTATGCGAATTTATAAATAGCGCGTTTTGTATTATATAAGAAAGGAAAGATAATATACGCATCTATTTTTATAATAAATATGTTAATTTTAAATGGATATTTTCAATTATTCTGATTCATTCTTATTAAAGAGAGTTTTTAAATTAAGTGAGCAATGGTGGTCCAAGATGATAAATGTTAATTTGGCTGTGGCCATCTTCTTACAAAATACTATAGGGAGTTTTCAGACAAACATGATGACGCATTACAAAGCAGTTATTCAAACAATAGGTAACAAGATATTCGATGTTTCAAAGAAATAACATTTGTTATTCCCCTTTTAATCTTATGCTGTTGTATCAGTATAGTAAACTTTTAGTTTTTCCGGTTTATATGGATCTGGTTACTCTTCAATACGTTTTCAATTTTACATAAGCTAAATATTTTGTTCATATGGGTTCAAGCCACAATAATTGATTGTATTGAAAATAACATTTTATAATGTTTGTTGGATGTTTTCATTTTCAATTAAAAATCGCTTACAATAAAAATTATTTAAAAAATGTGCCAAATGTATAACCAGAAGTTGTTTAGCCGTATGTTTTTCAAAACTGACAAGTAATCTACTTGACCTTAATCTTGTAGGCCATGCTTTTAGTTGAAAATATTCTGAGTGTGATATTTGTGAAGAGGAACCACCAACGCAACGATTCTTTGAAGTTAAAGATATAGTTGAAAAACTAGCCAGAAACAAATCACCCGGAATAGATAATCTCCCAGCTGAACTATATAGAGAAGGTGGCCATGATACCATTACAGCAGCATTACATTAAAGAACTATGGACACAGAAATCCCTCCCCAATAATTGGAATATTGGAATACTTTGAACCATATCCAAAAAAGAGATATCTTTGAATGCTCTAATCACAGAGAAATTACGCTTCTAAATGCAGCGTATAAAATATTTTCCACAGTACTATGTCACCGTATGGCACCATATGCAGAACAGATAGTAGGAAAATACCAGGCTGGCTTCAGAGGTGGTAAATCTACAATTCATCAGATTGCAACCCTGAAACAAATTTTGAAAACAACACTGGAATATGGCATTGATACTAATCACATATTTATAGATTACAAAGTAGCCTACGACTCTGTGAATAGAAGAGAAATGTTCAAAGCAATAAAAAAGCTAGGAATACCAAATCAATTGGTAAATTTAAGAAACCTAACTCTTGAAACAGTTAAATGTAGAGTACGAAGTCAGAGGGAACTGTCTAAACCTTTTAAAACAAATAATTGGTTGCGCCAGGGAAACAGGGTAATACTTATGTCACAAATCATAATCACTGGTTTATTATATCGCTGTTGCGCGTGAAAAGGGGGACAAGTCATAAAATGTGAAAACGAGAAAAACACTATTTAAAATTTTACAAAAAAATGATGTTTTTTTTACAGATGTTTTGAATGATAATCTACTTGAAATTTGTTTTTACATGTACTTTTCCTACATGGATTAAGATTTTTTTGCTGAGTATTTGGGAAAAAAATATGTTTAAAACGATATTTGTTTGACTTACCTCGTTTTTCACAAATACTCACATGACTTACCCCTTTGTAGTTGAACATAATAACGATAACACAGGATAGTGGAAAATTTTATTACGTTAATACAAGCTTACTTAAGTGCTACATATTATATTTATGTACTAAAAACATTAAACATAAATTACTTATGCATACAAATCTAGCTACAAGATACTTCAAACATTTAATCGTCGTCAGAAGTTGATGAATCCGGGAGCACATCAGCTAAGTCTTTATCTGTGGGTAGATTTTTGTAAAAGTCCCACAGTGATTCTGATATATACGGCAGTAAGTCCATCAGGTGCTTTTTCTTTTCTATCGTTATCGGCACAGACTTGTTATATGCCTCCTTGGGTAATAAATTTATAGCCGCTTTCCCCTCTTTTCTAAATCTACGGTCTTAAAAGGTTCTTCTTTGTCAAAGGACAACTTGTATTGAAACTGGTTAGATTTTTCATACCGTAACCAACGAAATTGTCTCCAGTTTATCTTGTTATTTTGAGTATCAGTTTTGCGGTCAACTAATACAGAATTAAATAAGCCACCAAAATTAAGAAACGCAGAGCGCTGCATTTCTGTAACTAAAAATTGACGTTTCCTCCCTATTTGCCGAATTAGTTGAGCCCAATCATGTGGATGTTCTATTTGACTACTAAATTTTTTCTTCTCTTTTTCTATTAAACTATAATCCGTATCGCACTCCATATGTGTATGGCCTGGTATTAAAAACTTGTGTTCAATAATTTTTAAATTTGCAGAGCATTGTAAAGCAGTTAAACAAGCTGCTGTTATGAACCTGTTCTTATTCTGGCCATGACAGCAGTCTGAATACATTATTACGTGTTCAACTTTAGGATCTAAATCTTTTGTTAGGTATTGATATAGGCAGGAACTAATTTCATTTCCGCCCCGTTTTGCTAAAGATTCATGCCATAAATAGCAGTGGGCTTGTGAGTTATCACAGTCGTGAACTGTAAGATTAAATGTCCACAATTGCCTCTTGTAAAACGACTCAGCACTTTGGAGGTCTGGTGTTGGCAGGCATTGCTGGAGATCAAAAGTAATAGTTTTCATTTTAGCATTATCCTTAGTCAGAAATTTATCGTCTTCTTTGTTTTTATATCCTTGATCAGCTTGTAAATGGTGTTCGTTTAACTCTTCTTTTAGTAGTTTTATTTCATCCTCATTCTTGCACATAGTAATTTTCATTTTTAATTTGTCACATTTACCGCATGTGTCTTTCTTAGGTTTCTTTATAATGATGTTAAGGCTGTGAAATATGTTTTCGTACATTTTACGATTAATAAAATTATCTGGGTAAATCTTCTTGTAAGCTTCATAAATAGCAGTGAGTGTGTAGTTTGAAGGTAAATATTTCCTCGATGACTGCCTTCTTGTATAGTGACTTTCATATAAGGGGATAGATAAAATGTGATCCCTTGCCCTTATTTTTTCATCATCTGATACCTTCTTCCGATTTTCATGATATCCTCGTTGGTCTAATGTCATTACGCCTGATATTTGAGAACATTTTTTCGCTACTATAACTTCTATGAATTTCTTACTAATATTATAAGTTTTCATAAAACAGTCCTTGCAAGCAACAGAACGAACGCCATGAAGAGGGAAATGATAAATTATGGTATGCTGTCGGTACCGTTGTTTGCTTGGGTCAGCACACCTAATTCGCATAGAACTCTTCTCTTTAACATCCATGGGAGCAGCTATATATTCTAACCTACGATTGTAGCTTCCCATTTCCCAGAATTCTTTAAAAAGTTGCAAGCGAAATTCGTCCTTTATTTTTTCCTTGCACTTACTTCTACATAATTTCAGTTCTTGCATAGTTTTTTCTTTAATCTCTTTTCCAGTTCTTGTAACATATGCCTTACCAAAATTTCGTTTTTCTCGTCTCTCTTGTCTCATTTTTCTCATTTCTTTGTTCGTGCGTTTTTTAACTTTCTCGTGGACTTGCCCGTCTAAGTTATATTTGTCTACTGCAGTATTATTTATATCTTCTTCTGAATTGGGTCTTCTTTTTTTTCTTTCTACTATATCGCTGTCCGCGGCAAAGCTATCATATTTTTCATCCTTCGCAGGGACAAAATTTGGATCTGCAATACTATCATCTGATGAAAAATCTAATAGATCCTGAATTTCATCTGGAAGTGATGCAGCAACGCTACTGGCGTAGGACATCTCAGACTCATCTCGGGCATGTTACTCTAAAATGCAACAAAAATAAAATTAGCTAATACAATTTTTATTAGCAAACAACAAAAGAACGACACTAAATGCGCATTTTGTTTTTGTTCATATAATTTCTTCCATAGTTTGTATTACGTGTACCCACTTTTAATAAAATTATTTATTACTTACCAGAAGGAAAGGTTTTCTGCATTGGTATAATCCCTTCCAAGTAATTGTCAGCATTTGTACATCTTTTATTGCAATTTTCTAATACAGTTTCCTTATCTGAACAATATATACGAACATTCTCTTGTTCATCTGTAAAACAATATCTCATTTATTTTATTTATTCTGTGTACACATTATACATACAGAAACAACTGGATAATTTTAGATTACAGTAAAAATACTCTACCACTACCAGTGGAAAATAAATTATGATTTTACTTACCATCGGCATTTAGCATATATAGAATTTGTTTTCCTCTAGACATTTTTTAATTTTCACTTATTATATTGGTATTACTAACTAATTTAAACAAATATTTTTATTTTGCAATAATAATCACAACTATGAGTCGTTTTGCATACTAATTTATAGGTTATGTGTGTTAAGTTGGTTGCTCGTTACATTAAAAGCTAACCGTGAATAAGGGGGCAAGTCAAGTTGTCTCATTATTCACTAAGAGAAATACTGATATGGGCAGTGCCAAAAGGAATATGTTAACATATCCCTTTTTACACTAAACTTTATGTACTATTTTGTAAGTGCCTCTTTTGGAACAATCAAATTTACATACAAATTCAGCTACATTGACTAGTCCCCTTTTACACACAATTAAAACATACTTTTTTCATCCTATATTTGAGTTAATCCCGTTTTCATTAAAAATTGACTTGTCCCCTTTTTCACGCCCAACAGCGATATAATAAATCATTGCAACTCCTGGCCTATGCTGATAATATTAATATTGTTGGGAGAACGGAAAACGCTGTACGAGAGGCGTATGTAGCAATAAAAGAGTCAGCTATAAAAAGAGGTTTAATAATAAAAGCCCACAAAATTAAGTACATGAAAATAGGCACGCAACCACATATCCTACAACCACTAGTTATAGAAAACGACGTCATCGAAGCAGTGAACAAATTTGTATACCTGGAAACTCTCCTTAACAATGAAAATACATAATATTATTGCAGAGATAAACCGCAGAATTTGCACGACCAACAGATGCTATTTTGGGCTCAATCTCCTCCTTAAATCCACAACTATATCGAGAAATAGGGTAAGACTGGGAGAGACGGGCTACTTTTTTCTCACACAGATTTCTTAAAAATTTGACTATTGTATGATACGATTTTTGAAAAAGAATACTTAATATAGTTCATATATTTATTGTGCAAAATAAAAACATATAATTTGAGAAATATAAAAGTTATAGAAATTAACATAAATACGTACCAATACGTAGGTACAAATTGGCAATTGCTATTGGTAGAGTTGGGCTAATTTGAAACAAAAAATAATGATGTTAACCTATTTATTTTTACTAGCAATTTTTCCACACGAATCACAAACATTTTCAAATTTTGTACAGTTGTTATGGCACCAGTGTTTGCAAATCAAACATTGAACCCAGTCATTTTTTCTGGATGTTTGGCTGTAATCTTCACCACAACCAATACACTCATTTTCATTAAATTCTCCTTCGTCTTCGCTGTCGTCTAAAACTGACACATCTGCATTCATATCATCACCAGACGAATCTAACTCATACTTTTTACATTGACGCCTTTTGTTTTGCTGCTTTGGAACTGTCTTCTTTTTTGATTCTTGTTTCTTTAACTTTTTTTTTTTAATTTCGTCTGCAGAATTAAGAATTTCCGCCACTCTTCTTGCTCCGCCCCTTACACTCGTTTTTGCAGCATCAATTTTAGATACAGGCGATAACGTGTCCAATACTTTTCCAAGGTGTTACATTTGAATCTTCAACATTAGACGTACCACCTGCAGATTCTTCATCAACGACTAGAGTAATACCTGCATGTGAAGGACCTGGTTGATCTAAAATATTTAGATCTATTTCTGCATTACTTTGTTCTTCTACTACAGCTGAGGAGCTCTGATTTGTGGATAAAAAAAGCGTGCTCCGGAATTTTGTCGGGATCAAACGGTACAATTCCTGTGGCAACAAATTCAGTTGTTCCATTTTTCACCGTTGCTGAGATATCCACGTATTTCCTAACAACTCACCAAACTTGTAACGTATAATTTTTCTTGTTGGGTTATTTCTGATATAGTTTTGACATCTCGAGTAAAAATTAGCCTTTGAAGATTTGAAAAAAGCTCGCTCCAACGGCTGCAGAAAATGTGTGATATGACTGGGTAAGCACAACTTTGAGGCTTTCGAGAAATAAATAGATTTTTAAGCCAATGTAAAAAAATATCTGCATTTACGTAGGTCGATTTTTCGGACATTACAAACATAGCTTCAGGTGGCATTCCAGCCGCGTATTCTTCTTTTCTATTTTTTCCTTTAAACATAGAATACGGAGATAAAAATATGCATTTTGCAGTATTGCAGCAGCATTGCAGCAGCTTATCACAGAAATCCTTTCTCCTTTCTCTCCTGATGTAATAACAGGGACATTCTGGGATCTTTTAGACGTAAGTACATGTCCAGGCCTGTTATTTTACTGCAAACCTGTCTCGTCTACGTTGAAAATATGCCCCGGCTTATTTATTAGTTGACTATTGGTTAAAATACTTTGCAGCAGATCGAAGTACTGTTTAACTGCCTCCTGCTTTAATCCTTTTGCCCTGTCCAAAGAAACTCCTTCACTTTTTTGCACTGACATGTCTGAATGACGCCGTAAAAAAGACTACAACCAGTCAAAACCAGCTTTATTGTTGTTTCTATTGAATTTGTGACTTGCATTAAATTTTTCTGCTAATTCAAACGCCACAGTTCATACATGGTCACGAGCGGGTGCAAAACCATACTTTTGCAATTTCTTAATATGCAGCACTAATTTTATCTATATCTCATCCCCAAGAGTTGAAGAAGGTCCAAGACGATTGTGTGTTTTTAGATCATTATTTTTCATTCTTCTCTGTACGCTACTTCGAGATATGTCATAAGCTAATGCAGCTCGATTTAGTCCCAAGCGATTTTCTCTGATAGCTGCAGCCGCATTTTGTAGTGCTTGTTTGCTCCATTTACCTCTTTCAACAGTAGATTTCCGCTTATAATATGAAGGCATACTGTAACCTGTAACAATATAGAAATTAATTAATAATACTTATTATTAAAAAAATTGTTGAATAATACAAACCCAATACTTATTATTAGCCCATCTATACCGATACACTGTGGCCCGTCTATCCCAAAGGTTCGGTAGAGACGGGCCACGCCATCGAACACACAGTTTAAATTTTATAAGGGTATTTTAGGTTAGGTTCAGTTGTTTAATCTCAATATAACAGACCTGGACTCTAACAAAAAATAATAAAATAATGTTTCGAAAGAAAAGTACTAAGGCAAATCTATGGAGCAGTTAATGACAATGGAGCGTGGAGAAGACGATCCAATTTAGAACTTTATAAAATATACTAGGAACCTGATATCGTAAAACATATTAAGATAGGACGTCTGAGGTGGATAGGACATGTAATGCCCATGGAACAAAATTACCGAGCTAGAAAAACGCTCCTTGATAGACCCATTGGTCAGAAAAGAAGAGAAAGACCCAGAACAAGGTTCCTGGATAACATCAAAGAAGATATGAGAAATATGGAAATACGTGTTTAGAGGAGAAAGGCGATGGATAGGGACGACTGGAGAGAAATTCTTGAGGAGGCTAGGACCCACACACGGTTGTAAAGCCAGAACGATGATGATGATATTTGTGACCTTAGTATGATATCACATTTGGATTATTTTGTATATTTTTGTATTTGTATTTGTATATTTGTTTGTGTATTATGCTTTAATGTATTGTGTCTCTATGTATTGTTTGTTATATATGTATTAGAGAGACATCTATAAGTTTAAAGTGAGATAGTGCGCAAGAGTTGGCTGTATACCATAGTTGTTAAAATACTTTTGTATTAAAATGAAGTGACCACTGAGTCCTTTAGATCAGATATTCGTATTAGCTTAAAACGGAAGACTTATAATCAGTGTCTGCTTTCGGCTCTAACGTATGGAGCAGAACACTAAACTTTACCAGAAAAGTAATAAATGAAATACGTAATAAGTGGAACAGAGATTTCCTCAGAGTATTCCTCAGAGATAAAGTTTTAAATCAAATTTTTAGGAGAAAATCTGGTGTTACGGACGCTTTTAATATAATTAAAACGCTGAAATGAAGCTGGGCAAGCCATGTTACCAAAGTCAGAGATGAAAGATGAATCACGAAAATTTGAGAATGGAGACCTAGACACAATGTTTATCGTAATGAAGAACGTCCTGCAATAAGCTGGTTAGATATCAAGCGCATCCAGCAGCCCTTGATCGTTCACTCAAAATGTCGCTTTTAAAGGTTTTATATATCTTATGGGTAGCGGGTAGGTACTTTTCACGATCCCAGTGGAAACAGACCTACTTCAGGGATTAGCGACCCTGTCCACGCTAGCTCATGATATTCCACCATCTTACACCGTGGAATCTCATGTCCCAGAGCCTTTATCCTACACCCTCCATATTTATCCCTCCTAGTCCTCAACTCTGGTGAAGAGCAGCAGAGATCACCAGTACCTACGCAAGGCGCAAAAGAAATGATCTTGGACCGGCTTGTTATTGGAATTCCACAGGGATGACTAGGACAGTTTGAATGGCTGCGGTGTTGAAAGTAACGGGATACTACAACACTACCTTTTCTCCAGGATAACTCATCTCATTATGGCAGAACAAAACAAAACTCAGATGGCCCTCAGTCCCGGGCAGGCCTTAGATGGTCAGAGGGTGCGAGGAATCTCCCGGTGCCAAATAGATGATATTCAACGAATTTCAACATGGAATGTTAATAGTCTTTACGAACCAGGAAAACTACACAACCTTATAGAGGAAATGAATCGGCTGAAAATAAATATAATGGGAGTCAGTGAAGTCCGATGGTCTGGATCTGGACAGTTTACGAAAGATAAGATTACTATGTACTACTCTTGTAGTGACCCAACAGATAGACATCACCGACATGGAGTGGCTATTGCTCTTGAGAGGAAGACCAGTAAATCGGTGACAGATTTTGTACCAATTTCCGAATGAGTCATGTTGATCAAAATGACAGGCAAACCAGTAAACATAAATGTGTCACAAGCATATGCACCAACAGCAGATAAGTCAGAAGAAGAAATAACTAAGTTCTATAAAGATCTGGGAAAAGCAATAAGACGAACAAAGAAAGAGGACATAAACATAATAATGGGCGACTTTAACGCCAAGGTGGGTAAAGGAAGATATGACGAATAATTGGAGAGTACGGCCTTGGAGTTAGAAATGAAAGAGGCGACCTGCTGTGTGAATTCTGCCAGGAGACGGTTTTGTCGTCATGAACACATAGTTTCAGCTCCCACCTCGTAAGTTATATACTTGGAGATCACCAGGAGACCGTCCAAATCGAATAATTAGAAACCAAATTGATTACGTTTTAATAAACAGAAGATTTCGTAACGCTATCAAAAGAATCGCAGCATATCCAGGTGCTGATATTGCATCTGATCATAATCTGCTAATAGCAGATGTGAGGTTAAAACTAGCAAAAATTAAGAGAACAAATACAAATACCAGCACACCTATAAATACAAGAGAACTGATGAGAGACGAAAATCTGAAGAAGAGTTATGCGAATCAAATTAATGAAAGAATGCGAATAATAGAACAAAATGATGATATCGAAGAGATGGTCAATGATATTAAAGGAACGATTCTGGCAGTAAACAGGGAAGTTAAAACACAGATCAGAAAGAGAAAGCATAACGAATGGATGGCGGACGAAATTATGGATCTAATGGAAAAGCGAAGGCAACATAAACAACAACGTAATCAAGACAACTACAAACAGATACACAAATAAATCCGTCAGAAAATTAAGAAAGCAAAAGAACGTTGGATGGTGGAAAGGTGCAACGAAATAGAACAATGCAGGAAAAAGGAGATAGTTTTGGACTACATAAGAAGATCAAAGAAATATCGAATACGCACAAAAGCCATCACATAACAAGAATACGCAACGACAGAAACGAATACATAGAGTCAGAAGAGGAGATAGCAATGGCGTGGAAAGAATACGCAGAAAGCCTTTTTAGTGACGAAAGACCAACACAACCAACGCTCAAACTTCTTTCCAAAAACTTATCAGGGCCATCAATAATGCGAAGTGAAATAGAATATGCAGTTAGAACCACAAAGATGCATAAAGCAACAAGTGCAGATGAAATTAATATAGAAGCAATAAAACTACTAGACGAGGAGAATATCGAAATCTTGGTAAGGCTGTTCAATAGAATTTATGATACTGGTTACATATGTATGCAACTGAGAGGCGAGAGAAAGCGAGAATGGCTGCAGTCATCCTTTGTGATGATCCCAAAAACAACTAATGCCACAAAATGCAATCAACACCGCTTAATCAGTTTAATGAGTCACTTGTTGAAACTCTTCCTTAGGATATTACACTCAAGAATGTACAAGATACTAGTAGAACTTAGGGGGTCAACACAATTCGGTTTTAAGGGAGGACTAGGAATAAGAGAGGCAATTTTATGTTTGAACACCTTAATACAAAACTGATTAGATCAACGAAAAGATGTCTACCTCACCTTCATCGACTTCTTCTTCTTCTTCTTCTTCGTCTAGCCATTTACGTCCACATCTGAACATAAGCCTCTTCAAGTCTTCCTTTCCATTGTTTTTTATTGTACGCTACTTGTAGCCAATTTTTCCCGGCAGTCCTTTTCAGATCATCTGTCCATCTCATAGGAGGTCTGCCTCTGGATCTTTTGTGTTGGTATGGTCTCCAGGTTAAAATTGATCTGTGCCATTTGTTTAGATCGCTCCTAGCTACATGTCCAGCGTATTCCCATTTCAGCTTTAATGCTTTTTGCACCACATCGGTGACTTTGGTTTTCTGTCTTATCCATGTATTTGTTTTCTTGTCCTTAAGTGATATACCTAGCATTGCTCTTTTCATCGCGTGTTGAGTGACTCTAAGTATATTCATATTCTTTTTTGTGATTGTCCATGTTTGTGCCGCATAAGTTAATATCGGAATAATGCATGCATCAAAAACTTTAGATCTAAGATGTAATTGAATTTGTTGATTTCTGAGTATATAGTTCAGTTTACCGAATGCTGCCCAAGCTAACTTTCTTCTTCTTTTTATTTCTTCAGTCTGAATTTCCCCTATTTAGGATTATTTTTTGTCCCAAGTATATATATTCTTCAACTTTTTCTATAACTTTATCGTTTATTATTGTCACGGTGTCTTCGGAGTGCATGACTTTTGTTTTGTTTAAATTCATTTTCAGTCCTATTTTAGAAGATTCGGTATGAAGTTCTACAAGCATGGTTTGCATTTCTTGAAGGCCAGTAGCTATCAGGATTCTTCATCGACTACGAGAAGGCATTTGACAATGTTAAACATGATATCATGATGGAACTACTACATAGGGCCAACATTGACCAGAAGGAGATCAGAATTATTCAGAATCTATACTGGAACCAAATGGCAAAGGTGAGGACTGATCAAGACCAATATACGGATGAATTTGAAATCCGCAAAGGTGTGCGCCAAGGCTGCATACTCTCTACGATGCTTTTTAATTTATATGTTGAAAATATATTTGCGGAAGCATTAGAAGATACGGAATTAGGCATTAAGGTGAACGGCATACCAATTAGCAACCTACGCTATGCGGACGACACAGTGATTATAACTGATAATTTGGAAGATCAGCAGTTATTGCTTGATAGGGTGAATAGCATAGGTAAAAAATATGGCCTCAAAATCAACATTTTAAAAACGAAATATATGGTCATTAGCAGAAACCCTCCAGAAAATCCGATAATATGCATAGGTGACAATCGTATAAATCGCGTGAAAACTTTTAAATACCTTGGCACCACAATCAATGACCAATCGGATCCACAACACGAGATAAAAACCCGAATACAAATGGCAAGACAAGTTTTTGTGAAATTCAGACCGCTCCTATGTAATCAACACCTAAACTTCGAAATACGCTACAGAATGGTCAAGTGCTACATATGGTCCATCTTGCTTTATGGCATGGAAACGTGGACTTTGAAAAAAACATCTATCAACAAACTTGAAGCATTTGAAATGTGGTCATTGAGAAGAATGATGCGCATACCTTGGGTGGATAGAGTTCGAAATGATGACGTCCTTATTAGAGCCGGCGTGGAAACAGAACTCTTTGAATTAATTAAAAAACGCAAGATTGGTTACCTTGGGCACATATTGAGAGGAGCAAAATATGAAATACCACAGTTAATCCTACAAGGGAAGACCGAAGGTAGGAGAGGAGCCGGCCGCAAACAATTATCCTGGTTAAGGAATATTAAAGAATGGACAGGAATACACAATATAGGTGAGCTGTGTCACGCCGCCAAGAACAGAATTCTTGTAATGAGATAGTCGCTTACGCACTTTGGTGTATGGCATGTTAAGAAGAAGAAGATATATATTATTTTAATTTTTGAGAGTTAACATATTCTTTGAATGAATATATACCTACGCATGACTTAAGTTTTTTTTTTCAATAAATCTAAAAAAATAATGTCGAAAACGGTTCACGATTCTTTAACGATCTATAATTGTAGTATAAATATTAGGTTTATCAGTACATATAATATTTAATTTTAGTTAGTTTTTAATGCTATTTAATAGATTTTTAAATGTATTTGTTGGAAAGTATAAGTGACTGTGATGTAAAATATTAAATCTTCTAGCAAAATCTGCTATCGCTTTTGTTATTCGAACATTTCAATGTTCAACATTCAAAACAACAAACACATTGAGATCTATTTTGTCCAAAACCAAATCTAACAATGAACAAGAAAGGAAAAAGAATTGCATTTATAAAATACCTTGTGACTACGATCAGTTTTATTTAGGTGAAACATCAAGGCCATTAAATGTAAATAAAAGAATAAGTGAACATCAATTTTATATTAAAAATAGAGAATTTGATAGATCTCAAATATGTAAACACGCATGGAATAATAAACATAGGGTTCAATGGAATGATTCAAATATAGTCCTAAAAGAAACGGATGGTAAAAAGAGAAAAATCAAAGATGCGGCTCTAATTATGCTAATGAGACCAATTGTGTCGCAAATTCGTCGGCAGAATTTAGTAGGATATGGTTACCTATATTGAAAGAGGAAGTCATTAAAAAGAAAATACCAGTATTAGTAAGTCAATAACATATAGAGGATACATCACTTATGTTTTTTAAATAATAAACATATAAAATCAGAATTTGGTATTTATTGAAGGTAAACTAAATGCACGACCAAATACTTACCATGTCGGGATAGTATTATAAGGTTTTTTCCTGGTTTTTCTTAATAATTTACTATGGAATCACTAACAGGAGAATTTTACTGTCATCATGGCATGTATTTGTCTTTTTAAAGACGAATTACATGCTTTGATTATTTCTGACAGATATTCTTAAGTTTAAGTTTATTTTATGTAATCAAATGAACTATCTTATAATGTATGTCTGACTGTATGTCTGAATTGTCAATATAAATTTTTCACTATGTAATAAAAAAAAAATTGTTTAATTTACTAATGTTTGTATTTTGAGAACGATTTCCGAAGTGGAAATTGAAACGTCAATAAACGTACTTTAACCTTTAATTGTGGCTTATTCTCATTTACCTAGTAATTACTTTAAAATGCCACAAGAAAATAGCTTCAGAACAATATCAAAACTTTCAGTAAGTAATTATCTGTTGTACATACATTGTTCTATTTTGTGGTGCATTTCTGTCTCTATAACTTATATACCTAAAAATCATTTCATACTGTATTTTCTCTCTCGAAAAATAAAGTATCAAATTCTAATCAAATTTCTTTTTTACAGACTACGGTAAAAATTGTGAAGGGACGCGAGGTAACTACCGAGTAAGGGCAGTGGACTTCTGGGATCGCGCTGGCGAATTTTCCCAAATTATGCCCTATCCCTAAGTAGGACATAAACTGAAGGTAGGAGCGTTTATGTGCAATTTTAGAGCAAGCCTGATGCATCTTATTAAATGTCGTTTGGTCCAATATTGTTTCCCTAAGAAGCCATAAACAGGGGCGAGAGTACAGCCATAAACATAAGATTGCAGTGTTAATAACTCTGATGTTTAATTTCTAAATTACGGAAGACTTTTATAGCACAGGGGTTGTTTATACACGATGTCTCACAGTGATGAATCAATATTAGAACATTTTCAGTTCACATCCACACGCTTATCGGGTACAGTTGAGTTTGGGTAAGATGCTTTAATCTTGGTGATGTTGAATTTTTATTTTTTTGTGATAGTTTTTAAGAAATGGTGGTCACTACTAGGTGATGTTTACTCTCATTTAATTTTGTTTTTCTCATGTTTATTTATGTATGTTACGACGCTGAAAAAAACCGTTTACGATTTTTTACTTATTGTGTTCCGACACAACTAACTATTTCCTTTCATTGTCGTTTAAATTGTGTTCACCATATTACCTTGTTTTCCTGGATGCTTAGGTTTGTAATGAATGTATAATGGCAACACAAATACATTTTCCTTCGAGAGTGGTATTAGGCAAGGAGATACCATCTCTCCTAAGCTATTCACCGCTTTGTTGCAGAGTGCTATGAGAAACAATAATTGAGAGAATATTGAAGACAACATAAATGGAGAGTTTCTGAACAACTTGAGATTTGCAGACGACATAGTCCTTATTGCAGACAAGGTAGATCATGCCTGTCGGCTTCTTTAAGACCTTCGGAGCTTGTGTACACGAGTTGGACTTAAAATTAATTTTTCCAAAACACAATATATGACCAACCTTGTACTGGCGAAAAACATCTCAACTAACGGCACGCAAATTGAACAGGTGTATAGCTATAAATATCGGGACCACGAGATTAAATTAGCAGGAGATAATCAAACAATGGAGCTAAACAGGAGAATAGGACTAACATGTTTTTAGATCAGATATTCCCATGTGCTTGAAAAGGAAGGGCTTTGATCAATGTCTACTCCCAGTTCTAATGTATGAAGCAGAAACATTGACCCTTACCAGAAAAGTAATTAATAAAATACAAGTGGCACAGAGAGCGACGGAAAGGTCAACGCTGAATGTATCCCTCAGAGACAGAGTAGTTAGGAGAAAAACTGGTGTTACTGACGCAGTTCAAAGGACTACAACATTGAAATGGAACTAGGCGGAGCATATTGCCAGATTAAAAGATGGAAAATGGACGAAGAAAATTCTGGAATGGAAACCTAGACACGATACTTATCGTAATCGAGGACGTCCTTCAACAAGGTGGTCAGATGACATCAAGCGCATTCAGCACAACTGGATTCAGGGTACTGAAAATGCTTTCAGATGCAAGAATGTATTGGATTTTTTTACGGGAGGCCTATGTCCAGCAGTGGACTCAAAACGGATGATGATGATTGGTTCGTAATATTTAATCTTGCAGATTTCATGTTCCGTAAATCCTTATCCTTTTATTAAACTTTAATCGATGTCTCTTATAACAAGAATTGTAGATGTGTCTCTGCGGTACGTGCTCATGTAACAAAAATATGGAATTGGCTGATGTAATGGACAATGTAACAAAAATATATAGGAAAATTAAAAATGAAAAATGATTTAAGAAATGTGCTCACAACACAAAATATGTGAGACTTAATGCAACTAGGCTTTTAGGAGAATTACCACTTGACACTCAAAGAAGTATTTTGCCCATTTGTATTCCTGTAAAAAAAGTTAAGGGTATGCAAAAAAAAAAACTAGAAAAAATAACTTTGTGGGCGCCAGGAAAGTATCAACGTTATTTCCCAAGGCACGTTGTATTGCTGTAAACGCTGTCTTAATTAATTTCTGAAAATGAAAAAGGTACTAATAAAACATATATTATTATGTAAAAAGACATTTAATCCATGGTTCGGTATAGTAAATATATAGTTATCAATTGAATTTTATCTGTTACCCTTTTCCCTTTACCTTTACAGTTTAAACCTAACATTTGAATGTAATGGAATCCCTATGAAAAAAAAAATCGTATCGTCTAATCTGGAAAATAAAATCTACTCCTTTACTAGAAAGAAGTATAGTATAGAAGTCCTACGACCAATTCCGGGCCTATGGTATAGACGCTACTGAAAGAGATCTCAACCAACCCAATTCTGGTAAACTAAACAGACTAAATTCTGAGGAACGAAAACCAAACCCCAACGTAAAAAAGTCATGTCTCTTGTGACTTCTAGTCTACCATATGACTTCCTGAGGGATTTTACAGTGAGTATGTTTGTGTGGAAATTGTGAGGTGGCTAAAAGAATAGACCGGACTATTTTCTGTTTTCGTTATGGATGAAAGAAGATAGTGAAAACCAAGGTTTTTGAATCTTGTATAAAGATAAACATTTGGACAAAACGTTGATTTAGTGGAATAAAAACGTTGATGGTTTGTGAAATTTGCTGGGACCTTGGATAGATTGAAACAATTATCTGTCTAAATATAAAGCTTTGACTTACCGAGTAAATTATGGATTTCACCAAGAAAAAACAAACCAAAATAACGCTTGTTCCTTTCTAATAAAAATAAAATAACATTTTCTCTAAACTTAATACTTCTTCTTAACTAAAAATAAAGTCTTGAAAAACTTGATTACATGAATTAATCGGCCATCTCTGTTGACTATTTTTCTAGAAGTGACGATTCAGCCCAGAGCTGTTACGAACATTTCGTTTCGTGCATGCCTCTACCAGCTTTAACAATTTGAAATACCTTTGTAGGGAATAGGGAATTCCAAGTCTTTAAATAGGTAATATGGATTGCCTAGAGAGTGGTAGAAGTCAGTGAAGTAAACGGACTGTCCCTAAACACAAAAAATAGACAACTTATGGTAATTACAAAAGCCCAACAGAGCCAAGAGAACCCTCTTCTTCCTATGCCGTCCCCATTAACGGAGGTTGGCGACCGCATTTTTAAAAGCTTCTCTGTCTTTTGCAACGTGGAATAATTCGTCTACAGTCATGTTTGTCCAGTCTCGAATATTTCGCAGCCATGACTTCCTCTTTCTACCTATTCCCTTTTGCCATCGACTCTACCCTGCATGATGACCTGCAGAAGACTATATTTATTATTTCTTAGTATGTCTCCAAGGTATGCAGTCTTGCGTACTTTTATCGTTCTCAACAATTTTTTGACTGGACCCATTCTTCTCAGCATTTCCTCATTGGTGACTCTGGCAGTCCATGGGATTCTCAACATTCTCCGGTATAATCAAAGTTCAAAGGCTTCAATCTTTTTAACTATTTGCGCTTTTAGTGTCCATGTTTCTACCCCGTACAATAGTTGCGACTAGACGTAACATTTAACAAACCTCAGTCTCAGCGCAATATTCAGATTTTTGTCACAGAACAATTGTTTGAATTTTAAGAACGCTGCCGTGCCATTTCTATTCGTACCCGGATCTCTTGGTCTGGATCTAATTCTGTGTTGATGTAAGCTCGTAGATATTTATATTTTGTCACTCTCTCTATTTGCTGTCCACCAAGAGTTAGTTGTTCATTATTTATTGGACTCCTTGATACTATCATAAATTTGGTCTTATCTCTGTTGATGTCAAGTCCCATTTGAATGCATATGACCTGTGAGTACACGTTAAAAAGCGTCAAAGACAAGACGCATCCTTGCCTAACCCCTCTCGCAATCGGTATATTATCTGTTTCTATTTGTAGGTATTGTTTTTCTTCACCTATATCTTGTTCATTTTCTCTCTCGTCATGGAAAAGATGGATTATATATTGTTCCCATACTTCCTTTATTTTGCTCTGTTCAGTAAGTATTTCTCCATTATTATCTCTTGTTATGAGTGTTCTTCTTTGTCTGGTGTTGCCTGTAAGTTCTTTAATTTTTTTATGTAAGTTTGAGGTGTCATGTTTGTTGCTGAGTTCTTCCAATTCCTGGCATTCTTTGTTCATCCATTCCTCCTTAGCCGTTCTGATTTCATATTTGATTTTATTCTTGATGGTTTTATATTTATTTTCATCTTTATTTTTGTATTTTCTTTTTTCAGTTATTAACTCAACTATTTCCGGTGTCATCCAGTCTTTTTTAGTTATTTTCTCTTCTTCGCCTAGGACCTCCTTTCCCGCTTTTAGTATGGCCTTTTTCATATCTGCCCATTCAACGCTTCCTTCAGTTAATTTATTTATCTCTGCGTTTAGTTGCTGTTGGCAGTTGTCGTCTTTTAGGTTTTTGATGTTAATTTTGGTGGTTTTAACTTTTTTCTCCGGTTTCCTGAGTTTAATGTTGACGTTTGCTAATAATAGATTATGATCCGTATCTGCACCTGCGCTTGGATAGGTTTTTGCACTTTGTATTCCATTACGAAACCTTTTGTTAATCGTTACAAAATCTATTTGGTTTCTGATTATATTGTTGGTGTTATCTTTTGGAGAAGTCCACGTGTATAATCTTCGTAGGGGTAGGTCGTAGTATGTATTTGTTACGACTAATTCTTTCTCCTGGCAGTACTGGACTAGTCTGTCTCCTCTTTCGTTTCTTTTACCTAACCCAAAATTTCCTACTATATTTCCAGTTTTTCCTCGACCGACTTTAGCATTAAAGTCGCTCATAATTATTTTTACCTCCTGCTTCTTTATGTTTTTTGTTAACAGTTCTAAGTCCGCGTAGAATTTTTCGACCTCAGCATCGTTGCTATCAGATGTTGGAGCATACACTTGGATTAGATTTATGTTTAGAGGTTTGGCTTTCAGCTGAAGTAGCATCATACGTTCGTTAAAGGGAATGAAATTTGTCACAAACTCTTTTAAGTTATTGTTGATAATAATACCAACACCATGGCTGTGTTCTCCAGTGCTTTTGCCTGAGTAGAAAATAGTATTATTATCCTTGGTGTAGTTTCCAGACTTTGGCCATCGGACTTGTGAAAGGCCCAATACTTGTATGTCTAATCTCTCCATTTCTAACATGACTGTTGTTAATTTTCCTGCTTCATAAAGTGTTCTTATATTCCACGTTGCTATGCGTTTTAAATCGCTTACACTAAATTTGTTTCTCCACCCGGGGATTCTTCGCACCCCTGTCCCATTAAAGGGATGCCGGGCACTCGGGGCCACTGTTTGATTTACTTCCAAGAGAACCACGGAGAACAAATTAAAAAAGTTGAAAAATATAAATATCTGGGTACAATAATTAACAAAAATAATGAGTACACAGAAGAGATTAAGGCAAGCATGGGACAGGCAAGAAATTCTTTCAACAAACTGAAAAAAGTATTCTGCAACAGCGACATTTCAATTTCTTTAAAGAAAAGACTGCTGAGATGCTACGTGTTCTCCGTATTATTTTATGGGTTGGAGGCTTGGATATTAAAGAAAGATGTTTTGGACAGCTTTCGAGTTAATTGCATACAGAAAAATTTTAAGAATAAGTTGGGTGGATAAAGTCACGAATGTGGAGGTGTTGAGAAGAATGGGAAAAGATAAAGAGGTTTTAAATACAATGAAAGTCAGAAAACTGCAATATCTGGGACTTGCCATAAGGGGCGAGCATTATAACTTGTTGCAATTAATAATGCAAGGAAGAATACAGGACAGAAGGAAGGAAGGAAGGAAGGAAGAAGACGCATCTCCTGGTTAAACAATTTAAGAGATTTGTTTAACTGCACTTCTGCCCCTTTAGAGCAGCGGTATCGAAAGTGCAAATTGCCATGATGGTTGCCACCATTCTTACAGGAGATGTCACATGAAGAAGAAGAAAATGGATTACCTCTAACTCTTAGTAATTTTAAATAATAATTTTTTTTGGAATTATATAGAAAGTGACGGAACGTTATATTATCAAAATAGATTCCGAAGCCCTAACTAGGTTTTCCAACAATTTTGTTTTCCGTGTATTGATGAGTTAACTCGATGTCTCTAATCTCCATGTTTAGCTAGGCTTCAATTATTGAAGGCTTTCCCCTATCCGCCACCTTAGGACGAGATCTATAGAATCTAGGCCAGCTTTACCGATAGCCCTTAATATTATTTCATTATTTGTTTAGTATGTATACTTTTTCTATGTATATTTGTACCACCAGAATAATATTATAATAAAACGTTTTACAGGTTTGAGTCATACCTGGGTTATCTGAATACTACCAGGAATAGAAATATGGATTTTTGCAATGGATATGGGTTTTATCCGATAGTATAGTGAGACTGAAATATTCACAATATTTACCTATAATTCGTAGTTTATGAATAATGATTTAAATTGCTAATGAATTTTTAAAAAATATAAAAGTTTGCACACCTATCAGTTTTTATTTTCATGTGTTTCCTGAGACGTTTGAGTCACAAATTAAGTAAATTGAAATTGTTCAAGTTTTGGTGTCAGTATAGAGTAAAATAGCTTCTACTGGTTGTAGTAGTTTAAAATCTTACTTGATGATTTAGTCGTCAAAGATTTGATATTTAAAAATGATACGAACAATTTTATAACCACGCTTAATTGGCTTCTTGGGCATATACTGTTTGCGTGAACTACGTTCTTTAAATTTTATCATACATTTATCAATAGAAAATCGACTTCCAGGATTGGCTTGTTCTTTCAAAATTTCATTTTGTCTATTTATAAATAGTCTTAGGTTATATAGTTTGTCAAAGTGAGGTAAACGTCTCTCTGCAGCTGCTGAATTGTCATTTAGATAGATATTTTCTAGTGAATTCTTGAACTTGCTTGTTCTATAAGCTTTAGAGATTACAGAATTATTATTAAAAGGATCACTTGACCTTAAACTTGAATATAAATCTTTGTCTGGTAAAGGGTGTAGTCCTATTAAAATAAAAACACTGACAATGTCCTTATTTCTTCTTGTCTAGTGACAAGACAACTTCTAAGACAAATCTTATCAAAAATTATCATTTCATAACTTTGTAAAACAAATAGCAATGCATTTCTTCTTCTCATGGCGCCGTCTCCTTTCGAAGGTTGGCGATCTAAATGAGCAAAAAACTACTTTGCAAAAGATATCTGCGGGTGAGCGATCGAAACATCTCCTCAGGTCTTTCAGCCATGAGTTCTGGCGTCTTCCTACTGACGTTTTCCTACTAAAATGTATTTAGCTTTTCCAAACAATACATTTTTTTCTTGTATAACATGTGTATGGTGTTTGTATGCTGCTGTCTGGTCACAAATGACGAATTATCAGCTATTTTCTGACCTAACTTAATAAACAGCAAATACTTAAATCTAAGGGCTTACCCTATGGTTTACTTTTATTTTATGTATGAACTAATCCACTACAACTAACATGCAATAACATAACAGCACTATACTCTGCTTTTTACACTATAACACATTTAGAGACAGCATATGCAGCCTCTGCTCGTGACTTGCTGCTGTTCTCTTGATTACTTCGGTCACAGTTTCCATAACCAGGCCCTGGTGAAGGTTGCTTTTACGGATATACCAAGGAGCATCAACAATGTTTTTTAGTACTTTGTTTTGAAATCTTAGGATAATATGTAGATTACTGGCTTTAGTACTACCGCAGAGTTGACACCCATATACCCGTACTGGCCTCAGTACTTGGATAATTACTAATAAATGCATAATTTGTTATGAGTGGATAATGTTGATTTGTTTCCAATCAGTCAATACAATTTCTTATATCTAATATCAAGCTCCCCTCTTTTTTTTGACATGGACTTTCCAGCGCAGCTTTGCATCTAGGGTGATGCCCAAGTATTTTTCTGATGTTGCATAAGGAACTTGGGTATCATTTATTTTAACGGGAACATTTTCTATTTTTTTTAGTTGTTAAGTTAATGTGTGCAGATTTAGTCTCATTTAATATTTTTTCGCCATTTTCTGGTCCAGGTATTTTATTTACTTATAGTTGCAACTTATCAGTCGCTTCTTCACTAGTGTCTTCTATCGCAATTATGGCTGTAGCATCCGCGAAGGTGACAATAGTGTTTTGTTCTAGCTCTGAAATGTCACACGTTTACAATAGGTAGAGGACCGGACCTGAAACATTCCCTTGTGGATCGCCAGCTTCGATCTCGCTTAAGTCGGTGTATACTTTTTCTTGTTTTACTGTTAGGCATACTTGTAATAATTCTTCTTGTAATACTCTTTAGGCATAAACGTTCTTAGTTTATAGTTTAAACCCGCATGCCAGACTTTTTAGACTGGTTTTGTCTCGTGGAGCTCTGTATTGTTGGCCTTTTTTTCTTAACTTCCTTTTTTCTACTATGAGTTCTCTATTTCTTTTGGATAGTTATTTCCTTTTGTTCTAGAAGTTATTGTGGGAGTATTTTTCCAAGCTACCAGTTTGATATTTTTATAAAAACTTCTAATTCGTCATTAATTCAAGTTACCTCGCGTTTCTCAATGGCACAGCAAGACTAATTTTGTGTTCAAGGTTTATTTTGAAGCTATTCCAGTCAGTTTTTTTATTATTAAATAGTGGATCAGATTTTTTGTGAAAATCAGATCCGTCTAATTAAATGTCAGAATAGCTGGTGTATTTATCCATGAAACGAATACTTAATATCACGAAATTCATTATTTTGTGTATTATCAGAGACAATCGAAATTTGGCGGCAAAGTAAAGTAGGAAATATGATCTTTTTTCTTATTAAGGGTTAACTTGTAATTTGTCGTTAGTCTACAAAATTAGTTCTATTATCGCACGAAACGTTTTCAATTGCATTGTCCCGCGGAAGCCACATCACTATTCAAAAAGATTAAACTGCAGCAAATATCACTCTACTAACGAAATACTAATTTACTAACTACTTCAAAATAATTAAATTTCAGAAAAACAACACTCTACACTCTACTTACAAACTGCTTCATCACTAAAGCAGTGACAACCCACTCATACCAATCGTTACTTGCATGTCAACTCTCGTCATCCCACGTCACAAATTAATTTAGTCTTTAATAGGCTCGTCTTTAGACCAATTCGCCTTTGCGATGATGCAAGTAAACCCACAGACATCAATCTCCCACTCGATCTTAACCCAAAGATTCAGACCCTCGTTATACGAAAGCTTTCCTTCCTTACAAAGGTGTCACTGACAAAATCGACAAAATTCTTAAATAAAGAGGAATAAAGACAGTATTTTTCCTCCAACTAAATATTTTATCTCTTGTGCAATAAACCAAAGACAACATTCCAAATGAACAACACGGACTTTAAAAACTTTATTGTACAGACTGCCTCCGATCCTATATAGACCAAACAAATCTTAAAATCCAAAATAGGATCTATCAGCTCTAGGTAAACACCATCTGCTCCACCCATCAATCAAAATTTTACTCTCAGAAATGTTCGCGCCAAATCCCGCGCCGATCTCTCGACCAATCTCTACGCTTACCCCCACTCCAACCACCCCCCCAACCATTTCACCATCGACGGTATAAATGACCTATCGACCTAATAAATATACTCTATTCCCAGCACCAGTAATGAAAGACTGTTTACTATTCCTGTAATAGTATTAATCTTTGCTCTAGGTTTAATTGTACTAACAGCGGAAACCTTTCGGAACACACACACACACATATATATATATATATATATATATATATATATATATATATATATATTATATATATATATATATATATATATATATATATATATATATTAATGTGATATTCAAAGTCTGAAGTGCGCCAAGCAATTAATTAGCTAATTAATTAATTAATAAAATTTGAAATGATGCAATTATGATTCTATCACAATATTTAATTCTCTTATCTCAGGGTTATACTCGTGCTTCAATATCTATGCTTTACATATGATAGGTAAGGTTCAAAGAATACCGGAATAATAAAAAACATATATCATACAACATTATATATTGAAATAAAAATTCACACTCAAATATCTTCAATAAAAATATCTCATATAATGATTATCAAAATTTTGTTCTACGTACGTGAACCTTCAAAAAACTAATGGTACATACAATATAAATTATAATTTCAAATTAAAATTGTTGTTCTAAATCTCCCAATCAAAATATTCCTATCTTTTCTAAAGCAATTGTTAAACATATGTGTTGTTAGAAAAAAAAACTGACGAATGGTAAAACTATCTTTCTAGTGACGAGTTGTCCAAATTCTTGTTCTTTGTAGCCTACACTATCTATTCTTACCAGTCCCCTAGGTAATCAAAAATCTTACAACAAATTGTTTCGAGCATACCGTCTTTAATGATCTCCTTCAAATGCACGTATCGTTCAAATGATACTAGCCTCTTCTCCTCTCGATAAACTGAATTTCTCGTTCTGGCTCGAACAGTGACTCTTGGAATATAAGTAGAAAAATATAACTTACAATATTTTACTGGATCAGATTCTGTCAGATACACTAACTCCACGAAAAACTCACTAACATTCACTTCTACTGCTTGCTACTGAAGCTATTTTCTTGTGGCATTGTAAATTAATTATTATTTATAACTGGGAATAAGCCACAATTAAAGATAAAAATACGTTTATTGACGTTTCAATTTCCAATTCGGAAATTGTTCTCAAAATACTGTTTGTATTTTGAGAACGATTTCCGAATTGGAAATTGAAACGTCAATAAACGTATTTTTATCTTTAATTGTGGCTTATTCCCAGTTATAAATAGTAACTGATTACTACCTCTCGAGAACCACCAGAAAACAATGACTGTTCGCCTTGCACACTTGGAAAACAACTAATTATATTTTCTCCCTAAAAAAACTAGCTAAACTCTTATTCTATAAACCATCCCACTTTTTTCAATCTCCTCCAATCAAAGCTCGTTACAATTATCCCCATCTCTTCATCTAGATAATAAACAACAATTTTACCTACAATTATAAATTTCCTAAAAACTATAAACATCCTAATCGGTTTCTACAAATTCTTAAGAACTAACGGAGAAATATATTTTCTAAATATTACTATCCTATTGTCTTTAATGTACAAGTCGATTTGGAAAACCTGCTCGCATTGTTCATGGTTTCACTAATTTCATTAACGTCACTTGAATATTTTACAAGGAAAATAATTTATACATATCTTTAAAATTTTGTTTACAACAGGTAATCCAGGATAATGGACTTTCATTTCTTCGAAATATCTTTTATAGTTTATAATATATATATATATATATATATATATATATATATATATATATATATATATATATATATATATATAAAGATTTATTTCCATAAAGAATTATAAATGAAAACAAATTATAGTAACAAGAAGGTAGGGATAAGCTGACAAGTGTCAACAATTCTACCTATTTTATGCTAAAAGTAACGGGGGAATTAAATTGAATTAGTAGAAAATCGATATAGGAAACTAATAATTAAACAGAACATTCAGCTGTAGGAAAATGTAGGCACTATATATACACAATATTTTGGTTGATTTCAAGTGATAAATTTTCTTCCCCCCATCTTATTTTCCGATCCTCTGTTGTTACCAATATCAATGTTCTATGTATGAGTCAGTTCTTGTTTTATTAATAATACAATCATTGTACCAAACGACATGCCAAACTAGCCATAGCAGCTTCGATATTGGGATTAGGGTTGATATTTATTGGCGATTGAAGTTATCTCTCACGGAGGAAGTGTTAGAGCTACTGTGAAATAGTTTAGTAGAGCTTTTTATAGTATAAAGTTGGAGGTGTTCAGGGCACTTTATATACTTTAAACTGAATTAAAAACTCTTTTTTTATTTTCCGAACTTTGCCGGCTTTTTAAAAAATATTGAATAGGGTAGTGCTTCAGCAAGGAAACTAAATTTTAGTTGAATTTAGGATTAATGAGGCGACTTCGAGTTGATATATTTACGTAAGTTTTATTAAATAGTTACCAAATTATGAGTGAAATTATTCATTAATCACATGTTGGAAGTGTACAGCGACCTAATCTATTTTTCGTTGGAACTTCACATCGTCAGTTACATAGTTGAGGGTTATTTACATGATACAAATATAAACAGATAAGATACCGCGCATGTAGGCGTGGCTTATGCATGACTTTTGTGACGTCAGCTTGTGCTAAATTTCGCCATATTGTGTTTAGACGTTTATATAAATTTACGGTTCATAGCCAATATTTAGTAAAATAATATTATAAAAGTGTTACAAGGCTTTAAATTTTTCCCGATATGAGGTGTGCAGTGTATGGTTGTGCCGTTGACAATATGTGCAAGAGTTTTGTACCCGGTACAGCATTTTATAGCTTTCCAAAAGACAAGGAAATGCAAGCTGTTTGGAAACATTTGTGTAAACGCCAGGATAATTTTAATATTAAATTTGCTCGTGTTTGCTCTAAGCACTTTGTTGAAAGTGATTATCAACGCAATTTAAAACATGAATTGCTGGGGTATATACCAGCAAAACATCGTTCTTTAAAAAAAGACGCTGTTCCGTCAATAAATTTATACAAAACAAATAAACAGAACGAGAAGGCGAATTTTGCTAGAATGAACCGACAACATAAAAGACAAGAAAAAAAGACTTGTGGATGATTTATTAAATAGGTATGTGATATTTATTATAGTGAAGTGGTAAATAATCATGTCTAATGATTTCATTAGTAATTATTTGTTTTTGTAGAGCGGAACTTTGTAACAATAGTGGAAACACTTTTGATGATGGTGCGGAGGTTGGTACTTCTTGTTTTATCCCCGAGAATGCTGTTTTGGAAGAATTACCTACTCATCGAAGTATTGGGTTAGTTTGTAGTTAAAAATACCTAACTAATAGCACAGATTATATACTATCTTAACTAGTCTGATTTTTTATATCTAGAATATATGGTCCTGTAATCTTTAATTAGACTAGAGAGACACTCTTCTGTATGCGCGTTCTATTACAAAAAAGTTGTGAATTCCGAAAGAATGTTTATGTTTGTTTCATCGACTTCGAGAAGGCGTTCGACAGAGTCCAACACAATACACTTTTCGACTGCCTACGGGCAGCAGGACTTGACCACTATGATATAAGACTGCTGAAATACTTAGTAGCCTCTATCCAAATTGGAGACAGTCCCACTGAAAAAATACCCATCAAACGTGGAGTACGGCAGGGTTGTGTTTTGTCACCCACTCTTTTTAATCTGTACTCTGAAGAAATCTTTAGGGAGGCTTTGGATGACAGACAAGAGGGAGTAAGACTAGGTGGAGAAGTAACCAACAATATTAGATACGCTGACGATACAGCCATTCTTGCAGAAAGTTTACAAGATCTCCAAACATTACTAAATCTAGTCAGTGAAGCAAGTTATCGGAGAGGCCTAAAAATCAACATTTCAAAGACAAAGTGGATGGCAGTTGGAAAGATCCATATAGATCAAGGTCTGCTTTCTCTTAATGGAGAAGAGATAGAAAGGGTAAATCATTTCAAATACCTTGGCAGCTGGTTAAATGTAAATTGTGACTCTGATGAAGAGATAATATCCAGGATCGAAATATCACGTCAGGCTTTTATGACCTGGAAACCAGTTTTATGCAACAGAAACCTGTCAATGAACATTCGTAAGAAGGTCCTGAAATGTTATGTGTGGTCGATCCTATTGTATGGTTGTGAGACATGGACGTTAAAAACCACAATGCTAAACAAGTTAGAAGCATTCGAAATGTGGTGCTATAGACGAATCCTAAAGACATCGTGGGTCTCGCACACTTCCAATGAAGATGTTCTTCAAATGATCAACTCAGAACGTCTGCTCATAAACATCATAAAGAGGAGAAAAACAGAATACTTCGGCCATATAATTAGAGGACCCAAATACCATTTACTTCGCCTTATAATACAAGGAAAAGTGGAAGGAAAGAGATGGATTGGTCGAAAGAAACTTTCATGGCTGCGTAATATTAGACAATGGTGTGGTTTCACAGTAGAAGAATTATTTCGCGCAGCAGCCGACAGAGAAAGGTTTCAGGAAATTGTAAGCATGATGACGGCCAACGTCTGAATACGGACACGGCACCCAAAGAAGAAGAAGAAGTAATCTTTAACTCTCACTTTTTTTAAGGGTTAATACTGAAGAAGATAATCGGGACAAAATAAAACTTGGTCTTCAAGAAAATATTGCAGTTTTGGAAAAGCGCTAAAAACTTATTGGAAACCTTTTTAGTGAGCAGCACCTAAAAAAATTAGAAAATTCAAAAACTCGCCTTAAATGGAAAGTTGAGGACATATCTAAAGCAATAGTTATCTATTCTGCTGGTCCAAGCATATAGGTTAGTTCATTATTGAAATGCAAACAAATGACACTCATATTTTTCTTAATCTTACAGATTGCTTTTAAAAAAGGATACCCGTTTCCTGCAGTTTCTTCTCTTCGATCTTGGCTAAAAAAAGTACAAATTGCTCCTGGCATATTAAAAAATGTGTTCAGTTTAATGAAATTCTCTGACATGCGCTCATTAGATAAGGTTGGTAGATTAATTTACATTTTTTACAAAAATTTTTCATATTTTATGTTACTTATGTTGTTTTGCTATTTATACATATGATTTTTTTGCAAATATTTAAAACAGAATATTTTTAGGTGTGTGTGTGTTATCATTTGACGAGATGAAAATCAAAAAAGCCTACCTTTATGACAAAGCGAACGATGAAACCTTGAAGCCATATTCTTATGTACAAGTGGTAATGCTAAGAGGACTATTTAAAAGTTGGAAACAACCTGTTTTCTATGATTTCGACTTTCAGCTTTCGAAAGAAAAATTGTTTAAAATCATAGAGTTTGCTGAATCGTCAAGTAAATATTTTATGATAATTATTTTTATACCTATTCTATGATTATGATTTCTTCTGCTCGTCTTCGAAAGGAAGATACTAAGAAGAATAATGGGCGCATTCTGTGAAAATGGTATTTGGAGAAGGTGATATAATTTCGAATTGTACGAGAAGTATAAAAAAATAGTAAATGGTAGAGATGTAATATCCTTCATAAAAATAGGTAGGCTTAGATGGGCTGGACATGTGTCAAGAGCAAATGAAAATTACCCACCCAGACGAACTCTATTATCGGTCCTAGTGGAAAATAGGAGTAGAGGCAGACCACGACTGAGATGGAGGGACGGTGTGGACGAGGACGCAAGGAAAATCGGCGCGGCAAATTGGCAACGGTTGGCGATGAACAGAAACGACTGGCGAAATAGACTGGGGAAGGTCAAGGCTCAACTAGAGCTGTAGCACCACTGATGATGATGATGATTATTATCAGTTGAACTATTTAAAATGTAATGCTATTTGTAATTATACCTATTTTATTGTTACTGAATGTGATTATCTGTCAAAACTCTCAAAACACCTAATTTTTAGGTTTTTCAGTGGTAGCTATTGTATGTGATTTAGGTGGTGGAAACAGAGCACTTTATAAAGAGTTAAATATTAATCATACGAACACCTTCTTTAAGAATCCTGCAAATAATCACAATATCTATGTGATGGCTGATGTACCCCACCTTGTAAAATTACTTCGAAATCACTTCGTAGATCAGGGATTTATTTTAAATGGCGATTCTGAGATAAATAAAACAATTATTGAAGAGATTATTGATGTAACTGGTACTTCAGACCTAAAAATTACACATAAAATATCAAAGGAGTCTCTTAACATTCAAGGAACTGGAAGACAAAAAGTAAAATTAGCAACTAAGCTATTTTCCCACACCATTTCCAAGGCAATTTTAAGATGTGGAACAATGGGGTTATTGAAACAAGCAAACTGGCTTGAATGTGGAAAATTTTTTAAATTTGTACGTATATATTTTTTTTTGTTATCTCTAAATTAAATACTTTTATGTAAATAAAACGATGGTATAAATAATAATTTTAGGTAAATGATTGGTTTGATGTTATGAATGTCAGAGAGTATTCGAGGGACTCCAGGGAGCGAACAAAAGCTTATGGATTAGCTTCAAATATCCAAGATGGTATCATTACCAAAATGACAGACACAGTGGAAAATCTCCGGGTTAAAGGAAAGAAATGCTTGCTTCCATTCCAAAAAGGTGAAATAAAAATACATTAAGATTATTTATTAATTCTCATGACACCTATGTTTATTTCAGGCATTATTATGACTAACCATTCATTAAAACTTCTATTTGAAGATGTAAAAACTAGATTTTCCACCAAATATATGTTGACATATAGGTTAAATCAGGATGTATTGGAAAACTTCTTTGGAGCTATAAGAGCCAAAGGAGGACTTCATGATCATCCAGATGCATTACAATTTAAATACCGTCTACGATCCTATATTCTTGGAAGAAATGAAGGTTCTCTTTCTAGCTTCGGAAATGTCGAAGAAGATGAAACTCCCAACATACCTGTAGATAGTGCAAATTTATGTGGAAAATATTTTTCTTCAATTAAAAATAAGACTATTACCGATTCAGAGGCACCTACTAATATGTATGATAGTGAACTCAGTGATATCGAATATGACGGCTTAGAAAATTTGGCAGGTTATATATGTCACAAGCTGAAGGATATAGATTCATCTTTAACTTTATCCAGTTCAAATGAGTTCACCTGGATTTCTCATTTAAGTGAAGGTGGTCTTTCAAAAACCTACTCCTCAAATGATGGAATATCTCGAAAAACTAGAGAAAATTTTTAATTCTGTGAATAAAGATAAATTATTTATTTTTAAACAATATTTAAAAAAATATTAGATGAGAGTTCTTCAGTGTTGTGCTCTAATCAGACAAAAACCCTATTTTTTAGATCCAGGATGTTTTTTCGTATTAGACAATTAAATAAAGATTTACATAAAAGAAAAATGGCAAAAATTGTACATTAAAGATGTTTAAGAATTAAATTCAGTCTTTCATTTTACCCAGAACCTACCGACCTATTGATCTATATATATATATATATATATATATATATATATATATATATATATATATATATATATAAGATTAAATTCACGTAGTAAATAAAACATCTAGTAAATTATATTAGAATTTCAACAGTTCGTTTCATCCGCAAGCATGAATAAATTTTGCAAATTTAGCACAAGGTGACGTCATGCGCGTAAGTGTACGAGTTTAGTGCGTGGCAATATCATATCTGGTATCCTTATATCATGGGTTATTTATAAAGTATAATAAATAGGAAATACATTTTAATTAAATTAGGTCCACCTATTATCAGTAGTAGGTTTGTGGATATCTAAAGTAAGTCTTCTATGTTGATCAAGACCTAGAAATAAAACGCAGATTTAAAATGACTAAAAGGAACATTTCATTTAATACACATCTTAACTTATAGCTCAGCCTACAGAGAAAATAAGTAGTATAATAATAATAAAGTATTTCACGTAAAAAAATTTAGCAGATATAGTGAGGGACAAGATCTATGCGAAATTTTGAAAACCGACCTACTGGTAATCCAATATTGATACCTATTATAACACAGACAACATTCAAATGAAATTATCAAAGAAAGTATTGAATTTCGAATTATTTATTTATGTACTTAAATGTTTTTATAAATTATTGATCAAAATACTGATTATTTTTAAAGTAAACTACCTCCTAATATAGTATTTAGAAAAAGTGACCTTCACCTTTTTTCAAAATTAAGACTGGCAAAATAAAATATTTTTTCAGTTACGAAAATAAAAATTTTCTTTTGGTGGATTCACAAGTTTTTTTATTAACCCTGCTAAGTTCATCAATGAACACTTAATATTAATCTATTATACAGTGAGGTCCTAAAGTAACGAATAAATGTTATGTATTTCTAACAGTAGAAAAAATGTATTTTTACGTAATTATAAATTAGATGAAAACTACTGAACCAGGTCGATTTTTACACACAAAAATATACATATACAATATACAAATCATCAGTAAATATCTATCACCGTCCTAATATAATTGAATCAATAAAAACACCAATATATTTTTTTTCACACTTTAGTTGCATTAATACCTAACTTTATAATACTGATTTAGATGTAGCAACTAACTTCATGCTACGAATACGCGCGTACTTCATACTGTGAATTTTTTAAAAATTCACTCATCATCAATTTTTCCCAATCGCGCCTAAAGAAGTATAACTTTAAAATATAGTTTTTACTATATATTATAGTTTTTTACTATTATAAATTAAATCGTATACTAGCCACTTCGGAAATTCACATTAATTTGGGATCTTCCAGTTAGAGTAAACAGTCATTCCAACCCATCGTCATTATCGTTCTCTTCATCAATCTCAGTCAAATTAATAATAATTTTCTTCAAGGTTGGGGCATTTTTCATGTAATCTTTTTCGATCCTTTTTACATGTTTTATTGCATTTTGCCAGTTTTCAGCACTGATTTTTTTGAACTCTTTTTTTATTAGTTCGACACCACTTTGGGCATCTTTTGGGGATGTGTTGTTCCTCCGGACATGGTTTTTTAACTGAGTCCATAGCAATTCTACGGGATTCAACACACAGTAATATTGAGATAATCTCAAAACCATGCGTCCATTGTTAGTTGCTATTTTATCTACAATATCTTCTTTAGTTACGACTTTTATATGAAGAACCTGGATTAGTTAATCTTTGGTGTAATGATCCTCAAAATATAGGTCTTCGGCTATTAAAAATTCTTGAATTTAATCCTTCCTACTATGTTTGGTTGGAATTTTTTTAATGCATCTGAGGTGATATGATGCATTTTCCATAACAATCCCGCTATTTTTTTTTTAAATTTGATAGTAATGTATTCTCAAACCACGATTCAAAAAGCATCCCTTTGATGTCTTGGTGGTAGTCTATAGAACTGTCGTTAATACTTTTGGAACTCAACAATAACGCATCGTTCACCCATCCATGTTTTCCTCCACAATGTAATATGAAAATTTTCTTGCCTTTAGAATGGGGTACATCTATTTGACATTTTGTTGTACCGTTTGTCCAGGCTTTATCTACCGTTTCGTGAGAATCAAACCAAGTCTCGTTAAGATAGTAAATTTCTCGACACTCACTGCGCTATTGTGAAATTTTTTCGATATATTCATTCCTCTATTTTATTAGGCGGCTACTTTCAATGGTTTGTCTCTTATTGCCAGTTTTATATTTTAGTCAAAAATATTCGCAAAGTCTTTCTAGAACTATCATCAACAATATATATTTTTTTTAATTTTGCCATAATATTGTTTCGGTTAGGCATAACTTTAGCTGCATATATATTATATACAGTCTCACTAATAGGTTCCAAGAAATGAGGTTGAATTTTTTTAGAGCATCCCAAATCCGTTCTTGTTGTTCTACTTTTCAAACCTGACTTTATTAAACTGTACACTGTTGCACAAGAAATTTTTGTTAAAACCGTCGTTTGCTTAACAGGTTCATATTTGTTAATTTTTTAGAAAGTCAATCAAATATATATATATATATATATATATATATATATATATATATATTATATATATATATCCGGTTTTTTAGGCGTTACGCCTGTCCGGTAGGGATCTATGGAGGAGTATCAACAAGCCGCAAGCCCTTATCTCTTGCCGTACTGCTCCACCATAGGCCGATCAGTTCCCAGCATATCCTAGTCTAAGCCGCAGATTCATCTAGAATTTTAAACTGCTGCGTTAGACTTTTTGTTTTCTGTACACCGAGCTTGGGCTCGATCCCACATCCACTAAACCATTCGACAGTGAAGCGAATGAGAGGCAGCCGCACAGCCCGCTGAGCTATCTGACCGACTGTCAATCAAATATATCTAATACCATATTTTGCTCAGCTACAAACAAATTCTTCCTTTGCTGAGTACTTGGCCCCGCATGTTCATCTTCATCTTCTAAATTATCCGTAGGTTAATTTTCGTCAGATAAACGCACATCACTTTCCCATGGCCACAACATATTTTTCTTTTATAAATACTAAATATATCACAACACTTTTTTTCGACAAACTCTGGCTGAAAGAACCACAAAATGTACTGCTTAAGAATGACTAATTCCATTATTTAAATATTGTGACAATGATCCTGCCCCATTTAATTACTATACGAAAATGTACTTATTAAGTACTTAGCCATTAACGGAAGTATAAAATTGTTTGTAAATTTGTATTTAGGTCAATCGCAGGAATTTTTTAGAATTATTTTTAAATGTTATAAACAAAGACATCATATTTTTGATAAAATTTCACAAAAATATTTAATGACGATGATTTGGAATAAGTTTTACTTCTTTTTGTGTACATTAATAATTTAGTGTTCATTGACGAACCCACAAAACAAAATTTCTACTTATTTTCGTAACTGAAAAATATTTTATTTTGTCAGACTTAATTTTAGAAAAAAAAATGAACGCAAGGTATTTCTTAATAGTACATTGCTAGATTGTTTCCTGCTAAAAACCATTGTTCCGATCAATTTGTAAAAACATTTAAACAAACTAATAATTTAAAATTCAACACTGCTCCGGTAATTTTATTTGATTATGTTGAATAAAGGTTAGTACAACTCTGTAATGTCTCTCTAATATATCTGTGTTACAATAGCTATCGATGGCGGATTATCAGAAGGAAAGGGGAATCCTGTATGAAGTTGGAATCCGGGAACGTACTATACTAAAAAGGAACTGAAGAAGAATCATTAGCTGGTATCGGTTTTCTTATTTCTAATCAGGATATCCATAAGATTAGACAATATATTGGAATTTCAGAAAGGATCACGGCTCTAATAATGGATATAAATAAAAATATAAGTTTAAAGATCATACAAATTTACGTCCCTACATCATTACATACGGACGAAGAAGTGGAGATATTTTACGAATCATTGACACAAACAGTGAACAAATACAAAAGCACCTACAGAATCATTATAGGCGACTTCAATGCCAAATTATGGAGAAAACTAGAAGAATCAGAAAATAAAATCGACAACTTTGGATATGGAACACGAAACGAAAGAGGAGAAACATTGATGAACTATATGGAAACGAACGGTCTATATGCGATGAATACCTTTTTCAATAAAAAACCACAGAGAAAATGGAGGTGGGTCGCGCCCAATGGTTTAACAAAAAATGAGATTGATTACATCCTATCCAAAGAAAAGAACATAGTACAAGACGTTACGGTTATAAACATGATTTCCGTAGGAAGTGATCACAGAATTGTTAGAGCCAAAATCAAAATTAACGCCACAACAGACAGACAAAAATTTAAACCATCTAAAAAAGAGATAGATATAGAACTTCTTAAAGAACGCAAAGAACAATACATAAACCAGCTAAAAAGAAGTGACATATCACAGCTAAAGGGTTTGCAACTAGACGAATTAAACGATAAAATAACAACAGAACTACTAGAAGCAGGCCTGAAGATTACTAATAAACAAAAGCGAAAACAACAACAAACAACAACTCCTGAATGATAACAAAAGAAATACAGTGGAGTTTATCGATCTGAACAAAACCATAAGAAAACAAATAAAGAAAGATTTAAAGAAATACCAAGAACATCGCATTAAGAAAATCATAGAGAAGAACAAAAGTATAAAAACAATGAAGACAAATATAGGAAAAAGAAAACTAATCATGCTTAAAGCTGAGAACAATGAAGAAATAGATCTAGGAAAAATAGTAAAAATGACAGAAAGATATTACACAGACTTATAAAGTTCTAAAAACGACCCACCACTATCATCTAAACAGAATCTCCCGAGGAAAATACAAAATATTGGCTTAGAGGTATTACCAGAAATAACTCAAGATGAAATCAAAAAATCCATAAACGACATGAAAAGAAATAAAGCGGCCGGTGAGGACAAAATACTGGCGGAACTGCTAAAAGAAGGAGGAGACACGATAAAAAAAAATGCTAAAAATACTGTTCAACAAATGTCTGTTTGAAGGTAAAATACCTAAACAATGGAGAAATGCCAACACAATCTTAATACATAAGAAAGGAGATCGAACAGACCTAAACAACTACCGTTCTATTTCCCTTTTGTCACAACTATATAAAACCTTCACAAGAATAACAAACAACCGACTAACCTATAAACTTGATAACTACCAACCAGTGGAACAGGCCGGATTCAGGAAAGGATACAGCACAATCGACCATCTACATGCGCTTAAAATCTTAATTGAGAAAACCAATGAATACAACCTTTCGCTGTACTTAGCATTCGTAGATTATGAAAAGGCTTTCGACAGCATTGAACACTGGGCGGTTGAAGAAGCTCTGGTCAATAGTAAAATAGATTCAAGATACCGACAATTGATACATGATATTTACCAAAACGCAACAATGGCCGTAATTCTGGACGACAAATTAATAACGAATAATATAAAAGTTAAACGAGGAGTCCGACAAGGCGATATAATTTCACCTAAACTGTTTACATTGACCCTCGAAGACATAATAAAATCAACAGATTGGGAAAACAGAGGAATATGTATTAACGAAAAATACCTAAATCACCATAGATATGCGGATGATATACTCCTGATCTCCTCGGAACGACCAGAACTGGAATTAATGCTGAATAAACTTAATGAAAAATCACTGCAAAAAGGCCTAAAAATTAACATCAACAAAACAAAAGTAATAACAACACGGAAGACCAAGAGGCAATAAAAATACAAACAGAAAAAATAGAACAGGTAAATGAGTATATCTATCTAGGACAAGCAATCAGAGCTAACAGAGAAAATCAAACAGCCGAAATATCGAGACGAGTAAGAATGGGATGGGCAGCGTTCGGCAAACTTTCTTACGTTCTAAAAAATCAAACAATCCCTCTGTACTTACGAAGCAAGGTATATAACTCGTGTATAATACCGGTGCTCACCTACGCAGCACAGACATGGACATTTACACAGGCCAATTTGGATAGGATAAGGCAGGCACAAAGAGCGATGGAGAGACAAATATTGGGTATATCACTTAAAAATAGAAAACGGAACTGAAATGGAAATGGGCTGGACACAATGACCGTCTCCAAGACGGAGGATGGAAGAATGCCATCGGAAAGTGGCGTCCATACAATGCAAAGAGATCAAGAGGCAGACCACAGATGAGGTCTAAAGATGACATCAGGAAACAAGGAGGTCCCACATGGCAGAGAACAGCTCAAGATAGGGAAAGATGGAGAGAACTGGGGAGACCTATATCCAACAATGGAAGGATAGAGAATAGGTTCCAAAAAAAAGGTAAAAGCTAATATTATCAATGCATGAACATATTAAGACAATGAAATTGGCTCTAGCAATGGAAATTTCACACTAATCGATCGAAGGAAGCGATAACTTTTATTGATCTCATGAAAATAAAAAAAAAAAATAGTAAAAATCGTACAACGTTTATTTATTAATCAACTTTATGGAAACTCACTTTATTTGTGACATAATTCAATTGCATACGAAAGCTGCACTTTTTACCTTAAAAATGTATTTCAATTCTTGTTGATGCGACACTTCCCATTTAATTAAACGGAAACCCCCTCGTAGGAGCGGTGGTTTCCGGGGAAGCACGGGGATAGAAGTGGGAAACATTTTTACATCCTTTTATAAAGTCCCAAAATTGACATTTTCAGCAAAATTCAGTTTGTTCGTATGATTTTTAGAGGTTCAGTTGCATTTTTGTCTTTGACCACTGGACTATTCGTTCTCCCGCTAATAACCCTCAGTGATTGATGCTGTTAATAAATTAAAAAATGTATGAAAAACATTTTCAAACAAAATTTTATTTCTAATTTTAATAAATATTTTTAAACCAATATCTTGCATATTATTGAATACTGTGACAAGGTAAAATTTTTTAAAGAAATTCTAAAATTCTTAAATACTGTATGTATATAGGATTAAACCACAATTGATTGTTATGAGAATTACATCTTACATTTTTTTGGAAGTTTTAATTTCCAATTTTGAAATCGTTTACAAAAAATAATTATAATTTAAGAAAATATTAAATTTATTCTGTAAACCAATTTTAATTTAAACCTGTAATTCTCATTATAATCAATTATTGTGGTTTAATCCCATATAACAAAATATTTAACTTTGTAAAGTTTTTATCCGCATTTAAAACCATTATTGTCGTCGGTTGCGAAATTAGAAATTTCCAAAGCATTTAAACAAATAAATTATTTTTTTTTGGAGCAGACCACATGCTGGTCTTATTTCGTATAATATCTTTGGCTCGTTCTTCGCAATCCCGATTCTTTTTAACATTACGAACACTGTTACTTTTAATACTTTATTTTTAAACAGTTTGTTCGTTAACTAAATAAAATTTATTTCAAATTTTGATCATTTAAATTTTTCCTGTAAATTTTTTTACAGGATATGCTGGAATACCTTTTTTAGTTAAATATTTTAGATTCAGTAATGTACAACTGAACCGAAGTAAAGAAGTAAATTACTGTTTACAATGAGATCAAATTATTTTAAATTGACTAAAGTGAAAAGCTATTTGGTAATCATATTTATCATATTTATCATTCCAGAATGAATCCTGAATGAAAAAAGTATCGCTAACTAACCATGTAACTTTAGTTAGGTTTATTAATAAGACTATCAGGAACTTTTTCTAACTAAATTCTCCACATAGTTTCTGATGATATGTCTGTACATAGTCAGAACTAGTCAACAACTAAAAATAGATTTTAGGGTTGTAAGAAAATGTAATTACCAACTGTAATAATTTTTTTTTAAATCCTCTATAAAAGGTATATATTTAGAAACCCAATCGTGCTATGTTAAATAAAACGTTTTCGGAATCCATATTCCATATTTGTATACCTATATCCTGATGATGGAATATGGATTCCGAAAACGTTTTGTTTAACATAGCCCGATTGTGTATTTAAATATATACCTTTTCATAAAGGATTTTAATAATTTTTTTAATATATGGTATACAGCCAACTACAGGAACGTAGATTCCTTGTCAACTGCAATAAGTTCTTGGGAATTAGACAATAATGTTAATGTTCTAAATTTATAATCTTTCTACAAAATATGTCGGCATTTCCCACGAAAGGCCAGCTTTGGTCAGAGTTTCACGTCCGTTCATGGTAAGCTATCTCTATGGGAACGCTTGCTAAAAGGATGTTAAAATAGGAACTGATATTGCGAAACCAAAGTGTCGGTAGCCCTTGAGTGGTTCAAGGTGACTATTTTCACATATAACAGCTCCCCTCATTAGTGAAAAGTCGATGCCTTGCTTCGACTTTTAAAGTTTAATTGGGGTTTCTCATACTTCTTCGTTTTCTGGGCGTACGTCTGGTCTTCTTTTAAACGTTAATCCTTTAAGTTTTTGTTTAATGGAACTGCTGCGATGTGGTAAAGGTGAAAGTGAGTCCTGGGGATAGTGCATGGCAAGTATTGGAAATCTTTTTCGTCTACATTTGCAGAAGATATATACAAAAACTAGAATGATAATTATTGATAAAGACAATATAGTGAACCAAGGCAAATATTCTTCAGTGAATGATTGGTTGTTGATTTGGTCGAGTTCTTCTGAATATTGGTCCAGATTGTGTTGTGCAATATTTAAATCGTCTGTAATTGTAATTGTTTTAAATTTGGTATATGGTCACAACATCTGTATGGAACAATAACTGGATGACTTCTGTAGGTTATATTTGGATATTTATCGATTTGATCTCTGGCGTGGACTCTAGTACTTCCAATAAATGCTATATATTTGGGTAGTAATCTTAGAATTGTGTTTACTTTGATTGTCTGGGTACTGATGTCTTTTCTTTCACACTTGGTTGTAACTGGTATTGGATCGGATACTGTTATTAACCATAAATTTCGGTCAATTTCTTGCACATTGTAATCTTGTGCTAAAAACGTCGACACCTGACAGGTTTTTGGTAGAGCGCTAATTGGTTTCAATAACTAGGCTTCACATATCGCTGTCTATTGGATAGGGAAGAATATCAGTGCACATTCTTTGGTTTGGACTAATTGAGTTTCATTCTTCTGTGTTTCAGGGTAATACATATGAAATTGAATCATCATCTCGCGCTATATACTTATGTATTGTAAAAAGTGTATGAAAAATACCAGTTTAATTATCTAATATTGGTATCGAATATAAATGATATAAGGTGTAGATTTCTGGGTCGACTAGTGAAATTTCTAGGACGAATACAATTTTTGAATCGAGTTGATATGCTTGAAGTTTTATTATATCAATATACTGGGCTATATTTGATGTATTAATGGGCAATGGTAATACATTATTTTGTAATGATTGTGATATAGTTTTCAATGAATCTAGTAAATCATTGGGCGAACTAATTGAAGTGTGTAAAATTTGCAACCGAGAAAATGTGATGGCATTCAAAATGTCATTGAGATAATTTTCTAAAAATATTTAGCTTTCCATTAATGATTCACACAAATTTACGGTTTGTAATTGTGCACGGAAAAATGATATGTCGTCAGCAATGTCTAGAAGAGTGGTTTCGATAGTTTAGGTTTGTTAAAAGTTTTTTCGTCTATTTGTAATTTTTGGATAGTAGTGTTAAAAGATTGTATGAAAGAAGTTGTAACAGAGATTGGGTCCTTTAGGAGTGTTTCTATTTGATTTTCATCTGTAGTGATCCTATTTATAGATTGATTGAAATATTCACCGTCTGATGCGTCTAAATTTTCACTAATAGATTTCCATAAGGTTCCAACACCATTGATTAATCCTTGTTTTTGGCTTGGATTATAGGCTCGTGTGTCTGCAATTACTTCTCTATTTGTCTAAATTTGTCTTATTAAACTAATGTGTGTTTGTACTTCGGATTGAAATGCAAGTTTTCTTGGTGTATTGGCATTAGAAAATTTATGTAGCAAGTTTTCTAAAATTCTGTCGTTGTTGGATATGGCAGTTTTATAGGGAGCAATTCCTTGTAAACAAGTAATGTCCATTTATCGTTAGATATTCTAATGGTACCTTCTTCGTAATAGAAGATTTCAAATGTATTATTAATGGGAGAGAGGTGAAATTGGCAGTTCTTCTTCTTAGAGTACCATATCCCTACGGAACGTCGGCGACTACCATGCTTATAATATTGTTATACTGATCTCGGTCTTGCGCTACCTGTAGCAGTTGGTCCGCTGTCAAACCTGTCCACTAACGCAAATTCCTCAACCAAGAGAATTTCTTGGTTTCTTGGTTTCTTGGTTTCTTGGTTTCTTGGAAATTGACAGTAGGCGACTGAAAATAGTCTATAGATTCTGTAAAAAAGAAATTTATTGAAAGTCTGGTTTTAGCATGTCAAAATTTATTTTAGAAGTTTGATTCGTTTGGGGATTTAGGATAATGACAGAATTTGTAAATATTTCTTGAATTTGAACAGAATGGATGACTTCCGACATTTTCTGTCTCTTTTTCTTCTTCTATTTCCTATCCGTTTCGGATGTTGGAACTCATATTGGCAATCATAACCTTGCTCGCTGCGGCTCGAAACAGCTCCGTTGAGGTTTTCTTAAACCATGTTCTTAAATTCCGCAGCCATGATGTTCTCCTTCTACCGGGTCCTCGCTTACCTTTGACTTTACCTTGCAATATAGACTGTAGCAGGGCTAGTGTCCCAGCTATTGCAATTTTATGCGTTTGATTGTAAACACAATCTATGGTTCCTTCTTCATTTTTCCTAGAACTTCCTTGTTCGTGATCCTTGTTGTCCATGATATTCTCAGCACTCTTCTATAAAGAAGAATGCTGAGAATCAGCTTCTGTCTCTAGCTGCAACATTTTTTAAGGTATTCAAAGGCTTCTAAAATCAACCAAGTTTTGTTGTTACTAGATGGTCATGGCAGTCATAAAAGTTTTGAAGCTTTCCAGTGATCTTGCATCAAATACAATAAATGGATTTAAAAAGACAGGAATAGAACCGTTCATACCAGATGTCTTCGAGAATTGTCAATTTTTGTTGTTTATAACAACAGGCAGAGAAAATTATGAACAAAACCCACTACCAAGATGTTCTGACGAGAACTCACTACCGGAACATCGGAACTAAAATGTTTCTTCGATTGAAGATTTATTAAAAATCACTGATCAGAAATCAACATCATCGTAAGTCCTTAACATCTCGGTCGAAGATATTTGTCCTCCTCTAGCTGGAGTATCTATAGTAACTCAGAAAATGCATAAAAAACGGTGTAAAACAGGACGTTTAAATTCAACGCCCGAAATTGATGATATAAAACAAAAAATTGCAGAATAAGAAGCAAAAAATGAAAACAAGACGCAAGAAAAGTGAAAAGGTAAGTTCGTATTTCAACTACAAACAGTTCTGAAGACGATTGTGAATCTTCTTTTGAAGAAGACCACTCGGACGACGCAGCTTGTATTTACTGCAAAGAACTATTTTCGCATTCACGATCCACAGAAAAATGGATTCGTTGTCAAGTGTGTAAGAATTGGTGTAACAATAAATATGCAGATGTAAATACGGGACGTAAACAATTTGTGTGTAAATTGTGCATGTAACTTTTTTCTTAAAAATACCTATTTGTAATATTATTTATCCTTTAGAATAACTTTTGGTTTAATAAAATAATTTGGTATTTACTTATTTCATACAAAATGCAACGGGTCCATCATTAGCGTATCAAAGGGTCCATCATGAGTGCATATATACTCATGATAGACCCTTAACAGGATTTTAGTAAACTATGAATAACTTTTGTCATCTTAACTTTTATCAAAATTTGAAACATTTGCATATTATACAAATAACAAGACGTTATGTGGTCATATTTAAAGCCTGCTAAGTAAATAATTAAAATTATTATGGAGCTTTTTCCTTAAGAGCTCCATCATAGGCACATTTCCCCTGCTCAGCTTTTTCTTCTTGATACTTTTTATAATCTCAGTTACCTTGCTGAGTGAGACTTTATAGTAGTTTAGAAACTTTTAAAATCCTTCTATAGCACCACAAGTCGATTTAGATCACGTTTATCCGAGGTCCAACACTCGACACCATAAAGTAAAATCGAGACCATATATACCAGACAAGTAGGCGGATCCGCAATGCTCGTTTTAAGTCTCGGTTACATAATACCTTTGTCCCTCTCAATTCTAAATTTTATTTCACCGTAACTCTCTGCGTTACAGTTTACCTATTATAAGTAAATACTAAATAAAAGTATATTTACGAAATCCATGAAAAATATGTAAAGTTTATATAACTCATTCACACTTATCAAATCAAAGGAACTCTAATCAATTTAGTACTTTACTATAGAATCTGCGTATCACGGAGTTTATCTTATCTCGGGTTATAGAGGAGCCTGTGGGTTATGCTATTAAGCTGGTAATTAAAAAATAAATATTTAATCAATATGTAACCAACTTTATATATAACTGTAACAAATTTATAATATGGTCTGTTATGAACTGTGTCCTTGTATAATATTGTCTTGTTTGAAACATTATTATTCTGTAATGCAGTATTTAAAAATATTGCTGCATTTCATGAAGTGCTCGGTAGCAGAAGTTGATTGACAATTCCATTTAACAACACAAAACTGGTAATTAGATTTCAATTCTTATAACATAGGATAAAGAGACTAAAATTTTAACACACAGAGTAAAGCTTTAAGTACTAGTTTGCTTTCTGTTATAGCTCTTGTCTCTATAAAATGTGCATACTCATAAAAAATATAAGATATTTATTACAAAGTTTATAAATATCAGTATTTTTGTTCCATGGTGGGATAAAAATTGCGAAACAGCTGCAAATAACCGTAAAACAGCCTATATACGTTACAAAACAAATCCCAATATCCATCATTTAATCGAATATAAAAAATTGGATGCATTAGCAAAGAAAATTTTTAAAAATATAAAAAAACAAAGTTGGATAAACTACTGCGAAAGCCTTAACTCCCACAGTCCAATCAGCGACGTCTGGAAGAAAGTCCATCGCTACAAAAACCGAAAACAGTCCAATAAACTCCCGATAAACTGCGAAGCTGCATGGATAGAAGATTTCCACTTGAAAGTTTCACCTCCTTGGGTACCAAACCACATAAACGAAGCTGTTCACTGTTTCCAGAGAATTCTCCAATCTAGAAAAAACATTTGAAATGTGGGAATTAAATTATGGACTTAAAACGAAATAATAGTTCGTCTCCAGGGATGGACTGTATATCATACTCTATGTTATACTTTTTACCCACAGAATACAAATCACTATTATTACAAATTTTTAACAATATATGGCAAAATGAGAATTTAATTCCCAGAACATGGAAGGACTATATTGTATTGCCCATAAAGAAGCCAGGAAAGCCAGATAACAACGTTGAGTCTTACAGACCTATATCTTTAAGTTCTTGTATACTAAAAACTCTAGAGAGATTAATCAAAAATCGGCTTGAATACTGGCTTGAATCCGAAGATATCCTACCCAAATCTCAATATGCCTTCCGGAAATCCAGGTCTATACAGGATGCTCTTACTTCACTAGTTTCCTCTGTTCAGGTCAATTTCACAAATCAAGAATCAACAGCTGCAGCATTTATAGATGTAACCTCTGCATTTGATAACATAAATTTATATATTCTACATAAAAAATTGTTATATCTTGGTATGCCAGTTAAAATTTCAGATTTCATTATATCCTTGTACCAGAATAGATGGACTTACTTAAAAATAAATGAGACTCTTTTAGCGCCAAGGCTAACGAATATAGGTATACCACAGGGTAGTATTTTAAGTCCACTTCTTTTTTCATTGTATAATATAGATCTAGATCAGATAGTACCTCCACACTCTAATATATTGCAGTTTGCAGATGATGTTTTGTTGTATACCTCACATACTACCCTTGAGATTTGTAGGCGTCAACTCGAATCTACACTAGATTGTGTAAAAAATTATTACCATTCTCTAGGCTTATCAATATCAACTACAAAGACTGAAATTTGTTTTTTTTTCCAAAAAAACGCCAATCTCCTCAAGGTAACTTTAAACTAGGAAAAATAGAATTTCCAATAAAAAATTGTGTAAAATATCTAGGCACATATTTGGATCGTAAACTGTTATGGAAGGATCAAATTTATTCTATTATAAAAAAATCGGAAAACTCCATGAATATCCTTAGAGCATTTTGTAAAACCAGTTGGGGAGCTGACCCGAATATTGCATTGCTATTTTATCGCTCAATGATTCGACCAATTTTCGATTATAGTTGTCATTTATATGGGTCTGCGTCAACAGGACATCTTAATAAAATTGAAACCCAAAAGAATAAATGTTTGAGGCTATGTCTCGGTTACTTAAAATCTACTCCTATTAGTATTATTGAAATTGAAGCTAAAGAGCCTCCCCTTACACTACGCAGACAGTTCTTTACAGATAAGTTTGTAGCTAGAGCTATATCAAAAAACTTTAGCTATTTAAAAAATATTCGTGACTTGAATATATCAGACTTAAGCCATAAATATTGGCGTAACAAAAAAACTCCCATATACGTTGAAAGTTACAGGAAATTAACAATATTTGAAGAACAAATGTATCAAAGTAAAATACCAGCAATTTATACACAACCTCCTAAGACTCTCTTCTCTAAGATAATAGAAACATATTATATGGATTCAAATCTTCCAGGAAGTATGATCAACAAAATAATTAAAGATAAGTGGCCTGCATCTCAATATATTTTTACTGACGGCTCTAAAATTCAAAATAAAGTGGGTTGTGCAATATATCACTGGAATGCTGATTACAAAGAATCATGTCGATTGCCCAATGAAGCTTCAATATATACTGCAGAACTATCAGCTTTATTTCTTGCGTTAAAATACATAGCCTCTATTGGAATAAATAATTATATCATTCTGACTGATTGTAGAAGCATTATGGACAAACTCACTTCTATGAAAACCACGAAATACTTAAACCATATTGAGATATAAATCAAGAAGTTACATTATGATATTATTTCCGCAGGTAGTTCGATTATTATTTGTTGGGTAAAAGGACACTCTGGAATATTAGGAAATGAAAAAGTCGACAAATTAGCTAAATCTGCAGCTTTAACCAAACATAATATAAACAACGTACTTCTTCCAGTAGCAGACATAGATAATATCAGTAGAAACAACTGCAAACAAAGATGGCAACGTGTATACAACCAAAGTACAACTGGAATCAACTTTAGAGCTTGCCAACCACTAATACCCAATGAAAGATGGTTCAAATATGAGACAAACAGGTTATTTATAAAAACAATAAACAGAATAAGATCAAACCACGCACTCACTCCTGCATACAAACACAGCATAGGCCTTACTGATAACCCATTTTGCTCGTGTGGTAAAGTGGGAGATCTGCAGCACCTTATATTGGAGTGTGGACAGTACAAACAAAGTATCAAAATGATGTATGAAAATTAATTGAGCTAAATTGTCCATTGCCTGTCAATATGAATACAATTATTTGTTCAAATAATAAGCAGATATTAAAATGTATCTACGAATACATAACGTCCTGTAAATTTAAATTATAAGTAGTTTTAGGTATTCAAATTAAAAATTGTAAATATGTCAAAAATTGAATGTATATACTAACATATTACTTCCTGTAAAATTATATTATAAATAGGCTTAGGTAATAAATCAAAAACTGTAACTACCACAAATAGTCTGGCTAATTGGCTATGCCAAGGCCATTAAACAATAAAAAAAAGTAGTTTTGTTAAACAAGGCTTGGCACAGAATTCCGTTGCTGTATTTTAAAATAAATAATCTGCTTGATTAACGAATTACACATCGTATATTCCATTCTTCTTGGTATTGCATACATCTGGTTATTACAAAGTATAAAGAGTATCCACTTCAAGATAAAAAGCTTCGCGTTTTATTTAAAAGCTATCAAATAATATCCTCCCTCAAATGTATCCTCGATCGTCATCCGTAAATGAGGGCTTAGTGATTCTAGAAACAGGTCCCTAATTTATACTTTTCGCTGGCTGTTCAGACTGTTCCAGTCGTCTGGGTAATTTAATTGATTACATTTTGTTTGAAATCCACAGATCATTTCGACTGGAATTGATGTACCGACTTGATGGTCTCCAAAAAGGGGCTTTCGCCACAGAAATTGGGTTTTTAAGATTATCCCATTTATATATAGAGTGTTTGTTGAATAATATATTTATTTTACTAAAATTAAGTATTTCACATGTTCTATACTCCACAAGGTTTAATTTAACTTTAACTCATGTTAACTAGTGGTCAGAATCGATGTTGGCCCCTCTCCGTACTGGTAGATCGTGTATCCTTTTCGGAATTCTCCGAGGTGATATACCGGATATCACCAGGTTTTTTTTTTCTTGGGTTTTTCATCTTGGATATTGACATGATTTTAAGATTTTTTTTTGGACTTCTTATAACAATTATTATAATGCCATTTTTGTTGGTACATTTCTGTCCTGCATCTTCCAACTGTTTTGACACATCTTTTATCATCTAATAACTCATCTGCTTGAGAAAGTTCCTTTTCGTTGTCTCCGTTTGTCGGTGCCTCTGCGTTGATTAATGTGTAATATTTGTTAGTAAATTTGATACGCATAGCCATCAATCTGTTAATATAACTAAACAAATGTATACATAAAGATAGATCAATAAAAATCAAATTTCTCAAATATACTAAAATAAGAAAAAAAAAAAACATACCAAAATGACTCATAAAATATAATAGTTAATATTATAATAAAACCGTCTAGAATACTAAAAAATGGCACATTTTCAATAATTTTTTTGTGTATCTAGTTTATTATATTGCAAGGATACTTGTCTGGATAGCAAGTATGGGATTAAAAGAGAAATATAAAATCCAGATGCAAGTATGTTTATGAAAGGACACAATGGGGAGCTTTAGGACGTGGACCCTAAAAAAAAGGGAGGGCTATAAAGGGCGCCACCAAGTCCTTTGTCAAGGGTGGAGGAAACTCTATACTTGATCTATAAGATTGGTTTAAGAAAAATTCCAAGCAAAGAGGCTAAACCATTCTAAAAAATCGAAATGCTTACCTTAAATTGTCCTTCTACATCTCTGTCAAATTTAACTTTTTATACTTTGACATAATTCAAACAAAACAAATAATGTAAATTTAGACAAATCAGGTTAAAAAAAACAGTCCTAAAATTAGATGAAATACCTTTAAAACTAAGTAAAGCTAAAATGTAAATTTAAGTAACACAATTTGGCAAAAATACTTTGACATTACCTTCTTCTTCTACGGCACTACAGCCCAAAATGAGCCTTGGCCTCCTTTATTTTTTTCCTCCACCCTTGTCTGTCTGTGGCTGCTCTTCTCCATACACGGACTCCTAAAAGTGCTTGTGCGTCGCTGCTTACTGTGTCTTCCCAGCGCTTTCTTGGCTTTCCAACTGGTCTCTTTCCCTGCATTCTGGCGTTCAGTGCTCGTTTTGGTAGCCTATCCTCTCCCATTCGTATCACATGTCCGGCCCATTGCAATCTTTGGATTCTAATGAAGTTTGACAGGGGTGTTTCCTTATACAGTTGATAGAGCTCGTTGTTATATCGAATTCTGAAGATTCCGTTTTCCCTCACAGGTCCTAGTATTCTCCTCAGTACTTTTCTTTCGAATGTGTCGAGTTTGTTTTTGGATGTTTCTTTCAGGACCCATGCTTCGCTGCCATAACATGCTATTGGCCGAATTAAAGTTTTATATATTCTCATCTTTGTATTTCGGTGGACACTTTTAGACCGAAATATATGGGAGAGGGCAAAATAAGCTTTGTTTGCCTGCGTTATCCTTTTTCGTATTTCTCCATCCTCTGCTCCATCGGCATATATTTCTACTCCCAGGTATGTAAACTTTCCAACCGTTTCAATGTCATCTTCATGTATAATGTTTTGTGGGATTATATTTCTTCTCGTCTGTACCATTATTTTTGTTTTTTCTGTGTTAATTTCCAGACCTAGCCTTTTCGTTTGTGTTTTTAACTCTGCGTATGCTTCCTGTGCTCCTGTTGATGTTCTACTCATAATATTAATATCATCGGCGTAGGCAGCCAGTTGAACCGTTTTATTGGTCAGTAGGTTTTCTCGTCCAGTTTGCATTTGCCTGACCGCATACTCCAGTGCCAGGTTAAACAATGTTGGTGCCAGCCCATCTCCCTGCTTTAGTCCCTGCGAGATTTTGAAAAAGTCTGTCCGGTTGTTTTGTATTCGTACACATGCCTGAGTTTCATCCATTGTGGCTTTAATGAGTCTAATTAGCTTATGTGGTATTGCTAATTCTGCCAATATATAGTATAGTCTGTCCCTTTTGACTGAATCGTATGCCTGTTTGAAGTCTACAAACACGTTGTGAACATCAATGTCGTGTTCCCACGATTTGCTCAAGACCTGCTTGACTGTAAATATTTGATCCATTGTCGATCTTCCCCGTCTGAAGCCCGTCTGATATTCTCCAATAATATTTTCTGCTAGTGGTTGGAGTCGCTGGTTTATAATATACGTGAGGACTTTATACGCTGTACATAGTAGAGAAATTCCACGGTAGTTTTTGCATTGGAGTTTGTCTCCTTTTTTATAGATTGGGCATACTATACTTTTCTTCCATTCGTCGGGTATTTTCTCTTCTTGCCATATTTCTTTGATAAGCGCGTGGATATGACTTGATAGGTGGTTGCCACCTACCTTATACAGTTCTGCTGGAATCTCGTCAACTCCGGGGCTTTATTGTTTTTCTGGGCCTTAATAGCTTCGAGAACTTCCTCTATGGTTGGAGCTTCTACTTCAACTTCGTTCTCTTCTACATGGTTCGTACCCATTTCATCTTCCATATCTACTTGTGTTCCAAGTAGGGTCTGAAAATAATGCTTCCAGGTTTCTGTGACTTTCTGTTGGTCACTGATTATTTGCCCACTTTCATCTTTGCATAGGCTTGTTTGAGGTTTATATCCACTTTTTATCTTTTTTAGGTATTCGTAAGCTCCTCCAATTTCATTTTTTTTTGAAATTTTGTTCCATTTCTTCTATTTGTCCATTTTCATAAGCTCTCTTTTTGTTTCTGCATATCTTGTCTGCTTTCCGTCTTGCGACTTCAAATGATGTTCGTCTTTCCCGTGTTCTTCTTGTTATGTACATTTTGTGCGCTTCGTTTCTTTCTTCTATCGCTTGCCTGCACTCGTCATCAAACCATGTTCCTCTTCTCTTCTTTTTCTTGTTTCCCACGGTGGACGCTGCTGCTGTCAGCACTGCTGTTTTGATATTATTCCATTTGCTCTCTATGGAGTGCAGTTCTTGTGTCCTTAGCTCATTTGTGACTTCTTGCTCGAACTTCTCTCTACATTCCTGAGTCTTCAGTTTTTCCAGGTCTAGTTTGTTTGTTCTTTGTTGTCTTTCGTTTCTTTCTCTGTTAACTCTGCACCTAAATTTGGTTTGCAGTAAAAGATGGTCTGATCCACAGCATGCTCCTCGTCGTGTTCTCACATCAGAGATACTACTGGCTGCCCTTTTGTCTATCATCACATGGTCAATTTGATTGGTTGTGGTTCCATCTGGTGAGATCCACGTCATTTTGTGTATGTCTTTATGTGGGAAGCATGTGGAGCTTATAACCATGTTTTTACTGGTGGCAAAATTTATCAAAAACTCCCCATTCTCGCTTGTTTCATTGTGCAGTGAGTGTTTCCCTGTTGTGCCATAGAACTGCGGTTCCTTGCCTATTTTGGCATTCATATCACCCATTATAACCTTAATGTCATTTTTTGGCGCGTTGTCATATACTATCTCCAGCTGTTGGTAGAAGCTTTCCTTTATATGTTGCTCTTGTTCATCTGTTGGGCAGTAGATGTTTATAATAGTAAGGTTGAAGAAGTGGGTGCGAATTCTTACCATCTTGATATTGATATGATGATAATTCTTGACATTACCTTAGTTATAGCGTAATTATTATAATATTGTGTGTATTATAACTTACTACCTAATAGAAATAAAAAGTATAAAAATTTCTCTTTTATCACTAGGGTACTTAACATACAAATATTTAAGCAGTACACTAAAAACAACGATTATTATGAAATACCAAAAAATTAAGGGACATACCTCATAAAGAAAAAACGTGACACTGCACTGCACTAAATACATATATAATACAAGTTATATGCAATCAGTTGTCTTTTTAGATAGGCAGGCAGATAAGCAGGACAAGTTTTGACAATGAGAACTTATATAGGGCTTCATTGGGTACTGAATCTAATCTTTTAACTTAATTAAAATTTATTACTTTGTTTTATCTTTGTTTAGCTATTTACTATCTCTCGAAATAAAACATATTATTATGTACTTATATTTTAGTCATACTGCACTGTAATATGGAGTTTTCATTCTTTAAGAGCCACGTACTCAACTGCGAAAAAAGCAAAAAGCCCAAGCCTGAACTGCACTACCACAAATCGTACATCTACGATCGTCAACCTGGAAGTTAAGAGCCGACCCGAATTCCAATCTTTGATCGACCGGTAATTACTTCTTTTTCACGTTGGCATGTGTGGAAAAATTCTTATTTATTTCATGCGTAAATAGCCCATATGAAAACTCAGCATTATATTTTCAACTCCATTGCCGGAACTGAGATCAAACGAAAGAGCAATTTGCTTATTTTAAACAGACTCCAAAATGTTCAGATCGAATCTCAATTTTGGAAACGCAAAAAGAATCTTTTTCGGCTTCCAAGATATACAGGGTGAAACAAAATGCAACAAGATACGGCAATTATACAAATTTGTAAAGATCACAAAAATTTCGTTTTTAATTTTTTTTTAATTGTTCGTGTATTTTAAAGATGAAGCCAAAACCTTTTCCTTCCAAAATTACTGTTCCAGGGCGGAGAGCTTATCTCTGGAACCGCAAATCTGAAACATAAAATTCGGAAAGGGTTTTAAAAATAAGTATACCTACGTCATAGTTATAAAGCCAGAAAATATTTAAAATTATTAAAACAAAACAAAATGGCTATATTTAAAAATAATTTTTAAAAGTTTTTTTTTCGAATTTTTTTCGCCAATAATATTTTATTATTATTGGTTTTGGGTAAATTGTGGTAAACTGTCAGAGAAAAAACCAGAACAAACAAAATTCATCAAGTTTATTAAAATCGACCAAATAGATCCGGAGATTAAAGATTTTGGAAAAAAAATACATTTTTAAAACTGGCGGAAGTTGATCTCCGAAGTCTGCTATTTTGTTTTTTTTTAATTTTCAAAATTTTTTGGTAAACTATCACGCAATGGCACTTCTTTTTTTTAAACTCCTCTTGAATTGTATGTTTCAGTTTTGCCGTTCCCGAGACTAAAGGCTGATTTATAAACTTTACGTTGGCGCTGACGTTCGCGTTACAACATGGTCAAATGGGAAAGTCGTATGTCTATTTATGAACATCGTTCGTCGTTGGCGTTGGCTTTCGGTTCCGTTCAAGATGAACCAACTTTATATTTTGTCGTTAGCCGTTGTACACACAGTATACACCAACCCTTCTGTGATTGTAGTCATGATCACAGAACATAAAAATAACTGTATCTTTGTCATCGCAGCCCATAGCAATACCGAAAAAGTGACAAGGTTTGTCAAACAAATCAAACTAAATTATTTGTTTACGCTTGTGTTTCCACGTGAAATACTTTAGATAATTTAATTTATATTTCCTATAAACTCCATCAGAAAGATAGTTTACATTTATATATTTGTATATTTGTATATTTAAAAAACTGCTGTGTATCCCAGTTTTTTTATATTTGTATAATAATTAAAATTACCTCTTGTCTTTCTGTTCTGGTTAATGGGCCTCCCTTTGTACCAGAGACATTGTCTTTTATTTTGAAGGTTCAGTGCTGCTCGAATACAAAGTATTGTGTATAAGTGCCACTGCACCTAACAAAGGCAGAGCATTTTCAATTTCCATTGTATTAATTTTGAAGCAAAAATTAATAACACCAAATCAAAAATGTAAGGTTAGAAATTTAACCGTTATTATATACCTCAAGCTACGCTAACGCCAACCGAAAGTTTATAAATGCAGTATTGGGACCGTGCAAGTTCGGAACAGCGACACCTGGTGTCGTAAATCAGCCAAATTTACTGCGCTTTCATGTTAGATCGAGGATACCGGATAACTGGAAAAGGACGTGGCCCCAAAAAAGAATAAGAAGAAAAAGTAAGATTGAGGTTATGTTGGTATGTTATTAAAAGGTAAACGTTGATGTAGGATGTAGCGTAAATACAAATAAATATATTATTGAATTACAGCATTACTGTTAATATGGATGCAATAATAAAAACTGGATTTGAGAAAGTAAATCACCAAATAACTTTTCAACCAAGCACGAGTCAAAGGGAAAAGCTTTAGTGGTGGCAAATGTCAAAAAAGAATGGAAGAATTATGTGGAGTGGAAGAATTAAGAAAAATAAATTACCATAAATAATGCTAATGAACTTGAACTTGCATTTTTGTAAACTTCAAAAAAATAAAATTCAAACATTAAACTTGATTTTTGAGTTAAAATGAACTCTAAGTGAGTGTTATGAAACTAAAATTTACACTTAAAAGTGAACTTTTATTTATTATTTATTTCAAACTGACTTTAAAATCGGGCGCAAGAATAATGCATAATTTAGGTTATGTTATTTATGCTTTTTTATGATATAAATCCACTTTTCTCTTTGTAGTAGCTTTATGCTTCGAAGTTGGAAACGAATAAAACTTAAATTGACAATTTTTTGTTGTATTTTTACAATTTATAACACAGCATTTCCTAAATCCCATTTTCTTCAGTGACAGAAGGTGTAAATAAACAAAACGAATATGAAATATGACAATTGACAATATGAATTTATGAAATCTATAATCTATGAAATGTGCAGTAAAAGATGCAAGATTTCTCCACTACTCACGCACAATCGTTTCTCGTATCCCCTCCAAGTACTTGCACGTCGCCAATATATCATGATACTATAATAACAGGATAGGATCTTCCCGTAGCACAAAATAGGTCGTGTTCGCGCATGCCGTCATTGGAGAGTAGAATTTGAATTCTTGTTAAAGTTAAATGGGATTTGTTAATATGCATTCTGTGATGAAATTAGTTAAGAGGTTTAGTAATTACAATGATCGTACACATAAGAATATCTCCAAACTATTTATTAATAGTATATTACATAACGAGAGTTGTAAGAAGCTTATTACATGCGAGTAAAAAAGTTGCGCGCGAGCCGCGTAGCAGCGAGCGCAGTAATTTTACAAGCATGTAATAAGCTTACAACTCAAGTTGTGTAGGTACTAATACTTTTTCTACGATTATTTTCGTTTGTAAAAATAAAAATTAAATTACCATTATATTTACACTGACAGATTAGTAATTTTTAATCTGTCAAAATAACGTCTGTTAATTCGTTTCCATGGTAACTCGACCAACTGACTTACGAGGCTTATGTGATATTACACATTTTTATGAAACTGAAGCATTTTTTTTATTACGTTCTAGTCATTACGTGTCAGTATCTGTTATGATGCATTTACTTGGCATCCAAATAGTAGGTAATATACAATTTACTAGTAAGAGAGTAGAAAAAGATTATTTATTGATACATACAAAAAACTGAAATTTCGAACGTTAAACTCTCCAATGACGTCACGACTTATGAGCAATATCTTATCTTCTTAGTCTTAGTATCATGGTATATATGATAGCCAGCGCCAAGGTCAACGGACAACGCCAGCGCCAACGCTAACGTAAAGTTTGTAAATCAGCCTTAACTGAGCGCCATGGAGCAGTAATTTTTTAAAGAAAAGTTTTTGGCGTCCTCTTAAAACACAGAAAGAATAAAAAATTGTAATCTTTCAAAGTTGTATAGTAAAAAAAGTGTAAATGCCATAATATATAATAGAAAAGATAAAAAAAATGTTGAAAATTTGTAATTTCTAATGTGTAAATTTAAACTTGTTTTATTAAAATTTTACTGTGTTGTCGATAAAACATGATAATGTATCAAAAATTACGTTTACGAGCATACGCGACAAGACTTAAAGCATGAAAATTAATCACCAAAATGATTATATCGATAAAACACATTGTATTTGTTGCATAAAGAGTTAGGGAATTAAACACGCTTCAGTAAGAACACAATGTAAACGACATATACTTTCATTTTGTAAAGAGCTGGATGATAAATAACCATCATTTTAAACTAAACATGCGGTAACATCACAAATACGTCAAAGTTTTTAAAAGCTTTAGTCGCTTTTTAAAACTGATAACACAAAATGTCAGGTTATACTAGATTTTAACTATGTGGTTCATCGAAGCGATTTCTTTGTTTGGTGTTTTAGAAACGTAGTAATATAGATTTTTGTGAGGTACACAACTTTTATTTTTATTTACATGTAATATTATTCTAAAAGTTCATTATTACACTTAAATCAATTTATGAAATTCATCTATCTTTTCTATTAAGAAAAATTGTTCTATTTTTTGTGTTTTACTACAAAGGCATTGTTCTATTATACACTCTGGGCCAAAATTAACCGACCAGCTTAAAAATGGGTAATTTTTGATTTCTTATATCTCCTAAACCTGTTGTCCAATTTAAGTGATTTTTTTAATATGTTATAGCCTTTTCTTTGACAATATCTTTATAATAATATTGTTGCTAAACAGGTAAATTTTCATTGTATACCAGGTGTACGAATCAAACTGTGTTTTTTTCTTAAAGTTTGCATCACCATGTGGAATATTCTAGCTTTTGTAGAATACTGAATTTAAATCATGACCATAACCTTATACTTTCGTAACATTTTGTTTTTTGATTGATTCGCTTATGTTGGATAATACCAAAGTTAGGTGCTTTAACAACTAGACATGTTTTTTATCAATTTTTATCTCCGCGGAAGGGAAAAAATAATCTAGTTATTAAAAAAATAAGAAATTATTTGTTACAGTAAAAATCCAATGAATAAAATCTTCGAAGAAAATTCAAATTAACAATATTTTGGAAATCAGTCTAATTAAAAAAAAAAATAATGGGTATCAATAATGGGTGTTGCCGCCTCTAGCCCTTAGGACTTCTTGGAGCCGGTTTTGCAATCCATTTATGATATCCTGGATATCAGATTGGGGGATATTCTGCCACTTCTCTACCGCAGCTACCTACAGCTCTTCAAAGGATGCAGGGACTGGTACTCTTACTCTTACCCGTCTTTTTAGGTTGTCCCAAATATGCTCAATTGGGTTAAGATCGGGACTGCACAAATGAATCGGGACTGGATACATTTGCACTTAATTTCTTTGCTCTTGACGTTACCGGTAATTTTGATAAAAATAATAAAAGAGTCATTATTTTACCAACAAAAGGTATACCTGTTAATAACAGGTTAAAACTCAACAGTTTTCGAGATAATCGCATTTTACAAATTAGCTGCACAATTCTGATTTAACGCAATTACCCCAGGCAACGAAGGAAAATAGACAAAAACATTAATATTTCTGAATTTTGGTATAAAATACCTTTAACTTAAGTTAATAGTTAAGGCATGATAATAATTATTAATAGGATTTGACGAAATAACAGAATAATAGGATTTTACATAACACATTTTAGGTTTCATATTAAATTAAAATCACAATTAAAACATTTTATTTACAAACAAAATTAAACAATAGTTAAACCAGATAACATTACTTTTTGTCAAAATAAGTATTCGATATTTCAAACCATTTTCTTTACTTCATTTGTCAATACATTCAATAAAATATCGTCTCATCTTAAATAGTGTCATTGATTCTAAAGAAACTGCTGCAGTATTTATTATTATATTTTATTATATTTATTTATATTAAGTGTTATAAGTATAATAATAAGTATTCTTTTGGAATAATTTATGAATTAAATAATTATATCAATATCACACTACATGACCAAGGAATATGAGGATCACGACCAATCCAACTTTCATGAAAGTTGTATTTAAGTATGTTCTCACTACCCTCTCTTTATAATGTGATGGAACATCTTGCATAAACCACATATTTTGATTTAAGTTTGATGACAATTCTTTCAAAAAATCAATAAAATAATTTCGTACAAAATGTAAATAAATCTCTCCATTCAAATTACAAGGTAATTCGCATGTCCGTAAAAAATTATTACAAATGGTTTCAAATCACACGTTTATTTGAAATTCATGTTGAAAATGCCGTTCTCTCTGTATATGAGATTATTCGTTATCTCAGAAGTGATTTTTCTGTAAGTTAAAAAGATCATGGTGTGTAAATTTAGCTTTTAATATTAGAATAATAGAAAATATTTTATCGACGAAGGAGTGGTCAAGATTTTACCTGTTTCGGACATCATTAGTGCAAATCTGCATCTTAAACGTAAATCTGCTGACAATAGATTTTACACACGTATAGCATTTTTAACATAAAAAAGCTTGCACGTCATTCAATATTTAAGTCGTCAGAACCCTACAGCGTTGCCAAAACATATACCAAAGAATAGTTAGTAAGTGAGGAATTTTTAAAATGTCAACTATTTGTCAAACTATTCTATTAACAGTAAATACACTTAGTTTTAAGATTACTGCAACACAATACATAAGAAAACATTTTAATACAAAATTATATATTCTAAATTTGAAACTTACCTCTTTTAGGGCTTTAATAGTAAAATCGTCCCGCCATGATTTCTTGTTTAAAATAATCTATCTTATATGAAAGGTTATCAGCTTTCTACAGACCATTTATTTGTTTTCGCATGTCATAATCACAATACACAACAATTTAAAAATATTTGTAATGTAAAATGTATTGAAAAATACAATTTATTAATATATATTATATTATATATTATATTATTATCAAGTTTTGTAAGAAATCAAAACCACTAAAAACAAAAACATAAACAAAATGCCTACTCTAAAAAAGCGGCAACACTTAATACACTTTCGCCACCCGCTGAACTGTCAATAAAAAGTAATATGCACAAATATCACAACTAAGAATTATTATGCAGCTAACTTATAAAATGCGATTATCTTAAAAACGGTCGAGTCTTAAGTTATTAATTAGTATCTATACCTTTTCTCTGTAAAAATAATGTATCTTTAATATTTTTTAAAACAAATAGCGCTTAAAGAAAAAAAAAGTTAACCGCAAATGTATGCCACATATGTAGCATAGGCATAGGCGCCCTCTATCAGCTATATCAAAGTGTGAATCAAATTATAATTTCCTATATTTAAAAGTACTCAATTATAAATTTTTATCTATAAATATTTACAAACGTGAAAGTTATAACGAAAAATACAATTTTAAATTTCCACTTTAACACCCTGTATCTTTCTTAATATCAACATTTTATTAAGGCAAGTTAACTTCAATCGTAATATTTTTAAGTGCATAATCTACGGTTTCTTTTTGTACAATTACTTAAGGACCACCCTGTATAGCAAAAACATTGGATAAAGTGTGGCACATCACTAAAAATCAGAAGATACCTGCCCCTCACCAGCTCATACATTCATATTTGGAAGACCTTTAATTAAACTAGGAAGCACATATTCAAAACTACGGCGGATCAACGGCATATGATGGCCCTATGACAGAAAACTTCAATAACAAATTTTGTATAAAAATGTATCTAGCGAAATGTGGCTATTACGATTACATTAAGTAACAAAGTAAATACTTTTTTAATAAGTTATTTATTTAAAAGCGAACCTGTTTTACAATAAATACAAAATACAATGATAAATGTAAACGTACAATATAACAGCTTAAAAGAAGCAGCTCTGAATCTGTTTAATTTAAAGCTAATGTCTGTAAGTAACTCCTTGAACAAGTTAGAGTCTAAGGGATAACATCAAGTACTTGCTACTTAAAGTCTGGGTTAAGAGAGGGAGATCTGCTATCCCCATTGTTGTTTAACCTGGCTTACAGGTTTTTGGCATGAAATATGCCATGTGAAAGATTTTTCCTAAAATCAAATTAGACATAGTTGATCCGGGAGCAAAGATCGCTTTCAGCTTTGCCGATGACGTAGATGCAATAGCACAATCAACATAAAAAATTAAGGATATTTTCACGAGATATTTTTCATGATTTTTCAGTAAAATTATGTCACTTTTCCATATAATCTACCGGTCTTCACCTTTAAAATCAAATAGTCATCTTACATTGTTTATATATTACTTTTAAGTAAATATTGTTAAGTAAAAATGGCCATGTTATCAAATCCACTGGTAACTGTAACATCTTAACATATAAGATCTAATAATGTAACATAAATTTAAACCAATAATTTTTAACGGGTTTTTACCCAAATATTTAGTGGGTACACCTAAAACGTATTTGCGTACCCAAAAACATGTACACCTAGACACTGTGATGATGGAATATGTATTCCCAAAACGTTTTGTTGTGATATAGCCCGATTGGGTTTTTAATTATATACCTTTTGTAAATACATGGTATACAGCCAGCTACAGAAACTTACAGTGGGTGGCCAAATTATTAGGGACAGTAAAAGATTTCTTAATTTTTTAGTTTTACTGATTTTTTTTTTGCAATTTGTTGGCTTTAAGGCTTGCATTTATTTTTTGTATAACAGATTGAGAAATTAGGGTCACAAAAACATTAAGTTTTGTTAGTAAAACAATTTATAATTTTCGCGAAATTTTTTTTAACATAATATGACTAATTTTAATATTTAGTGATGCCACCCTTTGCTGCAATTACAGCTTCTACGCGTCGGGGCATGCTCTGAATACAAACTCCTGCGTTGTGTTTTAAGTTAGGGTTACGATGCCATTCTCTAATAAGAGCTTCAATCAGCTGCCGCTTCGTGGTGATAACATCTTTGGCGATCTCCCGTTTGGTTAACTCCCACATGCTCTCTATAGGGTTCATGTCAGGTGAGTTTCCCGGCCAGGGCAGAACTGCAATATTTTCTTTGATCAGATATGCAGTTACACTCCTGGCTTTGTGGCACGGTGCAGAATCGTGCATAAAAATGTAATTTTTTACCAGGGAACCATTCTTTGAGCTGGGGCAGTAGCCGAGTTTCAAGTACTCGCTTATACTGTATAAGCGATTGTCCCTCTCATTGTCCCTTCCACGATGTATAAGCGTCCCATACCCTTTGCCGAGATTACAGACCACACCATGACACTCACCGGATGTTTAACTGTCTCCACAATGCAATCTGGATGGAACTGCTCCCCAGGACGTCGTCGGACAAACGCACTTTTATCCACCAAAATCTGGAATGTTGATTCGTCAGAGAAGCATACCTGTAAAAATAATAATATTCGCTGTTCACAAACTTCATTCGTTAAAAAAAGTCATACTTACTCGACTCCAGTCTTCAACAGTCATACTTCGGTGTTGTTTGGCCCATTGGAGTCTCTTTCTCTTCATGGCTTCGGTAAGCCGTGGTTTTTTCATAGGCCGGCGACCTAGCAGATTCTCTTCGGCCAGTCGTCGTCGTACTGTCCTTCTGGAAACATTAATTCCTTCATCATTAATCATCGTAGTCAGATGTGTCACACTCTTTTTACGATTGTGGAGACAAATATCCCTAATTTTACGATCAGTACGAGGAGTAGTAATCCTTTTCCTGCCATATTTTCCAACACGGCCCGGTTCCAATGCCTCGTTTGAATTTATTTTTATTTTTATTCGATTAACTACAGACTTTGAAACACCTGCAGTAGTTGCTATAACTCTCTGGGAAAGCCTCGAGTGCAGTAATAATGTTTTTATCTCTAATTTTCCCTGGAGACAAGTCTGCAATTTTGCCCATGCTAAATAAATAATTTTGAATTTAAACAATCTTTTTACATAAACTCGTGTCTTTAAATGTAGCAAAAATTACTAAATAACAAATATTACCCGTTAAATATATCTGACACGAAAACCGACCAAAAACAATTTAAAACGATTTGCAAATATTTTTAAACCTCATTGCGGTGACAGCCGATGACCAACTGAGATTGAGATGTAACAATAATTATTATTTCATACATAGGCAGTCTACCAGTGTTGCCGCTTATCAAAAATTTTATTAGTTATACCAGAAGAATTACCAAGTAAAATACAGATATGAACATAAATTTTTTTGGTCAAAAAAATAATTTTAAGTAGAAAATACAAAAATATATGCAGCGTCTCTAATAATTTGGCCACCCACTGTAGTTTCCTTGTAGATTTTAAAATGACGTTTAATCTTTTGCATATTTTGTTTGTTACATATATTGTTATCACCAAATTTATTAAAAGTTGTTGTTAGATACCTGTATCAAAGAGTTAATTACTATTTAACTGGGAATAAGCCACAATTAAAGATAAAAAAATACGTTTATTGACGTTTCAATTTCCACTTCGGAAATCGTTCTCAAAATACAAACAGTAAATTAAACAAATTTTGTTTTTTGTTACATAGTAAAACATTCTTCTAATAATTTTATTTTATCTGACTCATTTATATTGACAATTCAGACATACATTATGCATTTTAAAGTAGACGACTTTAAAATGATATTGCCAATATTGTTGAGTTGCGCTCCTGGGACGACTTTACTTATAAGATAGTTCATTCGATTACATGAAATCAACTTTAACTTGAGAATACCCGTCAGAAAAAATCATAGCATGTAATTCGTCTTTAAAAAGACAAACACATGACATGATGACAGTAAAATTCTCCTGTTAGTGATTCCATAGTAAATTATGAGGGAAAACCAGGAAAAACCTCATAATACTATCCCGACATGGTAAGTATTTGTTCGTGCATTTAGTTTACCTCCAATAAACACCAAAATTCTGATTTTATATATTTCGTTATTTAAAAAACATAAACCTCTATATGTTACTGACTTACTAATACTGGTATTTTCTTATTAATAACTTTCTCTTTCAATATTGGTAAATTGCATCAAAGAGTGTCTCGAAAAAGAATTTTTATTTTCCAATTTATTTGCTCTGGTCTGTCAATCCATTTCTCATTCGCAGTATAGTAATAATGCAATTAATGTTGTGTGCAGAAATTCCATTTTCATCCCTAAAAACTTTCTCGCTGTATATTTTTGGTGACTACCAGTGAATGGACTCGCGTTACAATGTATGACTAATGAAAAACAAATTTCCAATTTGTTGGCATTATCAATCATTGATCCATCAATTATACTCCTCCGGTTTTGTAATTAATCAATCAATCACATCCTTTTGTCGCACGTTATGATTTTTAGCGCACATTTATGGGTTTTCAGCTGGGTTCACATGTTGTACAACAAAAGGATGGATACTTTTGGGTTAAAATTACGTGATCCATCTCAGATAGTCCTGTCGAAAGTGCTGGGAGAACAATACTATTGTTTTTTCTCGTTAAATTAAAGCGGATTTTCCAGAGTTGACCACATTGTTAGGATCTATTATGAGTTTGGATAAAAGTATGTTTTCTTGTTTTCACAAATTGGCTTTGTCTTTAGTTTTTTACCTTTTTAATATCGAAAATATTTATTTTTTGATAGGGTATCGACGATGAGATATAAAAAAGTTGCGCAAGTTGCATTGGTTATGTTTGGCATATACACCGTTAGTTTTCATTTTGGCAAATCTATTTTACAGAGTGCAGCAATGGTGTAAATATATAAAGTTATTTAAAAAAATTAAACTTCTCCATAACGGACAACAACGGGAAAACTGTCCATTGAGTCGAAATATCCGTTGTGTAGATATATCGCTTAATTAATTGAAATAAAAAAGAGGTTTTGATTACTTGATCTTTAATTATACATTTTCGTACATATTTTTAAGCATACACACAATTACATATATATACATATTTTGCATAAGCATGTACACAAATAAAATATTAGTGTAAAAAAGATAGGTATTATGCACTTCTTAAAAAAATCATCAATTTTGGTATGTTTTTTTTATTTTGAACTCAACAATAATTTTTGACTAAACATTTAGAATTACATTAGGTATTCTTTTGACTTGCATTTTTATATATATATATATATATATATATATATAAAAAAATAATTCTCTTAGTTTTAGGTAAGCATAATTTAAATTAACTCTAATCATAATCCTCTTGTAGCCCAATTACGAGTCAGACTAAAAACCTTAATCCAGAAACAGAATATCAAAAGATTTGATATGGATCAACTTAGAAATCCCGAGATAAAAGTCAAGCTTACAAATGGCATTAATAGTAATGTTGCTTTAACAATCAATACTGATGATATTGAAAGAGACTGAATCAACTTAAGGGACGCTATAGGCAACGCAACGGTGCGAAAGAAGTAATTGGTGACTACGAGCGGAAGGAGAAGAACGAATGTATGACAGATGAAATATTACATCTTATGGACAGAAGGAGGGAAAATAATAATAATTCTGAACAATATAAAGAACTGGATCGAACTGTCGGCAGAAAGATAAAAGAGTCCAGAGCGAAATTGTTACAAGAAAAACATCAAGAGATATAAGAGCTAGAACGAAAACACAATACTTTTAACATGCATAAAAAATCAAGGAGTTTACTTATACTTACAAGAAAAAACATTTTGATAGGTTAATAGATACGAACAACAAACTTACTGTAGATAAAGAAGAACAGTTACAAACTTGGGCAAATTACATAAAAGATTTGTTTACGAATTATCGTCATATTTCTACGAACACTCTTGATCTGAATGGACCAAAAATATTGAAAAGTGAGGTGATAAAAGCTATAGATCAAACGAAAGATGGAAAAGCAACAGGATGCGACGAAATACCAGTCGAATTTTTAAAAGTTTTAGACGAGAATAACCTGAATGTAGTATTGGAACTGTTTAATAAGATATACGATACTGGTCAAATTCCATCGGACTGGTTGAAATCTACAGTTGTGCCCCTTCCCAAGAAATCGAATTCTAAGACGTGTAGGGAATATCGCCTTATAAATTTAATGAGTCACACCCTTAAAGTATTCTTGCGTATTATCCATTACAGAATACGAGCAAAATTAGAAAACAGCATAAGTAAAACAGAGTTCGGTTATAGATGCGGTTTTGGAACTCGAGAGCCCCTCTTTGCAATGCAAGTCTTGATTTAAAAATGACTGGATCAACAAAAAGATGTTTACGCCTATTTTATAGACTATGAGAAAGCATTCGATACTGTCAAACATGACAAACTCATAGAACTATTACATCTTACAGGACTTTACACTAAGGACATCCAGATTATAAAAAATCTATATTGGAATCAAATAGCCCACATGAAGAATAGGTCTATGGTAAGTGAAAACGCAATCATTTCGAGAGGGGTTAGACAGGGCTGTATTCTTTCGCCACTGCTTTTCAATCTGTACACGGAACAAATATTTCTAGAGGCACTGGAAGAGTACAACGAGGGCATCAAGATTAATGGCGTACCAATAAGTAATTTTCGTTATGCAGAAGACACTGTTATACTGGCCGATAACATCGAAGATTAACAGAGGATACTAAATAGAGTAAATACAACCGATTTGGACTGAAGATCAATAGAAAGAAAACTAAATTTATGGTGATCAGTAAAAATAACATTTAACATACCGACCTGAATATTGAAGCCGAACGTATTAAAAGAGTAAACCGATTTAAATATTTGGGATATACAGTAAATGATAAGTGGGACCCAGACGTAGACATTAAGATCCGAATTGAAATAGCAAGATCAAAATTCATCAAAATGAGAAAGCTCCTAAGCAACTGCAACCTAAGCGTTAACCTCCGATGCCGCGCTACGTACTCTCTACGCTACTTTACGGAGTAGAAGGATGGACGTTAACAGCAGCAACGATTAAGAAGTTAACGGCTCTAGAAATGTGGCTGTGTCGACGTATACTAAAAATACCTTGGACAGACAGAGTGACCAACACAGAGGTATTAAGACGAATGGAGGAATAAAGAGGTGGAATTGTTAAGAACTGTTAAAAGAAGGAAAACGTCATACCTAGGCCATGTGTTCCGTAATGATAAGTACAGTCTGCTACACATTATTGTGGAAGGCAAGATTGAAGGTAGAAGAGGTTTGTACAGAAAGAAGAAATCCTGACAGAAACTTGAGAGAATGGTTTTAAATACCAGAAGCTGCGAACATAATACATGCGCCACAAAACAGAAAAACCTATTGTTTCATGGTCGCCAACCTTTGGTAGAAGACGGCACATAATGAAGAAGATCATTTAAATTACTAACAGTTATATTAAGTTCTAGATCATCGTCACTCTCATTGTCAGAAACAGTGGAGACCTGTTCGTTTTCTTTAAAATCTCTAACACAACTAGTTAAGTTTACTTCAGGATTTTCCGTCAATAGGACTGCATCAATCTCTTTTTCTTCTTCTTCAGGTGTCATCTCAGCTACGGAGGTTAGCAATTATCATAACTATTTTAATTTTTGAGGCAGTTGCTCTAAATAGTTGTTTCGAGGTTTGTTTCGATAGTTTGTTTCGTTGCATTCAAACCATTCTCTCAGGTTCTTAAGCCATGAAATTCGTCTTCTTCCGATGCTTCTTCTGCCATCTATGTTTCCTTGCATTATGAGTCGCAGGATACTTCTCGCCCCGCATGACATGTCCGAAATACTGTAGCTTTCTTTCTTTAATTGTAAGTTCAACTTCCTTTTCTTTACCTATTTTTTTTAGTACTTCATTGTTCGTAGCTCTATCTACCCAGGAAACCCTCATAATTTTTCTATAGATCCACATTTCAAAGGTGTTAAGTCGTCTCATTTATCTCTAGATTTAATGTCCATGATTTCACTCCATAGTATAGTACACACGTAACATTTTGTTAGGCGTACTTTAAGAGCTAATTTTAAATCTTTGCCACATACCCCCTTTTTTTACTTTCATAAAATTGGAACGTGGTTTTTCGATTCTGGCTTTGATTTCTGCAGTGTAGTCATTATTTTAACTCCGCCTGGAATGACTGTTGGGTAAATCGAGTAGCTTAACAGTCATTATTGCCGGTCCCAAGCCCGGATAAAGGAGGAGGGTTAAGCGGAAGACCAACAACCTGCCCTTGTAAAAAACAGCCTGTTATGAAAACTACAAATGTGCCTCGAAATCGAACAGATACATATGTAAAACGACAATCGCAATGGATAAGGACTTTTAATGTTGGAACGTGGAACGTTTTAAGCTGGTACCGGACAGGAGCAGCCATACACGCAGTAAAACAGTTAGAAAAAGTAGGAATGGACATTACGGCAATACAAGAAATAAGAAAAAATTGTTTAAAATCCTTTATAAAAGGTATATAAAATTGCCCCAAACGGGCTATCACAAACACATTGCAAAACGTTTTCGGACGATAGCCCGTTTGGGGCAATTTTATATACCTTTTATAAAGGATTTTAAACAATTTTTTGTGATATATGGTATACAGCCAGCTACAGAAACTTAGTTTCCTCGTGGAATTTTACAAAGAAATAAGGTGACCGGACAATGGAAACATAAGAATAGACAAGGCGGTCATTTTCTACAGTGGAAACCAGATAGGAAAACATGAATTCGGCACAGGTTTCGTGGTCCGAGAAGAATACTTAAACAGTGTTATAAGTTTTACGCCCATCAGTGAAAGACTGTGTTATATTAGACTGAAAGGAAACTTGTACAATATCTCAATTATATCCGCACATGCTCCGACAGAAGATAAAGAAGAAACAATCAAAGATGACTTCTATGAGCAACTCGAAAGAACGCTGGAGAGAATTCCCAAACAAGACATGCAAATAATCTGCGGAGACTTCAACGCAAAAATTAGCAAAGAACTTAGCCTAAGACCGACAATAGGACAACACAGTCTCCACGATATCTCAAACGATAATGGACAAAGGCTCGTAGAGCTAGCATCGGCTAACAATATGCTTGTAAAGTCTACTATGTTCCAACATAAAAACATTCATAAACAGACTTGGGTCTCTAATGACAACTCCACACGGAACCAAATTGACCACATAATTGTTGATGCTAGACACGGAAGTAATGTCCTTGACGTAAGAAGCCTCAGGGGCGTAGATGGAGATACAGACCATTACCTAGTAAGAGCAAAAATCAGGTTGAAAATATCATCATAGAAACTTAAAACGAACGAAGCATTGGGACAGTGGAACATTGAGAAAACGCAAAATAAGGAAATCCGAGACAATTACGTACAGGAAATGGAACAACAGCTAAATAGAATAGACCAGAGCAATGATGTTGAAAGGCTGTGGCAACAAATGGAAAAATCAATTACAGAGTCAGCAGAACTAATAATAGGAAAAAGAAGGACGAAAACAAGGAAATGGTTTGATAAAGAATGCCAAGAAAAACTACAAGACAGACAGAAAAAGCGAAACGTTATGCTTCAACAAGAAACAACAGAAAGTAAAAAAACTATACAACATCACGACGAGAAACAAGAAAACTAATTAGAGAGAAAAAAAGAAAATACGAACAACAGTAGTATGAAGAAATGGAAAGAAATAGACAACAGTCAAATAGTCGAGCATTTTACAAATCTGTGTCAAACGAAAAGAGAGGATTCAGACCTAACTGCGTGTCTGTACTGAGGAAAAATAATGATGAATTAATAATCAACGAACAAGAATTACTCCAAACATGGCAAGAATATTTCAAAAATTTACTTAATATACACCAAGATGAAGAACATGTAGAGGATATATATCTTGGGGTGGACCTACCGGTAGAGTACCCAAAAATAGACGAAACATTGCAAGCAATTAACAAATTGAAGAACGCAAAAGCTCCAGGCTCTGACAATATACCAGCCGAATTTCTTAAGTACGGAGGAGAAACTTTACATAGACAATTACACAAACTAATAACACTTATATGGAACGAAGAGAAAATACCAACAAAATGGCACGAAAGTGTAATAATTCCTATCCATAAAAATGGAGACAAAACCAAGTGCTCTAACTATAGAGGCATCTCCCTACTTAATACGGCGTACAAAATCTTATCGAACATCCTATTAAGTAGACTAACACCTTTTGCAGAAAATTTCATAGGGGAATACCAAGCCGGATTCAGAAAAAATAGATCGACCATAGATCAGATTTTTACTCTCAGGCAGCTGCTTGAAAAAGGATGGGAATTCAATAGAACCATTCATAATCTCTTCATAAATTTCCGACAAGCATACGACAGCATTAAAAGGGATCAGATGTGGAATGCAATGGCAGAACTTTCAGTTCCAAAAAAACTAATCCAGCTCGTTAAAGTTCGTGTAAATGGCTGTAGATCTAGAGTGCGGATAGGTAACAAGCTCTCAGAGTCGTTTGAAATAAACAGTGGACTGAAACAAGGAGACGCGCTGTCACCTCTTCTTTTTAATATAATCCTGGAAAAAGTAGTAAGAACCGCACAAATTAGAACAGAACTACTAACAGTAAATGGACCAAAATTACTACTAGCATACGCGGATGACATTGACATTGTAGGAAATACCGTCACCAGTGTAAAAGAAACCTTCAATAAATTAGAGAGAGAGAGGCAAAAAATACCGGTCTAAGGGTCAATGAAGAGAAAACCAAGTGCATTACCAGACAAAAGAGACGAGATAGAATAGGACAAAATATAACAATAGATCCCTATAAATTTGAAAGAGTGGAGAGTTTTAAATATCTCGGAGCGACTATCACCACAGATAACGATATCACGGAAGAGATAAAAGGGAGAATTCAGGCAGCAAACAGATGTATGTATAGCCTCCACAACACTATTAAATCCAAGCTCCTAAAACGAACATCAAAAATCAGGATATATAAAACAGTAATTAGACCGGTGCTCATGTATGGATGTGAGACGTGGACGCTGACAAAAGCAATGGAAAGTAAGCTCAGATGCTTTGAGAGAAACATCCTCAGAAAGATCTTCGGTCCCTATCACGATCCGAACACTAACCAATACCGAATGAGAACAAATGCCGAGGTTAAACAAATGTATAGTGCTAGCGACGTAGTCCAAGAGATTAAATCCCAACGTCTAAGATGGGCTGGCCATGTTCATAGGCTCCCTAATAACCGCCTTACCAAGTTAATCTGGGAAGAAGTCCCGACAGGGAGAAGGCCCTTAGGACGTCCACGAATGCGATGGAGAGATAATATATGGTCAGATTTGAGAACAATGGGGCTACCCACTGATTTAAACATCATGAACGACCGTTCGAGATAAAAGTAGGTTGTGCAGTCAGCCAAGACCCACCCCGGGTTGTAGTGCTACCAGAAGAAGCAGAAGAAGTCATTATTTTCTGTTATAAGTGTTTCTAGGTAAGTGTACTTTTTTACTCTTTCGATCTGCTGGCTCTCTACTATCAAGATTTCGTTAGTATTATGGTTATTTTTACAAATTTTTGTAACAGACATGTTTATTATAATGTCTTTATTTATACGTCCATGTGATATACCCTGTAGTTAGTACATTATCGCCTACCTTCCTTTTTGAAGATGGGTAGAATAACTCCCACTTCTTAATCTTTCGGTATTTTTCTTTAACTCCATGCATTATTGCAAACTCTTTTTATCAATTGCGTGTAATATGATACAATATCCTTGCACTTCCATATTTCAGCCGTCCTAGTTTTATGTTCTCTGGTCCTGATGCTTTCATATTTTTGACTTTCTTTAGTGCTTAAGTTATATCTTAACATATTCTTCTCCTGTTTCTGGGGTTCTGTCGTTTAACCATACATAAAACGTACTTCCATTGTCGTTTCTGACTTTTCTTATCTTCTTTTTCATTTGCCTTATTTAATACATCTTTTAGTGCGTTGAAAAAATCTTCATTTTCCCTTATGTTCGCATTGTCATTTATTGCTTCTACTCCGACAATTATTACTGGTTATATAAATATGTTCATCCTAATTTCCATTATTCGTTCGTTTATTTGCTTGTATGTGTTTTCTCCATTTATTTTTTTTATTAATATTCATACTCTTTTTGCTACTCTTTTGTGTGTTCAGACTCCACTCCATATGTGTGTATATTTCCTTATAATATCTTTGACCCTTTTTTTGTTTCACTCAAGACTATTACATCAGTGTCTAGTCTTTCGATTTCTGGAAGTATTTCATTTTGTTTCGGTACGATTCCTTATATATTCTACTTTTTTATTCTTATAGTCCTATTTCTTCGCCTGAGTCTTATATTCTTGTTTCTGTCCAAATTTCGAGGTTGTGTTAAAATGTTTTTTTTCCATAATGATTCCTTTCAATTGTCAGGTAGCAGACCCGGCACCTCAATCTCCCATTCTTCAGAGGACCATTATTCCTACTCGTTGATTAAAATAATTTCCATATTACCTATCGGGATTATAGATGAGTATCAGAGGACCATTGTTCCTACTCGTTGATTAAAATAATTTCCATATTACCTATCGGGATTATAGATGAGTATCTACCTGCTACCTTATATGATTTTATATAAAATTGTAATACAATTATACGTTTTTGATATTCTTGAAATCGTTTTTAAATTTTTGATGTTGATCTAATATTTAAATGGTTATAAGAAAAATACTAGCATCCTAATTAAGAAACAATAAATCCTAATAATAAATGTAGACCCCCTAATTTAAGTTTAACAAAAAAACCCAAAATAAAAGAACATTGTGAAAAGCTTTTGTTTTAAAATCCACTTCACGTTCTCATCCCCGCATTTTGTACAGTTTAAGTTTCTCATTATTGCACTTACCCAAGTTTAGAGCAAGAACTCGATTCCCTTGAATTAAATATCAGCATTCATTAATTCACACTTGAATGTTTTAGATCTAATAAAGTTGAGAGAGTAATTTATATTAAAATAAGGTCATGTTCGAGAATTACCCGAGTTTGCTCGTCAAATCTACTTTAAAATTCAAGCACAAGATAAAAAAGTTTCGAAGTTAATTTCTGTTTTAGTGTTTAAGGTGGTAGAAAGCTCTAAAAAATAAATAATTAAAGTTCTTATACAGTTAAACCATCTTAATCTATTTGCGTATCTCTTTGATTGAACTTTTACAGTATACAAGATAAGATAATAATATATATACTCTGTCCGTTCGTGCTTTGCACAAACGTCATCATTAAATTTGTATAAATTAAATTCAAGCATTTGAGTTTAAGGCATATTTTCGATTTTAGAACTAGGAAATGGCTAAGAGCGCGGTGATTTTTTAATATCATTGAATGCAGTTTAAAAATTTGATATAGGTTTGGATTTTAAAACATAAAAATTGTCTAGAAATTTCGCCTATAGAACAGGCGATATTTAAGTTAGGATAACCAGAATTAGAGGGGTTGCTTTCAACACTAATGAACAGTCTTCTTCTTCTTAAGGTGACGTCTTCTTTCGAAGGTTGGCGATCGTCATGATTACCTCCACTCTGGTCACCGCTTAACCTAATCTAGTTAGATGAGCAACCACATCGCTCTTTGTGAGTGCGCAGCCATGGCATTCGTCGCCTTTCAACGTTACGTTTTCTTAGAACCTTTTTTTATGATATTTTGCAGAAGCTCCTGACGTAGCCAAAAGTGGCTATCACATTTTTGTATATATATTTAATTATTCAGTTCTCTTCCTTTTGAAAGTCTTTGCAAGACTTTTTCATACGTGATTCTGTCAACGTAAGATATTCACAGAATTTTTTTGTAAAGCATCTCGAAAACTTCCTCTTATCTTTTTAAAGTTTTAAGCAGAGTAGCTGCCTCTAGACTATATAGGAGAATACTAAATATCGACGTTGAAGAACCAAAACCGCCTAAGTACCAAAAAGGTAATTTTTCAGGAGCCAGTAAAAACTAATTAATTAGAAAAGTTATTAATAAAATAACACAATTTTGATTTAATTGATTGAGTTCTTGACTGTTTAAAAAGGTATATCATTATTTTAATAAAATTACATAATTGCAGATTGGTTTGATACTTAGGCGGTATTTTATATTATAAATTTATAGAAAAGTAAGATGGGCGGTTTTGTGCCCTGCATATTAAAAACCAACTTACCAAATTAGAGAGGTATTTATTTGGTAAACAGAAAATATCATTTATAATCAAAAACATTTTTTAACTATCCTTTTGATCATGTGACAACGATCGTAATACGAATGACAATCATGCGTTAAAATAAGTTTTAATTCTTGAAGGTTGTTTTATTTGGAATAGATCAACTTTAGCTTTTCTTGGTTTAAAACTGACCATTCGCAAGTGAATTGTCATGAAATTTTTTTTTTTTGGTTCTGAAGCTTATACAAAAACTCATATTGCACTGCAAGATAACGAACACCCCAACAGTTATAGAGGTATAAATCTTTTGAACACCGCACTTAAGCTTACCACAAAAGTCCTAACCAACAAAATCAATAAACTAACAACTTTTCAGATGCTTCGATGCGAGCTGATCTACCTGGTCTTATAGAATCATAAATAAAAAAATATAATAATGTTTAAAAAAACTTATAGTCAAGATAATAACTTCTATATAGAAATGATTTACGTCTGACCTCTTTTAAATGATCAGAATACTGACCGGGAAGAGAAATATCTCGATTTTTTAATTTTGTTTCAATCGCGATATGATCGGAATCACATTCCATCTTGGTCAACAATTTTTGCTTAATAGTAGTATTCCATTCTTTATCGAAGTGTAGCAGTACGTTAGATAAAACTGTATTTCTGTTTAATTATTATTTATAACTGGGAATAAGCCACAATTAAAGATAAAAATACGTTTATTGACGTTTCAATTTCCAATTCGGAAATCGTTCTCAAAATACAAACAGTATTTCTGTTTTGATAGTTACAGCCATCTGACCAAAGAATAACTGATAAATATTTGTGTTGTCAAGCAAATGAAGAGGATACCAATCCTGTGGCTGTTTCGTCGAACCAGTAACAAACTGCGTCCAAGTTTGTAGATTTTACATAGTAAAGTTAGGTAAATTTAACAATAAATGCGCTAGCTTAGGTCATCAAAGCTAATATAGTGGCTTAACAATCTTGCGCAAACACTGTGCTCCACGTTTTAAAGCTCTTTCTTTGTCTTGTCCATGTTCAATTCGTGCTCTTTCTTTATTTTGTATGTTTACAGCTTCATACTTCCAATTTAATGAGCACAACATAAATCGCACTGAACTTTCCTCGGATTAAACAGTGACAAATTCTCTTTTTTAAAAATTGATTCAAAAGTAAATCTACTGACTTTTTTTTTCAAATTTGCAGATGTTGAGGTTCTCGGTAACGACAATAGCAATTTAGGAGTTTTCTCCTTATAAAACCTTTCTTCATACTTGACTGCTATTGATATTTATCAGCCAGCTAAAATATAGAAAACAGATTGTTGGAAATATAATATATATATATATATATATATATATATATATATATATATATATATATATATCAATTATGTCTGATTTTTATTTTTCCGTTTGTCTGCACGAATTTAAGATCCTCCTTTCAAATAAATAACCGTCAATGCCGTAGAAATAACGCTATTACTTTCTTTGAGAAAACGATCTATCTGTTCGAAAGGTGTAGTGTCTTTAGGAAATAAGAACTATATTCAGGATAGCGAGCACACCCTTCAAAGCGTCGGTACATCATTATCCTGATACCAACCGACGGACACACATGAAATTTTTACTACGTAGGGTAAGTACACTCATAAATAATTCTATACAGCATCCCTCCCGTCGTAAACTTTTGTAAAAGAATCTTGTTTGCCTTGGATATTGGAGCTTTAGAGTGTTTTCGTGTTTTTTGCATATTCATAAACCATCTAGGGTAAAATCGCGTAAATGAAATAAGTTGAAAAGCTGAAAAGGAATAACAAAATCATATTTTGAATAAAGGGGATGCAAAAGCAGGTGGTTTTTATTAATAAATATCACTACAATAGATCGCCTAAATTAAATTGGTAGATTTTTACCTAAAGTTATTATAGATCTTGCACGTATCGATCAAATTATACATTAGATGTATGGTAACACCCAATAAAGCAAGAAACGTATAGCACAGTTATAAATAAAATAAATTTTTTGACATATATCATTTGCTCCAAAAGCAAATCCAAAAATATAAATTTTATTAGACCACTAGTTTGTTTTATACAGTCATTTAAAGTAAGTGCGTTATGTATTTATGAAAAATGAACACCTTCTTAATCTTGTCATTATTACTTGGGAGTAACAATTTTTTTAATAATTGGTCTATCGTCCAAAGAAGAGTATAAATCTTTTCTAATTTTAAAAACTTTTCGTGCCATGTTCTAATCTATATCTAGCTTATATGGGCTCGAATATAAAATCAAGTAACAATGGAAAACTAAACTTTTAAATTTGATATAAACAGCCTGCTAGCAACTTCTATAGAAAACGTCACGCGAAACTCATAGAAAAATTGAATTGCATATACTAGAAAAGAACACCTAGAAAGTGGGATCTAAAAAATAGACACTGAGGTCAATATTTCGGTTGAACCATTAATTATCAATGTGAATAACAGTGCTTGCGATAGTTCTTCATCATCTTACAAGTTTTCATCTGACCATAGTTTTTTTGCCTTTTTGTGAATGTCGAACTACTTAGTTCAAAAAATTGCTTTATAAAAGGTATATTCATATAATTAGTAAGCGTTTGATTCAGTGCCGCATGAATGTTTTATAGATATATTAAAAATATATAAAGTCGATAATAACATAGTGACCTTTTTAAAACATATATTGTCAGATTAGAAGACAAAAATTCATCTCCGTCTACCTGGTGAAAACAATATCGAAACTGAAAATATTGCAATCAACTGGGTCCTATTTGAAGGAGATTCGTTAAGCCCACTGTGATTTTGTCTAGCGATGAATCCCCTATCCCAGCTACTGAACTCAACCGACACAGGTTTTAGCATTAAAAATAACAGTACTGTTGTGGCAAAGCTTAATCATGTATTGTATGTGGATGATTTAAAACTATTGGCTTCCACTCCTGGATCAGATGCGGAAAACAGTAGAAAATAAAACTTGACAAGTGACGTGTCTTAAATATAACTAAAGAAAAGGTTCAACCCGGCGGATTTGATATGCAAAATGACCAAAACATCGAGACCATGGGTAAAAATGATTTGTATAAATACCTCGGAATAAAGCAAGCGCAGAAGATTGACCATAAGCAAATGAAAAGTCAGATAACTACTGAGTTTATACGAAGAGTAAAACAGCTGCTTTATTCACACCTTAACAGTAAAATTTTGTTTAGAACACTAAACAACTACACATCTTCTGCGCTAAAATACTCATTTGGTATTGTTTAGTGGACAAAAACGGATATAGAAAATTTTCAACGAAAAGTACGAACACACCTTACAAAGGCACAAAAACACCATTCTCAAAGTGCAGTAGAAAAAACGACATTACCGCGGTATTTGGGAGGACGAGGACTTATGGATATAAGTGAGCAACTAGATAAACATATTACTAATTTAAGAACTTATTGCCAGGTGCTGGCTCGGACATCTACTCTATATCTCGCGATTTGTGCAGTAGATGATACAACACCAATTAACCTTAGAGAACCAGAAATTTGCATAAACCATCTTACTAAGGACAAAAAATGCAAACCTGGATAAAAAACCTCGGCACGAGCTACATCCCAATTAGGTCAGTCAAGACCATGTCGACAATATAGGGTCGAACTATTGGCTGACATCAGAAAACAGAAACAGAAATTTAATTACCGGCCATTCAGGATTAGGTTATTCTAACCAAAAATTACCTAAAATATATCGTCAAAGACCCTCAGGTCCAAAATAACTAATGCCGATATGGATATCAAGCTCAAGAAATCATGTAACATCTTACCGGGGCTGCCAGACATTTACTGCAACTCAATATAAAGAACAGCACAACTCAGTAGAAAAGATCCTTCATCAAGAGATAGTCATTAAACTGAAAGTTCTCCAAACAAACCATCTCCAATATTATCAATACGTTCCTGAGAGTATACTTAAGAATGACAACTACAAGCTATACTGGAACCGCACTGTATTCACAGACCAAACAGTGGCACATAATAGACCAGATCTAATACCAGTTAATAAACTAAAGATACAAACAACATTAATTGATGTGACGATACCCAAGAAGAATAAAGAACAAAAGATTGTCAAGTGCAGTTATTTTGCATTATTTTCTATTTGTATAAGTTAGTTATAAATTAATGCATTTGTTCTGTTGTAATTTATTAGGAAAAACCCATCAGAAATTTATTAAAAGATAAAGATCTAATTTTTCTTTTCTACAAAAATAAAACACAAGTATTATTTTTTATTTTTAATCTGAAGCAAACGTTGCAGAAATTGTATATCCGTCAATTATAGTGCAGTCAAAATTGCCACAATCACACATCTAATAGTAAGCTTTAATTTTGAATTTTTAATTTTTGTTATAGCAATAATCTATGATTGGTTCTCGAGGCGAAAGAGGTAATATGTAATAACATGTGTGTGATAGCCGTATATGTAAGTTTCCAATAGTTTCCAATAAATCTTACTTTGAATATCACTTTTGTATCACTTTGAATATCTAGGAAATGATCTTTTTCGTATTCCGTCTTATCTTAAAAGAGTTTGAGATCAGTTTAGCAATTTTATTATTATATGGACATGCATTTCATAACTTTTCGTCAAGCCCTCAATGCACTGTTTCTGCAGTGCATCGTCATGCACTGCAGAAACAGTTAAAAAAGAATTAAAATGTTGAATCCGTTTTAGTTTGTCCATTATTACAATAAAATTAGAAACTAGAAAAAGTGTCTCGAGTAACAGCTTAATAGTTATGGCACGAATGATAATCATAAATAAAGGTAATTGTTAGTCGATAAAATATTGTTTGAATTTGAATACGTTTTATTATGAGTTCATTTGAGTAGAAACCAAAGGAACCTTACTTCAACTACAACCTATTTAACATTACATAGCTATATCTGTGAACTAGAAAAAAAATAATAAAAATGGTTATCAAAAATAGGAAATGGGTGCGAAAATGGATGAATTGGAAATTGGGACCAATCCCGGACAACACAATCGTCACCGGATGGACTAAAGACTGGTGAAAAGACACAGTGCTAGTATTTAAGTAAGAATTTAGTATATTTTTATGAAAACATCCTTTTCGAATTTTTGGAAAAAACCTCCGACAATGGTTTGGGATGACCTCCGCGGAGCTGTTTCGCAGAGCAGTCAACAAAACCATGATAATATTGATGATCACAACATCCGGACCGGATAAGGCACTGAGGAAGAAGATGGACCTAAATACTAATATTTTTAATGAATTTTTTAAATACATAATAATTAGTAATTACATTAAAAGTATTAAGTCGGACATTGCAATAGGCAAATCTCATATACTTAGAAATGGAATTTTGAGACAAAGAACACTATTAAAAAGCTGAATTAAAAGACAAATTTAGACAATAAAACATAATCACAACCCTATTGCTGTTGTCACAATAAAAAAGTAACTAAAAGAATAATCGAAGTTAACATAATATCCGTTCGTTTTTTGAATATAATCGTGTCTCGTCCAAGGATAAGCGTAAGGATCAAAACAGGATTAAGGTTATGAGATTCACCCTTAATTATTAACTTCAAAATGAGTCTTAAAATATATTATAAATAATTCATATTTAATTTAAAAACAAATGTTTATTATTTAAATATTCATTGACTTCGGTAGAACGTCCGTATTGGTGGCCGTTTATAGTGGCAGCTGTATATAAACATAAACATTAAGCTAACATTGACAAGTTAGAAGTATTTGGATATTTAAAATGGGTATTTTTCTAGGGGTATAGAATTTTGAATTGGAATAAAACAATGTTAAATTGAAACAATGTTATTGTCCTTACTCGACGCAATGAGTACAAAAATGATAGTAGTTTATATGGGTAAATTGTTGATGCATAGTGGAATTTTAATATTCTCAGCATCGCTCTGAATGGCTTGATTAAGCTTGGGTTATACAGTTTACTTTAATTGCTATCGATATTTAACTTCATAATCTTTTTAATCTAAACGTAGTCTAATCTTGAGGTCCAAATTTCGATGACATTTGTGTCCGTATATCTGCAATCGTCGTAGACTAGCGACTTTACATACCCCCCTCCCTTCACAGAAAATAGTCTGGAAGACAAGAAAGGAGCCTCCACGAAGTCTACAAAGTAAACACTATTGACGGCGTCCCCTGGAAACGTCTACTAGTAGACGGCTAATCCTTCCAACACCGGACCAAACCAAATCAGATGGCAAACATCAAGCCACAACGGTTCTTCTCAGAGCCAACACTGACAGTAGCAAGCATAAATATCGAAGGCATCACTACGGCCAAAGGAGACTTCTTATCAGAATTCTGCAAGAATACGAAATGTAAGGTATTCTGCATCCGGGAAACCCACAGAGGCCTAACTGCAGCGAGACCGAAAGTCTCCGGTATGCAACTGATTGCGGAGATACCACACAATAATATCTTTGGTATAAATATCTTTCTAATTGTCAGACCACAAGCTATTCCATTTAGAAGAAGATTTAGCTTCAAATAGGGAAACTGGCAAAAGTGTGCAGACATACTAGATTTTGAGCTGCTATGTCTTGAACCAAAAGTAGAGAACTACGAAAAATTTGTAGAGGTATTCAAAAATATGTCTAGAAAAGCTTTTCCCAGAGGATGTAGACAACAATTTGTTTCCGGGATGTCCAGCAAATCCAAAGAACTAATGAGAAATACGAAACCCTCTATTCCACTGACCCTTTTAGCCAAGAAACGGTAACTGCGGAGCAGTACTACTCCAACAGCTAAGTCAAGCCAGACAGGAAAAGTGGATTGAGACCCTGGAAAAATGGACACGACACATAGTAGCAAAATAGCATGGAACCTTGTGAAAAAACTTAGCGGTGATCCAAAAGAACATAAACCACCTTGCAAGGTTACAGTAAACCAAGTCGCTGCTCAACTTCTTACGAATGGAAGAACTACGAACTGATATAAGGATTCAAACACTGGATGAAAATTGGATTCGGAGACACACCACGTAGGAACTTATTTTAGACTAAAAAACTCCACGACGGTATAAACAGGTTAAGAAACGGACAAGCTGCAGATGTATATGATATATGGAATCCACACATAAATTATCTAGGCCACGGGGCCAAAAAATCATGCAGGAAATATAAAGTAATAGCCTTGTTAAAACCAGGAAAGAACCCAGGAAATCCCAGTAGCTACAGACCTATTTTGCTGTTGTATCATTTTTCAAACTATACGAGACACTCGCCAGAATAGAAAAAAATATCGACAATTACCTCATCCCACAACATTCAGACCAAGCAAATCTTGTACGGGTCAAGTCCTCGCACCCACAGAACACATTAAAGGGGACTTTGAAGAAAAACTTGTAACAGTAGCTACTTTCGTACATTTGACAGCAGCCTAAGATACAGTAAGGCACAAAACATGGCTCTGCAAATTATATGACACTTTTAATGACCACCATTTGGGTAAGGTCGTATATTCCTTACTGCAAAACAAACGTTTTTTCGTTATACTGGAGGGTAAAGTAAGTAAAAAAACGGCCTCCCACAGGGAAGTGTTTTAGCACCAATGCTTCTCAATATACACAGAAACGACCAACCTACGCCGACTGAACCCAAGCACACCCTGACGATTTTGTGCAATATGTGCTCAAGGAAATAGTTTATGAAACAAAAATCGCTTATGAAAATCAGGATCAACGGCAATCTCGTATTGAGCCCATTCCATTCACAGGATCTACGCCTTGCTAGGTAATTGTGTAGCTGTAATTCTTGCACAAGTGCGATTTGTTAATCACGCAAACCAAGATCTTTCCGCAAAATCTTAAAACAGTATTGCCAACTTACATTTCTATACCTCTAAAAAATACCCTTTATGTAGGTATAAATAGAAGGATATATGTAGAAATATTGTCATTGTTGATACATATTAGAATATTGTTTCACAAGTGTTAGTGTAGGTCGGTATTATATATGTTTACAAATATATTTCACGTTACCAGTGGTAATTATAAAGTTAATTCATCACGTCATCACGTAGCGCTACAACTCTGGGAGGGTCTAGGCTGACTGTACAACTTTTTTCCAATAAAGTTAATTGTTAATCGATAACATTATATATGAATTTGGATACATTTTATTATGAGTAAGAAACAACAAAAAAACTCATCCCAACACCAACATAATTAACATTACATGAGCCAGTCGCTATCTATATACTGACTAACCGGCTATTTGTGTTGATAAGAAGAAAAAGTTAACTTGGGTAGTACTTTATGTTTCTTTTTTTTTGGCCCATTGCTGCACAAATTGATATTTTACATTAAAATAATAAATTCTTAATTAAAACCTAATTTCTTGCAAAAATAAAAATGAAATATTTAACTAAGGCCCAACGAATTGAGATTTTAATGATGATCGGTTAGGGGAGAATTGTAGTCAAGTTGAAGTAACAAACTTATTTAATCAGAGGTATCCTCAGTTGTTTAATATTTCACAAGGTACTATATCTAAAATTTATGCACAATTCAGAGAACTTGGATATGTCAAATCATTAAAAAGAAAATCGAACTTCATTGAAGATGAAGTGAAAGTGAATATTTTGTTAAGTGTCGCAGAGAATTTAACGTCAAAATCACGTCAAATTACACGTCAAAATAATGTGAGTCACACAACTGTCCTAAGGTGTCTCCATGAAGAAAACTTCATCCATATAAATTGACATTTGTGCAGGAGCTAACAGAAGACGATCCGGATCGTAGAATGGATTTCTGCAAGAGAATGAGGGATCAAATTAACAAATGAAATAGCTCTTGGCACAATTCTTTTTTCTGATGAATCAAAATTTACATTGAACGGAGAGGTAAACTGACAAAACTGTAGATATTGGTCAGCGGAGAATCCTCATTGGATGCGTGAGACACACACTTAGTATTCTCAAAAGTTGAATGTTTGAGCAGGTATTATAGGAGATCATATTATTGGTCCTATATTTATAGATGATAATTTGAAAGCGGGAAAATATTTAAACATGCTAAGAGACGATGTTCTTCCTTAGTTGGCTAACTTATATCCCAATCCAATAGATCCGACCCTACCGCATGAAACTGTCTGGTTCTAGCAGGACGGTGCAACACCCCATTATGCTTTAATGGCGATAAATTACTTGAATGAAATCTTTTCCAATAAGTGGATTTGATGAAGGGGACTAATGAGCGGCCAGCTAGGTCGCCAGATCTTACGCCTTTTAATTTTTTGTAGGGTTATCTCAAGAACAAAGTATATGCAACACAATCAACTATCATTGAAGATCTCAGAAAGTAAGGATAACTACAGAAATACGGAATATTTCACTTCAAACTTTAAACAAAGTTTAGAACGAGTTTTATAGGAGACTGTGTTATTGCCAACAACAATGTGGAGAACATGTTGAGCATTTATTTTAATGTAATCCAATCAATTACCTCGGGTATTCTATGAATTCATTGTCTTGAAGAAAATACCTAGTTTCAAAATTTCACCTTGTATTATTCATAATAGACCCTACATTAATAGTTCGTTGAAATCGGGTTGTTAAGGAGCTTTTTAAAAACATGAAAATATAGAGGGTGTTTCATTTAAAATACAGATTATGCACTATGCCAGACTTGCATTAATCACCCTGTACATTCAAATTTATGCCTAAAAAGCGTACATTTGAGTTTAAAAGTTAAGGTATCTCACCTTTTTTTATTATTTTCTAAAATAAGCAAAACAATTTTATTCCATAAGTGGTTTCCACACTGTGTATATATATATATATATATATATATATATATATATATATATATATATATATACAGTGTAGGAAAAATTTTATGGTCGGTATGGACCTTACGTGAGATGGAGTGAGAAACAGCTGTTTAAAAAGAGAGAGGTATATTAGGTACGCCCTTTATATCGCCGAATGGAAATATTAAAAAAGGGGAAATTCAACGTTGCCAAACTTATTGGTTTTATTTGACCTGTTGTCTTTTTTTGCATTTGAATAATGTTCTATTAAGAAGATAAAATGCTCAAGACAATCAAATTTGGGCGAAATTGATTTAAATGGCAGGTTACTGTTTTTTTTATTGGGAATATGCCACAAGTTTTCTTTACAATAATTGTAATATAACATTTTGATTTCCATTTCGGAAATCGTTTTATATAAATAAAATTTATTAATGTTTCGTATTTTAAGTACGATTTCCGAACTAAAAATCTAAATATCAAAATAATTTCCCAATATGAAATAATAAACAATTAAACATGCATACAATACCGCCAAATTAAAAAATATTCATACACTAATTTATTTGGCAACGTCTAGTCTAGATTGTCGTCTGGTCAAAAGATCGAGTAACGAGAAGTAGAGGTGGGTCGTGCTAGTTTATCGTTAACAGCGTAGGAGCAAAATTTCGGGCCAAAGTTTTTTAAATGCATTCATTTTTTTCGAATCCTGAGAAAACTAATAAATATTTTTGAAAAAATTAAACGCAGAATGAAACAATACATTATTACCGAGAGCTGAAAGTCCCTGAAAACTTCTATAATGTTTATTTTAATAAGTTATAGGGATGAAAAAAAAACAAAATTTAGTGTGATTTTTAATTTCAAATATCTCATTAAAAAAACTTTTTGTTTATTCTAAGGGACCTTCGGCCCTCGGTAATAATGTAATCTTTCATTCTGCATTGAAATTTTTCAAAAATATTTGTTAGTTTTCTCAGGATTCCAAAAAAATTTAAATTTTTTTGAATGCTAAAAAGCATTTAAAAATTTTAATTTTCATAAACAAGTAACTATGATTGTTTAAAAGTAGTTTCAAGTAAGATAGTACCTACATAAATAAACATAACGGCTATTATCGTTTATGTGTATATCTTTTGAAGTGAAAGAAACTACCTAATGATATATTTATTATAACTTGAAAAATAAACTAAACAATCATCATCATCATATAACGGGGGTCCTACGGCGATTGCCTCTTCTCGCATTTCAGCCTCCATCTTTTCCTATCTCCCCAATCTCCCTCTTCTAAGCCTCTAGATTGCATTGTTTTTGTAATTTCTCTTCTCCAGGAATTTGGTGGTCTTCCCCTTTTCCTTCTTTCTGGCGGAACATACATTAAGGCTTTCTTTGGCCACCGCTCCTCCTCCATTCTCATCACGTGACCATACCATTGTAATTGCCTTTCTTGTATTCGATCTGAAAGAGTATCTCTAATTCCTGTACGGTTTCGTATTTCCTCATTCCTGATTCTTTCCATTCTCGATACTCGACATGACCTTCTAAGATAATCCATTTCCACAACGTCTACTTTATCTCGTTCATTCTTTGTCATCGTCCAACATTCGACACCATATGTGGTAATTGGTTCTACAATTGCTCTGTATACGCGAAGTTTGGTATGCATCTTTATTTTATTAGACCACAGTAATGAATTCAGTATTCGGATGCATTTTTTCCCTTGGGTTATTCGGTTTTGTACATCTATCTTAACTCTGCCATCTGCTGATATGATGCTTCCTAGATATTTATACTGGTTGCAGCCTTTTATGACTGCGTTTTCAAGCCTCAGATCTGTGGTATTTCCTCCAATTTTTAAATATTCTGTTTTAAATATTCTGTTCTAAACTAAACAATACAAATAGTAAATCGGACTTACATTTACATTACACGTTATTATTAAATCGCGAATAGTCTAAATTGACATAAAAACATAAGTTTTTCTACTTTAGTTCTTGTTAACCGTATTCTTTTTTATTTAAAATTAAACCAGATTTTGAACATGTGTTCACATTTACAATACTTTATGAATATAGTGGTTAAGTTAGGATATACATGGCGATGGTTTTTCCACCGTTGTAATGGACTCTCCATGCAGGTGTACGTGTAGATGAGTCATCTCCAATTAATTGATCAAAAATACACCATGGACTTAAGTCATATTTATTGGTTTCTTTTTCTTGTATTGGTTGATTTTCAATAGTACAATCTTCTTGTTCGTTAATTATAGAAGTAACCAGCTTCTTAACTTTTTGTTTTGTTCTGCACTTTAAATCCATAAATGTACATAATGACAATGTGCCACTCTGTTCTATCCCTCTAAATCTTTTTGCTAAACCCGATATTAGTAATTGTACTATGTCATATACTATGGATGTAAGTATGCCGTTTGCTAAAATTTTATTGCAATATTCTTGCAGGCAGCGTACCATAACAATCACTGAACTAGCATTCAAGTATTTTTGGTCACTCATTGTACTTGTTATTTCTTTAAACGGCCGTAAAATTTGGGAAAGTTGAGAACAAATAATCCAGTGTTCTTTATTTAGATTAGGTTTAAGTCTAAGTCTGTATTATTTAATACCAATGTGGAACGGGTTGCCTCTTCTAACTCGGTCATTCTTTTTAACATGTAATAGGTGAAGTTCTTCCTAGTTTCCACGTCTTGGATTGGCCGTTTGGGAACTGTGTTCTGTTGTAATTAATACTTTAACATCCTTTCTGAAGATAAGGTACTTTTTTGAAATGTGTTTTTTTGCAGAATTGTCGAAAAAAGGACTTTTTATTTTATCTATTTGTACACGACAGCATTTAAGTGCGCCCCCCACCAATAAATTTAATCATCACCATAAATCACAATCATCATAAAACAAAACATATTTAATAGCTTTGACCATATTTTAGGAATTATCAGTTACTGCAAAATTTACTTTTCGTTTTAGACCCGACTGATTAATAATTTCAGTAATCGCTGTTTTCTGGATTATGGTTTCCAGAAAAATGGCAGCAGCCTAATAAAAAAGTTTTGAATACTAAATTTTCGGTTAAATATTGTCCTGTTAATGCGAAGTAACTCTCAGTTACTCCAGATGTCCAGAGGTCAGTAGTAATACAGATATTTTCTACTTCTTTAACAACTTGCGATCTAATAATTTGCTCACTTTTGACATAACATTCCTGAAGTAATGAACCTGACAAAGTTTTTCTTGTTGGAGGTTTATATCCAGGAATCCACCCTGCAAACTTTTTAAAAGCTGGTTCTTTAACTATGGAAAATGGATGAAACGAAAAGTTTAGTTAATCTTGAAAATCAATCAGTCCAAGAAAAAGAAACTGATAAAGATGACTTAAGTCCATGGTGTATTTTTGATGAATTAATTGGACATGACTCATCTAAACATACACCTGTATCGAGAGGTATAAAAGAAGTCGACATGTAATTGTCTGATGATATATTACCCACAAACAATTTCGAACGGAGATTGGAACTGTCCATTACCGTGGTGAAAAAACCATCGCCATGTATATCGTAACTTAACCACTATATTCATAAAATGTTGTAGTATTGTAACAAAATCTTTTCCTTGTGAACACATGTTTAACATCTGGTATAATTTTAAATAAAAGAAGAACGCGATTAACAAGAAAAGTGGAAAAACTTATGTTTTTAAATGTCAATTTAGACGATTCGCGATTTAATAATGTGTAATGTAAATGTAACTATTTAAGTACCATTTGTATTATTTAATTTTATTTTTCAAGTTACAATAAATATATCCTTCGTTAGGTTCTTTTATTTCAATACTTATACACATAAACGATAATAGCTAATATGTTTGTGTACTCGCTAATTTGAATACTGGTAAACAATCAACTAGTTACAGTTTACGAAAAACGGTTCCGATAAAAATTAAAAAAACGAGAAGACCCACCTCTAGTTTTTTAGGTATATTAGGATCGGAACCAGAGAATATCTGATCGGAACTAATCGTCTCACTAATGGGCAATGGCCAATGAGTGTTAAAAGGATTTTAGGAGGGGAGACGAAGGGGAAATATGATTGTTATCTTTGTCTAATTCGTTGAAAATATGATTTTATATCTGCGTTAGATATCCTGTTAAATTTTACCATACCGACCTTAAAATTTTACCTACACTGTATATATATATATATATATATATATATATATATATATATATATATATATATATATATATATATCGGTTTAAAACCGATTCTTCTCTTCAACTAAGGCGGGGTCTACCGTGAGCGATACACATTAAGACTTGTTCTGGAAGACGTTTTTCAGACATTCTCTGTACATGACCGTACCATCTGAGTTGTTGGGTATCAATATCGTCTACTATTGTATAATTTTCTTTCATAATTTCTCTTATTCTGTTGTTCGTTATTTTTTCTAGTCTAGATTTTACAGCTGGACGTCTCCAGAAATCCATTTTCGTTACCTCAAGTTTTCTCTTGTATCTTTCCTTTATTTGCCATACTTCACTACTGTAGGTAATTAAACTTTTAATAATTGTAATATAGATTTTATTGTTATTAGATTTGATTGATCCCAAAGGATACTATGGAGAAGGGAAATTGCTTTTCTTGCTTGGTTGTTTTCCTCCTTAATTGTGTTGTCCACGTTGCCTCCTTTTGTGATGATCATACCAATATATTTATATGTGTTGCAATGTTTGATAATTTCTTCAATCCCCTTGGATTGAAGACATTATCAAACATTGCAACACAAAAATTCAATTGGAATCCCCTTGACAGATTATTTCCAAACTTTACCTTTGAGTAAGCATTAGCGTACAGTTCCTTCGTCGCATTTATTAAATTCATGTTTATGTTGGTTTTCTCTAACGCCTTCCTATAATTTATAACGTGGTACGCTATAGTAAACCTTTCGTAGGTCTACATACAATAAATGTACTTTTTGATTAATGGCTATTTTTTAAATAATTTTTGTAATGCAAAACAAATGGTCAACAGTAGATCTACCTGCCCTAAATCCTGTCGATTGCTCAGCCTCTAATCGTTTTGCTTTTTGCTCTAATGTTTTTGCTTTTTATTCTGTTTTTAATTAATTTTTCGTATATTCCACTGACTGAGTTTGTCACGGCAAAGCCTCTGTAATTGTGACATTCATCCATTCTGTCTTTTTTGTGTATAGTGGATATGAATGATGTCTTCCACTCCTCTGGGATTGTCATTCCATCAATGCAGTTTTAGAACAGTTTGTTTGGATCTATATATATATATATATATATATATATATATATATATATATATATATATATATATATATATAATTCTTTGGAGGATAACATTCGGGAAAGCGTCAAAACAAGGATCAGCTAGAGATGGTATAAGCCAGTTTGGTGTAGAACTTTATTCTAAATGTGAAATTTTCGGTGATATGTTGTCACCTTCATCAGCACCTAAATGGAAAACCTATTTTAGTACAAGTGGTGGAAATTAACATATAAAACCTACATTGAAAATGTTCAGTTGGTCCTAGAGGTGAAGAACACTGTCACAAACATGTTAAAAATATTAAAAAATACATTTAAAATTTTGAATAAAAACATTACAACACAACAGGGTATTATTTAAAATACAAACACAACAAAAATCTAAAAATTACAACCTACACAAAAACTGCAACTTCATGTTAAAGGTAGAAAAGAAGAATTATTCTTCTTTTTTGATGACATATTTCTGACTTCTGTCAATATCCGGGTGACATATGCAAGGAGGTTATAATTTTCACGTTAGAACCTCATGGATATGGAAAGAAAGAACCCCAGGAAACACAATCAGCAGGGAAATGGAGTCTTTTCTCAAGTACAGGTAGGCAATCTATGTATGTTATGATAAGTTCCCTACATTCTCCAGTTTGTTACATCTTGTCAAGTCCTGTTGAAGTAGAAATGAATAAATACAACTTAAGTTTTCAACATCTTTCTTACAGTTCATAGAAGAACTGCAGTTATGGATGTAGCACATTTCTATGAAGTTTCTCTTAAATTGGTTGTCAACCCTCTTTAGTACTTGCACATTTTCATAGTTAGCAATGTGTCCAGTATTCTTAATATGTTGGCTAAAGGCTGTGCAGGTGGGTTTCCTCACTACATCACTCTTGTGCAAAGCTAGTCTTTTTGAGAGTTTCTGACTGGTTTGACCGACATACACTTCTGAACAGGAACCACATGGAATAGAATACACTACATTGAAGTTATCCAGTTTTTCAACTCTTTCTGTCAGGTGAGTAAAGTATGTCCCTAATCTTTTGTACACTGAATTTGCTATCACTATGTTGAACTGTCTGAAAAGGTTTGTGATCTGTGGAGATAAACCTCTGATGTAAGGTAATCTCCCATAGAAAACTTCTACTGTTTCTCCTTCTAATGTTTGTCTTTGGTGTGTTCTAACTGTTGGCATATCTTGGAATAGCAATTTATTAAGAAGCATCTTAGGGTAGTGATTTTTTCTAAGAATCTCATACAATAATTTGATGTTCTTATTGTAGTTAGAAGGGTGACAAATTCTTTTTATTCTGTTTTTCAGACCTTTGATGATGTTAATCTTCTGTTCGTCTGGATGATACGAGTGAAAAGGCACATATCTACCTGAGAATGTTTTTTTTCTGTACCAATCCAACCTTACTGTGTTGTCCTCATGTCTGGTTACATGGGTGTCGAGGAATGGAACACTATTATTCTCTTCTGTTTCATTCTCTCTCAACTTAAAGACCCTTTAGCTTCACTTACAACTACAAATGAAAACGCATGGTTGGTAAATCAATCCAAAGTGACTTTGCCTCAAGACATAAAATCTTTTTTATCACTAGGTCCAAAATTTTCACTACCAGTCTCAGTGAAAGATATTGACATGTACACATACCTAGCAGACATTGAGTACTGTATTAAGAAACTCCCTACAGATTCATAGAATTTGCAACGTTCAAAAATCACTAATATCATTACCAACCACATCAAAACCAACCGTTATTACATCAGTCCATCCATGGCCATTGAAACAAAAACGAGAAAATTTCTGAAAGACAACCCTGATATTATAGTAACAAGAGCAGACAAAGGTAACACTACAGTCATAATGGACAGAAACGATTACATCACCAAATCTTTTGAACTTCTCAATGACTCACACTATAAAAAAATCCCCAAAGATCTGACTCCATCAGTAGAAAGAAACACCAACTTACTAATAAAACAACTACATGAAGAAGGACATATTACCACCAAAACAAAAAAAGAATTAACCAACTATACCGGTACCACCCCAACATACTATGGACTTCCAAAAATTCACAAAGAAGGGTGCCCTCTACGTCCTATAATTGCCTGTAAGAATGCCCCTACTCAATCCTTGGCTAAATATCTGGCAGGTATTATTGACACTTCTTTTTCTTCTCATAATACCTACAAAATTAAAGATTCTTTTGAATTTGCAAATAAGATTAATGGGTTTTTACTACCTTTAGGATATGTCTTGGTGAGTTTTGATGTTACTTCCTTGTTTACCAACATCCCTCTTGAACTGGTAGTTTCTATTCTGACAACTAATTACCATCTTATTGAACAGAACTGTACAATTCCCAAAGTTTTGTTCCTGAAACTGATTACCTTTTTATACAACAATACATATTTCACTTTTCAAAATGAATTCTATGTCCAAATAAAAGGAGCACCCATGGGTGGAGCTATATCCCCAACTTTAGCAGAAATTGTAATGAACTCCCTACTTCACTACTGTACTCAAAAAGTTGATTTCCAGTTCCCCTTCATTTACCAATATGTAGACGACCTCATATGTGCAGTCCCTGCAGACAAAATCAACTACACTCTTGACATTTTCAACTCATATAACACTCACCTACAATTCACTGTTGAAACAGAAGAGAATAATAGTGTTCCATTCCTCGACACCCATGTAACCAGACATGAGGACAACACAGTTAGGTTGGATTGGTACAGAAAAAAAACATTCTCAGGTAGATATGTGCCTTTTCACTCGTATCATCCAGACGAACAGAAGATTAACATCATCAAAGGTCTGAAAAACAGAATAAAAAGAATTTGTCACCCTTCTAACTACAATAAGAACATCAAATTATTGTATGAGATTCTTAGAAAAAATCACTACCCTAAGATGCTTCTTAATAAATTGCTATTCCAAGATATGCCAACAGTTAGAACACACCAAAGACAAACATTAGAAGGAGAAACAGTAGAAGTTTTCTATGGGAGATTACCTTACATCAGAGGTTTATCTCCACAGATCACAAACCTTTTCAGACAGTTCAACATAGTGATAGCAAATTCAGTGTACAAAAGATTAGGGACATACTTTACTCACCTGACAGAAAGAGTTAAAAAACTGGATAACTTCAATGTAGTGTATTCTATTCCATGTGGTTCCTGTTCAGAAGTGTATGTCGGTCAAACCAGTCAGAAACTCTAAAAAAGACTAGCTTTGCACAAGAGTGATGTAGTGAGGAAACCCACCTGCACAGCCTTTAGCCAACATATTAAGAATACTGGACACATTGCTAACTATGAAAATGTGCAAGTACTAAAGAGGGTTGACAACCAATTTAAGAGAAACTTCATAGAAATGTGCTACATCCATAACTGCAGTTCTTCTATGAACTGTAAGAAAGATGTTGAAAACTTAAGTTGTATGTATTCATTTCTACTTCAACAGGACTTGACAAGATGTAACAAACTGGAGAATGTAGGGAACTTATCATAACATACATAGATTGCCTACCTGTACTTGAGAAAAGACTCCATTTCCCTGCTGATTGTGTTTCCTGGGGTTCTTTCTTTCCATATCCATGAGGTTCTAACGTGAAAATTATAACCTCCTTGCATATGTCACCCGGATATTGACAGAAGTCAGAAATATGTCATCAAAAAAGAAGAATAATTCTTCTTTTCTACCTTTAACATGAAGTTGCAGTTTTTGTGTAGGTTGTAATTTTTAGATTTTTGTTGTGTTTGTATTTTAAATAATACCCTGTTGTGTTGTAATGTTTTTATTCAAAATTTTAAATGTATTTTTTATTATTTTTAACATGTTTGTGACAGTGTTCTTCACCTCTAGGACCAACTGAACATTTTCAATGTAGGTTTTATATGTTAATTTCCACCACTTGTACTAAAATAGGTTTTCCATTTAGGTGCTGATGAAGGTGACAACATATCACCGAAAATTTCACATTTAGAATAAAGTTCTACACCAAACTGGCTTATACCATCTCTAGCTGATCCTTGTTTTGACGCTTTCCCGAAAGTTATCCTCCAAAGAATTGTATTCTTAGCGTCGTTATACAAACTCTATTTATATATATATATATATATATATATATATATATATATATATATATATATATATATATATATATATATATATATATTCGTATGGGCGAAGTTAAAATATTTATATTTTGTGTTTAGTTGTTGTCTTTAAATTCTGGTCTATCTTCCCTTAGGAGTTTCTCAAAATATTGGTCCAAGCCATCCATTGTTATTGTAGACACTATATCTCTCTTCTTATCTTGCCGTAAAGATTTTAAGACTCTCCAACTTTCTGTGCTTCTTCGTCATCCTAGATGTAAATTTATCGGGTTACACTTTTGTTGCCATGCTTTATTTTTCGTTCGACATATCATTTTTCGTACTTTAGCTTAAGACTAAATGTAAATACAAATCCAATAACAATACTAAATACAATACAAAACGAAAGTCAAAGACGCAGGAGAACATGCTGCCAAATTAAAATGGAGTTTCGCAGGACACAATGCCTGACGGAAGGATAAGGAACCACGAAATACAACAATGGAGACCTTGGAAAGAGAAGCAGAGGAAGACCACAAATGAGATTGGTGGATGATATTAAGAAGATCGGAGGACACAACTGGAAGTTAGTAGCGCAAAATAAAAGACACTGGATTGATTTGGGGGACGCCAATGTCCAAAGTTGGATTACTTAAGACTGAAGAAGAAGCTTGAGACTCCTTGTAGATTATTTTATCCGTTATATTCTTTGTATTTAAGAATTTTTAATATTGGTCTTTCTTCTTCCATATTTCTTGTTCTATTTCTTCGACAAACCAATATGGAAGTTTTCTTCGATTGTGGATTTCTGTTGCTGCCTACTCGAGACATCTTTTTATGTGAGTGTAGTGTTCTTCATTATTATTAAATTGTTTATTTTCCCCATTTTTAATTTTACCCATTTCGGTATAATTCCCTCACGCTTTCTTGTTCTATGCTGATTAGGTTATACCTCTTCTGTGTTGCTCCCTTTTATTTCCTTCTTTTTCTTCTTTAGGTTTATTTACTCCAAATATGATCTTAGCTTTTAATAAGTGATGATCGCTTTTACAGGTAGCTTCTCTTAATATTCTTACATCTTGTACAATCATATTTGTCTTTTGTCGTATGATTGTGTAGTCTATGGTTGATTTTAACCCTCTCGTATTTTGCGTTCATGTGTATTTGTGTATGTTTCTGTATTTTTATTTCATTTTGTTCACAAAATAATATTAGTCTGGTATCATTATTATTTACGTGGTCCTCTCCGAATTGACCTATAACTCCGTTATGGGTTTTTTTAAAATTCTGCTGTTTAAGTCTCCCAAGATGATAATTTCTCGAGATGTGCCGACTTTTGAAACCTATAAATTCAATTTCTCAAAAAAATCGTTTTTAATGTTTACTGGTGCGTTATCATTTACTGCATATACACCCAAGATTGTGCATCTGTGTCCTCTAATCGTAAGGTTAATTTTTATGTCTCTCGTTTCTGGCCTCCCAAGTAGTTATGTATTTCCTTAGCTTCTTACGTATTAATATGGCAACAACTTGTTAAGCTCTTTTCTCCTTTGGTACCCCGCTGTAGAAGTGATCATATTCTTCAATGTTACCTTATCCTTGGCCCTTTCGTTTTGTTTCGGTGTTTACTGTGATGTCCAATTTTAGCTTACTCATTTCATACATTTTTTCATTTATTTTAGGTCTAAAACCTTTTAGACTTTTTTGTTTAAAAAATGTATACAAATAACCTTTTTGTTGTTTTATGATTTTGTTGACTGTACTATATATGGAATTTAATTTCTTTTCCAAGAAAAACTTTGATTTTAATCGGAGAGAACTATATACCCCGCAATAATAAACTTTCAACCGATGTCAGCTCAGAAAAAACAAACGGAAAGAATGGAATCCGCTTAGATAAATAACAAAAGATTTACAGAGATGTCTGGCCAAACGAGTGGATTGGTTTCGGGAATTTTATAGACAGAAAACTGCTGGATATCTAGTGGTATCTCTTACAATGTTCTTTTCAAAAGAGGGTTTTTCAGGAAGTCAGTAAAAATGCCATGTACTAAATTTTATATTGAATCCAAATATACACTGGAGAACAAAACATTTATGTCACTTATAAAATTGCAAAAAAATGTTAGAGCTATTAGAGATATACTACAAGCAGAGTTGTTATTCCTTGCAGCTCATCTATTATTTGAATTAATTAGACGTACAAAATGATTTTGATATTAGACTCCTAATCGATGAGTGGTGCACTGAACTATATGATTATATGACAATGATGACAATTTTCAAATAGGAAACGGAAGGAATTATATTATTATATTTAAATGGGATGATCAATTCCTACAGATTATAGTCTCTGTTTAGAATACTTTTGAATTTTGTAGTATGGCACATACTGATTTGACACCGAAGTACGATTATTCGATTTTTGTTTATTTTATATTTACGTAAGCTTCTTCCTCAGCTTTTCCCTTTTCAGGGGTCTGTTCCTTACTATTCGTCGCCACTCATTTCTCTTCATTGGGTCTTCTCTACCTAAACCTTTCTCTCAAGTCTTCTTCTTCTTCCATCAACTTCTAACACCTCTATCCTTCGTCTCATATAATTTTCATTTCTACGTCTGATACGATCAAACCATTGCAGTCTTTGTTCTTGAACTTTTTTTAAGACTGTAGTCACCCCAGCTTCTAATCAAGTCTTTTCTAATTCTTTTCCTTCTAGTCTCACGCAACATCTACCGTAACATTTTTAATTCAGCTACCTTCATCTTCTTTTCCTATATCTTCTTTACAGGACACACTTCACCGCCCGTACACCAACGCAGGTCCAGATTTTCTTTCAGGCCTTTCCCGATTTTTTGATTACAAAGTTTCCCGCTCATTTATTTGACTAGCACATATTGGCATATGTTGTTTACCCTGTACACTGCGCCCCTTATCGGTCTTATTTGGTACACCTAAATAATTTCTATAATGTCTTGTTCGACTTAGTTTTGAACTTTTTTTTCATTACTATATCTGCTGTAGTTCTCAAAATATAGTCAACGTTCTTGAAATACTTTGTATATTAATGATAAAACATACAATAAATTATAATTTAAAAATATATTGCAATATGATGAAATTTTTATTAAATCTAAATTTTACGTAAACTCAATTCTTGGTTTGTTAGTATATTTTGACAATATAGATTCTGTGTTTACAAACTTTATTTGATTTCCTTATTTGTATTCGTTGAGGCTCAGACAATGGAAGAATTATGTTTGCATTACGAATTTGATCCTATTATTTTTCGAGCGAAATCGTTTTTTGGGATGGTTAATAGCCGCACATAAAGAAAAATGCTTTCTATAAATGCTTGACAATCTTTGGAGAATATTATAAATTTTTGGGTAAGATTAAAGCATTCGAATAAACATAAATAATTAAATAGAATCACAATTATATTAAATTTTAATGAAAACGTGTACATTATTTAAATTTTTGAGGAAACGGTCGAAGAGATGTACTGATTAGATATTTTTTATTGAGTAACTTGGTTAAACTAAGAATATCATGGATGAAAATCGTGGAGTCAGCACAGCGACCTCTTTAGAAAAGCTGTTGAAAAATACAGATTGCGCTGATACTACTCAACGTTTGTCGTAAACATGGTACTTAAAGAAGATGTAACAAGACTTCTAAATGGCAATATTACTGAATGATTTGAGAATGTAAGCTTCCAAGTGTGGTGTATTGTTTCAAGACTTATTATGGGCCGTTATATTTAATTATTACTTTCTAACATTTAATCTAGAGTAGCAGGTGGATAGTTCTTTGCGTTACCAGCAGAAGATAGATCTACTTCGGGAATAGTATACTTGCCCAAGCGAGCTCATAGATTTCCCCAGCCTCCCATCTCTGGGAAAACTATGTCCCAACCCAAAGCATTTTTATTTCCACCCTTTTCTTCCCCACTTCCAAACCAACTCGCCAACACGCACTAGCAAAGCGTGGCGTTTTAATGGCTTAAAACCCCAAAAGTTATTTTTCATGAAAGACAAAACTACTGAACGGCTGTCAGTATCCGGTGGCTCCAACACCCACAAACCTACAGGTTTGGAGCAGAGGGTGCTAAGAATTCTCGGAAAAACTATTACTCAGGCTTCTACGAATGGGTGATAAATGTATATTACTTCATAAAATGTTAGAACTCTTATATCAGACCAAACGATGATGGAACTAAGGGAAGAGTTGAAAACATACAATGAAATATTATCGGCCTCAGTAAAATAAGACGAAAAGGAGAAGCCCAAATTACTCTTAAGTCAGGACACGTATTTCACTTCATAGATGAAGAAGACACTTTAAATGGTGAAGTAGGGTTCATTATATATAGAAATCACATACAAAATATAGTTGAAATTATCAGCATAAGCTCCAGGATTGTATATCTCATCTTCAAACTAAATGCAAAATATAACTTTAAGGTAAACCAGACATATGCTCCAACGACTACCCACTCAGATGAAGAAATTGAAAATTTTTTATGAGGACCTGGAAACAGCGTTACATGCCATACCAGCATATTACACAATAAATATGGGCGATTTTATTGCGAAAATAAGGTTTAAACAAGATGATAGAGAAGTAGCAATGGGTTAGTATGCCTATGGCGAAAGAAATGTACGAGGCCAAAGACTGCTGAACTCCTTACACCACGAAAATTGATTTATGATAAATTCTTTTTTCGATAAAAAGCCTGTGTAAATTAACATGGATTAGCCCAGATAGCAGTGTCAAAAATGAAATAAATTAAATCATGACAAACAAAAAAGAAATAATCAAAGACATCGAAGTAGTCAACAAATTTTCAATAGAAAGCGAGAACAGATTATTCCTAGCTAAGATACTATTAAATGTCAAATTGTAAAGAACAAAGATGATGCTAAACACAAGAAAATAAGGTTTTCCGAGAAAATAACGACCTGCATGAATATATACCAACCAGACATATATAAGACTTAAAAGACGAAATAGAAGATGTAGATCAAGTAAATGATGACATAATAAAGGTTCTACATGAAAAAAAAGGGAGTGCTACCCGACCGTTTTGACACATAAAGAAAAACAAAGCCAAAATACTAAACAGCTAATAGGTAAAAGAAGACAGCTGACGAAAAAAAATTGTCTTCAACTAAACAACAATGAAGAAATTAAATAAAGATATCCACCGGTCAATTCGAAAAGACGTAAGAGAAAGCAATACAAGAGAAATAACTAAAATAATTCAAGAAAACAAAAGTTTAAAAGTTTTGAGGCGAAATACAAACAACATCGAATCCTTTGATCGCGAAATGTAGCACCGATGAAAGGCAAGATCAGTTCCTGTCCAAAATCATAAACCAGGAATCAGAATTAATACCAGAAATATCTCCATACGAAATCAAAACGACACTTTTAGAAATAAAAAATAACAAATCCCCTGGCGATGATAGAGTAGTGATCGAAGCGATCAAACTAGTTGGAAATAAAATAATCCAGGCTTTGACCAAGCTTTTCACCAAATGCATCTACCAAGAAAATCTCCTCGATGAAATCATGCAGTCATTATTTTATTACATAAGCAAGGAGACATAACAGATTTAAAAAAACTAACATCCTATCAGTTTGCTTTCACACATATATAAACTTTTCACAAAAATTATCAAAAAAAAGATTAGACGCTAAATTAGACTTAATAAATATGAACAAAACGCAAATAATGACTAATCTGGTGCTAGATCGAAATATTGCTGTTGATGGAAGGGGTATTATGCAGATTACATCTTATAAGTATTCAGAACATGAAATTAGGTTAGGTAGAGATAACCAGATATGTGAGCTTCCACGTCACATAAGATTAGCCTGGGCAACGTTTGGCAAATTAAACTATGTATTTAAATCAGATGTATTTTAATCAGTTATGCCTCAAAACGAAAATCTTTGACCAATGTGTGTTACGTGTACTCACTTATTGAGCACATTAACACTTACAAAAAAGGTAGTTAATAATATTCGCGTGACTCACATGACTATGGAGCGCTAGATCTTGGGTATCTCTCTAAGATACCGAATCCCAAACGAAGAAATACGTTTTACAACAAAAACAACAGACGCCATCGAAAAAATCGAGTCGGTAAAATAAAATTGGGCAGGATACGTCGCCAGATTATCAGACAACCGATGGAAAAAACGTATTTTAGCGTAAAGAACAAGACAAGAAGCAATACGGAGCATAGGATGCCAACTAGATGGACTGACGACCTGAATCGTGTTAGAAATAACTGGATGCAAGCCGCACAAGACAGAAACAGATGTAAAGAGGGAGACCTATGTCCAGCAGTGGACGTATACAGGTTGATAATGATGATGAACATTTCATCTTATTCTTTAGCAGGAAAACATTTTGATTTACAAAAGACACTACACTACAAACTTTACTTTACACTTTACAGTACAAAAGACACTAAATTCGCTTGTCCTCGAAAAGCATACCTAATCAACAATGAGTCACAGGACGAACACGAGAATTATTCCTTAATTACATAATCAAGTGAAGAAAGTCGTTTCATTTTTTTTATATAGGTCTACAACGTTCTCTGATGTCTTTCAATTTGTAATATCCACCGCAATCAGTTACTTATCTACTCTTGCTCCAAACCTTCTATCACCTCTTTATCATAATGCAAGATATCACTGCAGGATCACTACGTTCATAACGTAGCTATTTATATTCATATTGATAACGTAGTTATCAAACTTACATTTTTACATACAGTTAAAATTAGGAGAATACGTTGATAATAAGTTGCCAGTCAAGAAGTGCACACTGCAGCACACTAAGGCAGCTTCGGTATAACTTCGGTGTTTTAGAGGTTTCGATGTCGCCTTGATTCTTGACTCAAGAGCACTATAGACAAATTCACGAAAGGATTTCAGTACAGTGCTTATGAGAAGCGACGTTGCCACTTAGGCCGTTAGGCATGTTCATAGTCTGCAGGTGTGATACAGGACCGCGTTGGCCCTTCTGTACGATAACATTAAATCATGCAATCCTCTTAGAAGTAAATGTAACATTTTTTACAACTTCAAAATTTTGCAAATTACACAAAATTTAATAAAACTATTTTCTTTGAAATCTTTTTTACTAAATTATACAGAGTGTAACAACAGAACGGAGTCTACTAGGAAAACTGCTACAAAAAAATCCGTAGCTCCGTAGTGGCTACAAATTTAAATTGTTAATTTATATACCGACAGGATATATACCAACTTGGATCAATTATTACTATTAACAGTCTCAACAATTATTACAAAGCAAAGTGTGTATACACCAAAGAATAAAATTACGCTAATAAAATAATAAAAATTTATGTAGCCTAAATGCTACCTAATAAATAAATATAAGATTTACAATAACAGTGTCTGGTCTCTACTCCATTTCGGAAAAATCGTCCTCACTGACACTGCCGGTATTGACTGTGATAATCACCATTAGGATATCTTCTTGTAGGTTGTCAGCTATCCACATTTCTTTTTTAATTCTGATGACATGCTGTACATAATTTTGCCACTGTTCAGCAGAGACATTGGCAAACGCTTCATGGATGAGTTGTTACACACGATCTTTTTTAAAGCCAGTGTTTCGGGCTGCAACGTAATGTTTAACTTCTCTCCAAACCATCTCTATTGGATTAAGCTCACAGTGATAGGGAAGCAATCGTAATACTTCTACACCGTATTTCTCGACCAAAGGTTCGATGTTATACTTGTCGTATATTTCTGCACAACTGCCGTTCATTTCGTCATGATAGTCACCTGAATCTTTTTTTGCTAAAAATACACCTTCTGAATTTGGTAGAAAACCTCTGTCAGATCCATCATATAACAAAACAAATCTCGGACCTCTTTGTTTTGGATCATTTAGACCAGTAGTCAAGCATTTTAAAAATGTATCCTTATAACTGATTATGGTTAAATCCATCCATACCTTATTTACTGTATGTCCGATATTTACCCAACTTTCAAATAGAAAATATTGTATCCTTCGATAACTCTGTATTTTTCTAAGAAATTTATGCCTCCAATTTATTATGTCAGGACGTTGCATCATTACTGCTTTCTTTGCCTTTTTTCATAAACAAACTCCGTCTCTCGCAATAATCGACATAGAGTACTTTTGGAAAATTTAGGCAAATGTTCGTGTAAATTAACGGCGTCCAGGATAGTTTTGATTGTGAGAGGTACGTTCTTTAAGAAAAATTCCATGTGAACAAGTCTTTTCAATTGGCTCCTGATATTCTCATTGTAGGTAAACTCCCGATTGGTTTCCTTCTTGGTCCGTTTACGTGGGTTTTTCTGGAGAAGTCTCCATTATGATCCAATCCTTCCTGACAAATTTTCCAGACTGTCCCATCGCTAACGCCCAGCGCTGTACTTGTTGTAGAAAAAATTTGTGTTGGAGTCAGATCGGAATTCGTTTTTGTTGTATATATCAACATATTCAAAATAATTTGTCGCGCATACAAATCTAAGATTTGTCCTCGTTTGAAAGTTTTCAGCTCTAAATGCTCCATGTTTTTGACACAGTACATAAAAAAAGTTTAAAAATAAATTGCACTTATTTTTTGACAAGTTAACGTACCTTCTCGAATGCACACACAAAACAGTTAAACCGTTTCTACAAACTGCAAAACTGCTATAGATATACGCACTCGTGTAACGATTAGTAGATACTATTATCAGAAAAATTCTAAATGTTAGTAAGCTATTCTACGAATTCTACGACTTTCACTTTGGAGGTCATTATCGAAATACAAAATATTAATCAATTACAAAACTTTTGTTGTTAGTAAAAAAGTTCTTTTATTGCCAATATTGCCAATATTTATGAGTTGCAAGGATTTTATTGAAAGATAGTTAATTCAATTATATGAAATCAACTTTAATTTAAAAATATCAGTAACGAAAATTATAGCATGTGATTAGCGTTTTAGGTTATATCTTCGTAATTTGTGCTAAGCAATCTCCAGTTATTATATGGATAACTGTTAATGAACCACCCTGTATAAATAATACTAAAATATAAATGATGTATCCTCGACATATTTTTGACTTATCTACTAATCGTGGCATTTTCTTTCTATTCATTTCAATTCTATTTAAAAGGTCTCCAAACATCAATTTCCGTAAATTTGACAACAAGAGATGTAAGAAATTTTCTATTCGTCAAATACAACAGTGCTTAACAATTGATAAGGATCGAAGTAATATTTTACTCCAGAAATAGAAAATCGCAGTTTAATATAATTAAAGTAATATTAATACCCCGACTTTATTATCAATTTTAAACGAAATAAAATAAATTTTGCCATTATGGACATTTTTTATTAGGGTCAACAAAAAGTTGAATATTAAAGTCGTCTATTTTCATTTTTTCTATTCAAGTCATCATACTAGGATCTCAACAAATTTTTAAAATATTTAAAATCATAATTATGATCCTTATCAATTGTTGAGCACTATATTACGACGACGTCCGAATATTTTCTGGAACAGTCATTAGGGCAAATCAGTGAATGTTAGTGCAAAATTGCAAGTGCTTCGTGTGTAAGGGAGTGTTAAGTTCAAAGCCGGCTCTGCCACGTTGAGGCCGACGATGAACTAGCAACGCTGCAGCGTTTTTTTCCATTTGATTGTCCGAACATTGTCCGTAAGAGTCAACTCTGAAATCTACTGATGAATCCAAGTTTAGGTAGGTATTCTTCTTCTTCGCGTGCCATATCAGAACTATCCGACGTTGGCGATCACCATTGAGAAGGCCTCTCGATCTTCTGCAATATGAAATAATTGACCTGCATTTGGTATCTAAGTCCAGTTTGTATCTGAGTTAGGTAGGTATACCTGACCCAAATTAAAATTTTTTTAGGTGTTAACGGATAACTTATATATAGAAAATATGCCGAAGTTCTAAGAATATCTATGCGAAATCATTAAAAATGTAGAATAATTTAATTAGCTACAGTATGAGGTGCTGAAATGATCACCTCCAGAGAAGAATTAAATCAGCCCAAAATTAATGTATTTAAAATAATCTAAAAATGAATGCTCTATAATTAATCGATCCTATGAACTTATAATAATGTTTGGCTTTCGTTCACTCCTTGCCTTCTTTATTTTATGCTTTGCGTAATATTCCCCATCTTTCTTACTGCATCCAACCTTTGATTGCAAAATCTTATTAAGTTTTACTTGATTTTTTTTATTTGTCATTTACATGTTTATTTACGAAATAATGTTTCAGTGTTTGACAAAATATTACTAACCAATTTTAAATTCCAATTTCTTATTTGAAATAACGTATTCCCTAAAAAATTAAGAACCTGTACTAAAAGAAGAAAGTAAACGCTCTGACATTTTTACCTTAACGGTGACACGGGTAACTTAGTGTACATCATTCTGCACGAGTGATGCTTCCATATCGACAAAACACGACGGAAAACATATGAATGCTTTCAGAGCTAACTTGAAATGGCTGTGAATATGGCCACCTGTGTACCCTACATACACATAAGGTACATACACAAAATAGGCGAGGAAGTGGCCAGAATGTCTGGCGGGTATCTAATTTACAAAAGTAGGTATGGTGTTAAAAGTTCAATTTTTCCACTCAGCGAATTAAACATTATTATATTCAGTGTGTTCTTATAACTTTTATATAATAAGTTACCTATTTAAATTAATTTATTCTCAAAGATAGATACTACTTCAGCACAAATACCAATAGCTTAACAGGAATTCTCGATTCTAAAGTATATATTTTTTTATGTTAACACATTTTGTACGATTTCAGAAGTTTTGAACACCCTTTAAAGCAGATAAAACACAGGCAAATTTATTACACTATGATTAGAGAAAACAAACATATACAGTGCTAGCCAAACTGTGGCGCACCCAAGGGTGGTAGTTTGGGGATTAAACCCCCCTCCCCAGGGCATATAAAGTAAAAAATATATAAAAAATAGTTAGAAAAATGTAATTTGTCTTTCACACACAATACAAAAAATCCAAAACGCTAATTGAATAATTAAACTCTTCTTCTTCTTCTTACCCTTCTCTCGTCCATGTTTGGACATAGGCCTCTCCCAACTCCTTTAATCGGTCTCTATCCTGAGCAACATATTTCCAATTTGTTCCGGCTATTCTTTTAATGTCATCAACCCACCTCATCTGTGGTCTTCCTTTTGGTCGTTTACTTTTGTAAGGTCTCCAATGTTGTATTGTAGTATTCCAACGTTGGTCTATTTGTCTAGCAGTATGGCCCGCGAAGCTCCATTTAAGTTTGTCAATTTTTGTTGTTATGTCCTCGACTTTTGTTTTTGATCTTACCCAGTCGTTCTTATTTTTATCTGACAGTCGTATACCTAACATTGCTCTTTTCATTGTTCTTTATATTGTGGCTAGTTTATTCATGTTTGCCTTGGTTAGGGTCCAGGTTTGACATCCATATGTCATGATAGGAAGGATGCATTGGTTGAACACTTTGCTTCTCAAGTATTGGGGTATTTTGCGGTTCTTAAGTATCCAACTAAGTTTTCCAAATCCTGCTCAGGCTAATATTGCTCTTCTAGTAATTTTCGCACTTTGGTTCTCTTTGTCAAGTTTCAGGATTTGGCCTAGGTAGATATATTCCTGGACTTGTTCTATCTCAATGCCATTTATAGTTATACGTTGGGAGTCATCTGTGTTTGTCATTATTTTTGTTTTTTTCATTTTTAGGCCGACGTATTGGGAGCTGCTTGCTAGTTCCTCCATCCTAATTTGTAGTTCCTCGAATGTGCTCGCTATAATCACTAATAGTCAGCCAATCTGAGGTGGTTTAACTTGTTGCCATTAACGTTAATGCCATAGGTTGACCAATTTGTAGTTTTGAAGACGTCTTTTAGGGCTAGATTAAAAAGCTTTGGCGATATTACGTCTCCTTGTCTCACTTCTCTCATAATGGGGATGGGGTTTGTATTTTCGTCTAGTTGTACTATCATAGTTGCATTTTCATATATATTAATAGCTTGTTCTATGGCCCACATTTTGATACTATCAAACGCCTTTTCATAGTCGATCTCTATCAATTTGCCTTCTCTATCAATGTTCTCATCGTCAGCAGATTGTGGTTTAATGTACTATATCCTTTGCAGAAGCCAGCCTGTTCAACCGGTTGGTAATTGTCCACTTTGTAGGTCAACCGGTTGTTAATAATTCTCATAAATAATTTGTATACTTGACTGAGCCACGATATAGGTATATAATTCTGCAGATCACATTTGTCCCATTTTTTTTGTAAGAGTATTACTAAGACTCTCGTTCCAGTATTTAGGTATCTTGCTATTATGGATACATCTATTAAATAGCTCTGTTAGTACAGGAATTGTTAATGTCTTGCTTGTTTTCAAGAGCTAGGCAATTATACCATCGTGTCCTGGAGCCTTATTATTTTTAGCTCTTTTAAACCTCTTTCTATTTCGAATCCCTTTATATTTGGTAGTACTTCTGATCCCACGTTTTTTATTTTTCTTTTGACGTTCTCCTTTGTTGTTCCATTAGGCTGGCTTTGCGAGCTGTACAAAGATGTGTAGAAGTCTTCGAAAATATTTGTTATTTTATATTTGTCCTTCTCTTCCTTATTGTTGGCGTCGTTAATTTTTATGATTTTTTGAACTCCCAGTGCGGGTCTTAGATATTTTAGGCCTCTGTTGTTTTCAACGTCTCGCTGTATTAAGTGCTCATTCCATTTTTGTATTTCTTGGTTTATTAAATTCTCTGTATTCTTGAGTATACCGTTTGTTTTGCGCTAGTAGTGATCTTCTTTCCATCATTAGTTGTTTAGTTTCATTTGCTTATTTTGTCTTCTTTAGTCCTTGTTTTCTTTGTGACCTGAAGTCCAGTTGCGAGAAGGTTTTTATTAACCTCGTCAATTTGATCTAGATTATGTGAAGGATCAGATTCGAACTTATCCGTTAAGACCTCTTGGAATTGCTCTTTATTTGTTCTTAGTTTAAAGGCATCTATCCTCGTTGTTTTTTTTTTAAATCCTTTTTCTCTCTTCTTTGTTGTTAATATTTATTTTTGCTCTGACTATACGATGGTCACTATCCATTGTTACGTTGTTTATTGTTTTGACGTCTTCAAATACTCCTTTGTTGTTTGAGAGAAAATAGTCTACTACATTTTTGGTAGTCCCGTTAAGTGCGACCCATGTCCACTTTCTGTTAGGTTTCTTTTTGTAGAAGGTATTCATAACATACATATTTTTTTGTTCCAGGAATTCCATGAGTTTTTCTTGTCTTGTGTTTCTTGTGCCGAATCCAAAATTTCCAATCTTGCTTTTAGAGTCTTCAATCTTACTTCCAATTTTGGCCTTAAAGTCTCCATTATTATTATTTTGGATTCTTTGTTGTTGTCTATAGCTTTTTTAAGGTCTTCGTAAAAAGTATTTATTTCCTCATCGGTTGCTTTTTCAGTTGAAGCATAAACTTGCACGATCTTTATTTTAGTTTTTGGACTGAGTTTTGACCAAGATTTTGAGACCATGTATGTAACCCTGTCTGAGATGCTGTAATTTATTTGAATTTGAGATTTTCTCTTCTTGTTGATTAAGAAACCTACTTCACCGTATGTGTAGTCTTCCCTGCCTTTATAATAGAGTCTGTTGCCTGAATGTAAGTCCACATATCCTTCACCTCTTCTTTTAACTTCTGACAGTCCCATTATGTCCCAATTCAAGTTCCCCAATTCCTCTTCTAGTTCGTAGAGTTTTTCGCTTTTGCCATCGAGCGGATGTTGTATGTTGCTATATGAAGTTGTTTGTTCTTTTTTTTTCAATGTCGACTTGCCCCCCCCCCCATAATCCTCGGGGCAGACCGTTGTTAAGTTGTGGGACTGTGGAACAGAATTCCTACCTACCAGGGGTACCTTCCGTGTTTCTGTTGCAATCGACATGTTTGGTTTGGGAGGTTTTGGCCATATCCCACCACGGTGGCCAGACAGGTTAGTGGGGTAGAAGAATGTGTCGTGTCCACCATTGTAACCGAGGTTAGCAGCCTACTCAGTTCAGCCAACAGCCCTCAGAAAGATGGGTAAAATAAAAGTAAAACTACCATTTTAAATATGTAGAACACAATAATTATTGTATAAATACACAATAATTAATACACAATAATTATTATATTTTTTATTACATTTAGATATAGATACCTAATATTAGGATTATACTTAGACAATTTATTGATGTTTAAACCTTTGATCTTTAAACTTACACTGATAACTTGTTTATGCTCCAACAATTTATAGAAAATAAAAAAAAAAGGTACATCTAGCCTTCATCGACCTAGAAAAGGCATAAGAATCAGTTCCAAGACTTAAATTGTGGCAAGCTTTACAACAACTCGCCATTAGTCAATACCTTTTAAGAATAATCACAAAAGTATACAGGGATAACACTACTACCTAAAAATCGGAAATAGACTATCAGAGCCAATAAAAGTAACAAAGAGACTAAAACAAGGATGCAGTATGTCACCCTCACTGTTTAATTTATATATTGAGGCAGCCCTCCACAATTGAAAAAAAAAACTGCCAGGGAATGGGAATCCCCATAGGATATGACGTACTGTTCTCCCTGAACTTTGCGGATGACCAAGTCGTCCTAGCTCAACATTTTTATGATCTAGGATTTATGATATAGCGTCTATACAGAGAATATGTAAAATGGGGGTTACCAAGTCAGCATGAAGACAACAGAAAAACAAGTGGAAAAATTTAAATATTTAGGTGCACTCATTGCTAAGAACACCTTTGGAGAAACCAAAATTAAACATCGAATTAATCAGGAACGTAAAATTGTAGGATGTCTTAACTCCTTGTGGTGGGACAGCAACATTTCCAAATGGAACAAAAAAAGAATGAGACAAACCATGGTTAAATCAGTTCTTTGTTACGGCTCTGAAGTATGTACAATTAATGCAGACCTAAAGAGAAGATTATTGGCAGTTGAAATGGATTATTTGAGAAGAAGTGCTAAAACATCAAGGCAAACAAGGAAGACCAACGAATCTATACGAAATAACATGAATGCTACAGAAACGGTCATTGACAGAATAGAAAGAAGAGGTTCAAAATCGTTTGGGCACCTATTGAGAATGCTTGACGTACATTGGTCCCAAAAACTTCACAAATGGAAGCTCCCTGGAAGATGAAAAAGAGGTAGACCTCGAAGCTCATGTAACGAAGGAATTCGAAGAGCGATGAAATCGAAAGGTTTGGAGGAGGGCATATCTTTGATCGGGAAGATTGGCAGAGGAGAACGATAATGCGGCGATAGCAGTCTCCAAAATATTGTATTTACAAGTTAGATTAATGTCAAACGTCAATAAAATTATTTCAACCTTCCATTGTGGCTTATTTCCATTCAAATAGTAATTACTTTAAAATGCCACAAGAAAATAGCTTCAGAACAATAGATAAGATCTAGATAAGAGAAGGTAATGTTCCAAAAATATCGTCAACATAGCGGCCACCCCACTTTCAGAGTACGGTACGTGCCACATTCAACTGCACACAAGTAAGGGAGGGTGGTTTTAGTTGGTAGGTAGGATAATAGATACCTGAATTTTTGGCACTGCTATCTTAAGCACTTTAAATTAAACTAAAACCCAAATTTTAGGGACTCAAAATGGAGGTAGCACAAACAAATTTTAAAACCCCCCCTCAAACAAATTCTGAGTGCGCCACTGTAGCCAACAGTCCTCTCTGCCTCATATGCTCATATATTTTAAACGATTTTACTTATAGTGAAATGTAAGAAAGAAATAAATGGACGTAGCCATCTCAATTAGTCATAACAGGTGACGTTACAGTGCAATATAATAGAGCCACTGCTACTGATAATTTTAAATGGGTCATGGCAAGTGATATCTTGTCCGAAAGTTATTGTAAATACCTATCCAACAATACTAATTTTGTTTGGGTTTAAGCTGAGTTTGATGAATAAATTAAACAATACCAAAATTATAGTTTTGCATTTAACTAAGAAAAGTATTGTTACCTTGAATATTTAGATTTAATATTGTCTGACGAAACATTTAATTGTTTATATATGCAGAATGGTACGTAATGTATCCGACAAAGTAGTAGCAGTATTAACAATTGGTGAAATTTGAAGGAACAGGTAGTGTTCAAGACGCCAAACGATCTCATCGACCAACAATTAGTGATGACACAAAACTTGATCTAATTGCAGAAATGGTAGTGAACTTAACTTCTTTTACAGTCAACAACAATTTGTTTTAGTACGTTTTCTCTACATAGAAATATTATTGTACACACTGTGATGTGACAAAAATCCTCACGTCTTTTAAGAAAAACATACTGAATTTTTAGAAACAGTTAATATTCTGACAGGTATTTTGGGAAACCAAATAGATAGATGGGCCTGTTTTTCTTAATACTGTAATGTACCTACCTACTCACATGTAAGATAATTAAAGTATCTATGTATTTCTATATAGTTTTTAGTCACCTGGTATATGTTATTTACAATTATGAAAAGTTCTCATGTATAATCACTAATAATTATTTGCTGTTAGAAATCAGAATCAATACTCTTCATAAATATTTTCCTATTTAGAATAAATAAGTTTCGCTAGTTTATTCGCCTAATACTTCGTATCTATGGAATAATAATAATTTATTTCTCTTATTTCTTTGTTCGATAAGCTATCCGTATTTGCTATTTTAATATTAATATTTGAGTCCAATCTCTTGTACTCAAATCCATCCAGAAACATCGTTAAATAATTGTAGATAACAGAACTTATAAATTCATAGTTTTAAGAAATAACAGGCAGTGTAATTTTCATCCTCTAATATAATAAATTTATACATGTCAATATATTCTGTTTAATTCCAAAACAAAGAGTTAGTCCGGAGAAGAAATAAACGCATAGTATTCCATAACAAAATTTGGTGTCAGAAAGTGGGATATTAGTAGCAGAGTTCCTCTGATTGCTGATAGAAGGAGAGCTGAGGAATTTTTGAATTGACTTGTTTCCTTCGAGGAATCATTCAAAAAAACTGTCAGTGTGGAAAAATCGCCACTACAACTAATTACATTGGGGTCCAGTACATCCAGTTCGAAATCCAGTTCCAGTCATAACCCAATTGTAGTTCCATCGGAAGTAGAGGTGAACCCGTGGAATAATAGACTATGCGACCAACAACAATATTCTACTTGTAAGTACATTCTATCTTAAATTCTGTCTCATATTTTAAAAATCTTGTAAACGTATGTCTACTTTATATCCTGATATAAGTAACTTATTTGACGAACAAATACCTTCTCCCGACTCAAATTCTCTTTCAAATTCTTCTACTTCTAATTCAAATAAAATGTCAGTATCAATTGAAATAGCTGAAAAACTTCTCATTAGATTTGATGGTACAAAATCAAAATTATACGAATTCATAGACAATTGTGATAAAGCATACAATTTAGTAAATCCGCAATCCAAACCCATCTTATTAGCCATTATAGAAACTAAATTAACCGATAAAGCTAGGGCCATAACTAGAAACAGAACATTTGACGAATGGAAAGATTTAAAAGACTTCTTATTAGATGCTTATTCTGAACGCCGAACTGAAGGTCAGTGGCAATTGGAATTACATTCCTTACGTCAGATGCCCAGTGAAAATGTAATGTCATTTGCAAATAAAGTTGAAAATTGCTATATAAAATTAATAAATACACTTGATCCAGACTTATCTCCAGATGCAAGAAATGCATGTACTAAACTCTTAAAAACTCAAGCACTAAATGTCTTTATTAGAGGATTAAACAAAGACCTCTCTATTTTAATCAAAGCCCGAAATCCAGATTCCTTAGAAAGAGCTGTTGCTATAGCAATTGCCGAAGAACAAGAACAGTTATCAAGACAAGAAATTTTCAGACCATTCTGTAATATTTGCAAACGAAATAACCATTCCTCAAATAACTGTCGATATAAAAACAATTCAGATAGAAATGTTAGACATCTTCAAAATTCTAGTTTTCAAAACCCAAATATCCTAATTCAAATCTTCAAAGGTCAAATTCTCAAAATCAAAATTATAAACCTTCAAATTCAAATTCCAATTCTGATTTTCCTCCAAACTTAAGAAAAGAAAATACCAACACTTCCCAACGTTTTTGCAGATACTGCAAAAAACCAGGTCACGTTATAGAAGAATGTAGAAAACGCGAATTTAACAATAAAACAAAAATCCAACAAATTCTTTAAACTTCCAGAATCCTCGACAACCAACGGTCGATTCTCGAGGAGTTCGTTCAGTTCAGGCCGTATCACAACCATCAACTTCTCAGTCACTTCCTATGTAGATTTACCCTTAGTAAATAATTCTAATCCATCCTCTTGCAAGTTTCTAATCGATACAGGCGCAGATATTTCTTTAATTAAATATTCAAAAATACTAAACATTCCAAAAATTTATTCTAAGTCTATTACTCTACGAGGCATTGATAAAAATGTCTTAAATCCAAATAAAACTATATGTAGTTGTAACGTAAATTTCAAGATAAAAGATTTTGTCCAAACTCATGTTTTCTATGTCGTAGAAGACGATTTTCCTCTTCATTTCGACGGTATATTAGGTAGCGATTTTTTTGAAATAAATAAATGCCAAATTGATTATAAAGAAAATAAATTAAACTTTAAAAATTGTTCTATTCCAATTGAATATATAAAATTTCCATTAAACAATGACAATGACGAATTTCTGAGAGATCAAAATATCGAGACAAGTTCTAATATCGATGAAATATTTCCTTATGATGCTAAATCCATAGAGGATCATTCTTATTTAGAAACCAATGATATCCAAATAACCTTAAGTAGTGAAGAACTACTATCCAATCCAATTCAATCTAAATCTAACTCTAAATCCAAAGAAAATTCAAGTCCAAAATGTGTAAAATCCACTGAGATATGCACAAATAAAACTTGTAACTCTTCACGAAATCATAAATCAAAATCCTGTTCAGAAGAAAAATCCTGTTCAGACGATCTTATACTAAATCAAAACTCTAATTCTAACTCAAGAAGTAATAAAACTATTCTATCCGCAAGAACTGAAACAATTGTTCAAATTAAAGTAATAAATAATGAATTAAGCGAAGGATTATGTCCCGAACGCGAAATCTTTAAAGGTGTATTTTTATGTCCTAGTGTTGTTAAAGTAAAAAATGATTTCTTTTTAACCTCAATCGTAAACACTACTGAAACGGATGTTGAATTAAACGATATTCAAGTAGCAATAGAAAAAATTCCAAATTTACAAAACAATGCAAATATACGAAAAATGTCTTCTTATAAAGATAATACGAATTCTAACAGAATTGCTAAATTAAAAAATGCCTTGAGAACAGATCATTTAAATAGTGAAGAAAAATCATCTTTAATTTCTATTTGCAAGGAGTACAATCATATCTTTTATCTGGAAGGAGATCAACTTACCAGTACAAATGCCATAACTTGCAAAATTCCTTTAAATTCTAATGTACCTATTAGCACTAAATCATACAGGTATCCTGAAGTACACAAACATGAAGTCGAAACTCAAATAAAAGGTATGCTAGATCAAGGTATTATCGAAGAATCAACTTCGCCATGGAATTCGCCCCTTTGGGTTGTGCCAAAAAAGGCCGATGCTTCAGCAAAGAAGAAATGGCGAATTGTTATAGACTATCGACGACTAAATGATATTACTATAGGAGATTCATTTCCACTTCCGAATATAGTCGATATATTAGACCAATTGGGTCATTCAAAATATTTTTCAACAATAGATTTAACATCAGGATTTCACCAGATCAAAATGGATCCTGAGGATTCTCCAAAGACTGCTTTCTCAACTCCGTCTGGACATTATCAATATTCACGAATGCCATTTGGATTAAAAAATGCTCCCAGTATTTTTCAAAGGCTAATGAATACTGTCCTCTCAGGAATACAAAATTACAGATGTTTTGTCTATCTCGACGATATAGTCATTCATGCCGATACATTAGAAAATCATAATAAAAGATTAAAAGAAGTATTCGAAAAATTGTCTACATTCAACTTAAAAATACAACCAGATAAGTGCGAATTTTTTCGTCGCGAAGTAATGTATTTAGGACATTTAATAACTGAATTTGGTGTCAAACCGGACGAAAAAAAGGTATGTGCTGTTACAGATTTTCCTATACCCAGAACACAAAAAGATATTAAGAGCTTTTTGGGTCTCACTGGTTATTATAGACGCTTTATAAAAAATTTCAGTGCTTTAACACAACCTTTAACAAAACTGCTGAGGAAAAATGTTGAATTTAATTGGACAAGCATTCAACAACAGTCATTTGAGAACCTGAAATCAATACTTTGTTCAGAACCAATACTTCAGTATCCAGATTTTACCAAACCCTTTGTCTTAACAACGGATGCTAGTAATTATGCAATAGGGTCCATACTTTCTCAAGGTAAAGTACCAGATGATTTACCTATTGCTTATGCTAGTCGTACCTTGAACAAAGCGGAATCAAACTATAGCACAACAGAAAAAGAATTACTTGCAATTGTATGGAGTGTTAAACACTTTAGACCATATTTGTACGGAAATAAATTTTTCATTTATACGGATCATAAACCACTCACATGGCTATTTAATGTAAAAGATCCCGGATCAAGACTCGTTAGGTGGAGATTAGCATTAGAAGAATATAGCTATGAAATTATTTATAAACCAGGTAAATTAAATCAAAATGCTGATTGTTTAAGTCGTCCTCCTTTAACCATATCTGAAACAAATATTTGCGAAGAAAACAAAAACCCGGCAACAATCACCTTACAAATAAACAAAATGAGTAAAGAAAATAATGACACTTATTCACAGTTCTTATCTAAATCCGAAACTATATTAATAACAAATGATAATATAAAAGAAACAAATGAAAAGATTACATCATTTTCACAAAATTTAGCATTGTTTGTTTCCGTAGATTTAAATTTTAATGAGATCGTTCAGAAACAAATAAATAAACAATTCAGTCATATAGAAAAATTGAAAGCCAAAAATCCAAGACTAAATGACATCATATATATTTCTGATCAAAATAAAAACTTTTATTACATATTTATAAAAAATAATTATTGGGACAATACCTCTTATGAAGATATATTTAATTCCCTAATAAAATTAAGAGACTGGTTATTAAACGATAAAATATTAAAAATTTGCCTACCCAGAATAACTTTTAGCTACGATAAATTAAGTTGGGGAAAAATTAGATCTATGATTAGATTTATTTTTAGAAAAACTGATATATCTATTATCATTTATCATGATATACTAACAAATCCTGAACCTGAGGAAATAACTACAATATTACAAGAGAATCACACTAGTCCTACGGCTGGACACTCTGGTTTTCATCGGACATACAATCGTATAAAAAAAACATTTCAAATGGAATAATATGAAAAATGATATTAAAAACTTTATAAAAACCTGTGAATCTTGTCAGAAAAATAAACTCGTTAGAAAAAAATTCGTAAAGCCCATGGAGATAACAACAACAAGCTCAAATCCATTAGAAAAAATATTTTTAGATATAGTAGGTCCTTTACCTTTAACCGAGTCAGGTAATAAGTTCATATTAACATTACAAGATGACTTAACAAAATTTTCTCAAGCTTATGCAATTCCGAATCATGAAACCAAGACTATCGCTGAAAATCTGGTTCGTGGATTTATTTGCAAGTTTGGAAAACCGATATAATAGTTACTGATCAAGGCCGAGATTTTACTTCCAAATTATTTTCTCAAATCGCCAAGCTTTTTAAAATCAGACATATAAATTGTACTGCTTATCATCCAGAATCAAATGCTGCATTAGAAAGGAGTCACGCTACTTTAGCAGACTACCTTAAACATTATATTAAAGCTGATCAATCCGATTGGGACGAATGGCTAGATTTTGCTATGTTTTCATATAATACAACTAATCATACTTCAACCAAATTCACACCATATGAACTAATATTTGGATATACACCTAATCTACCTAGCAGTATAATACGACCAGTAGAACTCAAATATACATATGAAGATTATTTAGATAATTTAACACTTAAACTTAGAAAATCTCATGAGTTAGCAAAAACGAATCTATTAGAATCTAAAGTAGTCAGTAAAAAATATTATGACCAAAAGATTAATGACACCGTTTTCTTAGAAGGACAATTAGTATATCTCCAAAATGAGCAAACAAAGAAGGGTCAAACCAAAAAACTTACACAAAATTATAATGGACCTTATAAAATTCTAGAGATAAAGTCTCCTGTCAATTGCACAATTTTAGTAAATAAAAAACCAATAAAAGTTCACATGAATAGATTGAAACATGCTTTTGTTTCAGGTATGCAATAATATGGCTGACAAATAGTGAACAAATTCACAAGAAATATACCAATACTCCTATCAACAAATCACCTGGAATCTATTACGAACACATAAAAAATGTTCAATTTATTGAAACTCATTGGAACATATTAAGTCATATTCCTTTACAACCTTTTACAGACAAATTAAATTTTGTAGATCTCACCTATCAAAAAACATTAAGACTGTGTCAAAACAAACCAGTTCTTATTGAATTACGATTATGCGATACTTCACTAAAACTCTTAGGACAAATCATACCTAGACTCTTTCAAGATGAACAAACTTTAAAAAACATAATTCTGCATGAACATTTTAGACCAAAACGCGCTCTATTAATGCAATTGGATCTGTTTTCAGGACCTTATTCGGTACTTTAGACAGTGATGATGCTGAAAATTTCAATAATGCTATTAACAAAGCTGAAAGTAACGAAAATCATCTTCTTGATTTACTAAAACAACAATTCATGTAGTAAAAGCCACGATTGCAAATTTTAATAACTCTATTACAAATCTAGACCGAAACAAAGTGATTTTTGATAAAAATTTTGAATCAATTACCAATTACACAGATAAAATGAATAATAAATATTTTAATTTAGATTTAAAACAAAAATTGAAGAACATTTTACTTTACTAACTTTCTTTATAACAGAATTACAACAAGAATATTCTACTTTAATAAACGTTATTCTATTTGCAAGAAATAATAACTTCATCCTTCTGTTATAAACCTGAGCAACTAATTCAAGAATTATCTAAAACGGTAACGCATTTACCTAGTACATCGACTTATCCATTTCCATTGACTATCGATTATGCTCATAAATATTTCGATATCATTTTACTTAAATATATATATTTTGATAACAAGATTTTAATTACGGTTAGTATACCTTTGGTTAGTAATACTCCTTATTCTCTTTTTAAACTAATATCTCTTCCTATAATTCATCCAACATTAAAGAGACTTACCTTTATTCTTCCATCTGTCAAATATCTTGTTCTTTCAGAAAATAGAAACATTTATGTTACTATTGATACATTAGAAGACTGTTATTCATTAGATGAAGAAAAACTTATTTGCAAAAATCCTGATACTTTCCGATTTACACACACTAATCCAATTTGTGAAACTGAATTGTTAACTTCAATAACAAACATACCATCTAGTTGCGATACTCGTATAATTCAAACAGAATATGAAATTTGGCATAAATTAAACAAACCAAATTCTTGGATATATGTTTTACCCAAACCAACAGATTTACTTTAAGCTGTCAGACTAGTACGCCAATATCTATTGTTCTTTCAAACACAGGTATTTTTTTACTTCGAATAATTGCAAAACTTACACCGGATCAACTATTTTGATATCTGTCTCAAATCCAAAAGAAAGTAATTTTCAGTCTATCATTCCAGATTTATCCCTTCCAGAAGTCTGTTGTGATGATATTAAGATAAATAATGAATCCAAATTACACCTTGTTCCCTTACAATTAAATAATCTCGATCGAGATGCATTAAATTTAGCAAGCCATAAACTAGATAATTTAGAGAAAATGACCTCAGAAACAAATATTAATTTTTCAGACACAATAAAAAAATAGTTCTTATTTCACTTATGCAATCTTATTTTTGATAAAATGTATGTATGTTATATTTTATACAGGATAATTAAATATTTTTTACGACGATTTCGTAGAAATCCGTCACATAGTTGTCAACAAATTACAAATTGTTTAACACTAAATATATGTCAAAGTAAACGAAAACATGTACATGAGACAGATTTAGTATAGATTGTAAACATAATAAAGACAATAATTATAGTGAATCCAAAAAGTGTGAAGAGACTAGTTTCACAGAGACTACACCGATAAGACGAAGTGAAAGACTATCGAGACTAAAAGAAACTATTTATTTATTTATTTATTTAAATTAACGTGCATGTGACATCTATGGTCATTAGCACGAGTTTACGATTTACATGGTAATATAATATAAATTACAAATAAAATGTAGTTAACATCTAACATACAGAGAAAATAATAAAAACTTGTAATATAACATTTATATTTTGTTGAGCAGTTGACTATTCTCGAGGAATTTGATGACCTTGTTGATTTCGTCTGTGTTGTTTAGGACCTCTTTGAAGTTAGTACTGATATTGAGCTGTTGGCGTATTTTGGCATATAAAGGGCATTCGATAAGTATATGCCTGATTCGGAGAGTCGTATTGCAGTGTTGACATTTTGGTTGTGGAGATGATGTCATCAGGTAGCCATGAGTTAGACGGGTATGTCCAATACGCAGTCTCCGTATGATTGCCATATTTTTTCGAGATAAACTGGGATAGGTAAGACGGTTCACTGTAGGTTTGATTTCATGCAGCGCTGAGGTAACATTATTCCAGTGAATCTGCCACGTAGATAAATTAAGCTTCTTTAGTCTGGCTTTCAGATCATTACAAATTTGTATGTTTATAATGGTGTTCGTGGATGATGCGGCTTTTTTGGCAAGGCAATCAGCTTTTTCGTTACCACTAATACCAACATGGGATGGTACCCATATCAGAGTGATAGTTATATTTTGTTTTATAAGAAGCTGATATATGTCATGAATATCTTGGACGATTGGATGTTTGGTGGATATAGCATTAATGGAGTGTATAGATGAAAGCGAATCGGAGCATATGGCTATGTGTGTATTTGTATATCGTTGGGCATATTTAAAAGCTTGTAAGATAGCTAGTAGTTCACCAGTGTGGATACTACACCAAGGAGAGATTTTAGAGAGTTCGATAGGCTGTTGTACAGTGGTTACAGAATATCCAACCCCACCTTCAGTCTTCGACGCGTCGTGTAAAGAACCATGTTATATTTATTTTTGTTTATAAGTTCTAGGAAGAGAATTCTTAATGTACTAATACTGGTATCTTCCTTGTTAAACTTGGTGAGTGAAATATCATGATATGGGAGTATGTTGGTCCAATAGGGATTATTGGAGAATGGTAGAGTTCTGGTTTCACACAAATTTATATCTTTTAGTAACGGTTGTAGAAGACTAGGAATAGGATGTATAATTAAGTTACATGGAGGGCTGTTTTGGGTATGATGTGATGATGTAAATAGATGATATACGGGATTGGACGGATTGGAAGAAATTGCAGCAGCATAGGAGAGAAGAAGGTTTTCTCGTCTAAGCCATAGAGGAGGTTCATTAGCTTCACAGTACAGACTTTCTGCCGGACTAGAACGGAATGCTCCAAGACATAAACGAATAGCTGTATTGTGAACTGTGTTCAGTGAATTTAATATTGATTTAGTACCAGACATATAGACGAAACATCCATAGTCTAGCTTAGAGCGGATAAGTGATCTGTAGACTTTCAGTAAAGTAGTTTCTTCCGCGCCCCAATGATAATGTGAGAGTGTTTTGAGTATATTTAACCTTTTTAGGCAAACTCCTTTAAGTTCCTGTATGTGTTGTTTCCAGGTTAATCTTGAATCAAATATCAGCCCTAATATTTTGCAATTATCAACAACCGGTAACTTGAAGTTGTTGATAGTGATTTCCGGATCAAAAGAACTCATTCTTCTGCTAAATTTAATAACTTTGGATTTAGAGTGGGAGAGGGTAAGTCCTAGAGAAGCTACTTTGTTTTGTAGGTCATTTACTCCTACTTGTAGAATTTTACTAGTAGTTGCGTTGGATTTACCATGACAGTACATTATTAGGTCATCGGCATATAATACGCATTTGATTGGTGGAGCTATATTTTCACTTAACTTGCTAATCGAAAGAATGAATAAGGATGTGCTTAAAACTGAACCTTGCGGAACTCCATCATATTGGATGTGTGGAGAAGAAAGGAAGTTATTGACAGAACCCTGAACGATCTAGATGTTAGGAAGTTTTTGATAAATGCGTATATGTTGCCAGTAAGGTTACATTCAAAAAGTTTGTCAAGGATTGCATTTCTAGAGATGGTGTCAAATGCGCCTTCTATATCAAAGATAGTTGCTATCAAATCTTGCTTGCAATTTATTGCGTTGGAGATGTGGGTTTGGAGTATTACTAGATTATCTCTTGTGGAGCGCTGTCTTTGGTAGCCAGATTGTTCCTTTGGAATAATCTTATGTTTTTCAAAATACCACAAAAGACGTTTGTTAATTATTTTTTCCATTAGCTTACACATAGTGCATGTGAGAGAGATGGGCCTGTAAGATTGTGGAAACATAGTTGGCTGGTTTGGCTTGAGTATTGGTATAACTATAGATTTGCTCCATTGAGATGGAAATTTATGGGAACTCCAGATTATATTGTATAAATTAAGGAGTTTTTTAAGACTATAATTAGACAAGTGCTTTAGGAATGCATAAGGAATATCATCGGGTCCAGCTGCAGTGTTTCTACTATTAGCTAAGGCAGATATTAGCTCATGCATAGTGAAAGGAGAATTAAGGGATCTACTATGTTCAGATGATATCAGATGATTTCTGTGTGAATATAAGTCATGATGAGACAAAGCAATATTATTGGTTTTATTTCTGAACTTGTCTTCGAAATGTTTGGCAAAGGCGTTAGGAATAAGTTCGTATAAAGCGATCTCTGTACCATTTGTAATTAAACGAGTAATTTTATTATTAGTTTTGTGACCTTGAATTTGTCGTATTTTTTTCAAAATTTGGCTAGGATTGGAGTTTTCGTTGATAGATGATACGTAATCTTGCCAGGATGATTTTTTACTTTTTTTGACTACGTGTTTGGCCTTGGCTTTGAATTTTTTTGTAATTTATTAGATTTTCAAGGCTTCTGTTTTTTTGGTACTTATTTAAAGCTTTTTTGGATAGACGAATCGCCTCTTCACAAGAAGAGTTCCACCAAGGAACTACTTTATGATTTGGAGAGAATGATCTTTTGCCAATATGAGTCTTAGCAGCTGAAAGAATAGTGTCTGTTATTGACGTTAACAAATAGTCTACATCGTTTATTATTAGATGATCATGCGCGAGCAAGAGAGTGTCAACGGCTTTTGAATACTCTGGCCAGTTAGCTTTTTTTAGGCGCCAATAGCTTTTGGCAGAGGCAGTCCCATTAGAATTGTTGGAAATTATTATAGGATAATGATTGCTATCAAAGAGATCGTCAGCTGTTTGCCAGGTTAAAAAAGGTGCAGATTTAGGGTCACTAATACTAAGATCTATAGCAGAGAAAGATCCAGATGAAATATTAAAATGAGTGTTAGATCCTGTGTTAAGAAGACATGAGTTTGTGCAGTTAATAATATTTTCAACTACTTTTCCCCGTCCAAATGTGGATTGAGAACCCCACATAACGTTATGTGCATTGAAGTCTCCTGTGAGAATAAACGGCTGTGGAAGTTGGAATATAAGGTCTAGGAGCTCTTCTTCTTTTAGAGAATGGTTTGGGGGAATATATATGGAGCAGATGGTTAGTTTATTAGGGCAATATGTAGTTATGGCAATTGCCTCAAGATTCGTTATTAATGGTAGCATTGTTGAGAAGATTTCGCTGGACGCAAATATAGATGCACCTCCACTGGCTCTTAAGCAGTTCGTTCTAATGAAGTGGTATCCTTCAAAGGATTTAAGATGAGGAATATTCGTTGTATTAAAATTAGTCTCTTGGAGACAAAGAAAATCTGGATGGTAAATTGATATAAGATATTGAATGTGTTCAAGGCGCGGATAGTATCCGTCGCAGTTCCATTGTAAAATAGTGAATTTGAAAAAAAATTTATTTGGTTAGTAATTTTAGAAAGGATCGATATCATTGCAGTTAGAGTCACATGAATTATTGGACGTAAGGCTGGTAAGTTCGTCAGCGTCTATAGAATTTAATGTGCGTTTTAGCTTTTTCGTTATTCTTGTAATGCGATTTTTAAGTGATCTATCGGATACAGTTTGGTATATTTGAGTAAGATCTTCGAGGAGAGAATGAATGTTCGTGGTGAAATTATGAGCTTCTTTGAGGGGATCACTACTTCCAAAGGAATTTTCTAGGAAGGCAATTATTTGTAATGCTGATAACGAAAATTTTTCTGGATTCGCACAAATTAATTTTTCAATACTTGAATGGGCACATAGACTAATTTTACAAATTTCTTTGTCATCAGTTTTTGTTTTCTTTTTAGGAGCTGATTTAGGAGTTGCGAAGGTTGTTGTGTTTGGTGTGTTATTAGAGTTTAAGTTTAGGGGGCTAGCGGTAACCAGTAGAGAAGGTGATTCAAGACTTGTGTCAGTGGAATGAGTTCTTTTTATGCCAGAGTTAGAAGGGACAGATAATGGTGTTATAGACTGTTCATTTGGGGTTGTTATGTCAGTAGGTGGGTTATTTGAATAGATTTCTTTTTTTGTGGAGGGTGAAAGAGGAGATATACTAGAATGAGGATCGACTGGATTTTGGCTAGAAGTTGTATTTGGAGAGGGATTGCTAGATATTTCTTGAGGGTTAGGGCAGGAGTCTGCAGTGTGTCCAGATTGTTTACATAAAAAGCATTCAAGTTTGTCCGAAGTAATAAAGATCCTATAATTTGTATTTTCATATGAGATTACAATTGAAGTATTTAACTCAAAGTATTCTTTATTTGGTATCACAAAGACTGAGCGTCGAAAACTGAAGATGTGAGCATATTCGTCTTCCGGAGAACTACAACGGATATGCGAGATAGGGGAAGCAAGTTGTAATCCAAGTTCATTTTTAAGTGCTTGCTCTATGAGTGCATTCGGAACCGAAGGACACACGTTAGAAAGTAGTAGCCTCTTTGCAGGAGTGATAAGTCTACGAATAGATATTGTTTGATTTCTAATCGAAATAGTAGGATTATTTTTTAGAAGATTATCTACTACGGTTACGGAAGAAAGATAGATGCATATACGTTGATTAGAAATACGTGAAGCAAAGGTTATTTCTTTAGGGGTAACAATTTCGCCGATTGCCTTTATGTAATCAAATAGTACTACGTCTGGGATAGCGTTCATAACAATGGCTTGAGTTCTACTAGGACATGATGTTGCTGTTGTAGATTTTTTCTGTGTTATTTTGGTTACTGCAGCGAAGCTAGGTTGAGCTGTTTGTGAAGATGATGCCATATTTGATTTTAATATTTTGGATGCCAAAATATTAAGTATGGCCAAAAACGACTGGCCTAATTTTATTTGTCGAAAGTATTAATTTAACTGATATCGACTTACCAATATTTGCTTGATAAACAATCACATTAAACTAAACAAGTTTTTATTCAAAATACTATTAGTAGGAAGCCCGATGTTTACTCGTTGGCTTCTGAAATAGGAATGGGAAACTATTTAAATGTGTTAAAATAAAATAATAATGTATACAAATGTTTTATACCATTTAAATGAAAATTCATTTTACAATTATTTTCATTCTTACAAAAGGAGGTGTAATGTACCTACCTACTCACATGTAAGATAATTAAAGTATCTATGTATTTCTATATAGTTTTTAGTCACCTGGTATATGTTATTTACAATTATGAAAAGTTCTCATGTATAATCACTAATAATTATTTGCTGTTAGAAATCAGAATCAATACTCTTCATAAATATTTTCCTATTTAGAATAAATAAGTTTCGCTAGTTTATTCGCCTAATACTTCGTATCTATGGAATAATAATAATTTATTTCTCTTATTTCTTTGTTCGATAAGCTATCCGTATTTGCTATTTTAATATTAATATTTGAGTCCAATCTCTTGTACTCAAATCCATCCAGAAACATCGTTAAATAATTGTAGATAACAGAACTTATAAATTCATAGTTTTAAGAAATAACAGGCAGTGTAATTTTCATCCTCTAATATAATAAATTTATACATGTCAATATATTCTGTTTAATTCCAAAACAAAGAGTTAGTCCGGAGAAGAAATAAACGCATAGTATTCCATAACAATACTAACTTAATCGGTAAAGTGTATCTAAAGATGTCAAAAAACGCAATTGAACCGTCAATTTTTGAAATTGTGGAAGATAATTAAGATAATTTCAGTAACTTGCAAATAACGTTTTAACATGATGGTGCTCCTACATACTATTATGGTGGAGTAAGATGATACCTAGATAAGGAATATCGTGATAGATGAATTGGATAACGAGATTCGATAGAATAACTAGCTCGATCACTGGACCTCACAATTAGATTATTTTTCTGTGTGACTACTTGAAATATAAGGTTTACGCTACAGCAACCGATAGTCATCACTATACAAATAAGAAAACTGGAATACGTAGACCACCTAATGAGGGGACCTAAATATGAAATTTGGAGACTCAGAATACAGTGAAAGATTCAAAGAAGAAGATCTGGTGGCCGAAGGCAGACTTCTTGGTTCTTCTTCTTCTTCGCGTGTCATATCAGAATTATCCGACGTTGGCGATCACCATTGTGAAGGCTTCTTGATCTTCTGCAATATGGAATAATTGTCCTGCATTTGATATCTGAGTCTATTCACAAATGTTTTTTAAGTAAGAAACTTGTTTTCTTTCTACACTTCTACGGCCCTTTATTTTGCCTTTAGTTTAACAGTCTTTAGCAGTTCTCTATCTTTGTTCTCGCTCCTTAGTATTTCTTCATTATTTTTCCTTGCTGTCCAAGGTATCTTCAGCATTCGTCTATGAACCCACATTTCCAATGTTTAAATTTTGTTCATGATCGATACTTTTAGGGTCCATACTTCTGCACTATACAAAAGTACGGACAAAACATAGCACTTAACAATTCTTTACCTTAGTTCTAAACTGAGACGGTTATTGCAAAGAAATGACTTCATTTTCATAAAAGTACTTTTAGTCATTGCTATGCTACATTTTACTTCTATGTCTGGATCTAGTTGGCCATTATAGCAGTTCCCAAATATGTCATTTTGTAAACTTTCTCAACTTGAACTTAGTTTAATTGAAGCTTTGCATCGGGATGTGGATCACGAGTAAACACTAAAAATTTGGTTTTGTTTGAGTTTATTTTAATGCCCATTTCCTCTCCTGCCTCGTGAATGCGATCAAGCAGAATTTGAAGACTTTCGATATTATCTGATAGAATTACTGTATCCTCTGCATATCTAATCACATTAAATAGTTCCCCGTTGATTTTTATTCCATATGGTTGTCTCTCAAATAACTGGTCCGAGCAAACGTTGAACATTGTTGATTACAAAATGCAACCTTGACTCCTCGTTTTATAGGGATTTTTTTTTGGCTAATTTTATCTCTTTTTTTATTTTTCACTGCAGGTGTCTATATTCTGTTTCATTAGATTTTATCAGTCGACGTTGTTCCATTAATTTAAATATATCGTCTGTTTATGGTTAAGTTTTTTCTAAAATCATTGTTTGTGGAGATTTTGTTAACTTGGTTTTTAAATTCAATCCATAGTTCTTCTGGATCTGCTGGTTGTTCTCAGATGTTTTTTATTCCATTGTTAAATTCTTTTTTAAAGTTATGTTTTATGTTTATATCGTCAAAGTTAAATACATTAGTTTTTGGTTTTTTTCGCTGAATTCGTTTTAACCTTAGTTTAATATCTGCTACAAGTGGTTAGTGATCAGATCCAATATCTGTCCCAAGAAATGTAGTGACTTTTTTGACGGAATTTCGGAAACGCTTATTTACAAGTATATAGTCTATTTGATTTCTTAAAGACTCAGGGTTATTACTATCATCAAATGGGACTTTCCAAGTATGTAGTCGTCGCTTAGTTAGTTGATACCAGGTATTTGCAATGATCATATCGTTTTCTTTACAAAATTCATACTCTGTCCTCGATCGTTAGGTTGTCCCAAACCATAAGGACCTACAGTCTGACCTCGTCGACCTTCCCCAATTTTTGCATTGAAGTCGTCTATAACATATAAAATTTCGTGTTTATTAATTTTCTGTAAGATGTCTTGGATCTGATCATACAACTTCTCGACTTCATCGTCATATTTTCTATCTGCAGTCGGGGTACAGATTTAAAGTATGTTAGTTTTAAGTGGTTGAGTATTTATTTGGAGTAATATTATTTTATCCGAGACTAGTACGAGATTGGTTAGATATTTACTCAGTTCTGATGTTACTTATAGAATTCTTGGGTGAAGAATCAAAATCAACATAAAAAATGAAGGTGTCAATGCGACCTGCATTGATACCAATCCCGTAGTTTAATTTATTTAAAGCAGCAAGTTCAAAAATAAAAATAGCAATTATGATTATCAACCTCCGCAGGGAGACCGCAAGAAGAAGAAGAAGACCCGATAGTATTGAAAATTTCAATCAACGAATTAATCAAAATCAGCTTAAACCCAAACGTATATCTATGACTATTACGTCAATTGTTATGGCTAGTTGAGAAGACTATGTCCGTTTATTTTCCCCCTCCAAAATTCCCTATGTGTGTACAACATTGTGTGTTTAGGTTATGTATATTTATTTTGAATTTCTTGTGTGAAGTAGTTATTGCCTACCTTAATTAAAACTTTTTCAGACGGATTCTTATTATTATTATTAACATGTACCTAATAGTATAATGATAAGTACAACGGAAACTTATGTCCACATGATGCCTATTTCGGAACGGTATAAGGTAAATATAAGTATAAACTTAATTAGGCTTGCCTGTTATAACAGCAAGATGTCTTCTTTACTCGTATTATAGTTTGCACAATAACTACCTAAGTATATACCCGACGGAGTGTCACCAACATAGATGATTCTTAAATTATGCAAGCTGGCTAAAAGCTCTTTCTCCTTTTTTCCACAATCCTTCATTTCGTTAATACGTCCCAAAACTCTCATTTTAAACCCTCGGCAAACCTTCTTTTATTAATATTTCACGAAAACAAAAATTGTGCGGCCATAGAGAGAGGACCTTTCTAATCTAATCAGAGGGCAGGGTAATTTTTGTACTGGGCAGGGTCGGCTTCAAAATTTAATGAACATGAACAAATGTATATATATATATATATATATATATATATATATATATATATATATATATATATATATATATATATATATATATATAGTGAGAATACAGTCTTACCCCCCTTCAACAAAACAAAATCGTTTTAAACTTGTTCTAATACCTATCTAACGATATAAAAGTTTAGATAGAAGTTTAGATAAAGCTTCGCTATTTTCTTAATATCGTCAATACTTAGTATCTCTTCTATTTCTGTTCTTTGTATTTCTACTTCCATTTATCTATTCGGTATTACTTTTGCTATATTTTCCTCTTTTAGTAGTTCCTGTACATATTCTATCTAGCTTAATGTCTTTTTACTCGACACCCGTTGTCCTTCTTTATTTCAAATCAAATTCGAATGTGTTGTAACTACATTTCGATTTGCTTCTAAATTCCCTTTTTTCCGATTCTTCTCGATCTATGATGATAAAATAAACTGTTGAAATCATGAAGTATTATGTAGTTTTATTGGCAGCTACTGAGTGATTACACTCTGGTATTTGTTAAGGTATCAATTTGTAATAGACTGCGTCCCAAACTAGTCCCGAAGCTATATTTATAATCTCACTGTAATGCTACGATTATTGCTCTCTGCATAGAACAAAACCTTTGACTTTTGTAAGCTGGCAAATATAATTTGAACCAAGGAAATGATTGCAGGCTCCTAAATAGAATATTGGACAATAGTTGGCAGGAAGTTAAACAAATTGAGCTACTAATCGATATATTTCATAATTATACATGGTAAAACTATGCAAATTCAGAAAATTAAGATTACTATGAGATTACACATTAATGGACTAGTTTGTCTTGGTTTGACTTGGTCTAAAATATTGTTCTATTTCATTTAGTTGGTTTTCCTTTATATTTCTTATTTCTCTTTGTCTTCCAGTCATCCAATAAGTATTCTCTTTATTTCAATATCTGTAGTTTTGATTCACTATTCCATGCAAACAGCAAGTTGTTTCATCAGAAGGAGGTAAATCAAAAAATAAAATTGTCGAATTTGGGGCGATGTCAATTCAGAGGAGATCCAAGAACGTCTAATGCATCGCGAAGAAGCCACTGTTTTAATGTAGATTTTGGTCTGGCGGCGTCGTCGGTCCACATTTCTTTGAAAAAGTTATTGGCCAATGATCACTGTTAATAGGAGCACTGTAGGTTGATAATTATTGACTTCTTTTAGCCTAAAATGCATAATTTAGATACTAACGGTATTTGTTTTCAACATGACGACAGTACGTGTCATACAGCTTATGCTACATTTTAAATCATTCTGCATAAACAATTTGGAGGCACGGTCATCTCACGTAGGTCACGTCAAGATAATGTGAAGTGGCCAACTTCCCGTTGATCCCGTTTGACTTTGTCTTAAGTTGCAGATCTATGCGAATAAGCCACAAACTACACCGTTTCTCAAATCCAACAGAACCCATGCCTTCAAACAAATCAGCCTGATCTATACTGTAGTATATATAAACTCCTTATTCTGCTAATTCCAATTTCAACTGCGAAGTAAAAATATGATTATATTTGGTTTATTTTATGTCTTAATTCTGTAATTTTTAAAGCTAAGAATTATCAAGGTCAATTACCCTGAACGCGTCTTTGAAAAGAATTCCGATTATCTAGTCCTTTTGACTTGTAGACAGGTGACGGTACACAGAGACTGAGGCAAGGTTAAATTCAAATTTGGAGGAGATCTTTTAGAGAGAAAACGTAGTTTGAAGGAACCGGAAAATTTGTTGTAAAAAAGTAAATTATACCTACTCGATTGTAATGTGTCAGTTTTTGCAAGAGTAGTCACTATTTTGTTTTCGTGCCATCTCTCACCTAAGGAATTTAAAGAGCGGCGTTTACAACAACTTTGAAGGATACCCACATGGTTCCATTGCGCTTGAGTTTTTAAGAAGCCAAGTTTTAAATTTCAACCCCAGAACTTTAAAAGGAAAAAAATAACTGTCTCTCTCCAATGGCGCTACAGCCCAAATCGGGCCTTAGCCTCCTCCAAACTATGCCTCCAATCTTGTCGGCCCCGCGCCGATCTTCTCCAGGTTCTTACATCTAGCAAATTTTGCGCGTCCGCTGCCACTTCATCCTCCCATCTTTTCCGTGGCCTTCCTTTTGGTCTTGCGCCCTGCATTTTACTATCTAGGGCTCTTTTCGGCAATCTTTCTGTCTCCATTCTTACTACATGACCAACCCAGCGAAGTCTCTAAAGTTTAACGAATTCTGAGATCGGTGTCTCTTTGAACAGTTGGTAGAGTTCATGGTTGTCCCTGGATTTTCATATTCCGTTTTTGGTAATAGGTCCAAATATCTTTCTTAGAAATTTTCTTTCGAAAACTTCCAGTTTTCTTATTGTCTCTTCTGTCATCAGCCATACCCTCGCATGCATAACATACTATTGGTCTAATAATAGTTTTGTAGACCCTGATTTTCGATCTCCGGTGTGTGTTTTTGGAGCGGAACACATGATCGAGTGAAAAATAAGCTTTGTTTCCCTTTACTATACTTCTTTGGATTTCTGGTTCTTCTGTTCCGTCCGTGTTTAATGTAACTCTTAAATATGTAAAACTTTATACCGTTTCAATATCATTCTTTTGATTTAACTATGCGTCTGTTTTTCCTAGCTCTTGTCTGTGTTAACTTTTTTGTAGCAGTTTGTAGAAATCTTCTTTTATTTTCATGCTGTGTTCTTCTGTTGGAAAATGTATGTTAATGATTAAGAGATTAAAGAATTTTGTTTTTATTCTTAGTTTACATATTCCCTCATTCACTGCTTTGAAATCTAATATGGCGTGTTTTATCTTATTGTCAACTATGGAAGCTACTCCGAACTCTTTCTTTCCGCTCTCTTTTCCGCTATACGGTATTGTATGCATTTTTATGTCTTTTATTCCGTGTCCTAGCCATTTAGTTTCTTGTATTGCTGCTAGGTCTATTTTGTATTTTCTAAGCTCGTTAAGTAATGATACTTGTGCTCCTGGTTTATTCAATGTCAGGACATTCCAGGTACCGTCATTGTCGATATGACCGATCTATCCGAGACTTATTTAAATGTTTAGTGGTGTTATACTTACGGGTTACCGGCCCATTGCCCAATCCCCAACTAGGAGAACCAGAATTTTCTGTTAGGGTTTATTTACTTAGCCGATATGTTCCAGTTTTTAGGCGTCAGAAACTCGCCTTTCACCCCCTCTCGTCTGCTACATAACGTACAACCATTGTACGCCATGCACATAGTGGTTGCGCGGCAAAATCCTTCGGGGACGTGAGAGTAGGATTTGTTGGCAAAAGCTGAGTTCTATTTGTAGAACCCCCGACTCTTTCGTCGGAAACAGTGGACATTACTCGTAGTTTTATTACCGTATGAGCATCGGCAACTCTTTACCGACCTTAAAACATTAAAAAAAAACATTTAGTGAAATTCGGGTAATTTTTTTGTTGATCTTTTAAAGTAAAAATAGACATTTTCTATCAATAATTGCTTTCATAACAAGTTATGAAATAACCAAGTGTGGGAAGAGCTCTCTGGGTTAACATTTATGCATAGTTCCATTTAAAAAAGATATTTTTTATTTGAAATAATTTATTTCTGCTGCAAAATGTCGCCCAATTACCATTAAAAGTTCTTAAAAATTCTTTATTATTTGTTTAACACCGATATTTGTTAAATGATCGATATCAATAACTCATCAACAATACTAAGTCCAGTAATACAAATTTTATTTACTATTAAAGCCGTACCTGTCGCGAAGTAATGGTTAAAGTGTGTAAAAAGTGGTGGAGTGGTTTTAATAAAAAAATTCCAGAATCCCATAACTTTGGCCCATTTCTTTTTGCCCACGTAACTTTTACAATCCTTTTTAACGGTCTTGAATAAATAATGGCGTCCTAGCATTTTTTAATCTACCTGAGGTGGGTTTTTGCTACTTTTGGAATGTGCAGGAAGTATTTAAAAGTTTCATATACAGCCCTTTGCAATATAAATATTTTGTCTCAGATCTGCGTATCAAAGGTTGAATTTTTTTATGTGAATTTGATAATCGTTAAGTCTTGCTATTCTGGGCATAGCTACATTCCAAAATAAAAGTTTAAATAAAATAAAGCAGAAACTATGGCAGATATCGAGATATCTAATTATTTTGTTTATATAATAGGTCTTAAAAAATTCATAGTGCAATAACTCTTTATAAATTAATAAAGGGTTTAAACAATTTTCTAGAATGTCTAGCTAAACCCATTTAGTTAGACTGAAAAACATCAAGTTGATTCCTGCAGACGGTAAAGGTGTTATTAAAATACAGCCATTTGTACAAGGTGATTGGTATGATCTTACTATAAATAATGTTCTCTTCATTCCTGAACTTTTCACAGCTTATTTTCAGTGGGAGCTATGACAGATAAAAACTTTACCTATTACTCTCGCAAAATCAGGTCTTAATTTCTAGACCCAAATGGAATAAAAAAAAAAAAAAAAAAAAAGAGGTTAATCTTTGTAAACATTGTAAACATTGTCTCCAATACATGAAATGATTCCAAATGGAATCATTTCATGTATTGGAGTATGTCGAGACGTACTCCTGTGGGTCATGCAATTTAGATTTAAGCCCATGGTAAAATGTAACTTTGATCGGAAAACATCAATAAAGTTACAGAATAAATGCCTGGGGTGTATAAACTTCAGTAGAATTAAGAAAACAGTTAATTTAGTAGAAAATATAAGAGATAACGACAAAGAAGAATTTTCCTGTAAGACATGTCATTATAAGAAACAATCATTTTTTTTAATGGCAGAGACATTCGTCATTTAGTCAGTTGCAATAGATGCTTAAATTAGACAAATGCACAATTCTATCCCTAATACAAAATTAATGGATAATTAATTGAACAAAATATGATAAGGAACATACTTGGTCACTTGCTTCTTGTCTGGAGGCCCATCAAGACATTTATTAGTAGACAAACAATACTGGACCACGGATAAAGTGTTATAATATTTAGGGTGAACGAAGGATGCAAATCTAAACTTCCACACGGTTATGAAAAAATTCCATACTCACATGCAAATATAGAACCGTGCATGTGTTTGACAAAAAGTCTATAAAAACGTTATATATTTAGTAACATTAGAAATCCTAAGATTTCCTACTTGGTGAAACTAAATTCAAATTTTTAATACTGTGCTTTCTACAATTTGCAAAGCAGACGTGTTGATAAATTAGTCGACAAGGGAATCTATAATATGCATTCCTCATGCTCTTCATCACCGTAAAAATTCTTAGTGAATTTAGTTTCTAGTAGTCGTAACCAAGTAAAGAGCTAAAACAGAAAGACGGTCTTAGATTTAATTTCAATTCAGGGGATCTGCCATCCGCTTATACGTACTTTAACCTCATTACGTATCATCAGAGCAACATATGCAGAGGCTCTGAATAGAAATTAAATATCTCCCGTCACTATAATGGGTGTCTGTATTATATATTTATAGTGAGCCTGTAGCTAGCAGAAAATAAATCAATATTAACTGGTGCATATATATCCGATTTCATTAAATTGTTGTAGAGGCAGTTTCCCTCAAAGATATGAATTCACAGGAGATTGGAGAAGATGCCGCAATGCTGAATTGGTGAGTCTGTATGGCACTAAAAACGTAGTTAGACATATCAAGACAAACCGAATAAGATGGGCAGGTCACGTGGTACGATCAGAGGATGACAGAGTGTTAAAGACAGTGTTTTTTGAAAGACCAAATGGTAGATGATCAGTAGGCCGACCGAGAAAAATATGAAAGGATGATGTTAAAGCCGATTTAAATCGTAGGGCACGAAGAGCGATAGTGGATGCGGCAAAGACTCATCTCGAGTTGTAAAGCCAGTAAAGAAGAAAAAAAGAGGCAGTTTAAATGCTATTGTTCTGAAGCTATTTTCTTGTGGCATTGTAAATTAATTACTATTTAACTGGGAATAAGCCACAATTAAATTTGTTACATGTAACAAAAAACAAAATTTGTTTAATTTACTGTTTGTATTTTGAGAACGATTTCCAAAGTGGAAATTGAAACGTCAATAAACGTATTTTTATCTTTAATTTTGGCTTATTCCCAGTTAAATAGTAATTAGTTTAAATGCTATTGAAACTAAGGAAATTCAAAAAAGATATGATCCAGATTACCCAATTTTCCGCAATGGTTGCAATTATCGTCTTCAATCATATTTATTTTAAATAAATGACTTGGATATCACGTATGCCCAAAGCGTGGTTAATTCATGTTGGTTATATATCTACAGGGAGCTTTAAAACTTTTAAACAGAAGCAGGAAATATTCCATTAACCTTTCCATATCGATAGCTTATTTTGGCTATATATTAATCTGTTTTTTTATTCAAGGGAAGCAGTCGAGAAAATCCTATAAATGTCTTAAATCTAAAACTGGTAATAATATTGAGATTTTAAGAAGTGACCAAGGTAAAGGAGAATATATCAATAGTGACTTTCAGGATTTTATCAGGAAAAATAGTATATTATATGAATGTTCAGTTCCTTATAGACGTCAACAAAATGGCCGCAGTGAGAGGAAGTTAAGGACAATAATCAACAGAACAGCTTTAAATAAAGTACAAAATTAGACTTCATGTGAAAAGTGGTTTGGGAGAAAGCCAGATCAAAAGTGCGTCAAACAAAATCTAAAAAGAAAAGATATCTAAAATCAGAAAAATTATTATTTGTTGGATATGATAGATATTTATGGAATTACAGAATTTGGGATTGTAAGAAAAGAAGAATTTGAAATGAGCTGAAATGTAAATTTTCTTCTTCTTCTTCTTCCTTCTAGTATGTAGGCTTTAAAGCCTGTTTCTGCTTTAATATTAGCCTCCTAAATTGTTTAAATTGTCGCACCATATTTTTCTTGGTCTGCCAATACTTCTTCGTCCATTTGATGACTTATCTCGTGCTATTCGTACTATTCTATCCTCTGCTATTCTACTGATATGTTCGTTCCACTCCTGTTTTAGTTTTGTTACCCATCCAGTTATGTCTTCTTTATTTCATGATCTTCTTATGTTTTCGCTGCTCTCCCTATCCAACAGACTTCTCCCTGATATTCGTCGGGAGTGTTTTCTTCTCTGTTGTTTCTAGCACTCGTCTCTTTTTAGATGTGTCAGGTCTTGTCTCCGCGGTGTATGTTAATATAGTTCTAATTGCTGCTTTATAGATTCTTGTTTTTGTGTCTTGTCTTAGGTGTTTGTTCTTCCAGATTGTGTCATTACGAGAATCCGTCGCTTTACTTGCTTTTAAGCTTTGTTGTCGTACTTCTTCTTCAACATCTCTATAACTAGTTATATTTATTCCCAGATATGTAAACTTTGCTTCCTGCTTTATTATTTTCCCATCAATTTTGATTTTACACCGCAGTGGGTATTTAGATGTTGTCACATATTTGGTTTTTTCTGTTGATATTATCATATTGTATTTCTTAGCTGTTTTATTGAAGATATGTGTTAATCTTTAAAGCTCGTCTTCTGTCTCGGCGATTATTGGGGCGTCGACTGCATAACCTAATATTTGGATTTCTTTGTTCCCCATTCTGTAGCCATGACCTTTACGTACTGCTTGTATTATTTGGTCCATTATTATATTAAAGAGAAGTGAGCTCAACGAGTCACCCTGTCTGACTCCGCTTTGTACTGGTATAAACTGTGTTAGTGTTTTATTTATCTTTGCCTATATTCGATTATGGAGGTAGATGTTTTCGATGGTTTGTATAATATTGTTTGGTATGTTTCTTTTATACAGTAGGTGTAATACGTCTTTAAGATATAGATATGCTGGTTTATTGTACTCGATGGTCTTTTCTAGGATCTTCCGGATCTGAATCCTTGTTGTTCATCTGATAAAGTTCTTAGTTTATTGATTTTATTAATTAGGACTTTTGTGGTAAGCTTAAGTGCGGTGTTCAGTAGATTTATACCTCTATAATTATTGTTTTTGAGCGAATTTATGGCAATTTCTACTTCCTGAAAACTGATTTCTATTTTGTGTCTTAATTCAGGTACGTTATTGTGTTGAATATTATTTTCCTTTGCTTTAAACAGTTCCGTCAGGTATCTTTCCCATTCGGTTGCTGGTATGTTATTGTATTCCTTCAATTCTGCCATTTGTTTTCGTTGGTTTCTTATAAATCACCATATTTGTTTTTGTGTACATTAGAAGTTGCTTTCCATCCTTTTTGTAAACTATGCTTTGTATTCATTTTTTTTTCTTACCGACTACTTTGTTTCATTTCGTATTCTTCTATAGTTGTCTCGGAAGTCTGGGGTATTTGATGTTTTATACTTTGTTTAGGCCTCTCGTTCCTCTTTACATTTCTCTTTTATTTCTTTTTTGAACCATGGTGTATTGTTGTTGTTTCTTTTGTTCAGTATGACTTTGCGTTTTTCTAGAGCTTCTGTTGCTGCATTGCTAGAGCAATGTTGTTTTTAATTTTCTCCCAGATTGCGTTTATATCTTCGATGTCGTCTATTTGTTTTACCTATATCTTTTGTGTTAGCCTCCTTTGGTACATTTCTCTTGTAGAATCGTTCCACAGTGATTCTACATTGAATTTTTCCTCGGTGATTTTCTGCGGAAAATTTTGTTTTGGTGATATTTTCATTCTTGTCCTTGCTAGTACTAGTTTGTGTTCATTCCCTTCCTCTGTTGAGTTTAAACTTCGGATATCCAGAATTTGTTTTGGGTGGATTTTTCTATTAGTGACTATAAAACCAATCATAGATTTATTCCCCTGGAGTTTTCAAATGTGTATTTATACTGGAGCTTATGCTCGAAAGATGTAATATTTATTATGAGTCTTTAAAAACACAGAGATTAGCCATGAGTTCTCCATTTGCGTTGACATGGTTTTCATTAAATCTTTGTTTTACTTCTGGACCTATTTCATTTCCGATTTGTGCATTAAAATCACCCATAAGAATTAAGGGATCTTCATGAGATATTTCATCCAGGAAGGTTTGCAATTGTTAGTAGAATACCTCTCATTCCTCCTTAGGTTTGCAGTCCTCGGGACTATTGAGTGATATAACATTTAATTTTTGGTAGTCCATTGTGATGTTCACATGCATTATTCTTTCGGAGATCAAACGGCAGTTATTTAAGTTGTCTTTAAATTTTTTCTGGACAAGTATACCTACGCCTGCTCGTGCTCGTTCTTCTTCCTTCACTCCACTATATGCTAGGAAATATTGGTTATATTATCTTTGGCCTTTACCTTTCTTCTTGGTTTCTTGGATTGCACAAATGTCTATGTTTTTATTTATCAGTTGTTTTATTATCTCTTGGTCTTTGTTGTTGAAAGTAGTAATGTTACATGTTGCTAATCTAATTGTAGGCTTATTTTTTATCATTTTCTTTTTCTTTGCGTGGTTCGTCATCCTAGGTTCGTTCTGATTCTGAGACTTTATATCGGTTCTTTGAGCCTTGTTTTCTTTTACAATGGGTAGGATGCTAACCTGGTCCATCAACCCTCCTCTTTTATTCGGGCTTGGGACGGCTGTGGGCATGAACGCGACCTCTGAGCTACTCATTCCAACCAGTCATCGCGCTTATAACCAGCAGAGTTAATGTAAATGTAAAATAAAAATGTAAATGTAAATTTTAATAAAGATAAAAAAAACGAAAATAAAAGAAAATTTTTAGGTTAAAATTTGAAATTCTGGATGATAATAAGGAAAGAGTCTGATATTCCAGAATGTAACAACGAAGTTTATAAATGTCACAAGGTAGTAAGAGAAATAGGCGTAATACAATTTTTATTATTAATTACTATTAAACTGGGAATAAGCCACAATTAAAGATAAAAATACGTTTTTTGACGTTTCAATTTCCACTTCGGAAATCGTTCTCAAAATACAAACAGTAAATTAAACAAATTTTGTTTTTTGTTACATAGTGAAAAATTCTTCTAATAATTTAATTTTATCTGACTCACTTATATTGACAATTTAGACATACATAATGCATTTTAAAATTTTATATTTATGGAAGATTTTGAAACAAATATCATTTCTAAACAAAATTTCAAACCCACAATATGGTGGAGGTATGTAGATGATGTATTCTCAATATGGCCTCATGGATCAGAGTTGTTGGACATATTCCTAAATGATATAAACGATAAAGAAGAGACAATAACATTTACCATGGTAAAGGAATATAATAACACGCTACCTTTCCTGGATGTTTTAATCTCTAAGAACGATACTGGATATGAGACTCAGGTTTATAGAAAACCAACACACACCAATAGATATTTAAATTTCAAATCAAATCACAATATTAATGTAAAAAAGGGAATAATTAAATCCTTATACGATAGAGCCAAAATTACTTGTTCTTATGAAAATTCGTTCTTGGAGGAGAAACATTTGTTAACATCTGTTTTATTAAAAAATGATTATCCTTTATCGTTTATAAATAAGGAATTTTCAACAATCGATCGAATAGAACAGAACAACTTAGAACGAGATCCTACGGCATACACAAGGAATAATATGAGGAAAATAACAATACCGTATATAAAAGGACTATCAGAAAAACTTAAAAGGATAGGAAATAAATTCAACATTTCAACAACATTCAAAACAACAAGCACGTTGAGATCTATTTTGTCCAAAACCAAACCTAACAATGAACAAGAAAGGACAAAGAATTGCATTTATAAAATACCTTGTGAATGCGATCAGTTTTATTTAGGTGAATTATCAAGGCCATTAAATGTTAGAATAAGTGAACATCAATCTTATATTAAAAATAAAGAATTTGATAGATCTCAAATCTGTAAACACGCATGGGATAATGAACATAGGGTTCAATGGAATAATTCAAATGTAGTCCTAAAAGAAACGGATGGTAAAAAAATAAAAATCAAAGAAGCGGCTCTAATTATGCTAAATGAGGCCAATTGTGTCGCAAATTCCTCGGCAGAATGTAGTAGGATCTGGTTACCAATATTGAAAGAGGAAGTTATTAATAAAAAAAATACCAGTATTAGTAAGTCAGTAACATATAGAGGATACATCATTTATGTTTTTTAAATAACGTAACATATAAAATCAGAATTTTGATGTTTGTTGAAGGTAAACTAAATTCACGAACAAATACTTACAATGTCGGGATAGTATTATGAGGTTTTTTTCCTGGTTTTCCCTCATAATTTACTATGGAATCACTAACAAGAGAATTTTACTGTCATCATGTCATGTGTTTGTCTTTTTAAAGACGAATTACATGCTATGATTTTTTTCTGACGGATATTCTCAAGTTAAAGTTGATTTCATGTAATCGAATGAACTATCTTATAAGTAAAGTCGTCCCAGGAGCGCAACTCAACAATATTGGCAATATCATTTTAAAGTCGTCTACTTTAAAATGCATTATGTATGTCTGAATTGTCAATATAAATGAGTCAGATAAAATTAAATTATTAGAAGAATTTTTCACTATGTAACAAAAAACAAAATTTGTTTAATTTACTGTTTATATTTTGAGAACGATTTCCGAAGTGGAAATTGAAACGTCAATAAACGTATTTTTATCTTTAATTGTGGCTTATTCCCAGTTTAATAGTAATGTATTTACAATGCCACAAGAAAATAGCTTCAGAACAATAATAATTTTTATTATATTAGCAAGGTAATGAATTCGTTTCTTTACTAATTACAGATCAATAAAGTCTTAAACTAAATTTATAATCTAGAAATAAAGCTGTTTTTCACTTGATAAAGCCATATAGATAAAAAATATCTTACATAACCTAATGTTAACGCGACACGTTAAGCTAAATCTGATTAATTCAACCTGCGTGAGAATTTCTTTATGCTACAGATTTCGCTAATGATTATTTTTAAAGTTTATCGTAGAATATGAACTTATTGTATGAGATTATCTAATATAAATAATAAAAAACACATAAGTCATCCTATTAACCTTATTTTTTGTACGTTTCATAATATCATAGCTCATTTTTCTCTACTTACTATTTAACCTTTATAAATGCAAATCTACCAACGAACGACATTATATGATGCTTTCCTCTTTAGAAAACTACAAAATTCCTAAAAACATGGCATTTCCTCGTAACTCTTGGTTTATCGATAGTCTCAACGATCCAGCAGCATGCGACTAACAAATAAACAGTGAGTTTATTTTCCTGCTATGCATAATCCTCCCCGATACGTATAATCGTGTGTTTTCACTTTTATCTACCTCTGAAGTTGCGGAAATCTTTAGCAATATTCATAACCGTCATTTCCCTTTTATTTTTTTGCCTTATCGTCTTTTCGTGACAGCTCAAAAGAGTGTGTATCTCTCTACATTCGAGCATTAACTTGTGCAAGGGTGGAGAACAATGAAGGTACAGAGGGTTACACTGAAATAATATATTTTATCTATTAATCCGATGCGTTATTAAAAAGAATTTACAACTTAAAATTATACAATAAATATTTCCTTCTACTTTTTAAAGTTTCATCCTATTGTCTTTACATTCTTATTGGTGCCTACTTCTAAAGCTAACACGTAAATTGTGGTTTTAAAGTTAGTTGTTTTAAAAGTATTCTTAATATTCTTATGCTAAGTTTATGCTTTATTACAATATTAATCTTCATTATCCTCTTTCTATTTATTCTTGTGTTTAAATTCTCTATTTACACGCCTATTTCTGTCTGTGTATGGTTTCGTTTAAGGTGTTTTAAACTTCCTAAAGCATATGAATTACTTTAGAATGGACAATTCCCGATTTTCCATTGTTGTTTGACGTAAAGCAGTGACTTTAAAAATGAGAAGATACGGGCACAGCGGAGCAATGACAAGACTAATCTCTTCGTACTTGAGCAACCGTAGTTTCAGAGTCCGGATAAGTAATATCCGAACTCGGGAATCCGGAGGCTGAAGTGCCACAAGGAGCGGTATTGTCACCTTTGCTGTACACGATATACACAACAGACATACCTAGAACACCAGGCACATTATTAAGTCTCTATGCCGATGACACAGCGATAGCGGCCAAACAGAAACGTAGACATATCGGTTACCAATCTACAAACAACACTAGACGACATAGAAGAATGGAGCCTAAAGTGGAAAATAGCAATAAACTCCGATAAGACGCAAGCTGTACTTTTTAAAAAGAGGCACCAAAAACCGGAAGAACAGGTAACTGTGCAAGGTAATCCCATCGAGTGGAAAAGCGAAGCAAAATATCTCGGAGTAATAATGGGTACCTACCTAATTCTTATGGATATGAACGTTATGGACAGCACAGAGTGTGGCGGTGGTTTGGTGATCACTTAGCTCCTCTTCAAATTGGTGTACGATTTACATATTTTTTTTGTTTACAGACAATGCCTCGCACCTGTAAGAAGAAGTTAGGGCCAACAAGAAAATTACAGTACAATGAAATTTATGATAAACTATGACGAAACCAACTTCACGGACGATCCAGGAACTGTAAAAGTCGTGGTCAGAAAAGGATCAAAATACGCTCATCGAGTGATGGACACGTCGAAACTGAGCACTAGCGTTATGTTTTCAGTTGCTGGTGATGGAAGACTGTTGCCACTTTATATAGTGTGCAAGGCCAAGCATATGTATAAGGGATGGGTCGATGGAGGCTTTCCGGGTGCACGATATAATAGAACGACCAATGGTTGGTTTGACAGCATAACTTTTGAAGACTGGTTTCTATCGATAGCATTTCCCTACTTCAGAAACTTAGAAGGTCCTAAAGTAATGATAGGGGATAATCTATTCAGTCATCTTACAGTCAATGTTATCGAGCAATATGAAAATAATGGTATAAAGTTTATACTTCGACCTTCAAACTTTACAGATTTATTACAACCACTTGACGTTGCCTATTTTCGACCTTTAAACAATGCTTGGAGGAAAGTGCTCACAATTTGGAAAATCAAAAACAGGGGTGTCCTGTCCAAAACTGTTTTTCCAAGACTGTTTGTCCAAGAAACAATAGAAAAAGTGAGTCTAAAATCAACCTCAAACACCCAAGCAGGCTTTAAATCTTGTGGCATAGTAACTTTAAATCCAAATCAAGTGTTTAAAAAATTACAACATTTGAAAAAAGGAGAAAACGAAAATAGCGAATAGGAAGAGACTAGAGTCGAGCAAATAGTGACGAATACCATTGCCGATCATTTGAGAGAACTAAGAACAGGTTTAAGTGAAAATCCAAAGAGAGGTAAAAGGATGAAGGTGGCAGCAGGAAAAAGTATTTCTGAGAAAGACCTTGTACAAGAAAGTGATGGTTCTGAAAGGGAGCAAGGGTTAGAAATACACGATCTTAGGTTTTTTAAAGTTGGAAAATGACGAGGAAGTTTCAGAGGACACACCCCAGGTTTCTGATGATACAAATTTTCAGCTTGGAGAATTTGTTGTTAAATTTGTTACGAATAAAAAAAAATCGATTTTTTGCTGCTACAATTACAGATATTTCTGACAAGGTCACACTTCAATGCTTGAGGAAAAAGTCGTTAAAAAACAAATTTGCTTTGCTTATCCAGAAATCGAGAATATCGCCATAGTTCAGAATGAACAGATTATACAAAGATTACAAGCAATTACTCTCAGAAGAGGATCATTTACTTTCAGGGGGATTTCCAACCTTACGTTAGAATAAGTTAGAAAGTACCAAATTACCAATTACCAATGTACCACCAAAGAACCATTGTCTTCCTTTTGTTTTTTAGAAATATGTGTTTTCTTTTATGTTTTAAGTTTTTTTAATGTTTTAAACTCAAATTTGTATTTATTTTTGAAATAAAGTTCTTTAGTAAACAAATCTTGTGTTGATTTTTACAATTTATTACATAAAAAATAGTTTAAAATTTTTTTTTGTGTTATCGGTTTTACCCCAAAGCTTGCTTAAAAACAACATAAACGCAATTCAACACCCGAACGGTTTTACCACAACCTATGGGGTAAAACCCATTACCTTTTGAAAATATATGAGAAAAAAACTATTAGGATGATTTCAAAAGAAAAACCACTAATTGGCACTTCAGATATGATACTATACCATATATAATTTGCAGCTTTCTCAATTCAAAAATAATCATGAAAACATATACATATATACAATTTATTATGAACAGAATTTAAATCCAAATTGCCTACAGTATTTTCGACCAACATCTAGGTGCCAGTGCATATGTTCCTCCTCCCTTTTTTGTTATATATTACATGCTTTTGTGATTACAAAACATTTGTTTAAATAATTACAATTTCACAATATTTATGTACTATTATTCTTTTTAAAACTCTACAGTAACAAAGCCTCTACAGTAATAATACATATATGAATTTTAAACTTCTATAGCAGTGGTCGGCAACCTCTTCAATGTGTTGAGCTACTTTGTTAATTTTGGAATAAACAGCGAGCTACCCACACGGAAGCCACTTAACGTAACCTAAATGGAATAGTCCACGGTTAATCTATCATTAGATGTATTTATTTTGCTGTTTAACGGATAATACATAATACATAGGTACTAATAACAAAATAACTAATATTACTAGTACGTACTTGTTCATAGCTACATTTCTACCTATCAAACGAAGGTATTTGAAAAATAAACACAAACTTTTATCTAACCACAATGGCATGTCATGTATAATTTAAAAATAGTTAATAATAATAACAAAAAAGTAACGCACTATCATAAATATAAACATTGAAAAATAAAAAAGCACGTTCATTGAGAAGGCTGACACTCAGGCTCATCGATAATTTTTTTAATGTTTGCAGTATAATTTGATGCAGCCATTCGAATACAATTATCCAAATGCTCATCTGTAAGTCGCTTGCGATATTTGTTCTTAATAAACTTTATATTGGAAAAAGGAGATTCACACAAATAGGTTGAACTGAATAATGCTTTCACAAGGCAACACGGCATAGAACTGAATATTTGTCTTTACTTACAATAGGCCAGATACATTCAGTACTTGAGACTGACGATTTTAAGGCTAAATTATTTTGAAACTCAATGACCTCCATTTCTGTTGCAGCGATGTCTTCGCCAAAGTTCTGCATAACACAAGGTGCAAACTGCTGGACATCAATTTCCATAAAGGGTGAAACAACAAACTGCGCTACTACTAAAGCCATTTCATTGAAATCCTTAAAACGATTTTTGAAGTTACTCTTCAGGGTAAAAATTATTTCTACATGATATTTGTTGTCATGGGGTTCTAATGGATTTTGAGATATCTTTTCTGAAATAATAGGAAAATGCTTGAAATCGCTGTTAATTAGGTTTTTTTTTACTTTCTGGCGGCAGAATGTAGTGGGAATGATTTTTCAAAATTAGAATGTACAGTTTTATGATGTCGGTCAATATTTCCTTTTTTGGCAACGGAGACCGAAGTATTATTTAACAAACACACATTTTTATCTTTAACCTCTGTAAAAAAGTATTGTTCTTCCCATTCCGAATGAAAGTGGTATGTCTTTACCTTATTACAACTGCTTGCCATAATATTATTTTTGTTGTTGTATTTATGTATTTATCCCGTTCAAAGCAATCCAGATTGTTCTCGAACACTAACGCGCTGGTCCGGCTGGTCGGTTTTATAAATAGCCGATTCTAGCTTGACGGCGTCAAGGGCAGATCGCTCACCGCAACATTGCCGCAGTTTATGTTTAATATTATGACAATTAGATTTTTGTGTGGAATTTTCAGAAGCTTCTCTTATTTTTGCAGTTTGTATTTTTTAAATTATAATCGTTGTGAGAGCTACAAGAATTACCTCTGCGAGCTACCGGTAGCTCGCGATCGACAGGTTGGCGATCACTGTTCTACAGATACCCACATAGGCTACAGATTCACATAGGCAACCATGAACACTCTTTGAATTAGATATAAATCTCCAGTTTTTCGGTCATGTCTACAAAACGCTCACATTATTAACAATATATTTTTCATTGTTATATTTTTATAAAATCCTCATTTTAATGTCAGTTATAAAGTCAGTTTATTGAATGACGTCATCACTTGAAGACAAATATTTATCTAACTGGACAGTATTGTATGAACCAGAAAGCTTTAATAAATATTTGGTTTCGTTGTTTATGAATACTGCTGCACCTACGCTTTGGGAAGACTTAGATGAATCAGTGAAGATGTGGGTGTAATTTTTGTAATTCGAGACTCTTTGTTTATAATTTTGATATATAAGATGTAGACTGGTGTCATTATTTATTATTTTACTTTAATCGAGTGTTTAAACGTGCGATTTCGATAACCCACGGAGGAATGCTATGTCAATTCAATAACTATGTTCTGGGAAAATTTTAAAAATTTAACGTTGATATGTAGCTGTGAATTTTAATTTAAAAATGTGGTGAGGAGGTGCTATGTTGAAAAATTGATATGATACGATTGTAAAAAATGTTTGTGTAAGCAGAAATTGATGAAAGCGATGCTACTTTTGAGGTACATGATAAATTTGTCGTCTGAAACGTAGTGATGGTTCGCCCAGTTCGCAGTATAGGATATCTACAGGTGTTGTTCAGTAAGTTCCTAAAATTATTCTTAATGTTATGTTGTGTATAGTATCTAGGCATTTTAACACTTTAACTGCCATGTGTACCATATATGGATACAGACAATTTTAGTTCTCTGCCATGTGTACATATAAAGGACACATATTTTATCAGCGTTGCAGTCATGTGTTCGTTGCTGGTACACATTTACTGTATATTTAAATAGGAATATCATTGAGTCTGCCATAGAAATATGACATTTAAAAATATCCTGGAATATTTTTTAATTTTTAAAGTATAAGGGATAAGAAAATAAAAATTAAATATACCATATTTTTTTTTATTTTCATGATAGTACAGCACAGTATATAATCAAAAGTAACATGGATGTAGTATTTTTTAACTAGAAAATTAAGTACTGAGAGTCAATTTTGTTGTACATGTTTTAGTTATTTTTTTTTTGTGAAAATATGGTTGACAAAGAAACATTCTAAACACATAAATGGGATGTCTTCACATCCGTTGCATACACATATTACTCGTTTTGTTTTTTTTTTTACAACATAAGTTCGACCATATATTTCAGGGTTTTTTTTGTGACAATCGTACATATGCCTCTTTTATTCAAAGTATTTTGAGTAAGTTTATGTTTGGTTTGAACTTGCTCACTAAGGAGTAAATTACTACATTGTAGAAGTTGCATGCACACAATTTGTTTGAATTTTGTAACTGACATTTTGCTTTAGTTAATGTTATCGAAAATAATTAGAACATTCAATAGTGAAGTACCAGTAATGATCTCAAATGCCACTTTTCTGTACCATTTCATAGACTTTCGTAAGCAGTTTGAGTAATGTACACAAACGCTTTTATGTTATTGTACTCGACAATGGCTGCAGCTTTCTTTTAGATCCTTCTCTACGCTTTACTTCTATCATATTGGCTTTATGTTTTATAGATGGAAAAAGTACGTCTCTGTTATCATGCTATTTTATAACTACAATATCATTTTTGTTTTGTTTGGCAATGATCTCCCCTTTCTTGAGTTTTGCTTCTATAACATCTTTGGGAAGATTTTTTCGGTTTTTTTTCAACGTTACAAGATGAGTGGATCTTGTTTTATTTCAGCAAGGTTAACTGAAGTGTAACAGTTCTTAGTAATAAGAGTCCTACCCTGATCGAATAAAGGTTTAATCAATTCCATAACTACCCTTTCAGTATTAGGACAACCCGGTTGTCCATTAATTTTTTCTTTACCGCAACACATTATAATTGTATGGGTATAGCCTTCTAACAAACAAATTTTAAACAGCTTTATTTCAAACTGATGATGTTTTCGATTCATGTACTATTGAAAAGATAATTTGTCTCTAAATGGGATCATAGTTTCATCAATGCAAACATTTGATCCTGGAATCATACATTAATGAAAATTAGCGTTCATTTCATTAGCTAGACATTGAATTTCACAAAGTCATTTTCAAAATAATCGTCATTGTTTGCTAGATCAAACATGCGCAAGAGTAATTTACATTCCAATTTGTTTCGAGGACAATCATATTTATATCATTTTCAGTTTAAAGAATAACAGTCCATTCTTACCAGTCAATTTGTCAATGTCTAGGAGTGCCAAAGTTCGAAGGACAATCGAAAAAGGGAAAATTTCAGGAAACAGGTCCCCAGTTTGAATATTGTAACGAATTTTCTTCTGGCCTAACAATATCTGTCAAAAAATCATCATTTTGAGTCAAAGAACTGTCTGATTCTTTATTCATTACTCGAGATGATTGAACACGGGATTATCCTGCAGAAGTATTGGGTTTTACATCTCCTACAAAAAAATATCGATATATTACCCCATTTTCAGATAATGCTTACTATATCTATAAACAAATCAAGGTTTTGTGTCAATTTAAATGATATATTTATAATACTTATAAACGTAAATACATTTGTGTGAAACCAATCTCATAGGAAAAATCTAAAAAAAATCGGATTATACCAACTAAACTGTTATTTAAGATTTTAGTGAACTAACTTTTTCTCTTTTTTTTCTCTCGCTGTATCTATATTAATTATGTAGGATCCAAATCCGAATCCGAATAATCAGAACAATCATCACTCATGTTTATTTTTCTAAACTCCTTTAACTCACCGACAACCTTTTCTGCTTCTAATTCCAACTCTAAATAACGAAGTTGTTTGTTATTAACTTTTATACGCTCACGTATTAAATTTTATAACTTTGATACGCTCACATCGGAAGTAAATAACAAATTGAAACATCTTACACGTGTCACTCTCTTACTGAAAAGATAACAGAATATTTAACTTTGATTGTTCATCTGTGGTACACATGACCTGCAACTAAATATTAATAACAATTTCACAATCGCAGGCCGCGTGCACCACATGAACAATTTTTTAAAAATATCCAAAAAACAAATCTGATTTTATAATTTTTGCTAAAACCAAACACAAATAGAGTAACTAAGAAGAAAAAATATTTAGGCCCAGTAGACCCGGTACATTTACTTTGAATTGACCTGGCAGTTAAAATGTTAATATTGAAGGCCTGCCATCTTTTTTTTAATTGCCGTATTGCCAGATTCTAGTAAGAGCTAAGAAGGTATACATTGAATTCTGACAGGCCACAGTGGGGGAAATCTTTTTTGGACATCTACGTCACGGAACAAGACACCCTGGCATCTTTCGGCCAAGTAGGATACTGGGCCAGAAGACCCCAGGGTAGTGCCGGATTAACCGTGTTCCGGCTAAAACCTTAAAGATTCTTTCAGAGAGGTGGTCTTGCCACTCAATAAACAACCAAAATAAAAAACAAAAAATTTATAAATAATCATACCTATTACCGTAAATTAGAAAATCTTTCAGACGTTAGGCTATAAATGAATAAATAATATTAACCATAAATTTCAGATCCCTAGCACAATTTCCTCCTCTATCCTCCTGCTTCTTTATCTTCATCACCCCAGAAATAAGACAGTGTACTGCTCTCCATTCTTTCTCTCCTCTCAACAGTATGTTTACAATGTTTCTTTCATCCAGCCCGAAACCCATTCGCCTCTCAAAATCTCCCCTTTCTGACAGTTAAAAATGTGGGCGGGAGCGTCGGGTACCCCACAAACAGTACAGTCTGCCGAGACAGATTTGCCTATTCTATTTGTTAAGTTTCCTAAACTTACATTCCGATCACGGTCTCAGATCGGGATTAAGCTGGTTTGTCCACCTTGCCTTTCCACTATCATTCGCCCATTCTCTCTGCACTCTACTATTGTTCTTTCTCTTTCATTCTCATCTATCTTTACATCCATCCTTCTCGCATACATCCTCTCTCGCTCTCTATACAACAAAACGATCGGTATCACCGCTCCAATGACATATAGAGCCTCATTTGAAACTGTCCTATATGCGCTAGATACCCTGAGCAGCATTCGCCTTTGCGAAGTCTCCATCAGTTTAGCGAATTTTGCAGTGTTTAGTACGGTATAGGGTACGGTACCGTATATAAACCTATGCTCACACGGGGGAGCATAGGTTTACTACCGACTGGAAAACTTCATTTAACACTTTTCTTTTGGTGCTACCTGGGCCTCCAATGTTTGGCATCAGCCGTATCAACGCCTTCAGATTTCGGTTCGCTTTCTCTACCCTCTTTTGGATGTGTAATCCAAACCTTAGTCCTTCCGACAACCAGACTCCCAGATACTTAATTAATTTAACAGGTGCAACCTCCACTATAAAGCGAAGACAGGATTTTTCCCGGGTCCCTTTGAGAAATAATACCTCAGTTTTCTGAGGCGCTAGCTGTAGATCGTTCTCTCTGATCCACCTGCGACGCAGGGCTGTGATAGCCGCATTAGCCCACATCTTAGTCTTTTTGTTTTTTAAGCAGATACCACGTCTTTACCACCATATCTGTTTGTATTTGTGGTCAGAAATGGAACTACAAATTGAAGAACAATTATGAAAAACCGTATGGTAATAATCAATTAGAACTATAACCTAATATCTGGATTTTATTTGTGAGTACTGTATGGTATAAAATATACTTAAATACTGTAATTATACTAGATTGCCTGGTGAATGCATCTGGAACTAAATACATTAAAGTTTAAGAAGAGGAAGTAGAGGTTCTTTTCACTGTAAAATACATTTTCGCTCAATGGAGTCTGCACTGATTCTAATTTCCTAATTAAATGAAAAAGAGAATTCTTGACATGATAAGGCGATGATTATGACAGTTTACTTTTCAAGTTCCAAAACGAAAAAACGATTATCCAATATTTGTATAATGTACCATCTTCAACCAAACAAGCATTAAATGATATTCCATTATTTTATTATTAAATTTCTCATTAGTAATCACTAATTTAATTGTGATTTAAAATATTTAAATTGTAATATATTTAATATTTCTAGATATATATCTCCAAAGTATACAGTTCCTTTTGTGCTCATATTATTTTTCTATTTTATCTTTTACACAAGATCACTTTCTTTCTCACTTTGTAAGATCCACATTTAATATATTATTGTGCACACCTCCGATATTGTGGTTAGTTGCTCGGTATATAATACCCACAAATAATTTACAACAAAAGGAGCCGTTTTAAAATATAATGGTTCTCCGGAAGAGAAACAGTCCTCCCTGCCACTGAAAGTTACAACTCCCCTAAGCAACTTTCATCCCATTATTGTAGTTTCGTGAGGGAAATTTGAAAGAAAACTCTATTTGAAATACTCGAAGAGGTTTACAAGGCTGTCACATAAACAACTGTTTCGTGGCTTTTGCAAATAATTCATTTCGAATTCAGTTCCCTACATAACTTTCATCCATTTCTGTGCTGTCAGAATTTTATGTTGCTACAAAACGTTGAGAATACCAGGTTTCGCTTTTTCGCAAAAGAAAGAAATGCTTTATAGGTTACCGCAATACAATACGTCTATAATGTCCAGTGCATGGGGTTTGAGATAGTTCTTACAAGAAATAAACAAGATACTGCAAGCGTTTTTCATATACTGAATTTATAATAAAAAGACTAATGACAAAAATAATCGTATCAATTAAATTTTAGATTTCAGTTTAGCTGGTTAGTATTATACAAGAAAGACTATATTTCTTTACAAATAAAAATGCTACGGTAGTGCTTATCACGAGAACCAATTTCCTTGAAATGTTACATCGCTTCATTAATGAATAGGCCTATTAATTAACTGATGATACGACAGCTAGCTTACTCTCCTGACTGATAGAACTGTTTCCTGCGAAGAAAAGGTGGGGAAATGGAAGCAAGTTTGTAGAAATGCTGCAGAATTTATAGAAACCTCCCATTTGGTAGCGCCTATACATGTTTCGGCGAGCGGTTATAAATCATTATACGTTATAGACGGAGGACGGAATCTGGATGGATTAAGTAGCTCAGAAACCATTATTACCATTGTCGGTCCCAAGAGAGCGGGATAAGGCAGGGTGTTCCTTGGTAAGGTTACTTCCCTGCCTAGGATAAAATATTATCTTGCTCAGAGAACTGGAGATAAAATCTCATATATCGGACAAATCATTGGACAAACGAACATTGAAATTAAATAATTTTCAAAATCTGTACAAAATCAAAAGAATGGCTTAGCAACAGTTGTAGTGTTTAATTTGTTGGTTTGTAAACTATGTTTGTATGCAACAACCTTTCTGTGTAGATATTGCTGTATTTGCCTAATATATGTTGAGCTGCAGTCATTATAATTTACATTAGAAACAAAAACCGACTTACGATCTTTAATAAAATTTTGCTTAAATTTTGAAAACTATTTTCCGGGCGTTTTTGATGATTTATGTCCAACATTGATGTTGGACGTCCAGAATGATTCTCGTAGCAAATATCGAAAATGTTGGCAAAATATATCATTGATGTTGGACAAAACGAGAACTGGAAAATATTCACAAAGTGGGAACGTTGGACACAACTTTTATGGTAGCTAAAAAAGAGTAGGAGCCTTGCTCTTAGCAAAAATACTGATACACGAATAGAATCCAATAAATGCGCTAAAATTAAAAGAACGTAAAAAATATTTTAATTTATTTTAATAATTTATTCAGCGATTCCTCTTCGGAGACGTATTAATTAAACTATTTTCAATTCTATTATTCAATGGAACCTAAATGGTTATCACACCCACTTAGATCTTAAAATTCTTATAAATAAATTTCATTCATTCATCTTATTTTTGCAAGAAACACATTTCAAAGGAAATTCGTATCATAGTCTTAAAAACTATACACCATATTTTAAGAATAGAACGACTGGATGCCATGCTAGTGGAGGTGTAGCTATCTATATCAATACATCATTCAAAGTTGATTTAATTCCTTTAAAAACTGATCTTGAAGCAACAGCCATAATTCTTAAAGGACCTCAAAAAGTTAGTATCTGTAATTTCTATATCCCTCCTGGCCAAGATAGATCTAAAAATAACTTAGTTAATCTTTTTGAATCGATTCCTCAACCTCGAATAATAGTAGGTGATTTCAACGCTCATAATTTTTTATGGGGAGCTAAAAAAGTGGACTCTCTAGGCCATAAAATCGAACAAATTACATCAGAATCATCTTGGAAAGTTATGTCTTATTTATATGAAAACGGTCATTTTCCTATAATATTATCTAATATTAACCACAATTCCTCATCTATTCCCATTGATAAATGGTCATTGAAAAATGCCAATTAACCTCTTTACTCTTCCTTAATTTCATAATCTATGGATATTGAACTTGATATCTTCTTTTGACGAAGGGGCAGAAATTGACTTTAAAGTATCGAGTTGTGTACAATGCATAACTTTTGCTTCACATAGATCCATTCGCATTGTAGTTCTCCAAAAAAATCATAATCTAGCCCCCTGGTGGAATGCTGTATGTGAAAAAGCTACAAAAGATTCTAAAAGAGCCTTCTACAGGCTTAAGAGATACCCAACCTTAAACAATAAATTTGAATTTAAGAGACTACGGGCTTACTGCAGATATGTCCCAAAGCAAAGTAAAAAAGAAGCCTGAAAAAAAATATATATCTTTCATAAACTCATCTACTTCTACTACAGATGTTTGGAAAATGGTCAACAGGATGTATGGAAATAAATCTTTCAATACTATCCACTACCTAGAAAAAGATACTAAAACATACTCATCAAAAGCGGAGATAGCTGAAGTTTTAGCAAATACATACCAAAAACATACTTGAGAAAATGGTCAGTAATAGTATACTGTGGCATCTAGAGGAAAATAAACTTCTTAGCTCAATTCAAAGTGGTTTTAGGAAATCTAGGTATACTACTGATAACATAGTAGACATAGAATCTGTAGCAAATAAATCATTTGGCTGTGGGCAGGACTGTTTAGCTGTTTTCTTTGATATAACTCACGCATATGACATAATTTGGAGACAAGATATTTTAAATACCTTGCCAAGCTAGTTAATTCTAGGAAACATCTTGAATTTTACCAGAAACTTTCTCCTGAAGCGACATTTTCAAGTTCAAATAGACAGCACTTATTCTGATATTAAAACCCAATCAAACGGTATTCTTCAACGGTTCACTCTTAGTGTTACTTTATTTCTTATTGCAAATAATAATATTATCAATTATCAAAAATATTATCAAAAAATTTATCATCCATATCACATCATATTCAAAGAGCCATTAGCAATCTCGAAAACTGGTCTAATACTACTGGTCTGCGGTTCTCTTATAATAAAACAAAAGCTATGCTTTTTAGCAAACATACATGCAAAGTGCGATATTAGTCTTACATCATTTAAAAAATCTGATACTTCATCATACCTCTTTAAAACCAAAGCCTTAGAGAAGTTTCATAGACATCACAAGTCCATCCACATTTATACTGATGCGTCAAAATCGGAAAAAGAAGTGGGTGCTGCATTTGTAACAACCAGCTAAGAACGGTTATTTCAACTTCCTAAGCAATTCACCCTATTCTCTGCTGAACTATTTGCAATTCTTCAGGCAATAAAATTCGTCAATGAAAATAACATTGTTAATACCGTAATAATTAGTGATTCATTGAGTTCATTCTCCTCATTCAACAAACTTTTTACTAAATACCGTATTTTAAGTTTAATTATGTCGGAACTCATGATATGCCAAATCAATAATCGAACTGTTCAGTTTTTTTGGACCCATTCACATTGTGGAATAATAGGAAATGAAAGAGCCGACAACATTGCAAAACAAGCAATTGAGAAACCGATTTCATTGTCAATGTCTACTTGTCACCACCTTGACTTCAAACAATATTTTAAAAAGAAAATCATGAACAAATGACAAGAAACATGGATTGTCTTAAATTCCAAACTTAGATCCATAAAACAACCTGTCCTACCATGAGGGCTACCTATGAAAAGAAGAGATCAAGTTATCATCTCCTTTATTGTAAAAACAAAACTTTAAAACATTTTACAAGTGAAGTCTACTTTTGAGTTAAAATGGTAACGACAATGATGTCAACAAAATTCATTCACAGTTACAAAACTTTCAATTCTGAACAGAAAATCATCGACCCTCGTAGATTGTATGTAGACCATACCCATAATCGTCCCCACTCCACAGCAATGTGGTCTGCATCTATTCGCCTCGGCTTTCTTGTTTTCGTATCTGCAATCCTCCTGCAGCGACTGTACGAAATACCTGACTCAATTCTCCAACAATTAACACTTTAAATTTAATTCTCCAAGCACTCGGCTACTTCTCAATGACACAAGGACCTTTTTCTGTCAACTTCGTGCTGCCAAACTATTTCCTACGTAACCCAGAAACTGCCTACTTTAGATCCAAGGATATCTTTTTATCGACTTGTAATCTCCTTCCACAATTCTGCCAATTTCAGAATGCCGGTATCCAAACTCCCGAACACACTCTCTATCAGACGCGACCTTTCCTTTCGATGATCAAATGACAACTGCCCATTCTCTCTCATACATCGACTGTCAAATCTTCCATTCACAAAAACATTGTCTAATCAAAAAGCTTTATTTTGTTTACAATCATTAAGAAAAAACTCCATTACTGGGGCTAAAACTGGCTTTCCCTTTGGTTACTAATACATAATTAATTTCCATAACAAAAGGTTAAATATGTACGATATCTTAATCCTAGGTACATACAATGAGAATATTATAATGGGTATGGGCTTTCTAATTCTATATAAACAGACTTTACCTGCGTGTGTTTAAAAATCAAAGCAAAGAAGAAAGTACTGAGGAAAACTGGACGAGAATTAAAGACATCTTAAAGACTGTTCAAGAAACAAAATTGAGTGCGCTAAAAGCAAGAAAAAAACAAGGGTGGATGACAGAAGAAATACTGAGACTTATGGATCAAAGAAGAGAAGTCAGAAATAAAGATAAAAACGAATACAAGAGGATCCACGCAATAATCAGGCAGAAGATAAGAAACGCGAAAACACAATTTCATAGTAAAGAATGTAATAAAATTGAACAATATGAAAAGAAACACTATACATTTCATCTGCACAAGAAATTAAAAGAGGTCGCTGGAAACAAACGGAAACAAGTATCCAAAAGTTTAGAAGACAGAAACGGACACAGAATATTAGACATCAATGAAAAGTTAAAATAATGGGAAAACTACATTTCTGAATTGATTGAAGATGAGAGAGTAGAACACCGATTGCTATATTAGGTCCATCTATAACAGAAAGTAAGGTAAGACGTTCAATACAAATGGCAAAAAATCGAAAAGCACTTGGCCACGATGAAGTAAGTGCTCAAATATTAAAGTTTTTGGGAGAAAATGGAATTAAAGCTCTGTGTAATCTCTTTAACAGACTTTATGACACTGGGATATTACCAACTGATTGGTTAAAGTCGACATTTGTCACAATACCTAAGAAACATCGTCCAAAGACATGCGGTGATTATCGGACAATAAGTCTGATGAGTCACGTTTCGAAGATCTTCCTGCGAGTAATACACAGCAGAATTTACACGCTGTTAGGGGACAGAATTAGCAATACTTAATTTGGGTTTAGGAGTGGCTTGGGTACAAGAGAAGCTTTGTTTAGTATACAGGTGCTAGTATAGAGATGCAGATATATAAATCAAAATGTGTACATTTGTGCAATCGATTTTGAAAAAGCTTTTGACAAAGTCCGACAAAACAAAATGCTAGAAATATTGGAAACAGCTGGATTGGACGATAAAGATCTACAAATAATTACAAATCTATACTGGCATCAAATAACAAGAATAAAGGTTGAACCAGAACTGTCGCATGAAATAAATATAAAAAGAGAAGTAAGACAAGGCTGTATATTGTCGCTTTTACTTTTAACCTTATATCCGGAGGAAATATTTAGGGAAGCCTTAATGGAGACAACCGAAGGTATTATTGTGAATGGAGTAACCGTCAATAATATTAGATATGCCGACGATACCTTAGTCCTTGCCAATTGCGGAGAAGACCTTCAAAATCTAATGAACAAAATAAAACAGACTTGTGATCAGTATGGATTAAAACTCAACGTTTAGAAAACTAAATATATGATAGTTAGCAAACAAAATTATATACAGGATGACGGTATAAAAGTCGGAGATGCCACACAGGACAGAGTAGAGAAACTCGTGTATCTCGGCAGTAATATCAATGAGAGCTGGGATCCAACCGCAGAAATTAAAAGCCGAATAGAACAAGCCCGAGCTGCCCTTGTAAAAATGAGAAACGTACTTTGCAGTCACGATCTTAGCATTGACCTTAGAGTTCGTATGACATCTTGCTGCATCTTTCCTGTCCTGCTGTATGGAGTGGAAGCGTGGACTCTAACTGAGGCTATGCTTAAACGCTTGACAGCCTTTGAGATGTGGGTATACAGACGACTACTGAAAATAAGCTGGGTCGACAGAGTTAGAAATGAGGAGGTCCTTAGACGGCTAAGCCAAACAACACAACTGGTCAATATAATAAAGAAACGCAAGTTGGAATACTTCGGTCACATTATGAGACACCCTGAAAAATATGATCTTTTACATCTGATCATTCAGGGAAAGATCCAAGGTAATCGTGGTCCTGGTAGACGAAGAACATCATGGCTGAAAAATCTAAGGCAATGGTATGGAAAATCAACTACACCTTTATTTAGAGCTGCTGTCAATAAAGTCACGATATCGAATATGGTAGCCAACATGATATCCAACAATCGATAACGGTCATGGAACTAGAAGATGAAGAAGTTTAAAAATCAGTTGTTGACAGGCAAAAGTTTTTGTTATTCTGTTATTTTTTAATATTGTTCTGAAGCTAAACGTTTGTTGAAGGTAAACTAAATTCACGAACAAATACTTACAATGTCGGGATAGTATTATGAGGTTTTTTTCCTGGTTTTTCCCTCATAATTTACTATGGAATCACTAACAGGAGAATTTTACTGTCATCATGTCATGTGTTTGTCTTTTTAAAGACGAATTACATGCTATGATTTTTTCTGACGGATATTCTCAAGTTAAAGTTGATTTCATGTAATCGAATGAACTATCTTATAAGTAAAGTCGTCCCAGGAGCGCAACTCAACAATATTGGCAATATCATTTTAAAGTCGTCTACTTTAAAATGCATAATGTATGTCTGAATTGTCAATATAAATGAGTCAGATAAAATTAAATTAGCAGAAGAATTTTTTCACTATGTAACAAAAAACAAAATTTGTTTAATTTACTATTTGTATTTTGAGAACGATTTCCGAATTGGAAATTGAAACGTCAATAAATGTATTGTTATCTTTAATGTGGCTTATTCCCAGTTATAAATAGTAATTCTGTTATTTTTTGTTTACCAGGATGTCTTGAAAATTTATTAAAATGGTCTATTTATAATTTTTATTTTTCTCTTTGACTGAGAAGAAAAAGTATGACAATATATATATATATATATATATATATATATATATATATTATATATATATATATATATATATATATATATATTATATATATATGTGTATATTATATATATATATATATATATATATATATATATATATTATATATATATGTATATATTATATATATATATATATATATATATATATATATATATATATATATATATATATATGTATATATTATATATATATATATATATATATATATATATATATATATATATATATATATATATATATATATATATATTATAATCGTGAATATAACCGTTTTTCCTACATGTAATATGAACAAAAATTTCATGGTATTGCTCTAATTTATAATCAGATTTGATATAGTTTGCCGGCCGAAACACAAAGAGAAATAGCAATTTACCCACGTCACATCCATCGGTCGTCCAATAGGTCCTTACAGCCTCACTGCTCGAGATTTATATCGCAACCCCTTGATTTGTTGGCCATCTCTTGGTCGATATCAATAACGAATGACGCGACGAAATATGTTATCAACTTATCACGATACAGCAACTTCTGGACCTGCACTAGAAACGGAGCTAGTTTATGGGGTTCGCAATTAGAGGATACGAAGTGAGAAGGGATAATAATACTCACACCGAGATTGTAACGGGTGATTTGGCAGCTGTTTATATCATACACGTAATATAATGGCTGTAAATAAATATCTAGAATTACTCGAAAAATAATTGAAAGCACCCTTAATACAATCGGTGTTTCTCTCGCTATATATAGATATACATTTTTTTACATATTTTTGTGTTATAAGTACTTTGTACCAAGGTTTGTGTTCTAGATAAGAATTAGTAATATCATTGTAGATTTAAATGAGGTGGTTTTTCGTCATAGACCTTTATACACTTCGACCTAAAAGATCTTTATGTATACCCTATAGGTATCTTTATTTTAACTGGTCTAGGCTTTTAAAAAAGTCCGTTATTTCTTTCGCAGGTACATAAATACACAAATTATGTATGTACGTATTTGTGATTGTTTAAGATGATTATTGAGTTTAATTTTCTAAAGCTCTAAGAGTATCTTTATCTATCGAGTAGGATGCTGGAATGAACTTTTGGATTTCCTTTACCGTGGAATATTTCAGTCTCCACTCCATAACTTTGATCCCAAATTTCGGACATCTTCCACTATACTATTCATCAACCTTGGTGAAACGTTGAATAATTGTGGTCATAACAAAGTTTGACCACAAAAATCTTTTGAGAGCAATTCTGCTTGAGTTATGAATAATCTCTATTCCTACCCCTTATTGTGTTTTCGAACCATCAGTTTAGTACGTACGAGTACAAAACTGTCTTACAGGAAAGTTTATGAATATTTTCTGGTATACTTATACTTGAGTCAGCGTATGTTCAGCTTATTATAACTTGTCTTTCGTCTGCACATTCTTCTGCAAGGAATTAATTGTAGCAAGTTTTAGTTCATTTGTAGCTAGCACGGTAAAGTTGTTAATGGTGTGTAAAGTACTGTTAAAGTACTAAAGTGGTGTTATTGACTAGGAGACCTGCATATAGCCACCAATGTTTCATAATCTCACCATTAAAGTTACGCTTTTGGTATCTGGGAGAACGCCAGCATACGTTTGTACTTAGGAAGGTCTTCAGTCTTAATAACTGCCCACTTAGTTTTTCTTCTAATATAGTTTTTTGTGGTATTAGATGACTCGTTCTTGGCACATATCACCCCAAATTATCCGGTTATGTTGGGTTACCTTTCTTTGACTCATATTGCTTATACCACTATACAAATAGTAATAGGAGAAAGAGAATAAATAATCCAATATTTAAACCGAAGATCGGTTTTAGTCAGCCCCAAAACCCAGCGAATTCAAGGTTTTTCTCCAAACCACTACAAAAAAATGGCCTCCTATATAATCTTGGAAATAAATATTAATTGCTCATCAAGGGTCTGCAGATTAAGGAATGTCAATGCTTTACGCATGGATTAGGTTCATGGAGTGTGTCCTCAATACAGGGTACCGACTTATTTTCAAAAAATAGAGTATAAAGATGAAAAAGCAAGGAAAAGAGAAAAAACTAATTTAAAAAGATTTGAAAGAGAAAAGAGGTGTACCGGTCATCATGGAAATACTGCTCGTCATTTTTTTGTCGTCAAAGTTAGTTGTAGGAGTTACAAGTGTTGATAAAAACCTCATCCATAGATTCTACGCTATCCTTCAGGTTATTGTTTAGTGGCAATCACGTAGATTCAAAAAAACGCTTCATATGATTCTATATTATGTCAAAACCTTGTTGGATTCAATTCCGATGCCAATTGGTTGAATGTCGGAAGAGACACAAGAAGTGCGGAATAAGGAGTTCATTAAATTCAGGTTGAACAACAGCGGAAAATGTTTCCACAGTTTTACCAACGAGGATGTAATTCACAAACTTCTCATCTCTTCAGATCCTTTCCTTTTAGTATTACATACTCAATGGCTACCACCAATCGCATTGGATCGTAAGGCTGATGCTAAATAATTAATTTGTCATGCTGAGGGAGCATCAGCTGAAATTAGTGAGTAGTTTAGTGATAGTGATGTAGTTTAGTTTTATATGTAGCTTTTGTTTTGTACATAAATAAAATAATTTTTTCATCATACTCTTCTATTTATAAATACCTATATAAATTTCATTTGTATTTATTACCTGACTTCTGATGAGTCGATGGTCGATATCCTGTTGGGGTATTTCATTCTAGACTACTGAAACTTCGTGTATAGGAGCTGCTAAAATATGTGGAGAGTTATACAAATTTAAGACCGTGCGAAATATCATGTCGCAGATATGTTTAATTGGAGATAGATTAGGCGATCGTGGTGACTAAGGTAAATTGTTAATGGAATGTTGATCTACAAAGGATGAAACATTGGCTTTTGGATGGTTTTTAGATATGGAATAAGATGACGCTTCACTACTTCTTAAATATATCGTTGAGCTCTCATATTGCCTCTGATGAAAATTAGTGGTGATCTGGTACCCTATAAGCAACAGCATACTACAACTTTCACGGTGAGGTGAACGTATCGCTCTCTGTCAAATTATATATCACGTCTTTCTCCACATCCCATCTTCTTCTCACTCTTGCCTACCATCATGCATCTCCAGACAGAAGCGAGATTTACCACTAAAGATTATCTGATTCTATTCTCGGTCCTATAGAATTCTTTTTCTACACCAGAGCAAATGGTTACGACGATGTTTAGTAGTGTTTAGCAGTTAGGACCCAATGTGGGTGATAAAATGGCCCAAACTGTTATATTCGGATATATACCGCACGCATACCAACCATCCTTACATGTTCTTCAAACCACTGATTTGCGATGAATAGAGTATTACTGAATTTGTCTTTTAGAACCAGAAGTCTTAATACTGTGTAAGAATCTGTTGGTGTTCCTAGAATCTGCTCTTACATATGAATGGGCACTCTAGTCTTTTGAGAAATAAACAAGCTACACTTCTCAATCAGTTACACGAAATTTAAGTTTTTATTGACACCGTAAATTCACGAAAACTTGAAGCTTCTTTATTATCAAATCATGCATGCAGCCACCACAAAAAATTAACAGATAAATTTTATCACCTGTTGTTCATGGTAAAATAAGTCGATATGTAAAAAATTTATGAATTCTAAATAAACATACATAAACATACAGGTGTTTACCTTTTTTGTCACTCAGTATATTTAACAGAACTTTTTTTGTAGAAGTTAACTTTTTTCTCCCCCAGTTCACTCCATCTTTCCCTATCTTGAGCTGTTCTCTGCCATGTGGTACCTCCTTGTTTTCTGATGTCATCTTTCCACCTCATCTGTGGTTCTGCCTCCGGATCTCTTTGCATTGTATGGACGCCACTTTCCGATGGCATTGTTCCATCGTCCGTCTTGGACACGTTCATTGTGTCCAGCCCATTTCCATTTTAGTTTTGCTGCCTGTTCTATCGCATCTACTGTCTTTGTTCTGGTTCTGATCCACTGGTTACGTTTTCTATCTCTAAGTGATACACCCAACATTTGTCTTTCCATCGCTCTTTGTGCCTTCCTTATCCTATCCAAATTGGTCTGTGTACATGTCCATGTCTGTGCTCCGTAGGTGAGCACCGGTATGATACAGGAGTTATATACCTTGCTTCGTAAGTATAGAGGGATTGTTTGATTTTTTAGAACGTAAGAAAGTTTGCCGAACGCTGCCCATCCCATTCTTACTCGTCTCGATATTTCGGCTGTTTGATTTTCTCTATTAGCTCTGATTGCTTCTCCTAGATAGATATACTCATTTACCTGTTCTATTTTTTTCTGTTTTTATTTTTATTGCCTCTTGGTCTTCCGTGTTTGTCATTACTTTTGTTTTGTTGAAGTTAATTTTTAGGCGTTTTTGCAGTGATTTTTCATGAAGTTCATTCAGCATTAATTCCAGTTCTTGTCGTTCCGAGGAGATCAGGAGTATATCATCCGCATATCTAAGGTGATTTAGGTATTTTCCGTTAATACATATTCCTCTGTTTTCCCAATCTGTTGATTTTATTATGTCTTCGAGGGTCAAGGTAAACAGTTTAGGTGAAATTATATCGCCTTGTCGGACTCCTCGTTTAACTTTTATATTATCCGTTATTAATTTGTCGTCCAGAATTACGGTCATGGTTGCGTTTTGGTAAATATTATGTATCAATTGTCGGTATCTTGAATCTATTCTACTATTGACCAGAGCTTCTTCAACCGCCCAGTGTTCAATGCTGTCGAAAGCCTTTTCATAATCTACGAATGCTAAGTACAGCGGAAGGTTGTATTCATTGGTTTTCTCAATTAAGATTTTAAGCGTATGTAGATGGTCGATTGTGCTGTATCCTTTTCTGAATCCGGCCTGTTCCACTGGTTGGTAGTTATCAAGTTTATAGGTTAGTCGGTTATTTATTATTCTTGTGAAGGTTTTATATAGTTGTGACAAAAGGGATTGTTTCATTGTTCTCAGCTTTAAGCATGATTAATTTTCTTTTTCCTATATTTGTCTTCATTGTTTTTAAACTTTTGTTCTTCTCTATGATTTTCTTAATGCGGTCTTCTTGGTATTTCTTTAAATCTTCCTTTATCTGTTTTCGTATGGTTTTATTCAGTTCGGTATACTCCACTGTATATCTTTTGTTATCATTCAGTAGTTGTCGTCGTTTTTTTAGCATATCTTTAGATTTAGCGCTAATTTTTTGTTGTTTTCGCTTTTGTTTATTAGCAATCTTCAGGCCTGCTTCTAGTAGTTCTGTTGTTATTTTATCGTTTAATTTGTCTAGTTGCAGACCCTTTAGCTGTGATATGTCACTTCTTTTTAGCTGGTTTATGTATTGTTCTTTGCGTTCTTTAAGAATTTCTGTATCTATCTCTTTTTTAGATGGTTTAAATTTTTGTCTGTCTGTTGTGGAGTTAATTTTGATTTTGGCTTTAACAATTCTGTGATCACTTCCTACGGAAATCATGTTTATGACCGTAACGTCTTGTACTATGCTCTTTTCTTTGGATAGGATGTAATCAATCTCATTTTTTGTTAAACCATTAGGCGCGACCCACGTCCATTTTCTCTGTGGTTTTTTATTGAAAAAGGTATTCATCGCATATAGACCGTTCCTTTCCATATAGTTCATTAATGTTTCTCCTCTTTCGTTTCGTGTTCCATATCCAAAGTTGCCGATTTTATTTTCTGATTCTTCTAGTTTTCTCCCTAATTTAGCATTGAAGTCGCCTATAATGATTGTGTAGGTGCTTTTGTATTTGTTCCCTGTTTGTGTCAATGATTCGTAGAATATATCCACTTCTTCATCCGTATGTGATGATGTAGGGGCGTAAATTTGTATGATCTTTAAGCTTATATTTTTATTTATGTCCATTATTAGAGCCGCAATCCTTTCTGAAATTCCCGGATAGTATAGTATAGTACATTCCCGGATTCCAACTTCATGCAGGCTTCCCCTTTTCTTTTTATCTCACTTAATCCTAATATATCTCATTTCATCTTTTTTACTTCTTCTTCCAGTTCGGCTAGCTTTTCGTCTCTCATCAGTGATCTGACATTATAAGTCGCAATATCCAGTTTCGTTGCTTGTTTTCGTTTTTTCTGGCAATCTTCTAAAACCCAGAGATTTTTAGCACCCTCTGCTCTTTCCTCGATCCTACCATTGCCTTGGAAGGTGACTCCGGAGCTGCTGGGGACTGAGGGCCAATTCTTACGTGTATCTGTCATAAGAGGAGGGTAGATTGGCCGTAAACTTACCACGCTGGCCAGACGGGTTAGTAAGTGTGTTTCAGCCGCCCAATCTGGGAACAGACGCTTTTTGCAGCCGCCCACTCTGGGTCAGACGCTGCTGTTGTCGCAGTATCACAGCCGCTTAACTCATAATGTGAGTAACGCCTGTGAGTATCTGGAATTAAGCCTACAGAATTTTTACTTCCCATAGCCTTAATCCAGTAATGACATTACTGCTGCCTAATGTCATATCCTCAGTTGATCCGCGGGTACTTATTCCTTATTCGTACCTGTCCTGCATATCTGCAGGAACTTTCCCTATCAGCCATATGGGACGTGTTAACTTATACTACCCTAAACGAAGCATCCGTAATTTTGTTTTTTATTTCTCCTACTTTTATATTTAATTTTGTTTTCAAAGTCTACTCTATTTACATATTACACTTTAAATATTACAAAGTTTAGTTTACTTGTCTTACTCTCATATTTTTTTCTTTTTATGCTTGGACTGTATTTATGTTTTTCATGACTCTTCAACAACTGACTAATTAGTTCTGCAAACTTAACGGCAAAATACAGGTTTTTCAAGTCGAATGGTATGTAACCTGTTGGCGAATGTATGGAAAGCGAAAATATTGTACTTACGTACTGCATTTTGGAAATTTGGACAGTTGTATTCTATTATTTGCATTTTAACTCATCCTATTATAAGTTTTTTTTTAAATTTTAATGCACCAATGATTTAATGGCGATATGCTGTTAAGTTTAGTTGCCCTATTTGCAACAATCACCCTGTTTCCTTAAAAACTCTTGCCATAAACTCTAAGCCTTGGTCGGTAACTATTCTTACTCCATCCTCAAAATAAAGTTCTCTACCAAGTACTGTTGTCGCTTCTTTATTTTTTATGTATACACTTTTATGTGTTTACTTAATTTGCATTTCAGCGTCAATACATAATTATTCCCTTCGTCTTCTACTTCTTCTGCTTCTTTAGTACTCTGTCCGATTATCGAACGTTGGCGATGATATTGGCAATAATAACTTTGTTAATGGCAACCCTAAACAGATTAGCGGATGTCTCTTGATACCACTCCGGGAAATTTCGGAGCCAGAATGTTTTTCTTCAGCCAGGGCCTCTTCTTCTACTTAGGGAAAACCTCGCATATACTTGACGGAGCCTGCAGTTACTGTGTTTATTTTAAATAATACAAATTCGCGGTGTTTGCTACGTATGTGGTGCGATTTATCAAATTATTTAGTTTCTTCTCAACTTGTGTATGGTGCGGTTATGTTAGTTTGTGTCTGCAAACCTGATTAAGAAACAACGCAAATCCCAGATACCTCAACCAGATACATCAACAACCCTAAAAGTATCTGTTGTCTTACAAAAAGTCATAATGTTATAATACCAAGGATCGATATGTTTAAGAAAGCAATATTTACCCAAAAAATATCGACATTTAATGAAAGTTTTTGTATCCTTATGGCATGACTGTATTGCTGAACGGGGAAAAGAAGAAATAATTAGCTCATAAAATGGTTTTTTTTTTGTATTACAGGGATATTGAATATTTTGTCCTTTGGGTTAATAACCGCTCAGGTCAAAATAAAAAATGGAGTTTTTTATCTTTTCTTGTAGATATTGTAAATTCTGTCGCTATATCTCTTGTGTGCTCTTGGTTTCTTTTGACTGTGGACTTAATCCATTAGCCGGTCGCTATATCTGTTCAAGATATTTTATTAAGTATTTCAAACCAGAACACACCTTCAAGTCCGCCGATAGCTTCCACCATCAGGTGGAACTATTAAAAAAAAAAAACAAACAAAAAATCTACGATTTTAACGATTTTGAGACAGCTGTTGGAAATGCAAATTCAAGAAAGATTACATTAAAAACAATGCAGTGTAGAAAAACTTTCAAAAATAGAGCCCCATCCTTAGTGTACACCGACACTCTAACCGTATTTCTCCCGATCCGATATTGGGCGACGTAGGCCGACGTCGGATTGAAAACAAACTCAAGGACCAAGGTATTAAATCATAATGCCTATACTGCTTCCATGACGAAACAGTATAAGCACTATGATTTAATACCTCGAGTTTGTTTTTAATCCGACGTCGCCCGATATCGGATCGGGAGAAATACGGTTCCAATGTAGGTGTACACTTACTTGGCGTAAATAACAGAAATTGTTACCAGTATAGGATCATTTTTTCTAAAGTACAAGTTAACAACTAACTCCTATAGTATGTTTGAAATGGATTTTCTTCAAAATAAAGTTTTAAATAAAAAACAGCCACAGCCCTCATGCATTTACTCTCCAAATGGAGTATCAAAAAATAAAAAAGAAACCCTTATTAAAAATCTCAAAACCATAATGCCCTCAAATAGATTACAATTTTGGCCAAAACCTTGAGGAAGATAAGGATTGATAAGATAATTTGTTTCTATATTTAATTTTTTTCTGTTAAATTAAATTTTGTTTGTTAGTTAAACAGCGCAAGTAAATAGTTCCAGAACCGTTTTAACAACGCTAGGTTAAAACAAATTCTGCAGAAATATCGACTAAAAACCAAAATTGTAAAAAAAAAATACTATTAAAAAAACAAAAAATTCTAGCAGAGCGTGGTTTCGATCCACGGACCTCTGGGTTATGGGCCCAGCACGCTTCCACTGCGCCACTCTGCTCATGCTTTTGGATGAAATAAAAATGATATTATGAGAAATGATAAAATAAACTAAACAAAAATAATTTTGGAGGAACCCACGAGACAGTTAAAACAGTATTACCTTTTTATATTGGTTTGGTATTGGTGTAATACAGATTATAAAGAGCATTGTATAGGTATTATTATTTATTTCATCTTTTTTCGCCGAAATATTGTCAGATCGAAGCCATGAAGTCATTTTAGAAAGTTGTGGTTCATTATCGTTGTGATAATTTCTAGTACGCTGACCAGATTTGACGATTAGGAGGCAATTTGGGACCAAACCTTTTTCCCCTCCTATATGTACAATATTTATTAGCCTCTAACCTTTGGCATCAGGAGTAGGGATGGCGATTTTTGACAAAACACCGGTTTTCGGTTACACCGGTTTTTTTGCTTTACGGTTTAACCTGGCGGTTATAATCGGCCAAAAAAAACGGTTTTCGGTTTTTTTAATCCAATAGATTACAAAGTTACATTTACAATGCACTTTAGTTTACAATACTTCATTCGACTCTATATCAATATGATCAAAATTAGTAGGTACGATCGAAAAAAACATCAATATCAATATACGGGGGCGGGGAGTGATTCACTCCCGCCCCACGACGCGTTAGTGTTCTGAGCTGTTGGACGTGAATCCCTGTCCTGGCATTTGGTTTTCACCTCTGGCTGCGTTGAGTAGTTGAGTTACTGTGACCAAATGCCCATCTTGGTAGTTAGTATTCGCCTCTGGTTGCGTTGAGTAACTGAGTTACCGTTGCTAACTACCCATCTTCCTGTCTTCTTTTTCTTTTTCTTTTTCTTTTTCTTTTTCTTTTTCTTTTTCTTTTTCTTTTTCTTTTTCTTTTTCTTTTTCTTTTTCTTTTTCTTTGTTCTCCTGAAGAAGCTACATACAATTGTAGCGAAACGTCGAGATGAACCCACTTTTGGGTCACTCACAAATGACACGGTCCAAACCCGGAAGACGAATAAACTATAATTCTGACTTTGGCCGTGGAAGCCTACGATTTCAAATGTTCAATTGTTCACAAATGGAAATTAATTGTTACAATAATTGATTGTTACAAATGTTAAATTTAATATTATTACAAATGTTACAGGAATGTCGTTAATAACCTTTGGGTGGATGCGACTTTGTAACTTTAAACTTAAATAAAAAAAATATTTGTATCAACAAAAATTATTTTTTAATTTAAAAAAAGTTTACTTTTTTATAATTTTATTTCATACTTTTAAAACACGATGTATACAATAAAAAATATTGACTCAAATCAATATAAATCGTAACATTTGAAGTAGTTTTGGAAAAGAGATGATCATAAATAAAATATTAACAAATCAATTGTAACAGAGTCCAATTTTTATTGTTTTACACCTGTATGCATATTTTTTCTCAAGAAACAAAATACATAAAGACATTCTATTTAAATCCGCCCCTCTTTTAATTTATTATAAAACATGTACATATCCTATTATACATTTATCAAATCTTAAATTATAAATAATAATTAATAATTATTAGCCCCTTGAATGACTGAATTAAACAAATGTGTCTTGCGAAAGACTGTTTTTAATAAATTTGAGTAACCGACAGGGAAACAAGAGAAAAAGTAGGTTAAATAAATTAAAATAATTTTAAAAAAGGACATGAATCATTTGTTTATTGAGTCGATTTTTCGGTCGAAAGGTGAAATAAAATGGATTTAACAATCGTAAATAGATATACAATACGTAAAACAAACAAATACTGAGTGAAAGAGGCCAATATTTTAAGCGGGTGGAAAACATGGTTTTATTGATGTAGACCTTATGTTTTTGTCAAAATCAAAATCGGCTGATTATTACGATAACATGAATATAGAGATGCTTGTGAAGTTGAATATGAAATTTACCTGAACCATGTATTATAGTTTAGGATAATTCCCGATACAAATCGGAATATTTAAAGAAACAACCAACAAATTTCTGTACAATATATAAAATAAAAGACTGTAAATTACTTTAAGGTAATATGAAAAATTTTAAGTGGTGTTATTATTTTTAATCAGTAAATATTAACCACTACAATTTAGAAACCATAGAATTTACAATTTTTTTCTATTTTTGTACTAATCTGTGACTGAGGTGAGTAAGTCAATTTTTCCGAATTTTTTTTTTTATAAAAATGTGTAGGTGATTTGTAATACTACCATCAACTTTTAGCACTTTAGTCAACTATGCATTTTTACAACTGTTATTGCGAAGTGTGCATAATAACCATACTGAGAAAATCCCGACTTGAGTTTGTGAATAAACGCTTAAGTCGACTTTGTGAAAGCCAGTTGGAACATGTTGTCTCTTGTCGTCCCGTTGGTGACTTTATAGACTAGACGCGTATAAATCCTTACATGCAGAAAAAAATTTAACCTAAAACAGTTCAGTTTGGTTTGATGTTGCGACTAACACGTGTCCAGAAGGTTTTTGTTTAAAGTGTCTGTACGAGTAGATTTTCAAGTAGATGGAAAAAAAGACGCTTTGAGAAAAAGAGAAGAAAAAGAATTTAATGTTTCTGGTAAGAAACATTGTTGCTGCCTGGTTGTTTCTGAGAAGAAAAGTAAGATAGATTGGTTAACATTTTGATGTTATTTTAGATAATGGTGGTGATTACATGAGGCTAGAGACCAATACTAGTTTAAAAGGGATGATTTTGAAAGAAAGTGTAGAATATACCCTAGATTCATATGAGCAGCAGTTTGTGCCAGAGCCTACCTATAATGGTCTCTGATCTAGTACTAATACTGGTAATTAAGTCTTAGATTTTTTTAATTTGAATTGTTCCATAACCTAACTTGCAGAAATCGGGTTATAAGCTAAATGTCAGTTTGGTTACAGAGCAAAACTGTATATCGGAATATTTTCAAACCACCCAGGATGAACCAATTATTACAGCAGTACAGACGGAATATTATTTTCAGAAGGTTGGTGATATTAATATAAAATTAATAGTGTAAACATATTTTATTGTTCCAAATCAAAATTCAACTTCACTGGTAAAACCTAAAAATGAATATAGTTGCGATGATGAGTAGATAGCAGATCCACATTACATTCCTGAAAGCAAATCTGTTTTGATGACAAATAATAATACTGCAAGCAAAAGCAGTTTAGAGAGTAAAAAATCACATCAACAGATGAAAAAACCAATGGACCCAAGAAACGCTAGAGAATTACGGAAAAAATCGTAATTTGGGTAAGTCATATGTTACAAAAAATGGTAAAATAATTCCAAAAAGACGATATTAATCTCTGCCACTATGCCGAGCAAAATGCAAAACAAAAATCACTGAAAGTCAGCTGAAAGAATTTGTTTCCGAATATTGGAGTTTAGGCAGTTACGACAAGAGAGGAGCTTATTTAGCCAGTCTTTTCACCATATATTATATATTATATTCACAAAAATCGCAGAGATCTCGTACATATGATCCGGACACAGAAAACTTTCTCCTCAAAACCTACAAATATTTTTACGAATAAATGATAGCCATATTTCTGTCTGACGCAAATGCTTGCTTGTGACTTTCAATGAAACGGACAATTTCATAAAATTGATATAAGGTTAAATGCTCGATTTAAATGAACTTTGATAAAATGAAAGGCAGATGTCGAGCACAGTTCTATTAATTCAATCTTGCCCAAGTACTTTCGCTTCATAGAGCATTATCAAAGGCATTTCGTCAATTTTGGGCTATCCAACAATCGCAGGATGTCATAAACTTAAAATTAAATTGTAATTTTATATTTAATTTTAAATTTGTGACATTCTGCGCTTGTTGGATAGTCCAACATTGACGAAATGCCCCTGAAAATGCTCTAGGAAGCGAAAGTATGTGGTAAAGATTTAAATAATAAAACGGTGATCGATATATGCCTTTCAATAAATCAAAATTTTATAAAAGTTATCGCTTAAAAAAAGAGAATCACCTGTGAAAACAAAGACTGATTCTGCACAAGGAAAAAATATTCTACCAAAAAAGTGGTATGAAGAAAAATTAGAAGAAGTCAGTAAGCATATTTTGAGTTTCCCGAGTAACGAAAGCCACTACTCATGCGTCCAAACAAATCAAAAGTTTCTACCATCACATATTTAATCATCGTTTAAAATGCCTCAAATGGATACTTGCCATAAATGCGACAAGTTTGTTATGCTACTGAAATGCAGCGACACAACAGACAAAGAATCTGCAGCAATAGAAAAATAAAATTATATGATTTCTGCAAACAGAGATCAGAATTAAAAACACGACCAGCTTTTAGAGTAAAACACTTTTGACCCCCGCAATGTCTACCAATCCCATTATTAAAGTCTTCAGTCGCTTTTAAAAACGGCAGCTATGGAAATTCTACCTCACTGTAATGGATGAAAATAAAAAATCAAAACATTTTATGTGGTACGAATGTACTGCAAAACGAGGGGCCAATGAGGTTGAATCATGCTTGTATAAAGTATTTCTGGACTTAAAGATTGGAAATTCAGATACATGTGGAAGGTAAATTAAAAATTCTCATATATATTTACAGTAGCGTCTGATCCAGAATGGACGGCTGCGAACAGCGTCTGACCCAGAATGGGCGGCTGATATAAAACTCACCAACCCGTCTAGCCAGCGTGGTGTTTCAAGGCTACTCATCCTTCCAAATACAGAAATGGCGAATACTAAAACGAAACGGAACGGTCCCCAGGTGGGTGGAGTATGTTATGCCAAATCCCACACCCAGAAAAGGGTCTGCCTCGTGGAATATGGGGGAGGCAAGAATTCGCTTAGTACACACAGAATGCACATCGGAACATATAATATCAGAACGATGAGGACAGAAGATAACCTAGAAGAGTTGCAAGAAGAACTTAAGACCATCAAATGGGACATAGTAGGCCTATGCGAGACAAGGCTTAAAGGCGAAGAATCGACTCTACTAAAATCAGGGCACACTTTGTACCAATACAATTCAGGAAATAACCAAGGTATAGGAGGCGTAGGCTTTTTAGTACATAAGAGAATTGAAAACATGGTAACCAAATTCCAAGCAATTTCTAATAGAGTTATCTATATGGTAATAAAACTAAATCGTAGATACAGCATTCAAATAATCCACTGTTATGCACCAACTTCTTCTGCAGATGATGAAGAGGTAGAACAACTTTATGAAGACATTACAAGAGCCAGAAACCTAGAGAAAACATATTACGTAATAATTACGGGAGATTTCAACGCTAAAATAGGAAAGAACGAAAATAACAATGACAACGAATATATTGGAAATTTTGGACTGGGAAGTAGAAATCACAGGGGAGATATGCTCGTAAATTTCCTCAGCAAAGAAAAACTATTCTGCTTAAATACCTTCTACAAGAAAAAGATGCAGAGAAAATGGACGTGGTTAAGCCCAGATGGCAAAGTAAAAAATGAAATTGACTTTATACTCTCTAACTTCAAAAACATTGCTAAAGATCTTACTGTACTAAATTCTTTCAACACTGGTAGTGATCATCGATTAGTTAGGACGCGAATAGAAATAAATACGAAATTAGATAGAAGAAAATTATTAACACAGGATAAATTGCCAAACATAGAAGCACTCGAACTGAATCAAGAGGAATATCAAAGTGAACTAAAAAAGAAACTAGGACCTCTACCAGTATTCAACACGAAAGATATAAATGAAATAACACAAAAATTAACGAACGACATAACATCAACTGCAAAAAAGATCTGTGATAAAAATAAAAATCCCAGAAAAACGAAACTGAAACAAACAACACTTAATTTAATGGAAGAAAGAAGAAGAACATCGAAAGAATTGCCAGAGTATAAAGCTATCAACAATAAAGTTAAAAAGAGCATAAGGTCAGACTTGCGGGCTTATAAAACAAAACAAATATTGCAAACCATCGAAAACAATAGAAACATGAGAGTATTGAAATCAAATTTAACTAAAGGAAAAGCAAATATAACTAAAATCAAAAATCAACAGGGGAATACGGTGACCGAAAAAACTCAAATAATCAAGGAAATACAAACGTTCTATAAGAATCTTTATACATCTACTATACAGAACCCCGAAACAGACCACAGAACAATTCTAAACGTCGGCTCGGAAATCCTCCCTAAAATAACCTCTTCGGAAATTAGACATGCCTTACAGCAAATGAAAAACAAAAAAGCTCCCGGCGAGGATCGTATAACGTCTGAAATGTTAAAAATGGGCGGCAACATCGTTGTAGAAGTTGTGGAAATCTTACTGAATAAGTGTCTAACAGAAAAAAGAATACCCAGCCTATGGGAAAACGCCGAAATAATACTTTTACACAAGAAAGGAGACACTACTAATATTGAAAACTACAGACCTATAAGTTTGTTGTCACACTTATACAAATTGTTAACAAGAATAATAACCAACCGCATAACACAAAAACTTGATTTATATCAACCGGTTGAACAGGCGGGATTTAGAAAAGGGTTTGGCGCTAATGATCACTTACAAACCATCAGAACACTAGTAGAAAAAACCACAGAATATAATGTACCTTTACATATGGCATTTATCGACTTTCACAAGGCTTTCGATAGTATTGAGACTTGGTCCTTTTTGTCAGCCCTGAAGGATGCTCGAATAGACTCACGGTACACTACACTCATTAAAAACATTTATGAACAGGCCACATTCCACATCAAAATCAATGAAGACGAAAAAACTGAAAAAATGCGCCTTGATAAAGGTATTAGACAAGGTGATACTATTTCACCAAAGCTTTTTACCTTAGCATTGGAAAATGTATTCAAACAGCTTGACTGGGAGGAAAAAGGTCTAAACATTGATGGTGTACGTTTGAGTCATTTGAGGTTTGCGGATGACATAGTATTATTTAGTACAGATATCAAGGAACTGGAGCAAATGTTGAAGGAATTAAACCAGCAGTCAAATAAAATAGGTCTCAAAATGAACCTTCAGAAAACAAAAATAATGAGTAATTTACAAACTAATGTTGTTATTGACAACGTCAGTCTTGAAAATGTAGACCACTATATATATCTTGGACATACCATTAAAATCGGCAAAGAAAATCAAATAGCCGAAATAAAAAGACGCATACAACTGTCTTGGGGAGCTTTCGGCAAATTAAGCTTTATTTTGAAGAATAAAGATATACCAATGTGTCTAAAACGTAGAGTTTATGACAAATGTATCTTGCCTGTAACTACATATGGACTGGAGACCATGGCCTTCACAAAGAAAACCTTAGAGCAGCTCAGTACAACCCAAAGAGCAATGGAGAGGGCCATGCTAGGGATTAGTTTGAGAGACAGGATTCGAAATAACGTCATTCGTGAAAGAACAAAAATTACTGATGTCTCAGAACGTATTGCAAGGCTCAAGTGGCAATGGGTCGGACACGTTGCCCGAGATAACCCGAAAAATGGACACAAAGATTAACAAACTGGAGACCAAGAGAGAACAGGCGAGGAGTAGGCAGACCGCAGAAGAGGTGGACAGACGATATCAAACAAGTCGCGGGCAAGCAGTGGATGAGAATTGCCAAAAGTAGAAATCGATGGAAGCAAATGGAAGAGGCCTATGTCCAGCAGTGGACGAACACAGGCTGAAGAAGAAGAAGATATATATTTACATATATTCATATATTTAACACATCAAAAAGTTCAAAATTTGAAGTAGTGGAGATGGTCCGTAAGGATTTTTTCGATTTTGCATTTCTGTTAAAGGGGTCATTGGTGTCTAGAAAAAATAACGATCAAGGAGAACCTTTTCGCTGGAATGACGCGCAATGGCTAATTTATAAAAAGGGAATAGTGAGAAAATATTTTTCAAAAAATCTTTAAAGGCAGTGAAGCCATTTAAGCAAACTTTTTTTATTAGACAAAACATAACGCGGATGTGCCAATAAATAAAGAAAAAAAAGAAGAATCTTCCTGATTTGCTTTCCTTAATTCCTACAACTTTTCATGGGTTCTATGAAAATCTTCCATCGAGCGAAACATCGTGGCTGGACTATTTAGGTATCGACGAAGATATTGATTAAATAGATATTATGTTTAAGTGTCATTCTTTTTTTTTAGGTTTATTTTTTTTATCAAACTTCCTCTTTTATAACAAATAAAAAATACTTTGTTTAATAATATTAATTTCTCAACCCTTTTCTGAATAAGTGCAATAACACATAAGTCATGGACACACTTGGGATCAAATGACATAAGTCACGAATTTCATTTTTGAAATATTTTTATTTCATTGGTGGTGGAAAGTTTGGAGAATGTTCTATATTAGTATAGATAATTATAAAAACAACAATTAAAACCAAATAAAGTAAGTAACATGTAATTGTGGGCTATAAAACGAATTTAGAGGTAACCGGCGCATTTTAAATTGCTTCTACTGTAAAACTAGGCAAAATGACTTCTGTGCTTTCTCATCACGGAGATATTTCTCCAAATGAATGTTAAATACATTATCAGTTAAAACTGTTTAATAAGGTTCTTTTTTTATTGTAGTTTTTGTGGTAGTTACAATTTTTGATTTTATTACCTAAGCCTATTTATAATCTAAATTTGCAGCAAATAATATATTCGTATACACATTCAATTTTTGACATATTTCCAATTTTTAATTTAAATCCCTAAAACTACTTATAATTTAAATTTACAGGACGTTACGTATTCGTAGATACATTTTGATATCTACTTATTATTTGAATTCAAATAGACAGGCAACGGGCAATTTAACTCAATTAGTTTTTCATGCATCATTTTGATACTTTGTCTGTACTGTCCACACTCCAATATAAGGTTTTGTAGATCTCCCACTCTACCACAGGAGCAATATGGGTTATCAGTGATACCTATGCTGTGCTTGCATACAGAAGTGAGCGCGTGGTTTAATCTTATTCTGTTTATTGTTTTTTATAAATAACCTATTTGTCTCATATTTAAACCATCTTTCATTGGGAATTAGTGGTTGGCAAGTACTAAAGTTTATTTCAGTTGTACTTTGGTTGTGTAAACGTTGCCATATTTGTTTGCAATTGTTTCTACTGATATTATTTACTTCTGTTACTGGAAGAAGTCGTTATTTAGAAGAAGTGTTATTTACATTATGTTTGGTTAAAGCTGCAGATTTAGATAATCTGTCGACTTCTTCATTTCCAAATATTCCAGAATGTCCTTTTACCCAACAAATAATAATCGAGCTTCCTGCGGAAAGAATATCATAATGTAACCTCTTTATTTATATCTCCATATGGTTTAGGTTCTTTGCGGTTTTGAAAGAAGTTTGTCCATAATGCTTCTACAATCGGTCAGAATGGTATAATTATTCATACCAATAGAGGCTATATATTTTAAAGCTAGTAATAAAGCTGATAGTTCGGCAGTATATATTGAAGCTTCATTGGGCAATCGAAATGATTCTTTTTGATCAGAATTCCAGTGATATATTGCACAACCCGTTTTATTTTGAATTTTAGAGCCACCAGTAAACATATATTGAAATGCAGGCCAAATATTGTCAATTTCCTATAAATTTTAACGTATATGGGAGTTTTTTTTGTTACGACAATATTTATTGCTAAGTCTAATATATTCAAGTTACGAATATTTTTTAAATAGCTGTAGCTACAAACTTATCTGTACAAAACTGCCTGTGTAGTGTAAGGGGCGGCTTTTTAGCTTAAATTTCAACAATACTAATAGGTGTAGATTTTAAGTAACCCAGACAAAGCCTCAAATATTTATTCTTTTGGGTTTTAGTTTTTATACCCATATAAATGACAACTATAGTCGAAAATTGGTCGAATCATTGAGCGATAGAATAGCAATACAATATTCTGGTCAGCTCCCCAACTGGTTTTACAAAATGCTTTAAGGATATTTGTGAAGTTTTCCGATTTTATAATAATATAATGAATTTGAACCTTCCATAACAGTTAACGATCCAAATATGTCCCTAGATATTATACAAAATTAATCATTGGAAATTCTATTTTTCCTAATTTGAAGTTACCTTAAGGAGTTTGGCGTTTTTCGAAAAAAAAAAAACGAATTTCAGTCTTTGTAGTTGATATTGATAAGCCCAGAGAATGGTAATCATTTGTTATACAATCTAATGTAGATTCAAGTTGACGCCTAAAAATGTCAAAGGTAGTATGGGAGGTATACAACACAACATCATCTGCAAACTGCAATATATTAGAGTGTGGAGGTACTATCTGTTCTAGATCTATATTGTACAATGAAAAGAAAAGTGGACTTAAAATACCCTGTGGTATACCTATATTGGTTAGCCTCGGCGCTAAAAGTGTCTCATTTATTTTTAAGTAAGTCCATCTATTCTTGTGCAAGGATATAATAAAATCTGAAATTTTAGCTGACATTTTAAGATATAACAATTTCTTATGTAGAATATATAAATTTATATTATCAAATGCAGAGGTTACATCTATAAATGCTACAGCTGTTGATTCTTGATTTGTGAAATTGACCTGAACAGAGAAAACTAGTGAAGTGCGAGAATCTTGTGTCGACTTGGATTTCCGGAAGCGATATTGAGATTTGGGAAGGATATCTTCAGATTCAAGCCAGTATTCAAGCTGATTTTTGATTAATCTCTCTAGAGTTTCTAGTATACAAGAACTTAAAGATATAGGTCTGTAAAACTCAGCGTTGTTATCTGGCTTTCCTGGCTTCTTTATAGGCAATACAATATAGTCCTTCCATGCTTTGGAAATTAAATTCTCATTTTGCCATATATTGGCAAAAACTTGTAGTATTAATGATTTGTATTCTGTGGGTATAAAAATATATAATTTAATTCCCACAATTCACATGATTTTTCTAGATTGAAGTATTCTCTGGAGACGGTAACTGTAGCTTCTTTTATTTTATTTGTTACCCAAGGAGGTGAAATTTGAAAGTGGAAGTCTTCTAGCCTTGCAGCTTCGCAGTTTGTCGGGAGTTTATTGGACTGCTTTCGGTTTTTGTAATAAGGTTTTAAAACTGTTTTCTTGTTCCATGTCTAAGTTAAATAGTGTGTTTATATGTGATTAAACCACAATTGATTGCACTGAATATTACATTTTTAACTAACTAAAGTTTAACGTTCTCAAACGGAAATTGTTTTCAAACAGATTCTTTAAGAATTTCGTCATGTATAATTCAAAATAATTTAAAAATGTAAGCTATACAAACTAATAAAGAAATAAACATTTTAAAACTTTTATTATTTCCCTCTAAATCTCCGTCATGTTGGTAGGGTAGTAATTAACCCTGTATATCTATAATGTCAACTTATACACTTGATCCTATTAAGACTAAGCATTTACGACCACCCCCTTGCGTCTAAAGGCAAAACTTCAAACATCAGCATTTCTTGTTGAGCCACATCGTTAGTTGAATCTTATACGTACCCTGTTAAAATATTTATCAGTTTCGCGCTCGGGCTTCGAATAAATTACAAAGGGATTATTGGATTACGGGGGGCTTAACGGCCACCAAATCGCCATTTGCTAAATATATGTTGTGTGTGTCTAAGCTGTATACGGTCCAATTTTGAATTTCTGTCTTCGGAGTGCTTTATTAAGGGATTTATTATCGGATATGACGGTTTAGAGCGAGATAGCGAGGAATTTAATTTTTAAAATGCAGGTATCAAATAAACGATTATTTCAGGATTTTTGGTTCGACCTTTAATACTACTAAGTGAAATCTAATATACCTATATATATATATATATATATATATATATATATATATATATATATATATATATATATATATATATATATATGTATAAAGGACTACGACCGTCAAACAATTATTCAATGAGTAAGTTCCAAAAGAACTAAATCTTTTGGGTCAAAGGAGAAATAATAAAAGGAAATCACAGTTCCATTCCTATATTTGAAGATGTTTCGCTTATTGTATTTACAAGCTTCATCAGTTCAATCTAAAAGAATACAATGGTGGTAGGCAAGAATATAAAACATTGTAAAATAACTTACGAATGCTGAGTGAAGAATGATAGGCTGTAAAACAAATACACCGTTCTTTTGGTAACCGTGGTCAAAAGATTAAAGTTGACATAGTATCTTAAATGTTTATATGTAGTAGCATTCATGTATAACCATGAGAAAAAGTTTACTTAAAAGTGAAAGAAATGAATAAAAACTACTGCGAAGCACTATTCGCTCCGTGCGTGACCATGGTAGGGGTACATTGAAACGACGCCAGCGTGCATAGCGGCGAAATATGACAAAATTGGAATATTGGACAAAATATTTTTATCAAAAATGTGTGCAAATACATGTTGCGTATTTAATTGTGCTAATAATATCAAAAACAGTTAATTATATGCTCTTTTGTGTGAAAAACTTGATTTGTCAGTACTAGATTTTTCCCTTTCTCTTACGTTTGGAGTTAAAAAGATATATTATGATGAATTTTGAGAAACCCAGTTTTTAATACTACATTTATTTTGTACATAAACTGAAAAAATATAGTTAAAAAACTAATTTATTAATAATTGTCAATTTCGCATGTATTTAACAATGTCAAACATATGTCATATGTTTAACCTGAAAATTGGGACTCCAAAATTTTCAGAAAAAGGCGGTAGGTGTCGTGTCAGTCACGCACGGAGCGAATAAAACTCGTCAAGTTGCACGTAAAAAAAACCTATTAACAGTAAAGTGTAGGGATAAAAACAAAAAAATGACAAAACACACCGGCACAGAGCTGTTGTTATAACACAGTTAACATTTAAAAAATATTTTGTACTTCACTTTAGGGCGCATCTCAAATTAAAGAATTCTAACCGGAAAACGAATGTCAAGTTAGCGGTATTTTCGTTGAAGTAGTTGTTTGTCTTTCATGGTTGTGTGTTGAGACAATTTATTGGAGTATGAGACGAGCAGGCGCAATACACAAGAGCGCAAACCAGCAACCAAATACATGATAATAACAAACAAAACAAATATACCAACAAACATACATTTGGGAAATGTACCGATAGAAAGGATTGATAAATACAAAATACCTAGAAACCTGGATTTCAGACAATAATGATCAAACAAATGAAATAAGAGCTAGGATAGAAATAGCAAGAAATGCGTTTGTAAAAATGAAAACAATTCTCTGCAACAAAGATCTAAGATTAGAACTGAGAGTAAGAGCACTGAGATGCTACGTGTTTTCGATACTGCAATATGGAATTAAAGGCTGGACATTAAAGCAAGAACACATAAATAAGTTACACTCCTTTGAAATGTGTTGTTACAGGACGATGCTTAAATAGCATGGGCACAATAGAAAACTAACACGGAAGTATTGCGAGAAACGGGCAAATATTGCGAAATAATAAACACAATAAAAATAAGAAAGTTACAATATCTGGGACAGGTAATGAGAGGACAGCGATATGAACTGCTAAGCCTGATAATATAGGGAAAGCTAAGAGGACAAAGGAGTATAGGAAGAAGGAGAGTGTCATGATTGAAGAATTTAGGTGACTGGTTTAAATGCAGTTCTATAGAACTCTTCAGAGCAGCAGTAGATAAAGTAAAGATAGTGATGATGATATCCAACCTCCGATTGGGAGACGGCAATTAAAGAAGAAGAAGGTCATATCTTGTCTCTAAAGTTTTGACAATAGGGGTATAACTGGGTGCACATGGGGAAGAAATTATGAGATGGTTGCTGCCTGTTCTCGAAGCAACACTACTAAGGAAGCTGCCACTTCTTTCTCAGTCCAGCCATTTGCTCTGCAGCTACGAATTGAAAACGATAAGTTTTCCATACTGTTTGGCCATCGAATGTGTGTGGTTTTAAAATTTTGATAGTTCTAATTGTGCCTTGTTCAACTATGAAAGATGATGAAGCTGTTTGTTGTTATTCGATATTAGTTACTAGTACAATATTAGATAAAGAAGCTTGGATATAATTTTTTTTTTCTAACTCAACAATTTGTCTTTCTACATTAGATCTTAAAAGTTTTTTTTGTTGTTTCAAATGGTTTTAATGTTATTTTAATTTATTTTCTAAATCGAGTTTTAAATTGTTTTGTAGTTGTACTATTTGATTTTTTTTAAATCGTTTTTTATATCATTTTGTTGTTTTACTATTTTATTTCCTTAATTATTTGGTTGTTCTTCTAATTTATCTATTCTTGGGAGAGAATGAGAGAGCTTTTCTACTAACGGCCGATGATTTGTGTGTGAGTTTTTTATTCGTAGGCCAATAACAATAAATTTGTTCTTAAAATCGTCTGTAATACATTGAGGTTGGACAATTTTAAATATTTTACGTTTCCGTGCTCTAAACTGCAATTTTTAAAAAGTACTTCTGTCAGGCTTCCCTCAATTTGGGTATTTTTAGCCATAAACTCTAGATGCCAATAAACAGTCTTCATTGCACTGACCAAAAATAAAAATCATATGATTGAAAACTATTTTAGAGAGACTTAGAGAAGCAATTAGGTACATTTTCATCAACTGATAATCTTTCTAACAGTGAGAACACAGAGTAACTTTTTCTCTCTTTAGTCGCTTTCAAATCCATGCTCATAAAAAAAACTTTTACTCCTTTAACTCCACGATCAGAAACATTGAAAGCGTATCGAATGCAAAGTAACCACAATAATTACATAAACTGTCAAATATAGCACCCCAAACCAGACGATTATTTAAAATAAAGAAAAAACGTAGTTAGATAAATTTTTTAAATAGTTTGAACAAAAACACTCTTCTCTTAAAAATATGGACAACCGTAAAATCAATTTCCAATAATTATCAGTACCTACAACAAAAAAACTGAACTTTCTGAAGATCTTATTAAACAGATACTAGACCAACTTGCACTTTTATCTGCCCCGGGTAATTCTGTTGGTATAAACAAAGAAATTTTTTGTTTTAATACTAATATAGATTCCACGTCAAAACCTTTTAATTCTTCCGAACTAGATTTTGCACTAAAAAAGTAGAACGCCACCCGGTTTAGATGGTTTTACTTATAAGATATTGGACAAACAGCAGTGAAGTGCCAAAGATGTTCTCTTAAAAATCTTTAATAGTTGGTGGTTGGAACAAGAATATTGCGATACTATAAAAAATATAATCATTTACCGTTTACTTAAATTCAACCTAAACCCAGAACTTCCATCATATTATAGACTAATTTGCGACAAAATCGTTTGAAAGGCTACTAAAATTTAGATTAGAACATCTTTTTGAAAGTACATCAGTTTTTCAATATTCGCAATATGGATTTCATAGAGGTCGAGGCACAGTTGATGCTCTTATACATTTAGTTACGGATATTCGATTCTGTTTCTCAAAAAACGAATTTATGCTTTGTTTCTAGATTTAAAGTGTCTTATGACGTGGTTGATTTGAATATATTCTATTTTAAAATGGTGGCATGTGGTACCGATGATAGACAATATCTAATATATTAAATTTGTATGTGAACAGAAAACTATACTTACGTGTCCATAGAAATGTATTAGACGGTCCAAGAATATCATATAACGGTTTTACACGAGGCTCAATTTTAAGCCCTTTATTAAATAATATTATTAAATTTTATTTTCGTTCAATCATTTTTTCACGTAATTCTTATTTAAATAATTCATTGCACACATATACTATTGACATAATTGCTACATAGAGTTTGTACCTACTAGATAGCACCCTAAGACGAGTTATTATTTTTTCAGCATTTAGTTTACAGTTGACCTTAAGATGCATAGCAAATTATAGTATGCGAAACCAGATGTTGGTGGTAAAATATATTGATTGTAAGTCTTATCTTATTTCATCTACCTTTTGAGTTTCATTTTTAAAAAAGATGTGGTGCAGATCAATATATCTCTTTAATGTTTTATAGATCCTACATATGATCCATTCTGGATTATAGTTGTATTCTTTATGGTTTAACATGCATAACAAATCTTTTAACACTAAATAGAAAACAATTTAAATCAATAAAAATTTGTCTAGGAGCTATGATGTATTCATCAAACTAAGCAGTTCTAGGAGAAGCCCAAGAACCACCTGTACACATACGTAGGTAAATGTTACCCAACAAACATAAGATAAAGCAATGGTTCAATACAACAATGGTTCACAAAATGGGTTTACTTTTGATAGAAAATTTATCAAATTCTTACTGAAGAATAAAAAATTCTCCTCTGCTTTTGAGGAGGAATTGCCATATTTGTCAATTTTAACTAATGTGATGTTTAAATTCATACTAAGTAAATCAGAAAAAGATTTAACCATAATTTATACAGATTGTTCAAAAACTAATAAAAGTACTGCTTTTTAATTTTTTGTTTTCAAACAAGAAATATGTTGAGAAATATCGAATTCCAGAATGTTGTTCTATTTTACGGCCGAAGCTGCTGCCATACAAAAAGCAATAACTTGGTGTATCACTAATAGTTGTGAGAACATCGTAATAGTATCAGATTCTTAGGCAGTATTACAAGCTATTCTAGTCATCCATTAGATAATTTCCAAAACTCCGTTATCCCAGATATCAAAAAAAGATTGTTACATAAACCAAAATGCACAAAAAAACATTGCTTTATTCTGGGTTAAAGGACATTCTTCTTCTTCATGTGCCTTGTCCGTTCTGAACGTTGGCAATCAACATGGTTATTCTGACTTTGTGAATAGTTCCGCAGATGACAATCCGAACCATTGCCGCAAGTTTTGGAACCACGAGTGTCTTCTCCTCCCTGGACCCCTTTTGCTGTCTATTTTCCCTTGAACTATCAAAGGACATAGTGAATTATTAAAGGACATAGTGAAGTAATTGGAAATCAATTGGTGGACAGTATGCCAAAAACTACATCTGAGATATCGGAAATTACAAACATTTTCTACCTTAAAGATCTGTTTTCTCTTATCAGGAGTATTGGCGGGGAAAATAGAGGTCAAAATATAAAGATATCCAGAAGACTATTAGAAACCATTACATTTTTATTTATCAAAACTTAACAAAAAATATTTCCCATTTTAATTTTTTACTATAATAAAATACATTCCTTGTTTATATCCCGGCCAAAACTTAACCACGGCCGTTTTCCAGAGCATTTGCATAGGATTGGAATCTATGAAACTCCCGTCTGTCCGTGTAATAATGCATCTATCGGAGATTTTAACCACTGTTTTTTCGATTGTCTTAATCATAAGGAACGGACTCGAAGTCTATATTTGGGTTTAATCGATCTCAACATTAGCCTACCAGTAAAAATCAGCAATCTGTTACCGTATTCTGACAAATCTGTTTATAATATTTTAGTCAAGTTTATAAACGATTCTAAGATAAAAATTTAAACATAACAATTTTCTGCGACAATACACACACAAATATGTATATATATATATATATATATATATATATGTATATATATATATATATATATATATATATATATATATATATATATATATATATATATATATATATATAATGTATAAGTCGGTCAGATAGCCAAGCGGGCTGGGCGGCCGATTTCTCACTTGCTTCACCGCGAGTGGTTCAGTGGAAGTGAGTTCGATCTCCAGCTCGGTGTACAGAAAACAGAAAGTTTAAAATTCTAAATGAATCTGCCGCTTAGACTAGAATATGCTGGTGTCTGATCGGCCTATGGTGGAGCAGTACGGCAAGAGATAAGGCTTGCGGCTTGGTGATACTCCTCCATAGATCCCTACCGGAAGGGCGTGTGCTGCCTAAATACCGGGTATATATATATATATATATATATATATATATATATATATATATATATGTGTATATATATATATATATATATATACAAAGTATAATGTTTATTATTAAGTCAATAAATAACTTGTAAAAGCAAGAAATTCCCTATATTTAGATCACTAAGAACTGACAAAAGTAAAATTTTAATAAAAGAAAACTTTTGTTACCAAACCAATTGATAAAAACATAATTTACTTAAATAACCGTGTTACAGAATTTTGTACGTGTTCATATTTTTTTTTAATATCATCTGATATTTTCTCTGCCATCATTAATACAGGTCCATAAAGATGTCCTGCTACTTGACGTGGTATAGAACCTTCTCCTACAACCCTCAAATTATCCATTCCATGAACCACCAAAGAAGCATTAACAACAGAATTTCTATAGCACGGGCCCATTCTTGTAGTGCCAGTAAGGTGAAAGTAGCCCATTGTCAACTGTCGAATTGCGCAGTACCAATAAGCATCCGAGTTAAATTTGTGCGATTGACATTTTGGAACTTCGAAGGAAATAAAGGAACCGATATTGTCAAATTGTTTCCCCGTAAAGAACTTTATAGCATACTTTATGCCTTTCAACATGGTATTTATATCTTTATTGTTTTTGTCTGTTAGTAGTCCTAAGTCAATTAAAGGGAAATCTAGTGGACTGCTTGATTTTAACTGGACAGATCCTGATGACTCTGGGTGTGCTAAATTTACCATCACTTGAATACTTCCTGCCATATTTAATTTATTGTAAGCATTATTATTGTTATCATCAAAATTAAACAATACTTGTGCATCCCCTCCTCTTGGTGGTGCATAAGCTATAAATTCTATATCAGGAACAGCACTACTATCGTTATTTATATTTGTATAAACTATATTTTCAGCTCCAAAGCATCTAGTTAAAGGAGTATTAGCACTTTGATACTCGTGCACCTGTTCTGGTAAAGAAACTTCTGGCTGAGAGAGTCTCGTGGTAAAAAATAATCCTGCAAATACTGGGTGATCTACCAAGTGTTGTCCTACAGGTAAATTTTTTAATACCTTTATACCCAGTTTTGTTAAATGTTCCTTGGGGCCAATTCCTGATAACATTAAAATTTGAGCAGAATTAACGGCACCTGCAGTTACCAAAATTTCTTTTGATGCTTTAGCAAAGTATTTTTTTCTATCTTTAATAAATTCGACGCCCACAGCTTTTTTTCCGTATATTACAACTTTTGTAGCAAATGAACGAAGAGAGACAATAAGGTTAGTTCTAGTTTTTATTATAGGAGTGACATATGCTGATCCAGCTTCCACTCTTTTGTTAAAGTTTATAGTGGACTGCAATTGACCTGCTCCAATTTGCTCTTTACCATTATAGTCAAGTATTTTTAATCCCATATCAAAGGTTGCAGCTTGGAAGAACGCGGTATTAATTACAGAAGAAGGACCAGTATAATTAACATGAACTGGTCCAGTAGTTCCGTGGTACGTTTGATCTGGGGTGACAAAATCTGCTGTTTCCGCTTTTTTAAAATAAGGTAAGCATTCCTCATATGACCAGTTTGGATTTCCAAGCTTGACCCATTGGTTGTAATCATCAGGATTACCACGGACGTAGAGCATAGCGCTGATCAAACTGGATCCACCAAGGCCTTTTCCTCTGGGAATGTTACATGAATAGTTTCTCATGCCTAAAAATTAAAAAATAATAAATTACAAAAATACTTTCTTTTATTGTTTTACGTAAGTACTATGCGTGTTTGTGTACTGTTTAAGTCGTTTTATAATTTGTAAAAGAGCTAGACAAAATAATAAATTAATTAAATGATCTTACAGTCACAAAAAATAGGCATATTTTAGGTATAATGTTAATAATGAACCTTTCGTTTGTTAATGTATAGACTGGTTTGTGTAAAAATCTTCTAGTAGTATCTAGCTGTTAGTATTTTTAACGTTTCTAGTTACTAATTTTAAAAAGGTTAAAATGGTTTGTTCAAATATTTGATCCGATTCTAAAGATACCATTTCAGGTTAAAATTAACAATGCCAACATGTAGTTAGCGCAAATTAGTGGCCCTCTTTTAGAGTCTTATTATCTAAGAAAAGAGATTCACAGTATTGCTAAGAGGTACAAGGGTACAACTAAAAACAAATTTTAGATAACACAGTGAAACTGCTTAAGCAGGCCATTCACGTTCCGACTTGTGGTACGACTAGTGGTCCAACTTCTGCAGTTGGATCTGAAATCGGACCGTGAGTGGGCTAGTTGGATTAGTTGGACAACTAGTGGTACGACTAGTGGGACGACTTGAAGATCCGACTTCCGACTGGCGACGAAGTCGGAGCGTGAATGGTGAAGTTGGAAGTCGGATCACAGGTTGGATCGAAAATTTCCTCAGTCAGTTGACTTTCGGCACCTGTTACGTATGAGATTTCTATGAAATACTTTACGCAAAGATCTCTAGTTCGCAAATATTTATTAGAAAATAAACTTTCAATTGCACGAAAATTACCTTTTTGTTAGGGCAAATCATTTTCCTTTCTGTAGATCTATTTCGGACATTCCTATACAGGTAAATTTCCGATACTCCGGATTGGCTACGGAAGAATTATCAACATACAATGAAAATTAAATCATAGTTGTAGCAAAAGATCCCTAGTTCGCAAAAAAATAATAGAAAATAACTTTCAATTGCACGAACAATTATTCCTATTAAAAATATACGACACACACACAACAAAATAAATCCCAGCTCCAGTTTAAAACAAATAAAATATAGATTTTATACCTATACAAATCTTTAAAAACTATAATTTTTTCCTACATCTTAAAAAGTCATAAAAATCAAGAGTTGAAAAATTAATTAGTTCAGCCCTAGACAAATACCTAGAGAAACTAAACCTAATTTTTAAATTATCATAACATACATATAAAGATAACAAGCACAGTGCTGTCATTTTTCTCCTCCTAATTATATTTTGCGTAGTGTTTATTCGATACATCCTAGAACTGAAGTTGGACCGCTAGTTGGATAGAAAGTCGGAGCGTGAGTGGAGACGAACATCCAACTAGTAGTCCTACTAAGTGGGACCACAAGTCGGAACGTGAATGGCCTGTCTTAGTATTTCGATATTTCGACTATTTTGTAATTTTAGTGCAAAATTTTCACGGAAAATTACTATGTCAACCAATTATTTCATGATGACATAAGAACACTAGTAAAGACACTTGTTTAATGGCAGAGACTTTAGTTCTGTAGTTTTCTACAGCCAAACATCTAAGCCAGGATATCACTTCATCTTTGAGCCTTCGTCGTTTTCAAACTCCTTTCCACAAAAGAATTTCTTCAGTTTCGAGAACACTTGATAATCCGAAGGCACGAGGTCTAGGGTAAAGGAAAGGTGCTCGAAAATTTTCTATTGTTGACGTTGAAGTTCTTGCTGAGTTTTTAACAAAAACTGTGTTTGTGGACTGTGAGGTTTAGGATGTCAATGTAATAAAAGTGTGTAATGTATCACAAGTATTTGGGGCAATGTATGAGATAACGTATAATTTAAAGCTGGCTAGCAGAAGGTGCCGGAGAGTGACTACTTGACACTCAAAAGAGGATTCGGCCAATTTGCATGCCCTACAGAGACCGTAGAATAAGAAAATGAATGACAAGGTAATAAACAGTCTAAAGGTATATAACTAAGGTACATAAAAGTGATTATATAGAAGTTGCTCCAAAATGTGAGTAGGCGCCAGGAAAGTATTAACATAAACTTTCCAAGGTATCTTGTAAAGCTATTTGCTGAAATAAAAAAAGGATACAGGTATTAATTGAAATATTTAGTTTTCACCAAAAATTTAATCCCTATCCAATATAAACAATCTCAATTTACCCTAAAATACCCACCACCAATTATGTACAGTTAATCTAGTTAATTATATACAAAAAATAAATTCCCCGATTATACACAACTGATCCTTGATTATCTCAATTTCCAAATAATAAGATATAGAAATTTTTGATTGATTTGACCTAAAAAGGTAATTTACTTGCCTCAGAGATGTAACTCTGTACTTCGGCTTTCAACTAAACGTTGTAATAAAGTAATGAGGACAATATCCTGAAGGGATAAATGTCCAAAGGTTTAAATAGGTAATAATAATAAAACCTTAATAAATAACTCTCTGATTAAATGTGTATACATAAAACCGTACAACTGAGTTAAAAGGGAGGATTTAAAACCTTGACCTGTAGTTGACAATTTTAATGCTTATGTTATTTATAATTATTAAAAAAAATGACGGGTCTTTATTATTAAATGAAATAGAATGATTTAAAATTGAAAAAAAAAATATTATAAAAAAATTATTCGCAATTAATGCATAAAACAATATAAAAATGAAAAATGTTTCACACTCACAGAGCTCGAATTGAGCTGTAAAGCCATATGATGAAATGGTGCATACTCAATGGCCTAAGAAATGCTCTCCACTTATTGGATAAAACATCAAACGTACATTGATCGTTTGGTACAGTTTAGTACGTCGAGCTCTCAAAAAACTATAATTAAATATTTAATTATTTTTTAGTGTAATTAAGACTAAATAAAACTATGTCGTTTGGATGGTTAACTCAACACAATATATAAGATTGATTCAAAAAGTGTTATAAAGTTTTTAAAGGAGCAATCTAATTCAGTGAAGGAAAAAAGGTTTCAAAGGAAAGTGATTATTTATGTGACGGCTTTGATCAGATTGCGTCAAAGAATCTTGAACTCAGGAAGAAGGTACTGTATTAAACAAGTCCTCTAATGGCATTCAAACTTTTTTTAAATTTGAGTTCACTTTATTGACTTGTAACCATGTTTACTTAGCAAAGAGACATGTTATATTCCATGGTCTTTATTAATTTTTCACCATAACTAACAGTCTTAAATACAGTCATTTTTAAATACGAGGTCTTATATTAGCTTCAAATATTTGCTATTAAATTTTTACCTGTCCTAGATGTGATAAACATAAAAGGATAAATTTTCATATATATATAATATATATATATATATATATATATATATATATATAATTATATATATATAATATATATATATATATATATATAAGCTAACCTAACATAAAATACACTTTTAGACCATATTCCATACGACAAAAAGTAACATAGGTTGCCTAATACACAGGTCATCCTCTTAAACATAACTTTAACACCATTGGTGATTTCACATCGATTATAACCCAAATTTTAATCCCAACACCTAGATTGTTGTTATTATTTTTTAAAATCATCAAAATAATTTTTGAATCTTTTGGCTGTAGTAATACTAGGTATAACTAATATAGTTCCATGTTACATTGACATTTTGTTTTTGACACCGTTCATAGGTATATTGTAAATCAGTTTCCAGCTGTTCTCCGTGTGTAGAGGTTTACTCCCCGGCTCTGGAACTCAATTTTACAATGTATGTTACCTGAAGTCATATTTAATTTAATACTGAACATCACAGTTTTTTAACAACAAGATGTATAATCTTTTATAACTATATGTAATTTAAAGGGTTTTTACCCATGTATTGGTGGCTCAGGCATTTTAACATAGTAAGTATAGACATTTTTGCTTTTTAACCATAGTCAAAATTTCATAACCACGTTTGTTTTAACTAAAATGGTTTATATTTATTTTAGGCGATTTTAAACCTGATGATGGACTGTTTAGTCGAAAACGTTTGTTTTTTGATGTACCCTTTTAAGGATTTTAAATAATATACCCCTTACGAAGACTAACCTCTTTTTTTACTGGTTATATTTTTAAATATTTATTAATCCCCAACTTATTACAATACTTTAACCCAATGACAACTATAAACTTTAAAATACTGCTGTTGTTTGAACTTTCAACTATCTCTGTTTATATATATTTTCTGAGGTTTCAGATATTACTAAACATTTCGGGATTTTTAGATATCTTGAATATTTTAGATATTTTAATATTTCTTCTTTTTCGTTAAGGGACTTCGTTAAGGTCTATATTGAATAAACCTCAGGAACTGTCGTAACAGTGCTTCCTCCTATATAGTTATTAGCTTCGATAACTGATCTATGAACAACCAATTGAAGCCAACAAAGTGGATCAGTTCCATGATATAGAGCTAATCTCTGGATATAAACTACCTTAGGTTCACTTCTAGCTGACAACTGGTTGCGGTAGATGCGTTTATTTTCTACAGAAATCTTTGAATCTCTTTTGACACTTTTATGAGCAGCAAATTCGTAGACTAATTAGACTTTTCTAATTTTTTTTAAAATTTTTGATGTACATCAGGGATGAACTTTCTTCTTTGTTGGGAGGCAATCTTCCGAAAATAAGATCTTAACAATGTTTTATTTCTCTTCGGTGATCATCGTCGATGGAGAATAACCGGATGCTTATTTATTTATTTAAAACCAATATTTTTGGCTATCAGCGACAAACATTGAAAGGTATTGACAAACTCAATGATTGGTATTGGGTGTGTACTCAATACCCAAGATTTTCATTAATTCTTGTCATTAATTTCTCATTCAAAATTTCGTCCTTGATCAGAATGTAATTCTAAAAGAACGTCATGTCTTTTTTGACGTATACACGTGTGCTTCTGCATTGTAGTCGTTTCTTGATAAGAAAGGGCTGAAATTTTAAGCCATTCTGAAAAATAAGTTCATTGCAACCCTTAAGTATTTGTTTCCTCTGTCTGCTGTTAAAAGTAGACAGAGAATATCATCTGCAAGTCGTTCAAAAGGCTCTCCGAAAATATATATTTCCATATTTACCATCGACTTCTTGGTTAGGGCTTTTCTACCATTACATAAATCATATTTCTTAGACCAATCTTCTACATTACGACGACAATTAATCTAGTAAAATCTGTTTCGAACTCTGGCCAGTATTTTTTTGACTTCAAAATGTCTTCCAGAAAGACTGCTACGAAGTTCATGAAATATTCTTTTAATGTGTGATATTGATGTGTCGAGATCGCAGGCACGGATGCTTCACATCCTGATAAACGGTCTTCTAAACGAGCGCCCTGTGGGACTACTCTACTCTTAATATGCATACCCTATGTATGGTTATACGAGCTGCAAACTTTATACTTCCTGCACCAGCTGGACGTGAGGTTGTGGTAAGTGACATAGAGACGAGTGGGGTATAGTAGTAGGCTTCTGGACAGCAACCTGTGGTTTATATACTTTAACACAATGCCAACTATAAACTTCAAAATACTACTGTTTTTTAAACTGTCAACTCACTCTCATGGAACTGTCATAACAATATTTTTGCTTAAACTAGAACACCATTTAATTCAGTCTAATTTAGCTTGATTACTTCCTTGCATTTTAAATAGTTATCAAGGGTAAATGAACGTTTACAAGCTGCCGATAGAGATTGTTAAATCGCATTCTGCCTTACCTGGTTGGGAGAGTAAAAACAATTGAAAGAAATGATTAACCATGTAATCAAAAAATAAGTCAATATGTGGAAAACTAAAATTATTTGTAATTTTTTAATTGGCCGTATTATTTTAAAGAAAATTGGGTCTATTTTTAAATATTCACCACTCTTTTGCATTAAGTATCGAAACTTTATTTCCTAGCAATGTAAAGACCCCTTCAATTAATCCTCTATGGATGAAACTACTTGCATACTAGAGAAACAGAACATAATATACAACGTGCATCCGAAATTTTTACTTTTATTTTCCTTTTTACTTTTTAACTTATTCCGATTTTAACTGACGGTATAAAGCAAATTAATTATTTATAATTAAATAATGCAGCCTTTACTTGATTATGTTAGTACATATTTTAAAAACTATCGGTGGTAAGTTTTCGTGAAATAAACAATTAGCTTCTATACATTTACCTGCAAAAAATTCGATCCATAACATATTTCCCATTTATTGCGACTATTAAAACTTGTTACTAATCTCTGTCACTCTCTGTCACTCTCTTAAGTAAAATAATAAATTTGTAATCGGACTGATTGTATCAACTATACAAATTTGGCACTAAATCATTCTAAGTTCAGAATTTTTAATTGTATTAAAATGCCATTAACCTCACCGGATGCTGCAAGAGCCGTGGCTTTAGAGCAAGATGGTAGTAGCCAATATTATGCTGCCCAGGTGCTAGGTGTAAATCGTTGTGATGTTCAAAGAACTATTTCGCGGTCTAATGAAAATGGCAAGTATACAAGAACATCAGGATCAGGCTATAGGAGAGTCATCACACAGCCAAATTTGTCCACTGTCGAACATAGGTCTCCTCAAGATGTCTCCACTCTTCTCTGTCCTGTGCAGCTGCGATCCAGTTTGTCACTATTCTTTTAATGTCGTCCGTCCATCTGGTAGGTGGTTCTTCCACGATTTCGCTTGTCTGCCTTGGCCGCCATTCGAAAATCTTCTTTGTCCATCTGTTGTCTCTGTCTTGCGACGTGTCCTGACCATTTCCACTTTAACTTCGTAATCCGTTTTATGACGTCTTCCACTCCAGTTCTTCGCCGTATCTCATCATTTCGTATTCGGTCTCTCAAAGTTACGCCAAGCATAGATCTTTCCATTTTTCGTTGTGCTACTTATACTATAGGCTGCCCATCCTAATGCTATTCTTCTAGATAATTCGCATGTTTGGTTGTCTCTACTTATTTGTATTTCGTGGCCCAGATATATGTATTTGTCAACCGTTTCAATATGCCAGTTTTTTAGTTTCAATGGTCCACTAGGTACTAAGTTGGTCATCATTTTAGTTTTCGCAAAGTTTATTTCCAGCCCTACTTTTTGGGAGACTCGTTGTAAATATTGTAGCATTTCGTTGGCCTCCTTTAGGTCGTCGGTTATTAGAACTATGTCATCTGCAAATCGTAGGTGGTTCAGCCTTTCGCCATCGACACTCAAACCTCTCTTTTCCCATTCTAACATCTGGAATGCATGCTGCATTACGGCATTGAATAGTTTTGGTGACATGTTGTCTCCTTGTCTAACTCCCCTTTTTAGTTTTATTTTTTGAGTAGGCGTGTGGAGGTTTATTGCTGTTTGTGGCATTTGCATATATATGTTGAATATTGCTGGTATATCGGTAGTCGATTCTACAATCTCTCAAAGCTCTTAACATAGCTACCATCTCGATAGTGTCAAAGGCTTTTTTATAGTCAACAAATACTAGAACTAGTAGCCGGTTGTACTCTATAGTTGTTTCAATTAGGGTCTTTAGACAAGTTAGATGGTCATTTGTACCATACCCAAAGCGGAAACCTGCCTGTTCTCTTGGTTGGCATGTTTCTAGTTTGTTCTCTTAGGAGAGTAACATCTGCAAAAGACAAGAAGAACTATCTGTCCAATGTACTGCCGACAGAATAACCTATAGAGCAGTTATTGTTTGAGCTGGTATAAGTTGTGATGCCCCATACTGACTTAATTTTTATGGATGGAGGTTCTATGACAAAACAAGGTATATAACAACCATTTTGATGAGTACACTTTACATTTGCTCCATTTATTATATACGACAACGTTCATAATGAATGGATTCATTTTTTTTATGAATTGGCCAACTTCCAGTCTCGACCAAAAAATGCGAATCGAACATCTATAAGACACACTGGGAAGATAAATTTAAATTCGGCTACCTCGCTCAATCAACTTTCCTCAGCTTACTGTGGCTCTTAAGACAATATGGGGTGAATTGGACCAACTGTACGTTCAAAATTTAATTAACACTATGCCAAGACGGCTGTAGGCTGTTATAAGGGCAAAAGGATAAAATACTATTTTTATTAACAAAGGTTTTTACTATAAAATAAGGATATTATTAACAAATGACATAAACATTATTTTTTATAAATGTGTTTTATCAACATTTTAATTCCTTTCCATTTTTCAATTTTAGAATGATGCCATGTGATTTTGTAAATAAATAATTTTTTCGCAAAAATTTTTCTTCTTTACATTTAATGTACCTCCAAACCTTTATCACCTCCAAAATGTGTTTGCTTCTCTTTAAATATTCGTGAATCGAATTTTTTGCACCTCTGAGTATATTTACTTACCTTGGCAACACTGTGATTGCGGGATGGATTTATAACCCCAGTTGAATGGAGAGTTTATTGAGTATACCAACATAGCAGGAATATCTGTAACAGTATTTCCTTGGTCTCCTGCTTCTATCAACAAAATTTTCCAGCTAGGGATTTCAGAAAGTCGATTGGCTAATACGCAGCCAGCAGCACCCCCACCAACAATGATGAAATCAAATACACCGAAATCTAAAACAAGTAAACAAACAGTAAATATGGATATGTGTTAAATAAATTTTAGCTTTTATGTAATTAACCACTACTCATAAACGAGTTATAAACAATGTAGATATATATCTTAAATGTAAGATATTGTGATAGCATTATCTTACATTTAGGCTGCGGTAGTAGTGCAGTGATTAGTGGTCAGTAAAGTAGTGTCTGGGGCCATGGAAAACTGAAACCTTGGAAGCTCTGAAGAAGACATCAGAGAGGATGCCGAAAGTTCGGCATAGAAATAATGGAGGCGGTTTAACTCGCAAGTCTGGTTAGTATTAATTTATATAAGAGTTGTACCTTACCACAACTATATATATATATTTATATATATATATATACTATATTATATATATATATATATATATATATATATATATATATATATATAGATATATATATATATATATATATATATATATATATATATATATATATATATATGTATATATATGTATATGTATATATATATATATATATATATATATATATATATATAATATATATATATATATATATATATATATATATATATACGAAATAATAAGACCCCTCTGATAGCAAATTAGGTGAACCGCAAATTCAAAGCCTCTTGCCAGAGGCTTTTAACGACGCTAGAAGTATCCTTTTACTTCGATATGCATCTACGATTCACCTTGAAAATAACCATTTTTTTCGCTCTTTATGTAGAGAAAGGCGTTTAAATGAAAGTAAAAAATTGCATTTCATTTCAATCGGAACTCCATTATTGCCCGACAAGTGTTTCGGGTTATTCAACCCATCGTCAGGAGCACTTGTGGAAGTACAACTGAAATGAAATGCAGTCTAGTATTTGGTCATTATAACCAAAATAACAGCGAGGGTACGCTAGCAGCGCCATCTATACGAAATAACAAGAAGTCGAGAGACATAAGATGCATGTGGAAGTAAAAGGATACTTCTAGCGTCGTTTAAAGCCTCTAGCAAGAGGCTTTGAATTTACGGTTCACCTAATTTGCTATAAGAGAGGTCTCTCGACTTCTTGTTATTTCGTATAGATGGCGCTATAGATAGCTAAAGCTAAGAGTAATGCTATTAAAAAAATTAATATTAAACTCTCCAGTCTTCCGAGTTGAACCGCGTCGATATCCATTGGGCCGAACTTTCGACATCCTGTCTGATGTCTTCTTAAGGGCTTCGGAGGTCTCAGTCTCCCGAGTACCCAGACATTACTATACTTATTACTAGTCACTTCACTACTGTAGTGAAGTGACACCTCACTTATATATTATATAAACATATAAGGTGGTCCTTAAGTAATTGTACAGAAACAGCAACCGAAGATTGTACACTTTAAAATATTACGATTTAAGCCAACTTGCTTTAATAAAATGTTGATATTAAAAAAGATACAGGGTGTTCAATTGGAAATTTAAAATTTTATTTTTCGCTATAACTTTTATGTTTGTAAACATTTATGTATAAAAATTTACAGTTGGGTACTATTGAATATCAGGAATTATAATTTAATGCATACTTTAATATACCTAATAGAGGGCGCTACATATGCCATACACGTGGCATACATTTGCACTTAACTTTTTTGTTCTTCAAGTTACCAATATTTTTGATAAAAAATATTAAAGATACATGATTTTAACAAAAAAATGATATACCTGTTAATAACTTCAAAACTCAACAGTTTTCGAGATAATCGCATTTTACAAATCAACTGCATAATTCTGATTTAACGCAATTACTCCAGACAATGAAATAAAAATAGATTAAAACATTAATACTTCTAAATTTTGTTATAAAATACCTTTAATCAAGTCAATATTTAACGAAATATTAAATAAAATAAATATATCAGCAGGATAATTAATAATAGGATTTGATAAAATAACAGAATAATTGGATTTTGACATCAAACATTTTACGTTTTGTATTAAATTTAAGTCATAATCAAAACATTTTATTTACAAACCAAATTAAGAAATAGTTTAATCTGTAGCTCTTTGATCTACGACTGTAACGGTACTGCTGGAATAAAAGATACCTCGTTTATGTGCCACTTGGAAGCACGCTGTTAAAAACTGTGTTAAATGTCTGGTCATCTTATATGTTTAGCATTTTAGTCATTTTTAGTTATACACTATTAACTTTAAGCTATATATTATAGCCTTATAGACGGAGGATTGCATTATAATTTACTCACCATGTAGTGTAGAATCACTTGTATTCATTAATGCTGCATTATTTGTTGGTGGTTCGTACGTTTGATAAGAGCCTACAAATTCTAATATTTGCTGCAAATACTCCAGATCAGTTTGACAGTTCGAAGAATTAATGAAAAAAATCAAAAATAATAATTTCACCATTCTCCTGATCTGGTGCAATACACTAAAAAACATATGTCAAAAGCTTCCGAAACAAACCTAAATATAAATTGGTACATGTAAATATATAAGACAGTTTATCACCTGTTCAAGTAATAAAACTTTGTCATTATTTTTGATAGTCCAGGAATAAACAGCATTTTTAAAAAAAATTTTTTCGTAATGAAAAAATCATCCTGTATTGTTGTAAACAACTGGAACTACAATAAAGAAAAACTATTATTTTGTCATATTTAAAATCTTTCTTTACTTTTACTATACTATTACTATTGTATTAAAACTATCAGTAAATACCATTATATTGATTAGTATCCAACAAACTTTCATTATGCAAAATACTTAGTGGTATAGGCTGTGGGTAAAACAGTTTGCAATAATTATTGTATTTTTTCTGTAGACGTCCATTTATGATCAATTTTAACACCCTCAAAATCACTGATTAATAAGCCCTATTATGATTTTCTATTAATGAACGATTTCATTATAGGCAACACAATATACATTGCTTGCATAAATTAATTAAACGCTCTGTGATTGGCAGTTACCTGTAGTGTAGACAACCAAACATATACCTATTTATATTCCCACTAAAAAAATTAAAATGAAGTAGTTACTGTTAGTACTATATGTCATTGTATGTAATTATTTACTTTATTGTTTAAAATTCTGTGTATTTGAAAAATCAAAATTGGATTATTGACGAAGAGTTTAATTTAACTCCAAAAGAAGTGGCAGAAAATGCAAATGAAATATCTTTAAGTTTACTGCCTGGAAAAAGCAGAGTGTTGTACGAAAAAACATACGCTGAATTTATTTTATGGTGTGACGAGAGAAAAATAATACGATATTCAGAATCTGTATTGTTGATATATTTTTCAAACATTGCCGAAAAAGGTCTAATAGCAAGTTTGTGGCCCAAATATTTGATGCTAAAATCAACCCTAAGTTTAAAATCAAACATTGATATATCTAAATATAATAAGTAAATTATGTTTACTAAGAAAAAAAGAACAGGTGATGTACCAAAGAAATCAAAAACACCTTCCGTTATTGGCAAATTCTTAAAATTAGAGCACCCGCATCTCTACACTGGGCATTCTTTTAGACGTTCCTCTATCTCAATACTGTGTGACAGTCGTGCAGACTTTTCAGCTATCAAAAGACTAGGTAGATGGAAGTCAACTGCTGTAGCAAAAGGTTATATAGATGATTCTATGCAGAATAAACTTGAGACGGCTGAAAAACTTTTGGGACAAAATACTAAACCTTGTTAAAGTACTTTCTTTAGCACCACCGCTACTTCTTCCATCACAGAATTTACAGAGGTCCAAGAAGACCCAAATATAAATTTGTCAAAATACTATACAGCAGATATCCATTTATTAATAGCTTCCTTTAATTTCAGTAATTGTACTATTACGAATATTAATGTTTACAATAATAAAACTACCAGTAAGGAAAATTAAACTTTAAATAAACTTAATGAAAGCTGAAAAAATTGTTGTTAATCGTTAAGTAAATAAAAATTTAAACTAAGATATCTTTATTTCAGAAAAGTACGGTCGACGGCAAAGTTTTGTAACGAACTCGTGAATTAAAATTGCGATTAACAATCTCGAACATTAACTTATTATTAAAATATAATAAATTAAAATATCTCAATTATTAATCGCCCTTATTAATACACTTGTTGGTTAAATAATTATTAAAACTTACTCTGTATTATAAAGGCCAATGTTAGAAACTCCACAGTCTGTAGAAAATTTTTGATTATTATTTATTTATAATACTTTCGGGCTATAATACGGAGGGCTAAAATATGCACTTTTTGATTTAGATTGTTGCGAAACCTATGATATGGCCTTTTTAAAATATAGCTAAAAAATAGTTTGAAATAGAACATATATAAAGTTCGAAGCCGAGAAACAAATATGATTTAGGATAGGTAGATAAACTCTATTGTACAAGAAAAACGAAGACCAGAAAGGCAAAGTATTTCCTGGCTAAAAAAATCTACTTACGTTGTTCAAAACAACAATTACAAATCTTTTCAGAGCAGCAGTTTGCAAAATAGAGATTGTCATAATGGTCGCATCATTGGGTCATCATTCAAAACGGATAGGCACTACAAGAAGAGGACTGTTTACCAATTGATTTGTGTGAAACAGATGATTTAAAAAAAATAGCCCAAAAAAACTTAAGACATCGTTACATGATATAAACTACGGGAAACATTAGAGAAAAGAAAAACAAGGGTGAATTTAATTAGTGCTAAAAAAGAATACGTTACAAGTAATGAGTTTTTACTAATGTCCGCGATATTAGTCAAAATTTAACTAGAAAAGGCTTTAAATCTATGTAAAAACAATAATTGCATTATATGGAAATGACAATTAACAATAATAGGATATACACTTTGTCAATTACATATCATCAACTCATGATAGCTGAGGATTATGATTATAGGCATTGAATATATGACTTCAATATTAATCGAAAAATATGAAGCAACTTTAAATAAATATATCAGAAAAACCGAGTATACGCGTATAGCTTGACAGATAATATTTTTAAGGTGAAGAAGCTATTGTAGTGTATATATAAATATATACATATATATATATATATATATATATATATATATATATATATATATATAATTCTTTGGTAGGTAACTTTCGGGAAAGCGTCAAATCAAGGATCGGCCAGAGATGGTATAAGCCAGTTTGATGTAGAACTTTATTCTAAATGTGAAATTTTCGGTGATAGGCTGTCACCTTCATCAGGACCTAAGTGGAAAACCTATTTAGTACAAGAGGTGGAAATCAACATTTAAAACCTACGTTGAAAATGTTCAGTTGGTCCTTGTGGTGAAAAACACTGTCACAAACATGTTAAAAATATTAAAAAATACATTTAAAATTTTAAATAAAAACATTACAACACAAAAGGGTATTTTTTTCAAATACAACACAACAAAAAAATCTAAAATCTAAAAACCCACAAAAACCGCAACTTCATGTTAAAGGTAGAAAAGAAGAATTATTCTTCTTTTTTGATGACAATGTTTCTGATTTCTGTCAATATCCTGATGTCATATGTAACAAGGTTATATTTACATCTGCACCTCATGGAAGTTAGAAGGAGTCTTTTTGAGAACTAAAAATCAGCAGGGAAATGAAGTCTTTTCTCAACTGCAGATAGGTCATCTGTGTATGTTATGATAAGTTCCCTACATTCTCCAATCTGTTACATCAGGTGGGTAAAGTATGTCCCCAACTGACAGAAAGAGTTAAAATACTGGATAACTTCAATGTAGTGTATTATATTCCATGTGGTTCTTGTTCGGAAGTATATGTCGGTCAAACCAGCCAGAAACTCTCAAAAAGAATAGCTTTGCACAAGAGTGATGTTGTAAGGAAGCTTACTAGTACAGCTTTTAGCCAACATATTAAGAATACTGGACACATTGCTAACTATGAAAATGTGCAAGTACTAAAAAGGGTTGACAACCAATTTAAGAGAAATTTTATAGAAATGTGCTACATCCATAACTGTAGCTCTTCTATGAACTGTAAGAAAGATGTTGAAAATTTAAGTTGTATTTATTCCTTTTTGCTTCAGCAGGACTTAAAAAGATGTAACAGATTGGAGAATGTAGGGAACTTATCATAACATACACAGATGACCTATCTGCAGTTGAGAAAAGACTTCATTTCCCTGCTGATTTTTGGTTCTTAAAAAGACTCGAGACTTAATATGACTTAATAATAATAACTTTAATTAATAACTTAATATGACATCGAGATATTGACAGAAATCAGAAACATTGTCATCAATAAAGAAGAATAATTCTTCTTTTCTACCTTTAACATGAAGTTGCGGTTTTTGTGGGTTTTTAGATTTTAGATTTTTTTGTTGTGTTGTATTTGAAAAATACCCTGTTGTGTTGTAATGTTTTTATTTAAAATTTTAAATTTATTTTTTAATATTTTTAACATGTTTGTGACAGTGTTCTTCACCACAAGGACCAACTGAACATTTTCAATGTAGGTTTTTAAACATTGATTTCCACCACTTGTACTAAATAGGTTTTCCATTTAGGTGCTGATGAAGGTGACAGCCTATCACCGAAAATTTCACATTTAGAATAAAGTTCTACACCAAACTGGCTTATACCATCTCTAGCCGATCCTTGATTTGACGCTTTCCCGAAAGTTACCTACCAAAGAATTGTATTCTTAGCGTCGTTATATACACTATATATATATATATATATATATATATATATATATATATATATATATATATATATATTAAATTTTACCTTGCAAAATGCATTGGAGTAGCTCATTATCTGCTTACGACCATGGACGATGTTGACCAGATCCGTGGTTTTGTTCATCCTCCGTAGTACCTCTTCTTTGGTGACTTTATTTGTCCATGGTATCTCATGGATGAGATATCTAATCTCCTAAATATTTACAACAGTATTAGAATACGTTTTTAAAAATCAAAAATGGGATAGTGTTGGTGTGACTTTGATAGTAAATACTTAAAATACCTCCAATCTGCTGATAATATTGTCTTAATTACTGATAACCTAGGACACCTAGGTAATACTCAAAAAATGTTAGAACACTCGAGGAAAGCAGGTACTAACATTGGGCTGCATGTCAATTTTTAAAAAACAAAATTCTTGACCAACCTGATAGTGAGCAACAATTTTCAGATTGATGGAGAACTAATAGAACAAATTATTGAGTATAAATACTTGAACCATAAGAAAAAAATTGGTAAGAATAATTAAACTTGTGAGATATATCGGCAAGCAGGTCTGGACTGGCTGGTTGTTCAGAAGCCGAGAGACATCGTTAAAAACCCGAATACGAGAGGAAGAATATTTTTTAGAGATTTTTGCAAAAAAATTATTTATTCATTACCAATTAACAATCCGAAAAACTTATAAAATGTTGCAAAATGCATATTTTAATTATTTATACGTCCATGTATTTTAATATCCACCACGAGATAAACAATGTTTACATTTAAGATTATAAAATATTTTACTACACTATACTGTATACTTCATAAATATTTGCTTTTGTCACGTTTTAATATTCTAAAATTACCAATTTATATACTCTCCAAATTATGAATTGCTTTGCAATAGTTAAAACCAGCACCAACAACAACAGCATTTCTTGGAAACACCTAATAGTTAAAAAACTACATAATTTAAATATCAAAGGACACTGCCTAGCTTTCATTAATATTTTCTTAACCAAAGGTATAAAGGTTAATATATATTTGATTATATTCTGTATAATTGGGTATTATAACTCTGTGTAGTTTCATTAGTGATCTAAAGGGTATAGTATACATAAGCAATTTTTTATTTTTACTAAAAGAAATGTGATCAGCATTAGTCTCAACAAAAGCTTCTGCAAGTGGAGGAGAATTTTTTAGTTTCCAATAGCGGTTTGTTAGGTCCTTGTTTTGCAATATCACTTAATTTGTTGATCATGCTTAACTCAAGGGATTTTAGTTTTAAAAGATATTTTTGTGATAACATTTGCCGACGCAAGTACAAAGGCAACTCATTACACTCTGCCAGTATTGTTTTCACCGGTGATGATACCATCCCACCGATGCAGGTTCTAAGACATTTATGTTGAACTCTGTTTATTATGTTTAGATTGGTATTACAAGATGATTCGTATAAACAACATCTATAGTCAATGATAGAACGCATGTAGGCTCTATAAAACAATAAAGCTATACCAGGAGCTGCACTCCAACTTCGATTTGTTACACACCTAAGTAAATTGTAGCCTTTCTCACATTTGTTTATTAAGTGATTTATGTGACTCGACCATAGTAATTTGGTGTCAACAATAATAACTAAATACTTAAACTCTTTAACTACCAACAGGGTACGTCCACACAGAGTTATGCTCTCTGGAGCACGTAGTCTACGCCTGGTAAAAACCATGATAGAGCATTTTTCTGTTGAAAGAGTCATGCCTGTTTCTTCTGTCCATATACTTACCTTATGCATAACATTCTCAAAAGCTTCCGTGCATGCTTCATAACTGTTTTGGGATAGTGTATATACAGTCCATTTTCTAGAAGGTGTTTTGTTAGTGGGGATATATTCCCGAGATATATTAATATGGATAGGGAGATGGTTGGAACCAAGTGTATCATTTAGAGGATTCCATTGTGAGTAACTTAAAAGACTAGGTGAGATAATAGTAAGATCTATGGCAGAAGGTCATTCGTTGTGTCTATCTTAGTAGGTTGTCGGTCGTTTAAAATAATCAGGTTAGTTTCGTCTATAGCCTCTACAAGTCGATTTCCTTGTGAGTTATCTATTGTAGAACCCCAAAGGCTGTGATGACAGTTAAAGTCACCGCATATAATGACATCACCCTGTAGTTGTGAAAAAAGATTACTCCAATCAGTCTTAGTTGCTTTTATTTTGGGAGATTTATAAATGGAAGCTAAAGTTATTTTAAATTCATCAATATATGCTGCGCATACTTCTATTTTGGAATTAAAGTTTTTACGGATCGAAATTTTATGATAAGATAGGGAATCTTTGATAAGTATAGCAGTGCCTCCAAATCCACCAGTTCTGTATACATGTAGTATATTGTAAGTTGGTAAATGAAATATTTTTTTTAGATAACCAAGTTTCATTAAGAATAATTAAATCAAATTTAATAGAGTAATGATCTTATATATATCAATAACATCTTTATTAAATGGTGTATGTTTAAATAGATAATGACCAACTTTAACCGCTGACAATCGACTATTTTTATCGACTGGTTTTAAAACAATATAGTACGGTCCAGTGTCAGTCGAAACATATTTGTTGTCTAAATTATATATTTTGTTATCAATTTCCATTTCGTTTTGCCCACCGTTTACTTCTGGTGGATCTTTTCCAGACGGGGAAGCATCCCCGTCAGAAGAGTTACTCATTATAAAAGTATAAACTTGTACTTACCTTATCTATGAGTTTATGAAATAACAAACCAAAACAAAACTGCCTAAATTCGAGCAAAATGTAATTAAGCGCGCTTCACGAGCCAACCTTCTAGTTCGGAAGAAACACCAATACTGATTCAAATACTGATTTATGGAGTTTGCTACACATGTAACGAGCTTTATCTGAATTTTTTTATATGACATTTAAATTAAACAGCTTCACTGTGTACGTAATCTAATAGGAATATGCCAAGTGCTAGGAACTTGGGTATGATGACCTTGAATATGTTTTAGATGTTTTAGACATTATATGCCTTATTTGGGAGCAAATGTCAAAAGATCGCGGATCCGCGCCGTTAGCACCACACTTTAAATTTTCACACCGAATGCTAGCGGACGCTGATTCGCGTCTTATTTTTGAAATGAAAGGCTACAAAAAATTATATTTATTTGAAAAGTAACAAAACATACACTAAAAATAATATAATAAGAGCAACTTGAACGTTATAGGTAACAAATTCTACAAAAAATACACTAACTAGAGTAATTTTCGGTCTTCAGGGTATGTTACGAAGTATGCGCCTAGGCAAAGACAAGTTTTATCAATACAAATAAGACATTCATAAATCGTATTTATTTTTTTCTTCACTGTACACACCCTGCACTTTTTACGTTTCGTTTCTCCTTTTGTATTTTTCTCAGCTATTTTGCTCAAAATATGCCATTCAGACAAGTTATTCAATGTTTTAGGAACATTTTTCTGAGGAGAGTGTAGTAAATTTCCTATAATTTCTAGTCGAAAGTCATAAGAGATAGTTTCGTTTCAGAATATTTGTTAAATAAAAAATAAGAGCTAAGTAAAATCACTTGTAGTATATAAATATAAATATATATATATACCCAATTTTTGTACCAGCAAAGGGTTTTTCTTTCGCAAGGATAGTATGATATCATTTGATCTTTGCGATCAACACCACTCATATTTTTATTATATTCGGCAATTGGAAGAGGTTTAAGTTTCTTTTTTTCGTTTGTTCTCACATTCTATACATTACTTCCCGTTTATCGACCCATTTGCCAACAACAACGCCGTTATTAAATTTTGCTACTGACTCGCCTTTTTTAACTTGGCTTTAGTCACTTCTACTGGATTTCCTTGTCTTCTTCCAGAAGAGTTCCTGTACAATATGTATTGTTCTTCATAAGTGTTTTGGCAAGGTCCATACTCATGTAAAAATTGTCCATAAACAACCTGAGTAACCTAATTTAAATGTTTGTGCATCAATTTCTTGACAACTTTTTTTGAATGATCTGTTCAGATTGTAGTATCAAATTTACTAGCATACACTTTCATATTTTGAACTAATCTGTTAGGTTCAGTAAGTACGTACATTTTTATACCAAATTTATGGCGCTTATTTTTAATATACATTCTAAAACAGAAACAACCACGCCATAAAACTGCTGATTCATCAAGGGAGAGATTTTTGTCAGACTGATATATGTCATTCATTTTTTGAATAAAATAATTTTACAATGAACGAATTTTGTACAGCTGGTCCTCTATAACTTCTCCTACCTTTGGCTTTTTGGCGAAGTGCAGACACCAAAGAATTAACAAAAAACGGTCTCTTCTCATATTTTCTGGAAAACAGATTAAAAGACTATCAGTTTTCCAATAATATTGCGTTTTGTTAGTTTTCCATGTCCCCATGTGTAAGAGTAGCCCAAAAAATTTACGTAATTCTTCGGTAACGAGTGGTTTCCAATTTGTTATTCTAGATCTTTCTGTAACACCCGATAGAAATAACTGTTTAGCATACAGATTCGTTTCTGTCACTATCGGCTCAAAAAAAGTTTCATCCGCCAGAAGACGAAAGTAATCAAAAGGTGTTTTACTTTGTGGTGACTCTACCAATAAGTTGCAACATCTAATACACTCAAATTGTTTCATTCCATCATGATCATTTTGCCATTCATGTGTATTTAGATTTCCTGCATTTGGATTTTAATTTTCATTGGGTGCTTCCCCAAAGCCTGCATTAGGAATTAAATTTTCATTCGGTTCCTGTTCGTTTTGCATGGCTTAAACAATACCCGAAATATCGTCGTCACCTACAAAAATACAAATTTACCACCTTTTTAAACTCACTTGTTTCCAACTTACCCAACTCATCCCCATCCTTGTCGTCTGTAGATGGAATATATTCGTCTTTCGATGAAATATATTTATCTTCACTATCTGATTGTGTTAAAAAGTATTCAAGTTCTTCTTCTGTTAACTTTTTAGGGTTTTTTACACATATTTTTTTACGTTTTGGCTGAGAACAACCTGGCTCTGCGTTCTCCATCATTGCAATAGTCAAACACGTGTCAAAATAAAATGAAGTAACAAAAGTGACACCTGTGATGTAACTTCCTTTACCTGATGCTACCTTTAGATGCTAATGTAGCAAATAAACGCACAACTCTCGTGCTAATAAAATATCATACTATAAATAGAAGTCATGAATAAAGCGCGAATCCGCGCCGTTAGCACTAAGGAATGAACGGCCTGTACGCGGATCCGCGCCTTACGCAATGAACCTGTTAATTATTGTCAGTTACGATTCCTATAGATATGATTTATGAAAATATTTATTAAATATATTATTTACTAGTATAATTATGTTACTGGGACAGTTGTTATAGAACGACTATCTGAAGAGAGAGCATTAATATTTTTTAATAGGACAGTGCACGACAATCCAGAATGTATAAACAAGACGGTAAGTCAGACACGTCTCGTAAAATGACAGAAAAAGTGGAATTCAAACCAGAAAAATGCACAATGGACAAAGCGACTAATACCTAATCTTGCCCTTTCGATTAAATAAGCGTTTCGGAAAGGATACCACGGTCTCCTGCATGTATTGCAATGAACGTGGCGTTTTGGAGTTTACTGTCTTTGTCTGCAAAATATAACACAGAGAGCCTAATACGTTGCGCAGAAAATGAGTTTTAGTGGGTTTGATAGGGCTGGGACTCCCACAATACCTCTGAAACGGGCCATCAAAAGAGCGTAACTGCATTTCTCCCGTTCAAAAAAAAAACACACCACAATATAATTAAAAATAATAATTTGATCATATACTATCAGAGATATATCGCTATCAAATATTCGGACGTACAGTTGTTGCACTATTCATTTTGTGCTACTTTAAGTAAGTTTAGACTACACTAATATGTCATTCTAATAATGCAATCATTTCTTTAATTACTAAATGTGTTATAGCTGCTTATGTTGGGAACTACTTATATTTTATAAACTTCCATACAGTTTCAGAAACTTGATGATTTATAAAAGGTCAAAACATTTACCTATTTACTGTATGTAAATTTAAGTTGTACTAGAAATTATCTAAGGGTGTACCTAAACACGTAACTCATCTTATTGGCAAACTGTATTAAGATAACCTGGCATATATTCGAATCAATGGATGCCTATTTGACTAATGCACGTAGGAGAAGGGAGTACTCCAAGGATGCATTTTATCTCTATTATTATTTAATATCTATTCAGAGTTCATAATACGCAGAGTTTTGGATGGTTTGGAGAGAAAAGTAAACCTAGACGGTGTCAAGATATCTAACTTGTGTTTTGCAGACGACACTATACTTTTAGTCTCTACATCAGAAGAATTTCTAAACTTATTAAAAAAACTTGAGGTAGAAAGTTCTAAGCTTGGACTCATGGTTAACTACTGCAAGGCCAACATTTATGTTATTGATCGCCCAGAACACATTTTTTAAACCCCAACTATTGCGGGTAGTGGGGTAGACTCCTCTATGATATACCTTGGGGCTCTAGTTGATAACACAGGCAATTGTGAACCCGAAATTCAAAGACGCATATAACTAAGAGCAGCAATGACTGAACTAAATGGAGTATGGCCTGATCGGCACAATACTATGACAAACAAGAAAAGACTCGTCACATCTTTGGTCTTTACCATATTTCACTATGTATGCGAGACATGTGTAGTCAAATAATCCGAGAGACAACGCATAAACGCTTTTGAAATGTGGGCATTAAAAGTACAAAAGTCTCAATTTTATATCAAATTAATTTTAATCAACGTCTCTATAGTACTGTTAACTCTAGAATTTTAAAGTTCTTTGGTTAACACCAACGCTGCAGATCTTTACAGGGATGGGCAGACATCACGAAAAAGCTTTTTAACAAGCAGTATACTAAGGCATGTATCTAAGCTGCTGAAGCTTAATGATGAACCACATATCTGCCAAGATGTTAATGACTATGATGATGATACTGTCATCACTGTCATAATCATTGATATTTGAATCTACGGTTGTAATTTCTGTTTCTCTAGTAGTTGTATAACCACAAAAATGACAGGTGTTAAGTGGCACACTTATTAAAATGGATATTTCGTCGTCAGCATCACTATTTCCTCCTATATCTAAATAAATAGCCGATCGTCGAGAATGTCTTCAAAAAGTTTATTGACATCATTATCGTTTTACTTTTGCAATTCGTCATATGTGTACTTACGCTGTGACGATTATTTTGCCTACCACATAGAGTATTACTATAGGGGGTTAAACATTGAGGACAGAAATTACGGGGCTAGAGATAGAGTAAGCAAAACAAAAAGAAACGTTTACTCAGGGATTCTTCCTGCTGGATGAAAAAAAAGCTCTTCCACCATAAACAGTTACAACTATAAATAGTAACAATAAAATACAAAATATTACAAACTTACTATTTTACTATGGGTTTAAAATCTCTAGATGTTAGAGATACTATAAAAAACTTACAATTGCTAATGGGCGACAATTTGTAACGGAAACAATTAGAAATGAAAAATAGCTTTTAAATGGAACTATGCATAATGGTTAACCTTTTTTTATAAAAGAAAACAAAGCAAAACAAGTATTTTTATGATAAGGTATATAACAAATGTCAAAAAAATAAAGCTAGCTGTCAATAATAAATTTTAAAACTGAGAACAATTAATATGACAGCTAGACCACACATTAACATCTACAATTTTAATTATAATAATTTCCTAACCTGTTATGAAAGCAATTATTATTAGAAAATAATGATTTTTCCTTTAAAAGTTCAACAAAATAAGAGTTACCTGGATTTCAATAAAATTACTTTAAAATTTCTGAGGTTAGGAACTGGACGTACACTCTCTGCCACAGAAAAAGAAGAAAAATTTGAAATAACACTGAAACCAATTGCCCCTGACAGCGGCCTCAGAGAGAGTTATGTAATTATCTTCATTCTATTTTTATCTAATTCATTCGCCCAACTCGGTGTAAACAAAACATATAAACGGAAATATTTATTTAACGCGCAATATAAGGCGACTTAACGATCAAAGAGTACCAAGGAAATATACATCTGTAATATATAAATAAACTTTAAAAATGTGTTTACTATCAACTCGTTGACGCAAAATGGATTGAAAGAATATTTCGGTGTTTTAATACGTACTATAAGAAACAGAAATACATTGAAAATATTCTTCGATGTTTTAACATATACGAGGGGATTTCAATATATATGAAAGAATTTCAAAATGCTAAAAAGTTTCATTGCTAAAGCAGCTAAAAAACAAATATTTTGTGATATGATCGGAATCAATAAAAATTTTAGTTTTTCTTCTTCTTCTTCTACTTTTTGTAGATCTTTCGATCTGTTTAATTCTGAAGCTGCCTCTGGTTAATTTCTTGGGAGGTAGATTGCCAACTATCCCTCCATCTTTTAGGTGGTCTTCCGGGGGGTCTTGAACCAGGCGGATTGTTTTCTAGGGCAATTTTTGGGAGTCTATTCTCATCCATTCGTCTTACATGGTTGTACCACATCCTCTTGCCCTCTTCCCCATCTTACAATATCTTGAATTTTGCACTGCTCTCTAATGTTTGTATTTCTCACTCTGTCCCTTCTTGTTTTCCCCATTATTGTTCTTAGGGTTTTCATTTCGGCAACCCTTAGCATCTGTTTCGTTTTGTTGGTATCTTCGCGCACTTCTATGCCATATGTCATGATCGGTCGTATGCAAGTCTTATAGATTCTAATTTTACTATCTGTGCGCATATACGGATTAGACCAGACTATCTCCCGCAGACATCCTGACAGTGCAGATGCTTTGTTGATCTGACTCCTCAGGTCCTTTACTGGGTCATGGGTGCTTGATATATCTATGCCCAGATATCTGAATTGCATCACCTGTTCTATGGGGTTGTCCTCAACCACTAACTTACATCTGAGCGGATCTTTTGCTATTGTCATACATTTAGTTTTGTTGGTAGAGATGTTCATATTTAATAGTCGGCTTGTTTGAAAGAACTGAAAGAGCTGCCTTTGGAGATCATCTTCTGATTCGGCAATAATTGCTGCATCGTCTGCGTAACACACCATACCAATTCTTTTGTTGCCCATTCTATATCCGAGATTAAGAGATGTTACTTTGTTGATAATTTTGCCCATGAGAAGATTAAACAAGAAGGGGCTTAAACTGTCGCCTTGTCTAATTCCTCCCGGTGTTGGAATATTTTCAGTGAATTCGTCTCCTGCTCTAACTTTGGTTACGTTGTTGTTATTTAGGTTATGGAGTATCTTTGTTATACTGGTCGGTGTTTCATTTTCTATTAATATATTTAGAATGTCTCCCAGGCGAACTCTGTCAAATGCCTTCGTCAAATCAATGAAGCAAATATACGCTGGCATGCCGAACTCTATAGCTTTTTCTTTTATTTGTTTTATTACAAATACTGCGTCTGTTATAGACCGCCCTTTTGTAAAACCTTGTTGTTCTTCAGCATTAGTGATTTGCTTTTCCAATTTGTCCTTGAGAATACCCGTGAAAAGTTTCATTGTTGTATTTAAGAGGGTTATTCCTCTATAGTTTTGTGGGCAGGTTTTTTGTCCTTTTTTAAATATGGGGATTGTGATACTATTATGCCATTCCTCTGGTGTTTCTGTTTTGTTTAATATTTTGTTAAATAGTTGTGCCAGTTTACTTGCAAGTTCCGGGCCTCCATATTTTAAAAGTTCATTGGGTATACCATCCGTTCCCGGTGATTTTCTGTTTTTTAGCTTTTTGATCTTTGCTTCTACTTCTTCGTCATTGATTGTAGCACTCACATCTGTTTCGCCTTCGTTTATATTCAGCGTTTCTTCAGCATCATATAGCTCTTTAAAATGTTGTTGCCATGTTTCTATAGGTACTCCTTTGGTCTGCACGAACTCGTTAACTGGTTTTTTCCTGTTGCGGAGCATTTTCCATACTTTCTTTTGGGCACCATATAGGTCGTAGTCCATGTCGCAAGTGAATTTGGCCCAATGTTCTCTTTTGATTGATTTTATTCTGGCGTTTACTTCGTTTCTTATTTGGACATATTCTGCATGAGCTTCTTCCGATTGCGTGCTTTTATATCTCAGGTAGCATTTGCGTTTTAATTCAGAGAGTTCTTTTACCTCTTGGCAAAACCACGGTTTGGTGTGGTTTGTCGCTCTCGTGTTAATTTTCCGCTTACCAATCGCTTCTTCTGCTGCTTCGTTGATGCATTTCTTAATTTTTTGCCAAGTATCTTCTACTCCCCATTCGGGTTTTAAGTCGATCTCTTTTAGTTTGATGGTAATCCTGTTCTCATAGAGCAGTTTTGTACTCTCTGTTGCTAGCGACTCTATATTATGTTTTTCGATGAACATTGGGGGTTTTCTGTTTCGTTGCGGACGTTCTAGTAGCATCTTGCATAAAACAAGGTTATGATCAGTCCCCAGGTTAGCAGATGTTAGTGCTCTGACATCAAGTACTTGTGACGGAGTTATCGCTCGATTTGTGATTATAAAATCTATCATTGATCGCTGGCCTCGATTATTGTTAAAAGTGTATTTATGTTGGTCTTTATGAGGAAAGTATGTATTGTTGATTCTCATTTCATTTCTAGCGCAAAAGTCTATTAGTGCTTCGCCGTTTTCATTAATTATTTCTTCGTTGTACTTTTGTTTTATACCTGGTATGACAACGTTTCCGATCCGTGCATTAAGATCCCCGAGTACGATAATTTTGTCTTTCGTATTTATGTTATCTACGACGTTTTGTAGTTGCTGATAGAAATTTTCAGTTTCTGCTGTGGGCTTAGATATGTCTGGGGCATACGTGCTTATCAGGTGTGTTGTGATGTTACGCATTTTTATAGAGATTTTTAATAATCTATCGTTGATGTATTCGATATCTTCGATGTTTTGCGCGTATTTATCGTGCAGCAAAATTCCAACTCCTGAATGCGCTCTTTCTTGTTTAGCTTTCCCGCTGTATATGAGTATAAATTCTCCGTATTTTGATGTTCCTTGGCCTTTTTTCTTTGTTTCGGAGATTCCGCAGATGTCAATTGTGTTTCTTCATTTCTATTATGATCTCCTGGTCTCTTCCGTTCCACGACGTAATGTTCCAGCACGCGATTCGTGTGATTGGGTCTTTAGGTTTTCGTTTACCAATTCGTTTTTCCATTGTCATAGCGTGTGTCGTCATCTGATATTTCCGTCCGGTATCCGAGGCTGAATCTTCGTTCTGTGAGCCAATATGGGTTTCTTTACCCAGGTAGGTGGCTAGCCTTGCCATGGGGACCCTCCTCCTTTATCCGGGCTTGGGACCGGCAGTGTCATCCGATGAGCTACTCAATCCACCCATCAGACAACCCAGGCGGAGTTAATTTTAGTTTTTAAATAAGCAAATTTTATAACCCAGATTATCATAGTCTACAATTAAAAAAAAACAATTTATGAAAGTTAATTTAACAAAAAACTTTTGGAAAAAAAGTTACACCATATTTTAAATTAGAAGTTTATGTTTTTTGCCGGTTTACGAAATTACATTTTCAGGATCAAATCCATAACAATAATGGCACTTTATTAATAGTACATACCTTATTGATGAGCGAAATTCGTAATTAAATCAAAATTTACAAATTATTCCAATTTATTCACAAAAATATACACAAAATATGACAAAAATATACTCTGTACTGAAACACTCGATGCTAAATGAGCAACTCTGTTGAAGTGGTAAAGTATGTGGTCACTTATTACACGGTCTCGATTGTAAGCGCTGTTGTCAGATCTATTTAATAAGTGCTTACATATTTGGACACAAAACATTTACAATACCCGACTGCTGCAATAAGGTTCATTTAGCATAAGGAATATAGACATTGTCATTCTTAAAGTAAATAGTAACATATTTAACCAGAAAGAGTTTCCAGAAATGTTAACAAATCTTGTGTGGCCGTTAAAGGATTTAAACAATTTAAACAATTCTGTAGCCCGAGTACAAAGGTAGCCAACTCCATTTATCAAAATTTTTAGTATAGGTAAAAAACTGTTTAAACTACGTTCACACAATTGGTACCATTGATTTTTTTTGTTGATTAGTAATTATTTCCATAGCATCTTGAAATAATAATATTAATGCTTTCTCCTGTAGTTAAAGGGATATTTAACGTTAAAACATGGAGTTGACCGTGTTTGTAACCAACATGTGGAGATGTTGTTTTGGAGTCGTTTTTGTCACCAAAAATATTGCTGATGGGGTCGCTGATATCTTAAGTCAGCAGTAAAATATAACTAGCAATGCATCAGGGCTGGCCCTATAATGAAGATTTTTTTGGTGAAAATAAAAAAAAGAAACATATGTTAAAAATATTAATAATGGGCTAATACAATATTTGTCAACTAAATTTAAAAACCCGATCAATACACTAACAACAAAAGTTCTTTAGATACCTGCTTGATCGGTAAACAGTATCTGAATCTTACAATAATTTTGAATCAAAAGTCCACTACAACTTGGCTGACTTCCATGACATCATCATTTATTCTTCTTCAAGTGCCATCTCTGCGGCGGAGGTCGGCAAACATCATAGCTATTTGAACTTTTGAGACGGCTGCTCTGAAAAGTTCATTTGATGTACATCCGTACCACTCTCTCAGGTTGCGCAGCCATGACATTCTACGCCTCCTTACACTTCCTCCCTCCTCTCCGTAAGCCTTCATCACAGTCTGCACTATTTAAGCAATCGGATTTAGGAAGTGGATTTTCAGGCATCATTTCATTATTGTTTATCACTTCGTGATACCATTTCACATTTTCCATTTCACTCCATTCTTCATCATAATTTTTTTGAAATAAAACGCGCACGTCTATAATTTTTAACGCATTCATTTTGACTTCAAGCGTAAGTTTACTTGGGTTTATATTCCACACTTTTTTCCCTGGTCTCATGACACTTAAACTTCAATTACTTGGGAAACTGTAGTTTTGTTAGCCACTAACAGTTACTGACTTTTGTTTCTTGATCAAAATTAATTTTTTGAGTTGTGAACTTTTTAAAGAAAGATTTGTTGGGTCTTTAACAGTTTTTAGCTTCTGACTTCCAATCTTGATTAGTCCAGTCTTTTCGTAAAAGTTTGACTATCCCATGCTTACTAAACTCTAAACGATACTCTTCAAGTAACCGGTAACAGAAAACACAAGCTCCACTGTTGTGATTGAAGTTTTAGTCCTGTGTAGCTAAGCAATGCACCTTGTTAATACAATACTATCCTTGTTTTGGCCTGGACACCCATCAGCTACCAGCCTTAAGGTGTCTTTTCCTTTAAAGTAACGAGATTTAGATCTGCTCTCAAGATACTATTTAGAAGGGATGTATACATAATTATCATAAATACATAATTATCATTCTAAACTTAAAATTATAAGAAATAAATTTATTAATTCATTGTGTATAATTTTTAGCAAGGATCTCTGCATAGAACTTGTGAGTCGAAGCAGCTGGGACAATAATAACGCGACCTACTACTACTACTACTACTACTACTACTACTACTACTACTACTATCGGTTTACAGCGTTCTCCGACGCCTTCAGATTCCTAACCGTCATTCTTCTCTATTCAACCATAAGCCTGGAGGGATTTCTCTTTCCTCTAGTTCTTTTTCAATTCCCTCTCTCCAGCTTCTTCTCGGTCTTCCTCTTTTCCTTCTCCCTTGTGGTGTCCACGTCAAAATCTGTTTTGGAATCCTGTCATCTAAAATTCTCTGTACATGGCCGTACCATATTAACTATTTTGTTTTTCAATATAAGGTTGAATGTTCGAATAAATGAACTTTGATGGTACACAAGGCAAATATCGACCACAGTAGTTAATCAAATCTTGCCCAAGTACTTTCGATCACAAGATCATCCTCAGGGGCAATTCGTCAGTTGTGGCCTATCCAGCAGTAATAGAATGTTATAAATGTAAATTGGAACATAACAAATACACTAAACAAAGACAAACAAACACTTTAAAATTTAAGAAATGGAGAAGCTACATTTTATATAGAAGCCTATCATTCTGTCTCCGGCTTCTATATAAAATGTAGCTTCTTCATTTCTTAAATTTTAAAGTGTTTGTTTGTCTTTGTTTAGTGTATTTGTTATGTCCCAATTTACATTTATAACATTCTATTACTGCTGGATAGGCCACAACTGACGAAATGCCCCTGAGGATGATCTTGTGATCGAAAGTACTTGGGCAAGATTTGATTAACTACTGTGTTCGATATATTTTGTTTTTATGTCATCAACTATTGTATGCTTGACTCCCATCATTTCTCGTATTCTCTCATTTGGTATCCGATCTCTTCTTGATTTGCCTGCTGCTCTTCTCCAAAAGTCAATTTCTGTTGCTAGTAACAGTTTCTCTGTTCTTTGTTTCATTGGCCAAACTTCACTACCATATGTAATTACACTTTTAAGTATGGTGTTGTATATGAGTTGTTTGTTCGCTTTAGATATTGTTTGGTCCCACAGAATGCCGTTCATCATGGATATGGCTTTTCTACCCTGTATGTTTCTGTCTTTTATAGCAGCATCGAGTGTTCCATCTTGAGTTATCTTTATACCCAAGTACTTGTATTCATCACAGTTTCTAATTTCTACCCCATCGTCTAATATAATGGACTGTTTTGTCCCTCCACTACACATGGCTTCAGTTTTCTTAATGTTGACTTCGAGACTCCATTTGTTATATTCTTCTATTAGCTTCCGAGTCATGTAACTCAAGTCGTCATGATCCTGGGCAATCAGTATTTGGTCATCAGCGAAATATAAGGTGTACAGTGTAGTCTCGTCATTGAGAGGGATTCTCACGCGACCTTATTTGGGCAATTTGCTTAGTACAATATTGGCATCGTAACATACCACTTTTATTTTTTTCCATGGCCGAAACTTGTTCTGGGTAATGCATATTGTTTGCAATTTTTTGTACTTGAATAGCCTTGTTATTGTCGATAAGGTCCATTACTATGCTCTCACGAAATTGCAAAAAAGAAGTTTTCTTATTCGATACTCTTGTAGGTGTAAAATCTGTTCCAAATGCATATGTTTAATAAATGGAAAAACAATTATCTGTACCACCGAAGTGTTTTTCTTGGTGTTAAGTGATATGACACCTGGTCTGTTCGATCTATCCCAGACATGTGCTTATTGCAGTCAAACACGCAATCGGGTTTAATTTTTGTAGCATTTGGTTTACAAACAAGCTCAGTCAGTTCTGACTTCTCGTAGAGTTCCAACAACGTGTGATTTTTCCTTAAATATAGTTTTCGCCAATTCTAAGCTGTTGTAGAAAATATCCATATATAAAACATGAACTTTTCCGAAATAATCCTTCGTCAAAACTTTGATAATATCCGCCGTTTTCAAGGTACCTCTTCCTGTATATACAATATAACTGATATGAAGTTGAATGCTCGAATAAATGAATTTTGAAAATTAAGGCAATTATATCGAGCACAAGTTTAATCAAATCTTGCCCAAGCCCTTTCGCTTAATATAGCATCTTCAGGGGCATTTTGTCAAATATGGGCTATGCAGCAAGCGTAGAATGTAATAAACATAGATGGTAACATAAAATTGTATAAACACTACACTAGAACAAGTACAAACAGTTTAAAATTAATAAAAAAGTTCTACGCTACATTCTATGGCGGTAACAGGAGAGAGAATGTTCCACATTTGTATTAGTTAATACAGACTTACACTTAGATCAAATCTAAATAATGAAGACTGGATTATTTGTTCTCAACTTTCTCAAATTTTACGGCCTTTTAAAAGAATAACAAGTACAATGAGTGACCGAAAATACATAAAGGGTAGTTCAGTGATTGTTATTATGTACATTATGTACATTTTGTACAGTTATGGATTCACGATTTAAAGTGCAGGATTTTTTGATAGAAATGAAGCTAAAAAAACAAAAGAAGAGTTAAGAAGCTGGTTACTTCTATAATTAAAGAACAAGAAGAATGTACTATTAAAAATAAACCAGTAAAAGAAAAAGAAACCGATATAGATGACTTAAGTCCATGGTGTATTTTGATCAATTAATTGGACGTGACTCATCTAAACGTACACCTATATCGAGTCCATTACAATGATGAAAAAACCATCGCCATGTATATCTTAACTTAACCACTATATTTATAAAATATTGTAAATGTGAACACATGTTCAAAATCTGGTTTAATTTTAAATAAAAGAAGAACACGGTTAACAAGAAGTAAAGGAGAAAAACTTATGTTTTTATATGTCAATTTAGACGATTCGCGATTTAATAACAACGTGTAATGTAAATGTGAGTATGATTTACTATTTGTATTGTTTAGTTTATTTTTCAAGTTATCATAAATATATCTTTCATTAGTTTCTTTCACTTCAATAAATATACACATAATCGAAAATAGCCATTATTTTTGTTTATGTAGGTATTCTCTTACTTGAAACTACTGTTAAACAATCATAGTTACTTGTTTACGAAAATCGGTTCAGTTCTGTTAACGAGAAAAACGTCAACAAACCACCTCTACCCGTTACAACTATCACTACTTTGATTCGATGCTTTGACGAGGCGAGACGAGACGTTGCCAAATAATTTTGTATGAAGCTTTTTTATTGTTGCGTCATATACAGTTTATTATTTTTGGAAAAAACGGTACAATGTGACTTTAACATAAGCTTATTTTAATGTTTAGATTTTTAATTCGGAATATATAAATTAAAATACGAAACATTAATAAATTTTATTTATATAAAACGATTTCCGAAGTGGAAATCAAAATGTTATATTACACTTATTTTAAAGTAAAATTGTGGCACATTCCCAATAAAAACGGTAAGCTGCCATTTAAATCCATTTCGCCCAAATTTAATTATCTTAGAACATTATTCAAATGCTAAAAAGACAAAAGGTCAAATAAAACAGTGTATTATGGAAGTGGTAGTCAGTGTATAATGGAAAACTCAGTATAGTGGTAATCAGGTGCAAAAGTTTTAAGCGGTTTGTCTCGACTATAATTGCTATCGAAACTTACATTATTTCTTCTTTTTTAACTTACAAAACTGTCTCCAATTAATTTTTTTTAAATTAATATTTTCAGATAGAACAGACGAAAATATTAAAATTATACTACCAATTGGTATTAATATATGAGAGACTTGAGTAATCATAAAATAATCTAAATATCTTTTTAAAAACCAATAAACAAATTGACTGATTGCCGATTGAATAAATGACTTGTAAAAGGAAGGAATTGTCCAGATTCTAAACATTAATAACTGAAAAAAGTAAAATTATAATGAAATAAAACTTTCGTTATAAAACAAATTAATAGATCCATTATTTAATTAAATATATCAATTCTGTTACAGAACTCCATAAACTTTTTTAATTTCATCTGATATTTTCTCTGCCATCATTAACACAGGTCCATATAGATGTCCCGCTACTTGACGTGGTATAGAACCTTCTCCCACAACCCTCAAATTATCCATTCCATGAACCACCAAAGTAGCATTAACAACAGAATTTTTGCAGGAGGGACCCATTCTTGTAGTTCCAGTAGGGTGAAAATAGCTCATTGTCAACTGTCTAATTGCGCAATACCAATAATCATCCGAGTTAAATTCATGCGATAGACATTCTGGAACTTGGAAGGAAATAAATGAATCGATATTGCCAAATTGTTTTCCCGTAAAAAATTGTATAGCATACCTTATGCCTTTTAACATAGTATCTATATCTGTATTGTTTTCGTCTGTTAGAAATCCTAAATCAATTATAGGGTAATCTAGCGAACTGTTTGATTTTAAGCGAACAGATCCTGATGATTTTGGGTGTGCTAAATTTATCATCACATGAATACTTGCTGCCATATTTAGTTTGTTGTAAGCATCGGTATTATTGTTATTGAAATTAAACAATGTTTGTACATCACCTCCTCTTGGTGGTGCAAAAGCTATAAATTCTATATCAGGAACAGTACTACTATCGTTATTGACATTTGCAAACACTATATTCTCAGCTCCAAAGCATCTAGTTAGAGGTGTATTTGCACTCTGATACTCATGAACCTGTTCCGGTAAAGAAACTTCTGGCTGAGATAGTTTTGTGGTAAATAATAATCCTACAAATACTGGGTGATCTACTAAGTGCTTTCCTACAGGTAAATCTTTTATTACTGGTATACCTAGTTTTGTTAAATGTTTCTCGGGACCAATGCCAGATAACATTAAAAGTTGAGCAGAATTAACGGCTCCTGCAGTAACTAATACTTCTGTCGACGCTTTAGCGAGATATATTTTTCCATTTTTAATAAATTCGACGCCAATAGCTTTTGTTCCATTGATTAGAACTTTTGTAGCAAATGAATTAAGAGATACTGTAAGGTTAGCTCTAGTTTCTTCAATAGGTGTAACATATGCTGATCCAGTTGACGCTCTTCTGTTAAATTTTATAGTGGACTGCAATTTACCTGCACCAATCTGCTCTTTACCATTATAGTCAAGTATATTTAGGCCCATATCCAAAGTAGCAGCTTGGAAAAACGTGTTATTGATTACAGAAGAAGGGCCAGTATGATTCACATGAACTGGTCCGGTAGTTCCGTGGTATGTTAGATCTGGAGTAGAAAAATCCGCCATTTCGGATTTTTTGAAATAAGGTAAGCATTCCTCGTAGGACCAATTTGGATTTCCAAGCTTAACCCATTGGTTGTAATCATCATGATTACCACGGACATAAAGCATAGCGTTGATCAAACTGGTTCCACCAAGACCTTTTCCTCTGGGAAAGTTACATATATGGTCTCTCATGCCTAAAATTAAAAAAAAAATTATTAGTTACAAAACCAATTTTTTACACTGTTTTTACGTACATACTGTAAGCTTTTCTGTAGTGTTTAAATCGTTATATAATATTATGTAAAAGAACTACACAAAATAATAAATTAGTTAAATATTCTTATGACTGCAAGAAAATAGGTATATTTTTGGTATATCATGTGATTCTGAACATATCTTGTCTTATTTCATAATTGGGGATTTTCTTAATTTTTTTTAGATATTTCCACCTAAACATTGCTTATCAAACTCTATAGAGAACAATATTTTAAAACAAATATAATCAGTAGTACTCAATTTGTTTGTGAGTTGATGTCTACTTACATTATTTTATTAATTACCCAAGAGCTCAGTACATGGGACAAATATTATGGATTTTGAAAACCATCTAAACCATTGGTCGGAAACTTTTTTTTATATAAGGGCTACAAAATTGTTGTGATAATAATAGTGAGGACCACATTTCATCTAATAAACACAATGTTTCAGATAAATCTAACTTTTGAATTTTAAACATATTTATTGTCACTTTTATTTTAATGTATTTTTTTAAATTAATTAGTGGCTTTCGATAACTTGATCCATTCAGCCACGATAATGTATTTGACTACTTGAATGTGTTATTGATGTATTGATCAATAACAGATTCAAGTTCACTGCCAGAATCAGTAGACTGACAAGAAACCATACTTTCATTCAATCCATTCAAGACCCTAACCAACTTAAAATAAGTATTTAGAACCAACAAGGGATTACATAATATAGGGATACTTTTCACGTTTAAGGTGCCTTTAATAACAACTTTATTACAACACAAAACAGGCAACGGCTAGGAGGTAAATCTGTATCATAAGGATAGGCAGAGGAAACAAGGCTAGATTTCTTTTAGTCCTTTTTAAATATTCCCAAAAAAAAATGGTTAAGCCTAATATTATGACGAGAGATATATCAAATAGAAGACTGATACTGAGCAAGACGTATTTGTTCTTTTATCAGATTTTCCAATAGATACTTAATAGCAGCATGACTATATATATGCACTCGAACATCCAATGATTTATATCGTCAGTGTTACCATTACAATCGCAAAGTTCTGTTTCACTTAAATTAAATCTATGAAGATAGGTTTTCACAGTAGCATGATTAACAAGGCATCTAACAATTATTGAATATACTCTTCTATTGGGATGACTTCTTGCAGCAAAAGGTCCAGTAGGTAAAACAGGGTGAATTTTTGTATAAAGGTTGTTATTTCTGTTAAAAAAAGCATTCCATTCAATTTCCAAGTTTTCTTTTAATTCTTGTTTACACAGCGAGACTAAATTACTTCTATTGAGCCAACTAATTTCTAATCCGTTTGAAGCCGCTTGTTTAGCAAAATAATCTGCTTTAGAGTTATCAGAGATACCAGCATGTCCTTTTACCCAAATGAAAAATACCGAATTATTTCTTTTAAGTAGCTTTAGTGAATTTTCTAAAATTTTGACGATAATACTGTTTTTGTATAAATGCTTATGTGAGTTATCTAAAACAGATAACGCAGATTTTGAATCCGACAGGATTACTATTGGTTGATTACATTTTTTCTAAATATCCATTCCAGAGCTAGTTATATTGCAAACAGTTCTGAAGAATAAATGAAACATTGTTGGTTTAATTTAAACATCATACGTTCTTGATACTCCACAAATTTACATGGATACAACCTACTAGAAATCTGCGCTCGATAATCGACTATGTTTCAAACTTCCCAGTTGAAAACAACTGACGTAAGGGTATACCGTGGATCAGAATGTGGATCCGACCATAGTTTAGTTATAGCCAACGTGATATTTAACTATCGCAAAAACAATAACACTCAGGTACAGAATATAGAAAAAGGACAAAAAGTAACATCCCCTAAATATAACCTAGAAAGCTTAAAAGAAGATTCAAAAAAATTTCTTTACAAATTACGACTGGTCACAAAACTACAAAATGTGGATCAAGAAAATGTATCAAGTGAAGCTTTGGGTTATAAAGACAAACATAAAACAAAAAATCAAGAATGGTGGTCTAATTATAGGGGAATAACTGTTACCAGCTCAGTGGGGAGGTTGTACGGTCGAATAATAAAAGAAAGAATATAATCAGAATATAACACATAGAAGAACAAAATGGATTTCATGCAGAAACGTCGTGCACTGATGGTATATTCGTTCTGCAGCAGGTAATCGAAAAACGGAAGGCAAGGAATCTATCTACCCACCTACTGTTTGTAGATTTAGAGAAGGCATACGATACGGTACCTTTGAAAAATTTGCTTCAAACATTGACGAAAGTAGGTCTCAGTAGAGAGTATGTGAATGCTATTGCAAAAATATACAAAAATGCAACAAGTGTCGTTAAAACAGAAAACTTTATATCTGAATCATTTCCAACAACAAAGGGGCTTAAAAAAGAATGTTGTCTATCTCCGACCTTATTTAAAATATATATTCAATCATCGCTAGAGCAGTGGAGAAAACAAGTATCCGGAATGGGAATAGACATAGGCGATGGTAAATGTCTAACAACTTTATTTTTCGCAGATGATCAGGTAGTCATAGCGAATGATGAGAAAGACATGGACTACATGTTTAGAAAATTAAAGAAAGAATATGAAAAATGGGGCCTCAATATGAATATGTCAAAGACAGAGTATTTTGAAATAGGAGATGACAAAGAAGATCCAGAGTTAGAAATTAGAAACACAAAAACATGCAATAAATATAAATATCTCGGATCTCTAATATCTAAGGCAGGCACTACAAAAAGAGACATCGAAAACAGGGACGCAGCAGGGAAAAAAAGCAGTTAACATTCTGAACTCTCTACTATGGTCTAAAGATATTAGACAAAAAACAAAATTGACAATCTGTCGAACCTTGGTAGAGCCTATTATGACTTATGGGGCAGAAGTTTGGCAGATCACGAAAAAAGATAGAAAAAGAATAGAAGTAATAGAAATAGATTTTCTAATGAGAGCGTGTGGTGTATCCAAAAAAGATCATATCAGGAATGAAGATATTAGAAGGAGGACAAATACTGTATATTCAGTGTAGACAGAATTGAAACGAGACAACTAGTGTGGTATGGTTATGTGAAGTGAATGAATTAAGATAGATGGCCAAAGAAAGCTTTAAATTACATACCACAACAAAGAAGAAGAAGAGGAAGACCATCAGTTGCCTGGGAAGAAAATGTACGACACCTAATGAGAGATAGAGCGATCAAAGAAGACGAATGGATGGACAGAGAACGATGGCGGTCGAAACGCGAGAAGCGGCAGAGGCTGTAGGAACCTAGGAACCTCGCTTATATATATATATATATATATATATATATATATATATATATATACAGTGCTTTTCAGATAAAACTATCCTCCTTAAATAACTTTAGAACTTCTAAATTTTAAGAAAAACGCAAAAACACGTCAATTAATATTTGAAGGGGGAGACATTATATCATATTTAAGGTTGCTGGGAAATGCACCCTTTCACCCCTCGTATCATCCCTTATTTTTTTTTAATTACTTCCCCCTTTTTTATTCGATATTTGGATTCTCCTCTTTGTACTGATTTCAGAAATGTATAATACATGATGCTTGAAGTGATTACTTTATGAGAAAAATAGATACAAAAGCAAGAAAATTGGATTGAAAAAAAAATTATTTTTTAACAATTTTATTACACACATTTAGAATGAACATTTCACTGCTAAAAATTTTGACAATAATTGTTCAAAATGACTGCCCTTCACTTCCATACAATAGTATAATCTATTTTGAAATTCTTCTCTGACATTGCTTAACACGTCTGCATTTAAGTGTCGACATTCATCCTCTATTCTTTGTCGTATATCATCTAGAGATTCTGGTTGAGTAGCATAAATTTTTGTTTTTAAATACCCTTGATAGAAGAAGTCTAGGGGTGTTCAATCCGGTGATCTAGGTGGTTAATCGATCATCTATCGACTTTACCCTATCCAAGGACCAAGAAACGTTTCGTTTAAAAATTATCAGACAGGTAAAGCAAAGTGTGGAGAAGCTCCATCATGTTGAAATACAACCAAATCTTCGGAAAAGTTATCCTTAACCTTTGATAAAACTTTATTAAAAAGTGAATTTTTTATTTCTTGGTTTTTGAAGGTACTACAAATAGTAAGGTTAAATATTTAAAAAGTTAAAATTATGCTACAACCTATTTTGTTACAGTCATTTAAGGTGAGGGAGATACTATCCTTGTTAACAGGAAAATTGTCTATCTCATAAACTAATCACTTCAAGCCAAAGGTATTATACATTTTTGAAATCAACACAAAAAGGAGAATCCAAATATAAAATAAAAAAGCGGGGAAGTAATTTAAAAAAAAATAAAGGGTTGATACAGCGGTTGAAAGGGTGCATTTCCCAGCAACCTTACATAGGATATAATGTCTCCCCCTTCAAATATTAATTGATGTGTTCTTGCGTTTTTCCAAAAAATTAGAGGTTCAAAAGTTATTTAAGGTGGATAGTTTGATCTGAAAAGCACTGTATGTATATATACGTTCTTGATTGTTTTGTATATATTTCGCACAACCAACTCTCAAAATGGATTTTGACACATCTGTGAAAATTCTATATGGCTTACCAAATTTGGCAAGTTGTTTCTGAAGTTGAGTTATCATTGTTATCATCAAAAGTAGGAAAATAAACTTTGGTTTGAGAGTAAAGAATATTAAAATTAGATTGAAAGAAATAAGTTTTAGCGGGATCTCGAAATATGTAGAAACATTAGGAAATGCTGTAGCTAAAGTTGGAGAATTTTTGTTATGCCAACATTTGTCAACTGAGCTAAACACAGATATTTCCGATATTTTTTTGAAATAGGTAGGTTTGGTTATTATCTTGACATTTAAGGATAAACTTTTCAGCTAAAAAAGACGTCTTAAATTTAATGAAGGTTTCATACATTCGGCTAATAGATTAGTGCACCTAAAACCAAACGAAGAGCTTTGTACTGGATTCGATCTAATTTTGTAAGTCTAGTATTTGTAGCAGACCCATATAAAAAGCACCATAGTCAAGAATTGACCTGGTATATGCCCTATAAAACATTTGATTAAAATTAGGATCAGCATCACATTGGTGACGGTTAACTACCTTTAAAACATTTAGCCTTTTTCCACATTTAATTAAAGTTATTAATATGTTCTTCCCATATTAATTTAGTATCAAGTGTGACGGCAAGGTAAGTAAAGTGTTTTTGGATATGTATATTTAGATTATCAATTCTAATACTGGATATATGTGATATATACATATATATATATATATATATATATATATATGTAAGCGATGACGAGTAAACAACACCACAGTGGATTTATTCAAAGTAAGTTCCAACCCTTGGTTAAGAAAGTATTCTCTTGCACTGTACATAATTTATGTTATTGAATCAATACATTTCTGATAAGAACTGTTAGAAGTGTAAAGACAGAAATTATCGTCGTATTGTAAATTATTACAATTAATACCCATTCAATGAAGATCCATAGTATATAGATTAAACAAGAGAGGACTAAGCACAGATCTCTTCGGCAAACCTTGATAAGCTAATCTTGGACCAATCAATTTATTATTGCACCGAATGAATACTAGTCTATTAATAAATGGATTAACCAATACCTGTGCACATCTAGTTGGGACTCTTATATGTCTTAGTTTCTCGAAAAGTAAGTTTAAAATAACATTATCATATGTTCCCGAAATATCTAGAAAAAGTGCTGCTAAATAATTATTACTCGATAGAAAGATTTAAAGGACTATGATTTATATTTAAGCCGTTTAACCATGCACAATTCTTCTATGCAAGTTCTACCGGAGAGACTAAGACAAACAATTTTTATTGTGCTCCGGACATACTTCTATGGCAATTGCTAAGACACAATATTTTACAGGCTTACTGTTATTACTTTAATTTGTTGTTTAATAGAAATTATTGAAGTGTTTTGGAATACAGTTTATATTGACCCGATATTGATTTACATTGACCGCTTCATTTATTGAAGATGTGCTTATGTTTTGTGAAGATTAGTCCTTAGAATCCTAGAATCCTATTAGTCATGGAGAATTTGATTATTGATTTGAATTGAACTTTAATTTTAAAAACTTATCTACCATTTTTTTTAATAAATGCATATTCTATTTTGTGAATTTAGTAAGGCGAAAATATTATCTTTAGGATTTACAATTCAGCCTAAAGCTATTAGATAATCTTTAGTTTTCACAGAGTCAATGGATGTAAATAAGATAGCATGCTGTTTATCAAGAAATTTAATAATGTTTGATCAAGGCTATAAAAAAACAATGGTCATCTTTCAATTCACAGTAAATGCTTATATATATATAAATATATATATACATATATATATATATATATATATATATATATATATATTTATAGACAACACAAAACACAAACACAAAAGAGGGTAAAGCCACTGGACCAGATGAGGTGCCCATCGAATTATTAAAACTCATCGATGAAGATGTTATTGATGTAATGGTTGAACTCTTTAATCCAATATATCAGACTGCCACAATCCCCAGACAATGGCTGCAATCAATCTTTGTAGCAAATCCCAAAAAAACCAAGTTCAACAACTTGCTCAGACCACAGAACAATAGCTTTAATGAGTCACACACTTAAAACATTTTTGAAAATAATTCACAGCAGAATTGTTAAAACTCTTGAATAGGAGATTAGTGACACACAATTTGGCTTTAGAAATGGTATGAGTACAAGAGATGCTTTGTTCGGCTTGAATGTGCTGGCTCAGAGATGCATGGACATGAATCAGGATATGTACTTATGTTTTGTAGACTTTGAAAAGGCATTTGATAAAGTTCAACATAAAAAGCTTGTAGATATATTAAAAAGCAAAAATATTGACAGTCGTGATCTGAAAATTATATCTAATTTATATTGGAATCAAACTGCCAAGGTAAGAGTTGACAGCCAGTACACCGAAAATATCAAAATACAGAGAGGAGTCCGCCAGGGTTGCGTGCTGTCCCCACTACTTTTCAATGTCTACAGTGAAGCGGTATTTCAAGAAGCGCTCTCAGACTCAATAGAAGGTATATCTATCAATGGAGAAGTTTTGAATAACTTACGTTTTGCAGACGATACAGTAATAATTACGGATAACAACAATGATTTACAGAACGTAATGCAACGCCTTAATGAACGCTGTCATGAGTACGGACTGAAGATAAATTTAAAGAAAACCAAATGCATGATCATGACTAAATCTGCACATGCAAATATCCAATTGACTATTGAAGATACTGCAATTGAGAGTGTTAATAACTATAAATACTTAGGAACATGGATAACATCAGATGTAGACCAAACCAAAGAAATTAAGACACGTATTGAAATTGCACGTACATCATTTATTAAACTTAAAAAGTTTCTTTGTTGTCGGGATATAAGGTTAGAACTACGCCTGAGAATGCTTCGATGTTACGTGTTCTCTACTCTTCTTTATGGTCTGGAAGCTTGGACACTAAAACAAGTTCATCTGAATAAGTTTGAATTTTGGTGTTACAGAAAAATCCTACGAATATCATGGACTCAAAGAATGTCAAACATGGAAGTAACTAGAAGGATAGGAAATGAGGCGGAAATAATATTAACTATTAAAAGACGAAAACTTAAGTACTTGGGACATGTGATGAGAGGGCAAAAATACGCATTATTACAACTTATTATGCAGGGCAAAATCCGAGGAAAGCGAAATGTGGGAAGACGAAGAATATCCTGGCTTAAGAACTTGAGGGAATGGTTTGAATGCAGTAGTGCAGAACTTTTTAGAGCGGCAGTCAACAGAGTCCGCATAGCCATGATGATTTCCAACCTTCGATAGAAGATGGAACTTAAAGAAGAAGATATATATATATATAATATATATATATATATATATATATATATATATATATATATTTATATATATATATATATATATATATATATATATATATATATATATATATATATATATATATGTAAACAAGAACTTGTTTAACAACTGTAAAACTGTAAAACACTTTTAAAAAAATTTAATTTAGGTGAACAACTACAACCACGATACCATCATAACATTACACTAACCACAAAGGAATTAGAGGTTTAGAGGTTTTGGTAAATCGACAATTTATCAGATTGCAACCCTAAAACACATTTTAGAAAAAACACTAGAATAGGATATATATACTCATCAAATATTTATAGACTACAAAGCAGCCTATAACTCTGTAAATAGAAGAAAAATGTTTAAAGCAATAAAAGAGCTAGGAATACTTCTCCTCCTCAGTCCTAATCCCTTTTGGGATGTGGTGATACCATCAGGCCTTTATAGTTTTTTTACGATTTCCCTCCTTCCTTCTCTGTCCTGGGCTAGTTGTTCGGCTTTATGTAACCCTTGGTTAATCAATGTTTTTGTTTGATCTACCCAACAGCTTGGAGATCTTCCCCTAGGTCTCTTTGCTTCAACTCTACCCTCGACCATCAGTTTTTCCATCGTACCAGTTCTTCTAGCAATGTGTCCAAAATACTGCAAATATCTCTGTTGTATTTGTTTAAGCAATCTATCTTTTACTTTAAGTTGTTCTAATATCGATACGGAATACTAGAAATAATAAACTAGTTAAAAAACTAACTCTTGAAAAAGTTGAATGTAGAGTATGAATTTCGAGTATGTTTCGAAAGAAAAGTACTAAGGCGAATCTATGAAGCAGTGAATAACAATGGAGTGTGGAGAAGACGATACAACTTCGAACTTTATAAAATATACCAGGAACCATATGTTGTAAAATATATGTATGCGGATGGAACAAAATGACCTGCTAGAAAAACGCTCCTTCTCTAACCCATTGGTCAGTACGTGCTTGGCGAAATAAGGCGATGGATCAGGACGACTGGAGAGAAATTTTTGACGAGGCTAGGACCCATGTAGCATTGTAAAGCCAAAATGGTGATGATGAACAATCACAATTAAATTTGTAAGAGCTTAATAAATGGTAGTTTATTGCACACCTGCTATATTAGGCCGAGCAAACAATATTATTTCGCTTTTTGCTTCGCCTGGCATTTTAGATAGTTATCAAGCTGCCAGTGCCTCTTTCTGAAGTTATACTTCTATACGCGCGCTCGACGTTAGAAATTTGTACAGGAGTGAATCTTTAAAATCATTACATATGTCAGATATGAATAAGATAGAGACAGAAGATATATGGTCTTTCTCTTTCTCTTTGGAGAATAAAAATGTTTCTTTCGTACATATGTATATATATATATATTTATATATATATATATATATATATATATATATATAATATTATATATTAATATTATTATTTATGTGATAGGTTTTGTATCATTTATTAAATGTTCCTAAATGTTTTAGGCTTTTGTATTTCAAAATAAACACTATGTGACCAAGAACTGGTAATGTTGAAATCCGTTAGTGTCATGTCTAATTGGCAAATCTTTTACGTGTTTGGTTCATACGCTGGTGTATGTTAGTTCGAATCCCAATATGAATTTCCTTTTTTATTTTTGAAATATTTAAAAACCTCACGTTATTCTTATTAAATATATGTAATATACGCAAAAATGCTAAATTTTAAAATAAAATAAAAATTTAGAACATAATCCGAGTTGTTGGTTTTTTATTTTTATCTTCGTAAAATAAGTTATGTATATTGGCAGTTTTAAATAATTATGAATATTGCATTTTAATTTGTATTGTATTATTATATTTAATTATGTTGCAGTGTATTGTATTGTCATTTTTATATTAATAACAAAATAAATAATGAAATTTTACTGCAGAGTATGTGTAAAAATTTTTTTTGCATTCAACTCCTTTTATACATATATGAAATAATAATATAATATAATATATATATATATAAATATAAATATATATATAATATACATATATATATATATATATATATATATATATATATATATAATATATATATATATAGCAAAACTGGTAAGATTATCGACAGAAACGTAAAAAACAATTTATTGTGTTGGATATTCCGATATATACCCGATATTCCAACACAAAAATTATATAATATATATGATATACAATATCATTCAATATTATACCTAATTACATACCTACTACAGGTCAAATGTTTATATACAGCAAACGATGCACCATATACCTATATACCTAATTCTTTTTCTTTTTCTGCTCTCTTACCTTTAGTATTAAATATGTAGTGATTGTGCAGATTTACTCCCATATAAATTTGTAACGGAGAAGGCGTGTATAGAAGTATAACTTCGACCGGCAGTCCCAGTGGACTGCCACTGTTTTTTTAAGAGGTCAAATCGCATTCTATCCCAATTAGGTGGGGTAGTAAAGGTAATTAAAAGAATGAATAAAAGCATGTTAGCAGACATCAAAATGTGTAAAATTAATAATTTTATAATGATTTGTATACGTATAACGACTTAATTCATAGTATTATTATAAAACGAACTGGGTTTATTCTTAAATGCACACTACTCTTGTGCGCTAAGAGTGTACACTTTATGTACTATAATAATAGTACATATAGCAATAGCAATAGCAATATTATAGCAATATAAAGATCATTTCTATTGATGTATAAGTTGGTGTGGAATTACGTGCATATTGGAGAAACATAGCATAATTATTTATGTAATGTGCATATGAACCTTTACCATAACCATACTTTACCATAACGTTATTTATCCTAGACATGTTGAGGGCACATAATGGTGATTTATTATTTTGAGTATTTGTTTACAGTTTTAAAAAGTTGACTAAAAATGTTTGATTTTTATGATTTATAGTTACTTAATAAAACATAACCAAAATTTCGAAAAAAAAGTATGATTAAAAGTTTCGGTATAAAGCAAATTAATCATTACATTACATTAATATAGCCCTTGCTTGATTTGTTACGTAACTATTTTATCATTATTATAGTAAACACTATCGGTAGTAAATTATCGTGAAACAAACACTTGCAGTATTTACTTACCTTGGCAACACTGTGATTGCGGGCTGGATTTATAACCCCAATTGAATGGAGAGTTTATGGAGTATACCAACATAGCAGGAATATCTGTAACATTATTTCCTCGGTCTCCTGCTTCTATCAACAAAATTTTCCAGCTTGGAATCTCAGAAAGTCGGTTAGCTAACACGCAGCCAGCGGTTCCTCCACCAACAATGATGAAGTCAAATGTACCGAAATCTAAAACAAGTATGACAGAGAATAAACTGTTAATTTTATCGAATTTCGTTTTAAAGTAGACGACTTTAAAATGATATTGCCAATATTGTTGAGTTGCGCTCCTGGGACGACTTTACTTATAAGACAGTTCATTCGATTCCATGAAATCAACTTTAACTTGAGAATATCCGTCAGAAAAAAATCATAGCATGTAATTCGTCTTTAAAAAGACAAACACATGACATGATGACAGTAAAATTCTCCTATTAGTAATTCCATAGTAAATTATGAGAGGAAAACCAGGAAAAAAAAACCTCATAATACTATCCCGACATTGTAAGTATTTGTTCGTGAATTTAGTTTACCTTCAACAAACATCAAAATTCTGATTTTATATGTTACGTTATTTAAAATTTTAGAATTTTACTGTCATCATGTCATGTGTTTGTCTTTTTAAAGACGAATTACGTGCTATGATTTTTTTCTGACGGATATTCTCAAGTTAAAGTTGATTTCATGTAATCGAATGAACCATCTTATAAGTAAAGTCGTCCCAGGAGCGCAACTCAATAATATTGGCAATATCATTTTAAAGTCGTCTACTTTAAAATGCATAATGTATGTCTGAATTGTCAATATAAATGAGTCAGATAAAATTAAATTATTAGAAGACTTTTTCACTATGTAACAAAAAACAAAATTTGTTTAATTTACTGTTTGTATTTTGAGAACGATTTCCGAAGTGGAAATTGAAACGTCAATAAACGTATTTTTATCTTTAATTGTGGCTTATTCCCAGTTTAATACTGCTGTATGATGTTTAACAGCCAAGTCTAGGTATATTTTGTCTCATCTCGAAAACGTTTTACTCTTAGCGCTCATCAAAGTCACCTAAACAAAACCTTGAATTATCACTAAAGCAAACAAAATTCTACTGGTCATTTCAGTTTTGCTGAGCTCTGTACTATTTTAAACGTCGAGCCTTTTGCTGTGATGACAAAGATAACATCAAAAGTGGACGGTAAGCTCTCGGTATCATTCCAAATAATCTTTGATTAACTGTTCTTTTTAAGCCTGTATTTTCTGTAGCTGCAACAAAATCATCTCTTACCGTCTATTTCTGAGAGCAAAAAGTTTAAGATTGCGTAAATCACGGCCTTGCAATCTTCTATGACGTCCAGACCCTCCACGATGCTAATAAGTCTTATCATTGGATAATCTTTTTCCAACTCTTAATACCTTTGAATAATTAGCTTCAACTCTTTGTGAAATTTTTCTTAACCCAAAACACGCCTCTTTTATACCTATAATGATAATATGACTAAAAATTACAAATAAACTAAAGTTAACTAGATGGTAATAACCTTTCTTATCTTTTTGTTTTTGCGAAAAATGAAACTTTAGTTAAAGCAAAGATAGCGAGCAAAAAGCTTTATCACATACATATTTTTAAAAAAGTCTTACAAATAGACAAGGCGAAAAGCTCGGGTTCGTCCGGAAAACATATTGTAGCATTAGTTTTGTTCTATAATGGCGTATGGTACTATTATACTATACTAAGAAAAAAAAATATTTATAAAAACATATATTTAGAAAGACAATAGAATTCTTCTTCTTCTCGTGCCACTCCTAGCGGAGATTGGAAATCATCATGGCCACTGCGACTTTGTTAGCAGCGCGCCTGAAAAGTTCAATCGAACTACACCCGAACCATTCACGTAGATTACGAAAAGCCACGATATTTTTCTTCTTCCCACACTTCTTTTGCCCTTAATTTTGCCCTGCATGATGTTTCTTAAAAGTTCGTACTTTTCACCTCTCACAATGTGCCCCAAGTATTCCATCTTTCTAGTTTTTATCTCATTTAGAATTTCGCATCTTTTGTCTAAAGTTTGGAGTACTTGCGTGTTAGTGACGCGGTCCATCCATGATATTCTGAGAATGCGCCTATAGCACCACATCTCGAAAGCTTCGATGTTTTTTATGGTCAACTGTTTTAGTGTCCAAGCCTCAACTCCATATAACAGGTAGAAAAGACATAACACCGCAGCATTCGTATTCGTAACTTTATATTGATATCACGATTGGCAAAAGAGTTTGCGCATTCTATTAAAGACTGATCTAGCGATTTCTATTCTACATCTAATCTCTTTTGTTTGATCAGTATCGTCTGTGATCCAAGCACCTAGATATTTATAACAGGGCACACGCTCAATCGTTGTATTGTCTATTACAAGATTAGCTCTGATGTTCTTTGATTTCGTGATTACCATAAATTTAGTTTTTTTCAAATTAATTTTCAAGCCGTAACTGTTACAGTATATATTGAGACTTTGAACGAGATGTTGTAGTTCTACTAGCGTTCCCGTTAGGAGAACTGTATCGTCAGCATACCTTATATTGCTGATCGTCTCACCATTTATTATCAGACCAAGATCTTCTTCCTCGAGTGCTTGTTCACAGATAGCTTCACTATACAGATTAAATAAAAGTGGCGATAAGTTACATCCCTGCCGGACTCCTCGACGGATTTGAGTTTCTTCTGTTAGTCTGCCCTCAACCTTGACATTTGCTGTTTGATTCCAATATAGATTGCATATTTTCCAATATAGATTCCAATATAGATTCCAATAGAATTGTTGACTTACAATACTACATTTAAGATACAATACTACATTTAAGATTACCCTAGATGCTCAAAGTGTCCTAAATTGTAAGTTATCAATGCACAAGTAATATCTTCGTCTCAAATTTTCTAATGCGTCAGCTATTGTGTTATTATGACCATTTAAATTTTCAATTTCCGCGCGAAAATTTGCCATAGTATTAATATTTGTATTTGAATCAAAATACACTTTTTCTTTTAAAAACTCTTCTAAAAAGCTATAACATGGTGTTAAGTCGGGACTATTCCAGTTGATTTATAATCATAAAACAATGGTCCAACTATTTTGTTTTGAAGTATTCCGCACCACACATTTATTGATTTTTTTCTTATTTTTATTTGTTTAAGTTTTCTTTTTCTATTATTTTTCTGTTCCCACGAATACCTACTTCTTCTATTAAAAATGCCTGAAGTTAAAAAAATTGATTCATCTGTCCATAAACTGTTATAAAAATAACTATGATCATTGTTCAAATTTGTAAGCATGTCTTGACAGAACTGTAAACGCTTTCTCCTATGAATAGTAAGTACTTGTACCGGTAATATGTGGTACCGCTTATAGTTGTGTTTTTTTTAAACTCTACGTATCGTCTCACGGCTTTTCTCTAATGCCCTTAGTAGCATTGTTTAGACTAGTTTCGGAATTTTCTAAAATAAAAATGTTAGTATGGATTTAATCTATTATTTAAGTATTTAATTTTTACCTTTAAATTACCTAAAGCAAAGTATTAAGATCGTCATCATCATTTCCTACGATAGTACGTCTCTTCCGTTCAAACATTTTTTCATTTATGACATGACGATAATTATATAAAAATGTATTTGCAGAAGGAGTCTGTCGATCTAGCTAAATCAGCCTATATTCTATTCTTGCCGCTTGCTTGTCTTTATTATTTTTACATAAATTGAGAATATATTATCTACTTTTTGCAAAACAACCGACTAAAAACCATTTTTGAGAAACTACGTCCCTTGTTTCAATCTCAAAAGTGTAAATTTAAAACTGTTTGGTATACAAGCATTAACATTATTATTTAGTTTTAAAAAAAATTGTTAGAGAGAGGGGTCACATCCGTTAACAAAACTCAAGCAGTAGAATTATTGAGAGAAGGTCTAAGCCAAAGAGCCCTGGCAAATCGACTAAATTTAAACCAATCTGCTGTGTCCCAAGTATACCTTCGGTACCAATATACTGCTGATTATATCTGTCGACAAGGAGGATGCATAAACGAATAACAATGGGGAGAGATGATCGATTTCTTGTAGCAAAATCCCAGAGAAATCGACATTTAAGTGGTGCTAAACTGAAAGAAGAGCTTAGAGAGGTTCGAGGTGTGGTTACCAGCGTTTGAACAGTCAAAAGGAGACTAAAGGCAGCCAACCTGACACCTAAAATGGCAGCTAAGGGTTCCAAGCCAACTGCAGTCCAGAAGCAAAGGCTATTATAATTTGCTTCCGAACTTCTGGATTGGGACGACTATCAATGGAGTCAGGTATTATTCTCCGATGAAAGTAAGATCTGCCTACGTGGCAACAATAAAAGACGTCGAATCTATGGAAGGTCAGGAGAGCGATTTGCTCAATTTTGTATACGAGAAATTATGTCATAAAGGCGATTCTTTTATATTTTGGACAGACAGTTCTATGAATGGGAAAACCGAGTTGATTTTACCTACAATAAATTGACCTGCGTTAAGCCCGCACATAAATCCAATAGAGCATGTTTGGGATGAGCTAAAACAAAAGGTTCTGGACAGAAATTATCCGCCAAGGAGCATAACAGAATTGAGAGCTGCACTTAATGATGAATGGTGAGCAATGCCTCCAGAATTTATTAGAAAAAACATCTTTTTATACGAAATTGATTGAAAAATGTTATTAGGAATAGGGGTGGTAATATAAAATACTGAATAATTAAAAAATTCATTTTGTAATTGATGATTTCTCTGTTCATAACGTCTTTCTTGCGTTACTTCCAATGATGAATATTTAGGAAACTCTGTTTGTATTGCATACAGGGTGGTGAATCGTCAAACGGGCCATAGGAAATTCAATGGGAAATTCTGAATTGTAGAATTCCTGCTTTCCTAATTATTTTACATCAAAACTCATAAGAAACTATTTGTAGAGGACTGAAATATATATTAAAAACAAATATTAAAATTTTTCTACGAATTAAATGTATTCCAAAATTTTGTAAAAATATAATACATTTTTCAGGCCACCCCTTAAGTTCATACACGAGGTACAAAAATGTGTATGGCATGTTGTGTTTGGTCATATTGATAATTTTGATATTTGACAATATTTGAATTTCAAATATTTTAATTTTGTGATTTATTGTTTAAAAAACAATATAGTTGATTAAAAAATGTATTAAGTTGAGGAGAAACTAGCAATAATAAAAATGTTTTTTTTTCAGGCAATATTGCGCGAATTGTCAGTTCTTTATTTAGCGTAAGATATTCCAATAGACCAATTCAAAGTCATTCAACAATTCAAAGGATTATACAAAATTTTGTAACTAATGGGACCGTGATTTCTAATCTTACATGTACAAACAATATTGCCGAGGTACCAAAATATTTAGAAAAATGCAGAAGTTGTAAAAATCCTAGAATAAGTTTTCGGATCATTGCAGACCAGTTTAATATTTATAAAACTACGGCGTTAAAAATTTTGAAAAGGAATAAATTCCGTTCATATGAACTGAATACATTTCATCAGTTTTATTTCTGTTCATGTAAACAACACTACACTAATAGTAGTAGTATTTGTAAAAATTTGTGTATTTTAGTATTTGTGTATAATTTTATCATAAAATAAACATATTGACAATTCAAATATTGTCAAATATCAGAATCATCAATATGACCAAACGCAACATGTCATACACATTCTTGTACCTCGTGATTGAAATTGAGAATTTTAGTAATTGAAATTTAGAATTTTCCATTGAATTTCCTATGGCCCGTTAGGTTATTCACCACCCGGTATTGTTTTTATAATGCATCTTCCAAATAATGCAATAGTAATTTTTGTAAGTTTAATAATAAAGTTATTGTTTGCACATTACATTTTTTTATTTTCTTACTTCTTATATTGAAACAGGTGTAATCTTAAATATCGCTTTTGAATCGATAATTTTGCACTCAAGTGTAGTTTAGTTGCTCATCTAATCAGCTTTTTAGAGCATCAGTTAACAGAGTTTAAATAATCATGATGATCGCCTACCTTTGAAAGAAGACGCCACGAGAATAGAGATGTTAAGAAGAAAATAGTTCAATTCAAACCACAACTGTACAACATATAAACCACTGTATAACTATACATATAAACACTGAAAACATCTTAAGGTTGATGTTATATATCTCAATAAGGGTCGTATTAATAGAAGGTTCACATTTAAGTGGTAAACAATGATTTTTTTGTGGCATAGACTTTCGTCATTCAGCCAGGTAAACAATGATGGAGCTTTAAAAAATATAAAGTAATGGCGGTTACAGAAGACGGTCAAAATGTTTTACATTTACTTCAATACACAAGCCATGTGGTTTTTAAAACATTGCATTACATTTTGGAATATATGTGACAGCTCAATTCTTCGTATCTCTATTGTAATCCTAGTTTTTATTTCCTGAGCACTGGCAAATTTTGTTTGAAATAGACGACTTCACGCGCATAGGTTCCTCTGTTCCAAGTACCATTTCCTGGCGGAGGTCGGGAAACGTCATAGTTATTCGTACTTTTGACACGGCTGCTCTGAAAAGTTCATTTGATGTACATCCGGAGCACTCTGTCAGGTTGCGCAGCCATAACATTCTACGCCTTCCTATGCTTCTCTTTCCTTGGATCTTTCCCTGCATAATGTTGGAGCAAAGTGTATTTCTCTCCACGCGTAATATGTCCGAGATATTCCGATAGCATAGGTTCTAGTGACCTGGAATGAGGTGGCTTTGGAACTAACCAAACTAACTTAGCAATTATATTGTGTTCTAATAAATTTATTGACGCCATACTACTTAAGTCTTATTGAATGAGTAGTGTATTGTTTGGATACTGGCTGTGTTAAAAAGTGCCCACATAGAAAACTATAACATTATTTAAAAATAAATTTAACTAGTTAATGTTGTGTTAAATGTTAAATCATCTTATATGTTAAGTGTAGTATATATTCTTAGTTATAAGCTATGAACTTTAAGCATTAGGATTACGTTAATACTTACTTACCATATATTGTAGAATCACTAGTATTCATTAATGCAGAGTTATTTGTTGGTTGCTGGTATGTTTGATAAGAGCCTACATATTCTGATATTTGCTGCAAATATTCCAGATCTGTTTGACAGTTTGAAGAACGAAAGAATAAAACCAGAACTAATAATTTTAACATTGTCTTAATCTCGTGCAATACATTAAAGAAACAAATGTCAAAAGCTTCCCAAAATAAACCTAAATATAAATAGGTATGTGTAAATAGATTCAATATTTGAAGAGGATAATAACATGTTTACTGTCATCAGGTTTGATAGTTCAGGAATAAAAACATCTTTTACAAACATTTTTCGTAGAAAAAAAAAACAACTGTACTATAATGATATAAACAACTTACACTAGCTAAAATAGAGAAAAAACAATTATTTTTATTGTGATTATAATTAATAATTAATATTATTACCATTATTAATATTTAATAAACTCCAATCATGTAAAACCCTTATTGGGCGAATATAATATTTTAGCAAGTTTCATTCAACATTTATTTTGCAATTCAATCCAATATTTTTTTTATTTGCTGTTGTGGATGTCCCTTTTTTCCGACATAAGATGAAAACCACATTTTTAAACTTATGATTTTTAATTAGTGCATATAATTCTACTGTAAAAGCATTTGTTTCATATGAAATACCTCGTTCCGTTAGTCATAGTTCTGGAGCTGCTTTTTTCCATGAACAATTTGGGCTAGGATCGATCTATACATTGTGGTAGGAGGTTCTATCTATACTGATTTTTAACCATTGTGTTTTTGTTAAATTAATTTCATCGTGGTCGTCGCCTGTTTTAGTTCCGGATGTAAATATGTTTTGCTTTAGGTACAACTCGTAACGCACCTCCAGCATGTAAAATGATGAGACGCCCCTTCCCATGGACATAATTTACCTTGCTCTTTTCTTCAGGTAGAGTGGTGTTCTAAATTTAAATATTACAATATTTTTACCAAGAACTGCCCGAGCCAATCTTATTTACCTGGTGATCTCCAGGAGTAAAGAGATATATTTATGTATTAATTGTCCCAGGTAAAGATACTCGTCCACTGTATTAAGTGCAGTATTATTTATATTACATCTTGGACTTCTATTCATAAGTTTGCAGACAAATCTTAGATGACTGAGGTATTCTCCATCAATGGATAGGCCTTTGTTCTGAAAATTCATTTTGCTAAATATATTTTCTAGGCTGCCTATATATTTTCAATAGACTTTTCAATTTCACATGTATTGGCATTTCTCTTAAACGAAACTATCCCGCTATCGGTTGTTGCGAATTGGTTGATTTCAAAGTCATATTTTTTTATTTAAAACGTGAATCCAATACCTAACCTTTGACGTTTCTTTTAGGATATTGGCTTATCAGAACTAGCTGAGTCGGAGTCACTTGGTTGATATTCAGACAAGTCTGGTGAAAAATCAGACTTTTTAGAAAGTTTTTTTTATTCCACAGTTTTGTAGTCCTTTCTGTTCTGTCTCATACGACATTATTTTCATTCACTACACACTCAACAGTATCACAAAAATACGACGCAATGGCCGATACTAATACATACAATAACGGAAATAGCAATTGAACTGAACGTAGAATAAAACATGTTGCCAATCAGGTGATGTCAGCCGCGTATGTTCACCGACGCCACAGCGATGGACTTGGTCGTTATGGCGCGGTGTGTTGATGTTGTCCACCATTTTTTGGTGGACATTTTGGTTATGCTCTCTTGTTGTTACTTAGTAATACAAATTGTATTGATTATTATAATAAACACATTAGTATTAAAGCGTTTTTTATATATTGCATTATTTTTCTGACTTACTTTCACAACTTTAAAATAATTCACAAGAAAAAAAATTTTTAGTTAACTTATTTATAAAAATATATGCACACATATGTGCAAAATATATTTAACCCTTAACTACAGAGATTCGGTATTTCTTACCGGTGGGTGGTCCCAAAACGCGGATTTTGTGATATCCGCGCCACTGCAGGCATGATACATATGAAACTACAGTTTCATAATGTTTCAATACCTCTCAGGCAAATTTTATTAGTATCAAAGCGGTCGGCGTGTATGGTGAATATTTTCTTTCGTAGCGCACATCAAAAGTCTTAACAGGTAAAATTTAAGGGAGGTCTGTTTTTAAGTAAGTATTTTTAATTAGTCTGATGTTGGTAAAATGTGAACTGTTTATAATATTTTGTGTGTTTTTAGAAAAAGAGTAAAGAAATTGACTCTGGAAGTCATCCTGGACCTTCAAAGAGGGTTAAATTTTGGCGATAAAAATTTTGAGGAAATATTGCAAAAATGGAATAAGGAAATTGATTCTGACGCAAGTGATATAGACTCAGATGCTGGGTATTTACCAAGAAACCATGATACTGAATCACTGAAGAAAGAAAGATCACTAATATTTGCATAATGTGCAAGATTTCGATATCTTTGCAATCCACGGCAAGAGTTTGCAAGGAATGTGCCACTTATTTTTTGACAATTTTACCTCTTGCAGGTTTTTTTTAAAGATGAATAGATTTTTGTAAATGGTAGTTTATGTTTCTTTTATGATTCTTTATTAGATTTTATTTATTTATTTTTACGCACAATAGGCCGTTAAGGCCTAGAGCATTTTTTTACACACAATCCTAATATTAACTAATTACAATTATTTTAAACAGAACTTTAACTTAAATATGTATATACAACATTCTTAACTACTTAACAACTGAAGGATCTTGTGGACAATATTTTTTCATTCGCTTCTATTTTGTGCTTTTCTTATCCAGTCCCTCACCTTCACCTGTTTAAGGTCTTCCTCCACTTTACTAATCCACCTCGTTCTTAGTCTACCTCTTCTTTTGGGGCTGATTAGTTTTCTGGTTATTATTAGTTTGGGCATTCTGTTTTCTGCCATTCTTTCCACATGTCCCAACCATCTGATTCTTTGTGACTTGACGAAATTGGTAATGGTAGGTTCTTTGTATAAAGCCATTAATTCATTGTTGGTTCTTCTATCCCAACCATCTTCTGTCTTGCGTCCTTCGAATATGCGTGTCAATATTTTCCTTTCCCATCTTTCTAGAGTATCCTCTTCCTTCTTATTTAATATCCATGTCTCACCGGCATATGTTACTGTGGGTCGAATGGCTGTTTTATATAATCTGAGTTTACCTGGGCTAGAAACATATTTTGAGTTCAGTAAATCTCTTAAACTACCTAATTTTTTTCCTTTTTGCTATTCTGGCTTCGAGCTCCCATTTCTCTTTTCCATTTTCATCGAAAACTACACCCATGTATTCAAATTTGTCGACCCTTTTAAAACTATAGCTTTTACCACTTACATACCTCACACTAAAGTCTTCTTTTTTCCCTTCTGTCCCTCCCATGATCATATATTTGGTTTTGTCTTCATTTAGTTCCAATCCGAATTTCTGTGCTTCTTCAATGATTTTCTTCACAACTCTTCTTAATTCTTTCTCGGTTTTTGCTAGGATCGTTAAACAGTCAGCAAATGCCAATCACTGGTGCTCATTTTTCATGATTGTTTCTTTCACCTTCATGTTGCATTTTCTGATTATAGTTTCTAACACTAAATTGAATAATGTAGTGGATAAAGGAACACCCTGTCTCAAGTCTTTTGCAACCGTAAATTGATCTGATATGTGACCCTGCGAAGCAATTTCACACTTAGAGTTATTTAATGTCATTTTTACTAGCCGGATCAGTTTCTTTGGTATACCCAAATGTTCCATTGCTCGATAAATTTTGACTCTATCGACTCTATCATATGCTTGTCCAAAATCCACAAACAAAATATGTAGGGGAACTTTACCTTCATAACAAGTCTTCGTATCTCCTTTAATGAGAAGATTTGGTCTACAGTAGATCTGTCCTTTCTAAAGCCGGCCTGATATTCATTTAGGATTCTTTTCGTGTAGCAATTTAGTTTATTTCCCAATATTTTTGCCAAGATTTTGTATACCGTGTCTAGTAAGGCTATACGTCTATAGTTGTCACACTTCAGTTTGTCTCCTTTTTTATGCAGAGGGCATATGCGGGCCTCATACCACTCCTATGACATTATCTCTTTTTCCCATACTTGCACTAGTAGCTGATATATTTTTCTTTGTAGTTGTTCTTTACCAAACATGTTTTTTTTCATTTCGTCGTTATTTCTGTCGGATCGCTAATTAAATTTCCATCTTTACCTTTCATATAACTACAGTAGCTTTGGTAACCTTTTCCCATCTTTTTAACTCCTTGATAGAACGACATCACCTCTTTGCTTTTAAACTTCTCTTCTATCTCTTTTAATTTTAACTCATTGTGGTATCTCTTTTTCCTTCTACACAGAGCTTTCAATCTTCCTCGGATTATTCTATATTCTTATTTTTTACACTCTATATTATCTGTTAATTCCTTTGCTATCGCCTGACACTCTTCGTCAAAGAAATCTTTGTTTGTGCTTCTCTTGGAGTCGCACTTAACTATTTTCTTCATAGCTTCTCCTACGGCAGATTTAATTTGTTCCCAGGCTTGATCTGTCTATAAATTTTGGTCACATTGTTGTAGAATTTTATTTATTACTTCTTCGTATTTATTTCTACTTCCTTAAGTGTTTCAATGTTGTACTTTCTCTTTGTTTTATGGTTCGATTTCTCTTTTTCTCCCAGCCTTCTCCCACATGTTACTTTAACGAGGTAATGGTCCAAGTCGATTTTAGCTCCTCTTATACTTCTTACCTTCTAAACGATATTCATATATTTACATTCAATCATAACATGACCTATTTGATTCACCGTCCTTCTATCTGGGGAGACCCACGTACCTTTGTATATCTCTTTTCCTTTTAGTTGTGTGCTTCTCACCACCATGTTTTTCTCCATGGCAAATCCAATAAGTCTTTGACCATTATCGTTTGTTACTTCGTGTTTACTATAGTTACCAGTTACTGCAGTGTACAGAGGTTCTTTTTCCACTTTATCATTAGAATCACCCATTATTATTTTTACATCACGTTTAGGTAGGCGCTCGTATTCATCATTTAGCTGCTTATAGTAAATATCTTTTATTTTGTCATCCTTGTCTTCTGACGGTGCATAAATATTGATTATACTCCAATTCCTTTTCTTACTTTTAACTAGTTTTGAAAACATCCTATCAGAGATAGGATTAATTGCTATCACTTTGTCCTGGATACGTTCAACTACTAAAAAACCAGTTCCAAGCATTCTATCTTTACTTCCATTTTTGAAGAGCACCATATCTTCTATATCAGTTATTTACAATCCTAATTGTTTTGTCTCTTAAAGAGCCATTAAATCAATTTTATACTTTCTTGCCTCATTCATTAATTCTTTTAGCGCACCTTTATAAAAGGTTCCTCTGACATTCCATGTAGTTAAATGTATCTTGTCATTCTTCAGCTTTACCTTTGTATTACTGTTTGTTTCGTTTTCATAGTTCGTAATCCTTTTCTTCGCATTGTTCGTCTTCATTTTTTTCCTTTTAATGCTGGTGCTTAGTTTTTTGCTTTGGTCTCTACCACCAACGTTTGGTTCATGCCATCCCAGTGGCATATTTTCTGATCGGAATATATTTTCTTATATCCTACTTTAACTTTTCTTCCTTCCTTTCTTAGTTCTTGCGTTTTCTGTCTGACATATTTCTGTACAATTCTACCCTTTTTTGACAGGTCATCATTGATATAAACTAGACTTTTCTTCGGTTTCTTAATTTGATTTTGTTTCGCATGACTTTTCTTTTGTTCTCTTCCTTTTCAAGCTCAACCAGACAGACTTTTTCTCCCAGCTTCACAACCTTCTCGATTTGAACATCGACTACTAATTCTACCTGCATAAAATTTTTAATTTCATGTTTTAGAGTCTTGGGGACATTTGTATCTATGTTCAGGCATTTATTATATTAGATTTATTTGTTTAAAAAATCTGAATTTTTGTTTATAGCATTAATGGCTGTTTGTTTCAATATACCAAAAATATTACCAAAATTATCCTTTAATGGATTATTCATTAAAAATCTTGTATTTTATTACTAAAATCACTCATTTCACCAGTTCCCCATATCTAGACACTACAGAAAAATACATAATGCAATTTTTATTAACTTAAAAGTAGTACCACTACTTTTAGTGTAGGAAAGTATGCAAAATACATTTTTGTCTACAGGCAGTAATGCAAATTTGTTAAAAAACTAAATGTTGGTGTTACGAATTGTATCGTTGCGAATAGTCATAGGTACTAACTGTCGATGTTAGGAAGTCTTGTCGTTTATAATCAATAATTGTGGGGACAGTATACATACATCCTTGTTTGATAACTTGTTCTGGATGGAATTCCCGTTGAAATGGAAGTGTTGCCATTTGACTCTACATAACAATTTGTGATAACCTATAATAGAAATATACGCGGTGGTCCTTAAGTAATTGTACAAAAAGAAACCGTAGATTCTACACTTTAAAATATTACGATTTAAGCCAACTTGCTTTGATAAAATGTTGATATTGAGAAATATACAGGGTGTTAAAGTGACAATTTAAAATTTAATTTTTCGCTATAACTTTCAGGTTTGTCAACATTTATGCATAAAAATTTACAACTGGGTACTATTAAATATCAGACATTATAATTTGATGTACACTTTGATGTAGCTGATAGAAGGCGTCACATATGCCACATATGTGGCATATATTTGCACTTAACTTTTTTGCTCTTCTAGTTATCGGTATTTTTAATAAAAAATATTAAAGATACATTATTTTAACAAAAAAAGGTATACTCGTTAATATCTTCAAAACTCAACAGTTTTCGAGATAATCGCATTTTACAAATCAACTACATAATTCTGATTTATCACAATTACTCTAAGCAAAGAAGGAAAATAAAAGAAAAACATCAATACTTCTAAATTTTGGTATAAATTACCTTTAATAAAGTTAATAGTTAACGAAATAATAAATAAAATAAATATATCAGAAGGATAAAATAATTGGATTAGATAAATAACAGAATAATTGGATTTTACATCAAACATTTTACGTTTTGTATTAAATTAAAGTCATAATCAAAACATTTTATTTACAAAAAAAATTAAGAAATAGTTAAACTAAATAACATTAAACTTTTTGTCAAAGTAAGTGTTCAATATATCCACCATTTTCTTTAATTCATTTGTCAATACATTCCATAAAATGTCGTCTCATATTAAATAGCATCATTGGTTCTAGAGAAACTACTACAGTATGTATTATAAGTGTTATAAGTATAATAAGTAAATTTTTTTTTAATATTTATTAATTAAATGATTATATTAATACCTCACCACAAGAATATGACTACCACGAACAATCCAACGTTCAGGTAAGTTGTATTTAAATACTGTCTCACTACGCTTTATCTGTAATGTGATGGTGTACCATCTTATAGAAATCACATATTTCGCCTTAAGTTTAACGAAAATTCTTCCAATAAATCAATAAGATGATTTTACAAAAAATATAAATAAATCTTAACATTCAAATTGCAAGGTAATTCGTAAAAAATAATTAGCAATGGTTCCAATCCTAGAACATGCATTTTAAATATGAATTATGAATGATATTTTACGGATATGCGCATTACCTTTCAATTTGAATTGGTGAGATTTATTTACATTTTTTATAAAATGATTTTATTGATTTATTGGAAGAATTATCATCAAATTTAAGGGGAAATATGTGATTTCTTAAGATGGTACACCATTACAGAAAAAGCGGAATGAGACAGTATTTAAATACAACTTTCCTGTAAAACAACTATAATAATTACTGCAGCAGTTTCTTTAGAACCAATGATGCTATTTAATATGAGACGAAATTTTATGGAATGTATGGATATATGAATTAAAGAAATTGGTGGACATATCGAACACTTACTTTGACAAAAATTTTAATGTTATTTAGTTTAACCATTTCTTAATTTGGTTTGTAAGTAAAATGTATTGCTTATGACTTTAATTTAATACAAAACGTAAAATGTTTGATGTAAAATCCAATGATTCTGTTATTTTATCAAATCCTATTATTAATTATCCTGCTGATATATTTATTTTATTTAATATTTTTCTAACTATTGACTTATTTGAAGTATTTTAAAACAAAATTCAGAAGTATTGATGTTTTTATCTATTTTTCTTTCATTGCCTGGAGTAACTGCGTTAAATCAGAATTATGCAGTTGATTTGTAAAGTGCGATTATCTCGAAAACTGTTGAGTTTTAATGTTATTAACAAATATACCTTTTTTTTGTTAAAATAATGTTTCTTTAATATTTTTTATCAAAAATACTGGTAACTTGAAGAACAAAAAAGTTAAGAGCAAATGTATTCCACGTGCGTGGCATGTGTGACGCCCTCTATTAGCTATATCAAAGTATGCACCAAATTATAATTCCTGATATTCAATAGTACCCAGCTGTAAATTTTTATACATAAATGTTTACAAACATGAAAGTTATAGCGAAAAACAAAATTTTAAATTTCCACTTTTTTTTTCCACACATTTCCACTACAATTACTTAAGGACCACCCTGTATAGTGTCATATTGAATTCTCTAGATTTTTCTATTATTTGTCTTATATTCGATAGGTGTTTTCGTGTACCACAAACTTTGATAAATACGGTCCAAACAACCTTCTATTAATAAAATAATTATCTCATAAGCCGTTTAATCTAGTAAAGTAATTAAAATAAATTAGTTAAAAAAAAACAAAAGTCCGAGAGTAAATAATAAATAAAAATAACTCCAAGTTTACTTTAAATTTTATTTTTGGTTTATACAATTTTGCAAGTATTGTGCAACGTGACTTTTTCATTCAATAAATATTTACTAATAAAGGTGTACTGTGTAATTTTTAATGAAAAATATCCATGATAATATTTGAATAATATTTATTTAGATATAAAAATATTTAAATGCTTACTTTAATCTAATGGAAAAGTTTCTATTTACCTTTATTTTTACGTATTTCGTTCGATTTTATGACCGTGATAGTAGTTTGGACCTTGTTTTCATATACAAGGTAGTCGGTAAGTAATTGGTACAAAAAAAAAGTAGATTAAACGTCTTATAATATTGGGATTTCAGCCAACTAGCTTTAAACAAATGTTGATAAAAAGGGACGTACAGAGTATTAAAGATGAAACTAGAAATTTTATTTTTCGCTAACTTTCATATTTATGAACATTTAGTTCACAAATGTAGTTTGGCGTATGAAAAATTATAATTTGTGCATACTTTATTGTATCTGATAGAGGGCGCCACATATGCCACATGTAAGGCATAAACTTGCGCTTAACTTTTTTGCTCTTCAATTTAGCGCAATTTTTGTTGAAAAAAATGAAAGATGCATTACTTTAACAAAACGAAAAAAATATACCTGTCAATAACTTCAAAACTCAATAGTTTTCGAGATAATCAGAATTTACAAATAAGCTGCATAATAATTTTTATAACAATTAATTTTACAACCGGGTATTTTTATGTATGAGGAATTATAATTTATTGCTTTCTTTCATGTAGCTGATAGAGGAAGCCACATATGTGGCATAAATTTGCAATTAACTATTTTGCTCGTCAAGTTAGCGCTACTTGTGTCAAAAAATACTAAAGATACACTATTTCAACGAAAAAAGATATACTCATTAATAACTTCAAAACTCAGCATGTTTAAGATAATCGCATTTTACAAACCAGCTGCATAATTCTTAGTTATAATATTCGTGCGTTGAAGCACCAAATACCTATAGATAAGCATAATTAACAGTTTATTCATATAAAAACAAAAAAATGGTTATGTAGCACCATTAAATGCATTGCTACAGCTGCTAAATGTTTTATTTGAATCCAGTTTCGGTGTCATCATTAGACAATTTCAGTCTTATTTAATGCTTTAAGGGAAATCTAAATATATTCGGAGATTAATCGATGTCACCAATCATTTTAACTATTACCAAAAATAAGTCGATTAATCGATGACTTGTAATATCTAGTTTATTTTCGTTTATTAAAGAAAAGCAGAAAATGCCGAGGTATTATAATTTTTCTAATATATATGTGGGAAGTATGATCGCTATTTATTGTCAGCAATATATTAACGGACGTGCAGCGAAAAGGGAATGTTGAACAAGATACCCAAACAGCTGCAACCTAATCACCAAACTTTAAAACTATATTTAGGAATTTAAGCAAAAGTAGTTTATTTTATCCTAAAAAAAATTAGGCCGACCAAAAATCATAACGTGTGATCAAGGAGATTAAATAATAATGGTGCACGTTGACGATGATGCTTAAGTAAGTCCACGATGTTTATGTTCAGCAAAACTTTTGCTTTTAATAAAACTACATTTTTTAAAATCCTGCATTGTTAGCATTTTCACTCTTACCATTTAAAACCTATGCAAAATCTATTACCAGTAGTTTCACCTTTAAGATGCAGATTTTCAAATGATATTTGAAACCGGCAAAGTATTGATCACCCCTTCGCCAATAGAATATTATTTACGACCTAGGCTACATTTACACACCGTGGTGTTTTTATTTTAAAGAACAATCGTTTCTGGAACACCAAAAATCCTCATTTAAAGAGAAAAAGGTATATCCAAAATGAATTAAAAAAAACCTATGGCGTGGAATTATTGATATTCAATTTTTAGGGCGATGCGAGTTAACCCGTAATTTTAATGGTGTGAACGATTTACATTTTTTACAAAATTATGTTATTTATTTTTTGGAGGAATTGCCATTAAACTTAGGGTAAATTATGTGGTTCATGTAAAATGGTAAACCTTCATGAAGAAGTGAGAACATACTTAAATACCAACTTTCTTGAAGCTGGTATTTAAGTATGTTCTCACTTCTTTTACCACGACCAAGCTGGATTGGTTGTGGTAGTCATTTTTGTTGGCCACCACGTAGCCCAGAATTTAAATTGCTCGATTTTGGAGTAAAGCCTTTAATGAAACAACGTCTCTACAATAATTCTGTTAATACTCGCAACCATGTTTGAAAGAAAAATAAACATTGCAGTTTTTTTAACCAATGATGTTATTTAATATGAAACGATATTTTATATAACGTATTGCTAAATGCATTGAAGAAAATTATGGACATATCGAATACTTACTTTGACAAAAAGTTTGTATTCAGTTTAAATATTTTTTTATTAAAAAGTTAAATGATGCACTGGTGGAGTGTCAAATAACTGTCAAAGTGTAAATATGTATTTTAAATTTCTCCGCAAATTTGCAATTTTTGTGCCATAATTATTATTAGTCTAATTTTAAGTAGTCAAAAATGACAATTATGACAACATATGGTAGAGGTAAAATATTCGAAAATGTCATTAATAATACTGATATTAACTTATGAAATACAGGAAATGGTACATACTTTCATATTCAGTCAGGAAGCTTCTTATCAATAGACTTAAGCTTATGTGAACCTAAAATAGACCCGTTACTAACTTGGCATACTCTAGACAGCTTTTTCGATATGAATCATTTTCCCATTATCATTACTAACAATGCAGTCAAATCGCAATATACGACAAGGAGATGGACAATCTCAGGTGCTAATTGGGAACTCTTCAAACTAACTGTAAAAGGATGCCCAGATGTACTTAAATATCAAAATAATATAAACGAAGACATAAAACCACATAGTTTCACAGTTTTGTCCGCAGAGGAGTGTATCGGCAAATACAAAATTAACTCAATAAAAAAAAACACGTTCCCTGCTAAAAGGACTCATGCAAAACAGCAATTCAAGAAAGCAAAAGAGCTTTAGACAGATTCGTTTGCATTTATTCTTAGTAATTTTAATTTAAATTGGTTACTTAGTTTTTAATGTTTAGTTTAATTTACCTATTGTAGCAAAGAATTTTTGTGTTGTCCTAGTAAAAAAGTAAACATGGTGAATTATTGTATTGTTCCGTTGGTACAAATCATGGAAAAATTACAAAAAGGATGATGATAGTAAGTTGTCAAATAGTAAGTTATCAGGAAGCAAACGATAATAGTATTTAACATTTGTTTCCGAAAATATGTGTAATAAATATTATGTAATTAGTTTATAACTATTTTATCTGAAACAACAAATACCAATAAATATACGTATATCTAGAAAAAAATGTGCGTTTTTTATATATCCTTTTATTTTTTAATAATATATGTGAGAATATTTCATCTGAAAATAGTAAGATATTTTCCAGTAAATTTTAATTAGTAATGAAATAGTACGAAAGAGGCGCTAAAGGGGATGTATGTAAAAGAGGTGTCTATTTAAATTTCCCGCCAAAAGATGATTAGTAATGACTCCAGCCGCAAGGGGTCCTAATGAACGAAATTTATACATTGAGTTGCCCATCTATTTCTAATATTATATTATTTATTTAACGGAACACCTTAAAATTGGGACATGTTAGATGTCTCGAATTTCCTAAACCTGTTGTCCGATTTTAATGATTTTTTAGTATGTTATAGGTATATTATTAAAAAATATCGATGTAATAATATTGTTGCTAGACAGGTCAATGTCATTTTATACCGGGTGTAACAATCCTACTGTGTTTTTTCCTTAAAGTTCGGAACACCCTATAGAATATTCTAGCATATATAAAATATTAAAATTAAAACCTAATTATAGCCTCAGGCTTTCTTAACATTTTCTTTTTTGATTCATTTGCTTATGTTTGATAATAAAAAAAGTTAGGTACGTTAACAATTAGCCATGTTTTTCATCAATAAATCCTCATTTTCTGCTTAGTTTTAAAAACAAGCCTAAAGTAGGTTATGAGAAGTTAACAATTTAATGCACACACCGGTAAATTTAAAGGAACCTGTTATTAATGCAATATTTCTTTATATTTGTATTTTATAGACTATATCTACATAGCTTTGAAAGCTCCTTGTCACAAGAAAGTCTTAAATGTCAAAATGTCAAATTAATTTGTTTATTTGTATTGTGTTTTACATTTTACAGTCATTCTGTCTGTTCATAACAAGTACAAACTTGTATTTAAATTGAGCGCACAATAAGAAAGAGACTTAAAGAAGCCGGTCTCAAGTCATATGTGCCAATAAAAGCTCCCAGACTCCAGAGACACCATCGTTTAGCACGACTACAATCTGGTCGAGTACATCAAAATTAGAATGATAACCACTGAAGTCAAATTCTCTTTACGGACGAGAGCCGTTTCTGTGTAAATTACATCGACGGTAGAGAAAGATTGTATTAACGCCAAGGAGAACGAAATGCCCCTTTCAATTTTACTACGACCATACCTTTTGGTGGAGGTTCAATTATGGTGTGGGGCGGTATATGTTTGGGAGCAATAACAGGGTTAGTGGTGATTGATGGTGGAACATTAACAGCAGATAAGTATATCAGAGATATTCTCCAAGACCATGTGGTACCTCTTTCACCATATATTGGCGAAAATTTTATTTTATAGTGTAAGAGTGTAAGTGTAAGATATTTCTTATTACAAGTGGGTATAACAACGATGAATTGGCCAGCTTGTTCCACAGACCTAAACCCGATAGAGGATATGTAAGACATGCTAGGCAGAAAACTTAGGGCACGGGTTCCTGCAGTTCAAAACAGAGAAGAACTCACAATTGCAAAAGATTGAGGGATGGGAGAGGCTGCCCAACAACTGATCGATAGCGTTATCAGAAGTATGAGAAGATTAATAACTGCAGTTGTAAGGGCTCGTAGGGGAAACACACGCTATTAAAGCCAAAAAATGCATAAAAAACAATTTAAATTCAAACTGTACAATAAAGTTAATGTATTTAAAATCCGTATTTTGTTGAGTCTGACATCTTTGTGTTTTTATTTCTTCTTAAACAGGTTTTATATTGTACTACCATTGTAATATAAATTCAAAATACTTCACCAACATTCGTATTATGATATTATCTAAACAGTATATAGACTAGAGAGAAAATACTCAGATTTTATGGTTGTTCCTTTAAATATGCTGGTGAAACTAAGAAGAAAATGAGCATTTATTGATGAAAAAACATGGCTAGTTGTTAACGTACCTAACTTTTTTATTATGTAACACAAGCAAATGAATCAAAAAAGAAAATGTTAAGAAAGCCTGAGACTATAATTGAGCCCTAATTTTAATATTTTATATATGCTAGAATATTCCACAGGGTGTTTCGAACTATAAGAAAAAAACACAGTATGATTGTTATACCCGGTATAAAATGACGTTGACCTGTCTAGCAACAATATTATTTCATTGATATTCTTAAATAATATACCTATAACATACTAAAAAAATCACTAAAATCGGACAACAGGTTTAGTAAATTCGAGTCATCTAACATGTCCCATTTTTAAGGTGTTCCGTTAATTTTGCCGATGAGTGTATAAATATATATATATATACACTCTATATATATATATATATATATATACACTCTATATATATATATATATATATATATATATATATATATATATGAACTGATGATGCTATCAGAATTCGATAGCGAAACGTCTTCAAAATAGATAAATAGATGAAGTAGTATCAACTTTGTCTTTTATTTCTCCACCTATTTGACCTATATTTGAACCCACCACTCGTCTGAGTGACTGATATATGTATATATATATATATATATATATATATATATATATATATATATATATATATATATATATATAAATATATAATTATTCATATATTCTATATTAATAATTACCATTTTACCTAATTTATTGTTAAACCCAAACAATACTAACTTTTTTTTATCGATGTGTCTGGTTTAGAAACCTCATATTTTATCTCACTTCCTTCGGAACAAACTGCTGTTCTAACTTTACCTCGAAAAAAGTAGAAACAAGGAGGATTATTTCATTGAAGAGGACACTTCAAGTCAAGAAAGACTTATAGCCTCGAATCGCGTATTCTTTGACAGGATCTGGATATGTTTTAATCTTTTTCCTGATGCTTCCAACATTGTTGGCAACATATTTTTGTCGAGCAGGCATTTTTTGCTCCAATAAATCTGTGTCGAATGCAAGAAATTCGGTATAGGTACGAAATGGGGAGTTTTAAGGTCAGGCGTTTCGTTTAATTTTAAATGAAGTGATTTGTGATTTATTGTTAGCACACGACGGTATTACAAATTTAATATTGTTTTTGTATAAATGTATTTTCGTTCAGGAATAAGTTATCGATTTCAGATTTATTTAATACAAGTCGTTGGGAATATACGTTGCGCACCTATCTCTAATATAATCCAATAAATAATAAACCGTGAATTAATAAACTTTTGAGTGTGTGTCCTACCTTTGAGTGTGTGTGACCGGTACATTATTTAATAAAATTTCGGTAACGTAATAATAAAACATGGCAGATGTTCGCTATTTTCTAAAGTTAGTTTAAATAAGATCATATACCATTTTTCAAAGTAAAAACGTTACACGTCACAATTTATATAAAGTAACGTCAGATATATTTAAAATTTTCAGAATGAGATTGGCTGAATGATAATTGTCCAAGCTAAGGAAAAAAAAAATTCCAAAACGTCAACCTTAGAGTTCAAATTTTCCCAACATAGCTAATAATACGAAACCCATACAGAACTGCTCGATCTTTCATAGGTGTCAACATGGTATAATAATCAGAAAAATGTTACCATCATTATATTGGGAATTTTATAATTATATTGATTAAATAAACAAAGTGTAGTTGTACAGTTTTAGTTTATGTATGACGTAACTGTTCACTCCTGCACTATTCAACATGCTATAGAAAATGCGCAATGACCATCTGCAAGTTTTTCTGGCGACTGTTGTTAATGTCAGAGTTGATCAAATGTACAATAATACACCTTTTGTACTATTGTAGAAAAATTATCTTTATCTACATCATCTTGAGTATGCTTAGACGATAAAAGAATGACGTTTTTATTTTTTTTTTTTTGAAAGGAATATCACTAGTGTTTTTCTCATCAAAAGCAAATAGACATGATGAAACTTGTTTTCCTTTTGTTTCAATTAGTTCCCGCGGTATTTCTGGCTTGATTTTTTTTAGCATTCTCACTACGGTAGGGTCTTTTTCTCTTAACACTTCCGATACTTAATACGAAGTGAATTAGTTATCCATGTTGCAATTCCTATTGGTTTCATATACAGTATGATGCAAATGTATGGAATAAATTCATTATTTCAGAAACAGACGACATTTAAAAAAAATCTTAAAACACGTCAATTTTAATTTTTGAATGGCCATTAACTGCTAGATATGTATTGGACATTACGTCATCAGTGTTGGCGTAATGACGTAATCGACGATTTTTTTAAATACAAACCGAGGTCACGCGACAGCTCATTTGAAAGGTCTCCTTATCGTCTTTGCAACGATATAAACATTTGAATATTTATTTCTACAGGGTTAAACAAAACTGTTGGTTTATTACAATAACTTACAATAAATGTTTACTTAAATACAATTAAATTACAACAAATGTTTAAATTGACGACCTTCAGCAATAATGCAATATGAAAGACGGGCAATAAATTCTTTTCTAAAGTTTTCGATGACTTCAGGTGTTATTTGTGCAATTTCCGTTCTGATGCGCTCCTTCAACTGTTCTGTATTATTCGGTCGATTGTGATACACTCCGCTCTTTAAATATCCCCACAAAAAAAAGTCTAACGGGATCAAATCTAGAGACCTTGGTGGCCATTCGATGGGCCCCCTTTTACCTATCCACCTATCTGGGAAAACGTTATTAAGGTAATTTAGTACCTCAACGCCGTAGTGTGGGGGAGCCCCATCCTGTTGGTACCAGAAATTATTTATATTTGGAAATAGCTGATTGAACTGGGGCAACAGATAATCCTAAAGAAATTCTAGATAACGAAAGGCAGTTAAGTTTTCCTTAAAAAAATATGGCCCTACAATTTGATTGTTCATAATGCTGGCCCAAACAGTTATCTTCTCGGGATATTGTGTCTTATACTCTTCCATCCAATGTGGATTTTCCCTTGCCCAGTATCGATATGTCTGGCGATTAACGTGACCGTTCAGCATAAAAGACGCTTCATCAGAAAAAAGAACATTTTGTATGAAACCTTGATCTCGATTTTTTCTATCAAAGTCATCTTCTAATAGCTCCTGGGCCAGATGTACTTTGTATGGATGCCTCTTCTCCTTTTTTAGCACTCTTACAACAGTTGATTGGTGAACATTGTTATCTAGTGCGACCTGCCTAGAACTGGTATAGGGATTTTCTTGAAACGCCAGTACAACGTCTAGTTTGTGGCTTCGGATATTGGTTTTCTACTACTTCTGGAAAGATCTTTAACATGGCCCGTTTATCTAATTTTTGAGTCCTCACTCTATCTCCATAACCAATCATGATTAAAATCTCGATTCGTTCTGTTTCTGTTAGGTTCATTTTTATAAATGCTGTTTTGTAATGTAATGAAAAAACTCGAACAGTAAAAATTTGACGTCTATTATTTGAAAGATTCATATATCATTGACAAATAAACACGGGTCAATAACAATATTGTGTGTATTCTTAGGTATACGACAAATCGCTCAGATTTCACAACTTCAAAAAATTATTTGCACGTACCATCTTGCCGGGATGATCGTTGCCACTGGTACTGAAAATACAAGCGATGGATATACAGAAGCCCGTGAGTAGATAGCGATTTCATTTTTCACCGGTCATCGGACGCCACGTTGTTGTTCTAGGGTTAATAGGTATAATTTTGAATAATATAATTATTTGGAGTCAAAATCAAAGTTTTCATACCTCCTTTATGAAACGTAATTTATTTAAAAGTTGGAAATAACAAATTTTACAGATAAACTTAAAAATCAAAATTTTTTGTAGGATTATGTTTAATTGCTGATCATACATTTTACTTTTAAGGCCAACCTCTGACAGCTCTTATGTATGGATTTCATGATATTTACTTAATTCTGTTAAATAATTTGAACCTAATATTAGTCGTATACCCACGCCACATATAAAAAAAATACTCAGTGCTGGGAGGATTTGCAGTGGAGCTGGATACTCTAATAGAAGGTATGACAAACGATGCTGATATTAAACAATATTTGAGAAATTCTTGCATTAGCTTACTTCAGCAACAACAACAATGTAAGTACAAACGTAATTTTCATAGAAATCACCATTCTTTTAAACCACAAAAGGATTTGCTAAAATCAATTAAACTAAAAATCGACAGAGATTATCTAGTACTCAGCAAGGCTGATAAGATAAATTGTGTTGTAATCTTAGAAAAATTGAATACATAGAGAAAGTAAAATCTTTCCTTGCAGATAACAATTTTGTAGTTTTAGACAAATGGGAAGTGAATGGCTAACGATAGACCTCTGGGATCACATGTCTTACCGGAAGGTATGTGACAATAAAACCTGGATGAATAGTTAAACATTACGTCTGTTAGCAAGTCCGATTCCCACCTCCACGTGGTACTTCCTGGGTAACGCTAACGGGAAAGGGCGAAAGGCGAGCTTCCGGCGCCTTAAAACTGGAACACTCCGGATAAGGAAGAAAACCCCGACAGAAAACATGAGGAAGGCAATGGGAAACCACCTCATTAATTTTCCCAAGAAAGTTATGATGGTAAATGGAACTAAATCGATGGCCCCCAGTGCCCGGCAGAACTTAAATGTTCAGGGGGTGCTAAGAATCCCCGGGAGGAACAAAAACAAATACAAAACTAAAACAAACAATGACGTCAAAGTAGCGACCTGGAACGTCAGAAGCCTTTATGAGGCTGGAAAGCTAGCAAACGTGTGCCAAGAAATGAACAGATTGAATATAGATATTTTAGGTCTGAGTGAAGTTAGATGGCCTAACTCAGGAACAACAAAAATTATGAACAAAACACTCTATTATTCAGGCAACAATGATCCAAAACATTTCAATGGAGTAGGTGTAATAATAAACGATGAATTGAGTAACGCAGTTTCAAACTTTATACCACTCTCTGACAGAGCAATGCTGTTGCAAATAAGGAGTTCTCCTTTTAATGTGAATATTATTCAGGTCTATGCACCAACCGCAGATAAGCCAGATGACATACTAGAAGAATGGTATGAAGATCTACAAAAGCTCATGAAATTGACAAAGAAAGAAGATATTAACATCGTCCTAGGAGATTTTAATGCTAAAATAGGAAGAGGGAAATTCCAAAATATCGTAGGAGAATACGGACTAGGAGAACGAAATGAAAGAGGAGACAGACTATTAGAGTTTTGCCAGCAACACAATATGATAGCAACAAACACTTGGTTTAAGTTACCTCAACGTAGGTTATACACCTGGACTTTCCCGCTACACACAAAAGAAAGAATAATAAGAAATCAAATAGATTATGTTTTAATCAACCAACGATTTCGTAACTCCATTACAAGTACAAAAACATATCCTAGTGCTGATGCAAATTCCGACCACAACCCTGTAGTAGCAAATATTCGCACAAGAATTAAAGTAATAAAAAATGCAAAGCCGAAGAACAAACCTAATATGGAACTACTAAAAGATGTACAGATTAAAGATAAAACCACTGTAAAACTAAATGAAAAACTCTCAGAAATAGACCGAACCCAAATAAATATCCAAAATATAAATACAACTTGGCAACAAATAAAATCCATCCTCGTCAATTCTGCAAGGGAAGAAATTCCAAATACACGATTAATGGCAAAAAAAGACTGGATGACACCAGCTATTCTAAAGATGATAGACGAAAGGAGGAAATACAAAAATAAGAACACAAGCGATTACAAACGATTAAATACAGAAATACGAAGGAAAATAAAAGAATCAAAAGAGAAATGGCTCGAAGAAAAATGTAAAGAAATAGAAGAATTAGAACATAGACATGATTACTTTAATATGTACAAGAAGGTGAAAGAATTTTCATTCATCCGCAAAAAACAACATTGCCCACTGGTAAATAACAACGGAGAGTTAATTCATAACACCAAAGATAAAATAGAAGAATGGGAAAAATTTATACAACAGCTGTTCCGAGATGAAAGAATAGACATTACAATAAATAATGTTACTGAAAGCCCACCAATTCTAAAAGTCGAAGTGGAATATGCCATTAAACAATTAAAGACCAACAAAAGCCCTGGACCTGATGAAGTTTATCCTGAAATACTTAAATTGATCGAAAGTAATAACATTGATTTGTTAGTAATTTTGTTTAATACAATCTACGATACTGGGGAAATACCAGAGGAATGGTTAGAATCTATTTTTATTCCCATTCCAAAACAAGCTAACTCCAGGCGATGCGCAGATTTTAGATTAATAAGTCTTATGAGCCAAGTGCTTAAAATTCTATTAAAAATACTTCACAATAGGGTATACAAAAGGTGTGAAAAAGAAGTTGGATACGATCAATTTGGATTCAGAGCCGGAATGGGGACCAGAGAGGCCTTGTTTTCATTACAAGTACTGCTGCAGAAGTGTTACGACCAACAAAAGGATGTCTTTCTATGTTTTGTAGACTTTGAAAAGGCATTTGATCGCGTAAACCATAATAAAATGTTAAATTCCTTGCAGAGCATCAACTTGGATAGTAAAGATCTCCGATTAATTAAGAACTTATATTGGAGGCAGAGTGCCAAGATTAGGATCGACGATCATACATCTAGAAATATTAGTATAAATAAAGGAGTAAGGCAAGGATGCATACTATCCCCTATGCTGTTCAATCTTTACTCGGAACTACTATTCAAGCAAGCCTTGGAAAACCTTTCCACAGGAATAAAAATTAATGGAGAACCAATATCTAGCATAAGATATGCAGATGACACTGTCCTACTGGCTGATACAGACACAAACTTACAGAGGGTTATAGACCACCTTAAGGATGCTTGTCGAGAGTTTGGAATGAAGATCAACGAAAAAAAAAAACAAAAGTAATGGTGATCCAAAGAAAACAGAATATCCCCTTACCTATAAAAATAAATGGGAATATTTTAGAACAGGTAAACCAATACAAATACCTTGGCTGTTGGATTAATTGCAAGCTGGACCCAGAACAAGAAATTAAAGCGAGAATTGCTCAAGCTAGGGATAGTTTCTTTAAGATGCGCGTTCTATTCTGCGATACACATATAAATATTAAATTGAGATTAAAACTTGTAAAATGTTTTATCTGGTCTGTTCTTCTCTACGGAGTCGAAACGTGGACTTTAAAAATAAAGAGGTCTAAAGAAAATGCAAAAAAGTATTTTTGAAGTGTGTATATTTTATGCAATTCCTAGCTGAGCGCTTTCGGCTTTACAAAGCCATCATCAGAGCTATGCTACAATAAAATGTTCTAATAAGTAATAATTGGTAAAGGTTGTAATTTTTAACTTACGTCAATTTTTTAAATACCACTACAAAGGAGAGATCTCATTTCCTTAAATTTCAAAATATGATTTTGTAGGAGTTGGAATTATTAAAACATATAAAAAACATATAAAAAGTCGACACTGGACTTCACAAACACGTTAAAAAATTGAAAAAATTTTTGTCATGGTACGGGTTTAAAACCCGACCATTGATTGATGTGAGGACGTAGACTGAATAGAACTAGTGAAATCAAATGTCGGTCCTTTTAAACGATTTTCAAAAGTGACAGGTGACAAATGTCATATATAGGAAATAGAGATTGTTTTTTTAATTCTTACAAAAATATTTAGTAGTTTGGAATTACTACTAGTCATCAAAGACTTTCTAAAAATTAAGTTTTTAAAATTATATGTGTTCATCACATCATACAGAATGACATTAATTTGTAAATTCACTCGAGTCGTTGCTCAAGGTCAATGTATGTTCAATCTGACAGCTATCCTTAAGGAACAAGGGCTCAAATTGTTCAACAACACTATAAAGAAGAAACCTGGTATAAATGTTATGTTATCTGATACTTAAGTGTATTAAGAATTGTATGTCTTGATAGAAAATTGTAAGAACTTTGCATAAAAAATTTTTTAAGAATGTATTTTCATGTTTCAATTAAGAACAACTGTCAAATGAATTACAAAATGTTGTAAATTTTAATAAAGTTTAAAATTTGTTTAAAAATATAAAAGTATGAAAAATATATAACAAGATTGCATGAGGTCACCCTTCTTCCTCTAAAGTCTCCCATAATAATTTAAAAAGAGGTTTATAGTTGCAATTGAGGTTGATTTGTGTGTTTAAGCAACAGTCAGGGTTTATTTTCATTTCTTTGGATATCTCTAGATCTTCCAAGAGATTCATGAGTCTAAAGTTTTTATTGGGAATGTTGTGTAAAATTTTACTGTTTTCAGAAGGAGAAAAAGAATGATTATTAAATTTAATGTGATATCCAAAGTTTGATTTTTCTGGGTTATTGAGGTGTTCTTTGATTCTTTGATTCAGAGTTCTCATTGTTCTACCTACATAAGTCATATTACAGTCACCACAGGACAGCTTGTAAATACCACTTCTGTTTAGTTTGTCAACTTTGTCTTTGGTCTTGCTGAAGATGGACTTGATGTTATATTTGGTTTTAAAGGAGATGTTTAAGTCATTAATTTTATTAACAAGTACTCTTGAAATTTTTTCTGAAATTGGTCCTAAGTAAGTTAAGGATCTATATATGGAAGTAGTGTTGGATTTGTTATCAACATTAAAAGCTTGGTTTAGTCTCTTTTTGAGTATAGATTTTCTAATGACTTTATCAACAGATAGCAAACAACAATGGTTTTCCTTCTACTACTGTTGATAAAGTCATTAGAAAATCTATACTCAAAAAGAGACTAAACCAAGCTTTTAATGTTGATAACAAATCCAACACTACTTCCATATATAGATCCTTAACTTACTTAGGACCAATTTCAGAAAAAATTTCAAGAGTACTTGTTAATAAAATTAATGACTTAAACATCTCCTTTAAAACCAAATATAACATCAAGTCCATCTTCAGCAAGACCAAAGACAAAGTTGACAAACTAAACAGAAGTGGTATTTACAAGCTGTCCTGTGGTGACTGTAATATGACTTATGTAGGTAGAACAATGAGAACTCTGAATCAAAGAATCAAAGAACACCTCAATAACCCAGAAAAATCAAACTTTGGATATCACATTAAATTTAATAATCATTCTTTTTCTCCTTCTGAAAACAGTAAAATTTTACACAACATTCCCAATAAAAACTTTAGACTCATGAATCTCTTGGAAGATCTAGAGATATCCAAAGAAATGAAAATAAACCCTGACTGTTGCTTAAACACACAAATCAACCTCAATTGCAACTATAAACCTCTTTTTAAATTATTATGGGAGACTTTAGAGGAAGAAGGGTGACCTCATGCAATCTTGTTATATATTTTTCATACTTTTATATTTTTAAACAAATTTTAAACTTTATTAAAATTTACAACATTTTGTAATTCATTTGACAGTTGTTCTTAATTGAAACATGAAAATACATTCTTAAAAAATTTTTTATGCAAAGTTCTTACAATTTTCTATCAAGACATACAATTCTTAATACACTTAAGTATCAGATAACATAACATTAATACCAGGTTTCTTCTTTATAGTGTTGTTGAACAATTTGAGCCCTTGTTCCTTAAGGATAGCTGTCAGATTGAACATACATTGACCTTGAGCAACGACTCGAGTGAATTTACAAATTAATGTCATTCTGTATGATGTGATGAACACATAATAATTTTAAAAACTTAATTTTTAGAAAGTCTTTGATGACTAGTAGTAATTCCAAACTACTAAATATTTTTGTAAGAATTAAAAAAACAATCTCTATTTCCTATATATGACATTTGTCACCTGTCACTTTTGAAAAATCGTTTAAAAGGACCGACATTTGATTTCACTAGTTCTATTCAGTCTACGTCCTCACATCAATCAATGGTCGGGTTTTAAACCCGTACCATGACAAAAATTTTTTCAATTTTTTAACGTGTTTGTGAAGTCCAGTGTCGACTTTTTATATGTTTTTTATATGTTTTAATAATTCCAACTCCTACAAAATCATATTTTTGAAATTTAAGGAAATGAGATCTCTCCTTTGTAGTGGTATTTAAAAAATTGACGTAAGTTAAAAATTACAATCTTTACCAATTATTACTTATTAGAACATTTTATTGTAGCATAGCTCTGATGATGGCTTTGTAAAGCCGAAAGCGCTCAGCTAGGAATTGCATAAAATATACACACTTCAAAAATACTTTTTTGCATTTTCTTTAGACTTGTCATAAGTGTGTACAAAAAAATATCAGTCTTTTGATTTTTAAAAATAAAGAGCCTGAATAGAATCGAGGCATTTGAAATGTGGGTGTACCGTAGAATTTTAAAAATTCCTTGGACAGCACGAAAAACAAATGAAGAAGTACTAGCTAGACTCAATTGAGAAAAAGATCTATTGAGAACAGTCAAAAGAAGAAAAACCAGTTATTTAGGGCATTTGTTGCGCAACGAGAAATACTACATCCCTCAGTTGATAATAAAAGGCAAAATAGAAGGAAAGCGAGGAATTGGAAGAAAAAAATTGTCCTGGTTACGCAATATCAGAAACTGGACAGGACTTGGATTTGAGGAACTCTTAAGAGCAGCTGAAGATAGACAAACGTTTGCCACCATAACCGCTAACCTCCATTGATGGAGACGGCACTTGAAGAAGAAGAAGTTTTAGACAAAAATCTACTTAACACAATACTTATTAATAAAACAAAAGCAATAGTTAAATTGTTTATTGATACTATTACTAGATATAACAACAGAAAGTAACTGTATCTAATCCTATAACACCTAGGATATATGGACTTCCTAAAATTCATAAACACTATATTGTCAGAGTTTATTTATAACACAATTCAGTCCAACACTAATTTTAAACATAAGTTCTCCATTACAAATTATTTAGATCTAAGAGAACGTTTAAATAAAATTAAAATAGCAGAGAGTTTTTATTTAGTTTCTTTTGATGTTTCCAATTTGTTTACTTCTGTAGCAAGAGATGAAACATTACTTTTAGTACACAACCTTCTAAACAATTGCAACATATCGGGAAAAGACAAAGATGCCATCTTAAATATGCTGAAATTCTGTCTTGATCAGGACTTCTTTCAATTTAATCAAAAAATATATAAATAACCAATAGGTTTAACAAGGGGATCTCCATTATCAACTTTTCTAGCTGATATTTTTGGGCAGCTTAGAACAGAAATTTGTTAACAACAACAGCAAAATGGTTTTTTGGTCAAGATATGTTAATGGTTGTATAGCTCTTATTCAAAGAAAATCAAGATGACGCTTTACAAATCCTGGATGATCTTAATAACATCCATCCTAACATCTCTTTTAAATTGGAACCAGAATCTGATAATAAGCTGAACTTTTTGGATATGACTATAACTCTAATAAACTAATAAAAATTCTCTTGAGTGCAATATTTACAGCAAACCTACCTAAACAGATCATCTTATACATAAGAAATCTAATCATCTAACCCAACATAAAATGGCTGCTTTCAATAGTTATATTCATAGGTTACTCAAATTTCCACTTTTGAATGATAACTTTAATTTAGAACTTAATATTTTCAAGCAAATTGCTTTCAATAATGGTTATGATCCCAACATTATCCATAAGCTTCTAAATAGAGCTAAACTCAAAATTGCAGAAAAGCTTGCATATTAATCACAATGTTTTCTTTAACCTAATGCTTCAAACAACATCAGATATATCTCTTTTACTTATATTAACAACATTTCTAATAAAATATCTAAACTTTTTACTTCTACAATTGAAAATATCCAAGTTTCCTTTAAGTCACACAATACTTTGGGTTCCTTTTTAATCAACACCAAATATAGGATAAACTAAACACACTTGACAAAAGTGGTATTTATAAATTAAAGTGGGATGATTGTGATGCCTCTTATGTAGGTAGAACCATTAGAAAGTTATCTACTAGAATTTCAGAGTATTTGAAAAGACCAAACTCTTCAAGTTTTGGTAAACACTTATTATCTAGTAAACACAATTTTAACATCAACCTATCAATATTAATATTTTACATGACATTAGTAGAAACAAAAACTATTTGGAGTTGGATTTATTGGAAGATTTGGAAACCAAAAAGGAAACAAATGGAAACTTTCATTGTCTTAATACCCAGATTAATTTAAATTGTACTAAGTTTTAAACCTATTTTTAAAAACTTTGTTGCAGCTTCACCTCGGACTGGACCCAGCTGCACTAAGTATACCCATTAAGAATTTATTAATTTTATACTTTAATCAACATTACTATTGTATTCTTCAACAATTTACAAAACTAGCTGGCCCAGGTTCAATTGGTCTATAGTTGGCGTTAATTACACTCTCCATACCTCTGGGTAATTTAGATATACCATCTCCACAGTTGTATATTTCAACAGCTCCCACTGTTGGTCAGTTGGTCTTTAGTAACGCTTTTACATATTAGTTTTATAGTTCTTCCATTGACTGGGGGTTTAACTGAACTACTTGAATTATACCCCATTTACACACTGCTTTCAATTTTATTTTTAATTTTTAGTATTTTAATTTCATAGTCAGATTGCTTGTCTTTTTTACAGTATTGATAGTGCTTGATAGATCATTTTATTGTAGTCAACCACTCACTGTCTAACATATTGTTTACTCTATTTCCTGCAGTCACACTTTATGTCCACTTGATTTGCTCTCAAACTAATAACCTGGATTATACAATCTAGTTAAATTAAAATATTTTATATATCATATTTCATCTTCATCATTTCATCAGTTGATTTTCTATAGTAGTGTCAGTTGGACCTTTGCTCAATGCTTACTTACATAGAATTTTAATATGTGCAGATAACGTTTCCATGATTGTGACTGCCCATCCAAGATGTCACATGTCACATTAACATTATCGGTAATACCATTCTCTCTCCTGTTGCCGACAAAAATGTAGCTTTGACTAATTTTTAAATAAGTTTAAACTGTTTGGCCTTATTTAGTGTAGTGTTATGTACAATTTTACGTTTAATTTCATGTTTATTACATTCTGCGCTTGTTGGATAGCCCAAAATTGACGAAGTATGTCTAAAACGTTAATCACAAAGAAAAACTTTTATCATCCATTAACTTCGAGTTTTTTATCGAAGTTAATCAATTTCTTCATTTAAAAAAAACGTTTCTTGGATTATTTCAGATACCCCGTATGCTGCTTTAAAAAGCGAAAGTACTTGAGCAAGATTTGATTATTAAAATTGTGCTCGATATCTGCCTTTAATTTAATCAAAGTTCATTTATTCGAGCATTTAACCTTATATCAATAATACAAAAAACTATCACATATTTACTTACCTACCTACCGACCTACCTGTGTAGCGCGACTTATTACAGCAAAAGAAAAATATTAGGTGAATTTAAAGAAAACATAACATTAAAAATGTTACACCACTAAAGTGGTGCACTAGTTTTCTCCAACAATTTAGTTTTAATGTATATAAATCGGTCTATAAATTTTGTTGTTACAAACGACTACTTCCTGTAAAATTTACTGCCATTTGTCTTTTGGCAGAAACCACTCCATTGGCAACTTTTCAATTAACATATATCCTCTCGTCCCATATACATATACGCAATCTATTTCCCGGAATGGCAAACCCTTTTTTCTCTAATGAAAAATAGCTGCGACAAAGGACAAAGGGTTGATAATAGAGTGACTACAATAAGTGTAAAAATAAATCAAACTTTTTCCCAGTGTTACCATACAATTTTCGATTTCAATTTCCACGAACGAATTCTAGACATTGAAGTATTCGCTCCCATTTTGAATGATTTTGCCTAAATAGACTGATGGAAGTTGTACTACCAGTGGTCGGAGTAAAATAGGAAGAGAACTTTTAATTTGATTTGAACAATCTGCATTTAAATGCAGTTACGTAATAACATTTATATAGCTAAATAGCCTCCATAAATAGAGAGATTCTCCACCTGTTTGTTGCGTTTTAGATAGCTTTTTAAATAGAAAATTTTTCTTTATTGAGTCCTTTATATTCCATTCCATAAAGTATACCTATAGAAAAAAGCATAGTTTTAATATAAATAACACATTCCATTATAGTACAAGATCCCACTGCGGGATTACTATGTTAATAACGTAGACTATGAAACTTACATTTTTTACATTAATTTAAAATTAGGAGTCGACATAAAATTAGGTTGAGAGTCAAAAAGTGGCCACAATCTTTTTAATTCAAATAATAGTAATTAGTTTTTGACAAATATTTTATTTCGTTAAATTATTTTCTAAATAAAATACGTTGCTTACGACGTATATGCATGTTTTATCATCAAATTAAAACTAATTTTTTTCTTAATACGCTGATAATAGGTTGCTAAAGAAAAAATGGTCAAAGATTAGAGTTGCCAGCTGTTGAAAACGCGAGGTATTAAAGATAAAATAAAATAGAGTTCGGGCGCAACGACACTGGTTTAATAAGTAATAATATGTATATTATGATACACGACTTGACAGTCGTGATCTGAAAATTATATCTAATTTATATTGGAATCAAACTGCCAAGGTAAGAGTTGACAGCCAGTACACCGAAAATATCAAAATACAGAGAGGAGTCCGCCAGGGTTGCGTGCTGTCCCCACTACTTTTCAATGTCTACAGTGAAGCGGTATTTCAAGAAGCGCTCTCAGACTCAATAGAAGGTATATCTATCAATGGAGAAGTTTTGAATAACTTACGTTTTGCAGACGATACAGTAATAATTACGGATAACAACAATGATTTACAGAACCTAATGCAACGCCTTAATGAACGCTGTCATGAGTACGGACTGAAGATAAAATTTAAAGAAAACTAAATGCATGATCATGACTAAATCTGCACATGCAAATATCCAATTGACTATTGAAGATACTGCAATTGAGAATGTTAATAACTATAAATATTTAGGAACATGGATAACATCAGATGTAGACCAAACCAAAAAAATTAAGACACGTATTGAAATAGCACGTACATCATTTATTAAACTTAAAAAGTTTCTTTGTTGTCGGGATATAAGGTTAGAACTACGCCTGAGAATGCTTCGATGTTACGTGTTCTCTACTCTTCTTTATGGTCTGGAAGCTTGGACACTAAAACAAGTTCATCTGAATAAGCTGGCCGCCTTTGAATTTTGGTGTTACAGAAGAATCCTACGAATATCATGGATTCAAAGAATGTCAAACATGGAAGTAACTAGAAGGATAGGAAATGAGGCGGAAATAATATTAACTATTAAAAGACGAAAACTTGAGTACTTGGGACAAGTGATGAGAGGGCAAAAATACGCATTATTACAACTTATTATGCAGGGCAAAATCCGAGGAAAGCGAAATGTGGGAAGACGAAGAATATCCTGGCTTAAGAACTTAAGGGAATGGTTTGAATGCAGTAGTGCAGAACTTTTTAGAGCGGCAGTCAACAGAGTCCGCATAGCCATGATGATTTCCAACCTTCGATAGAATGACCACCTGTCATCCTTTAATCTCTAAACATATCCTGTTCACTTCTATTTTAGTGCCATAAGTCGTTGTATAATGTCTTGTACTTTTGTCTTTGTCAGATCTCCTTATTTCTTACACGATCTTGTAAATCATCCATTATCAGTATTATATTATCTGCAAAGCGTAGATTATTGAATCTTTTCCCATGTATCATCAAACCTTTATTATAAATATCACTCTATCTTACCCTACTTGATATGAAAAATATCCTAGTAGTATCATTGATCTTGTATCTCTGAATTGTATGTTTTTCGGAGTAATATTGTCAATTTAAAGCTTATTACAAATGTCTTTTACATTGAAATAAATATTACTAAATAAAGATGGTTTAATACTTAATTCTATCATGGTAAGCGCTAAGTTTCTTCTTTTATAGCTTTATATTATGTATATCTATATTATATTATTTATAAATCAATACAAATAAATAGAGGCGTGAGACAGGGTGATACAATATAACCGAAACTTTTCAATCAGGCTCTTGGAGATACTTTTAAAAGATTAGAATGGGAAGAAAAAGGTATAAAAATTTGTGGACAACGCTTGAACCATCTAAGGTACGCTGATGATATAGTATTGATAACTGATAAAAAAAAGAATCATTTGAATTGATGAAAGAACTGGACATAGAAGCTGGAAAGATAGGTCTTAATATGAAATACAGCAAGACCAAAACCATAACAAATACAGATGAAGACATCACAATGAGAATCGGACAAGATGAAATAGAACAAGTTCTGGATTATATATATATATATATAATATATATATATATATATACATATATATATATATATATATATATATATATATATATATTATATATATATATATATCTTGGTCAAACTATAAAACTTAACAAAGAGAACCAAACAGCAGAGATAAAGAGACGAGTTAGACTGGCATGGGCGGCATTAGGCAAACTAAGCTACATTCTTAAAAACAAAAGATATCCACAGCATCTTAAGACCAAAGTATAAAATCAATGCTTACTCCCTGTTCTTACTTATGGTTGCCAAACATGGACAAAATCATAAAAACCCAAAGAGCAATGGAAAGACAAATGTTGCACATAAGACTAATATATAAAAAAAGAAACGAGTGAATAAGAGAGAAAACAAAAGTGAGCGATGTTAGACAAGAAGTTGCAAAATTGAAATGGAGATTTGCCGGACACAATATAAGACAAAAAGAAGACCGATGGAACAAAATTCTTATAAGTTTGAGACCGTGGGAATATAAATGAAGCAGAGGAAGGCCCCAAATGAGATGGGCAAGTGATATCAAGAAGCACGTGGGCTCTAGGTGGATGACTGTAGCGACAGACAGAGTAGACTGGAAAAGGATTGGGGAGGCCTATCTCCAAAGATGGATCGAAGAAGGCTAATTAGATATATAGATTATGTATATCTATTTATGTCTGGTTATTGAAGTAATTTTCTAACTTTAACAACCATTAGCAGAATTAAATTTCCATTATTTCGAAAAACATAATAAAATCAAGGATTTTATTTAATGTCGGTAATGTGTTTAAAAGTAATTCCATTACGTTTAGCTCTAGCTTTTGCATCAGATGCGTAATCAACTGTCCCTTCAATGGTTTCTATAATAAATTGCTCAACGCTGAAGAAGACCACAACAACAGAAACTGCTTCATCACGCCAATCCCAACGTGTTTTAGATAAAGATTTTAAAAACTTACAATCTATCTGTGACCTTCACAATATTTTTAAAAATAACGTACCTTTTTAAACTGATACTATGTATCAAACAAGTTTAACTATATCCGACACTGACTAAGAGCTTCTAAAATTGCCTGCATTTCAATGCTGTCAAATGCTTTCTGAGAGTCAATAAACATCGGTACCAATAGCCTATTGTATCATATTGTTTTTTTAATAAGAAGATTTAAAGAAAGAAGAGGGTTATATGGTCCGTATCCTGGACGGAAACCTGTCTTATCAACTGTTTGATCGAAATCCACTGATTTCTCCAGTCTCTTATTTATTATGTATTTGAAAAGCTTTTATTGGATTGATAATAAGCTTTTTCTTTAACCTTAAGTAATCCAACTTTGAAGAGAGGCCTTCCAGAGATCAATCCAGTGATTTATATTTTGCGCCACTTGCTTATAGTCGTGTCCTCCGATTTTCTTAATGTCATCAGCTCATCTTATTTGTGGTCTTCTTCTGCTTCTCTTTCCTAACCATGGTCTTCATTGTTGTATTTTGTGATTCCATCTTTTATCTTTTATTAGGGCATTGTGTCCTGATAAGCTACATTTTAATTTGGCAACATGTTCTCTTGAGTCTTTTACTTTGGTTTTGCTTCTAATACATTTGTTTGCTTTTTTGTCTAAAAGCCTCACCCTGAGCATTGATCTTTCCATCGCTCTTTGTGCCTCTTTTATTTTATCCATATTAGAGTTGGTGAGTGTCCACGTTTGTAAACCATACGTGAGTATAGGGAAGAGTAAGCTTATAGCTTTGTAGTTTGTAGTATATGTAGCTTATAGCTTATAAGTCAGTAGTACCACCTTTTTTTATGTATTAGGATCTATGGTATATTATTCTAGCTCTGTAGAAAGGAGGCACTACAAAGACATAAATTTAAAAGCTTTATTATTGGCAATATTAAGCCATGATCTTTAATGTTTATTGCTTCTGTGACCATTTAATCTGTGTTTTGTGATCTATTACCTTTCATCTTTAGTAATGATTTTTTAATTTCGTCTATTGGGATCACGTAACTCTTTTCCTCGGTGTATTATTATCATTTATTCCATACTCTCCTGTGGTTCTACTTCCAATTAATGTCTGTTTTAGTGTAGCTTTACATCAAATTCTTCTACTACTTGGAGTAATTCATATCTATTAGTTGGTTCTTCTTTGTGTATGTTCTTAAGTTTTAAGATTTATCTTTTACCTTGTGTGAGTTTTCTTTTCAAGACTTAAGCGTTTATTTTTATCTATGCTATTTTTGTTTTACTTACTGAAATCTCTTAAATTTTTTCGTATATTTTTGAAGTATATTTATTTCGTTTTCTTAAGTCTTGTTGGTGTAAGTTATCTTGCTGAGAAGTTCTCTTCGTTTGTTCATTATTTGCTGAGTACGTTAGCTTAACTTAGTGTTCATCTTGTGTTTACGACGGAACTTATTGGTTGCTTTAAATAGAAAGTAGTTAGTAAGTTTTAAAAAAGATCTTCCATGCTATGTATTCTTTGTTTATTGGTTTTTTGTTTATTTCTCGGTATTCATCTAGATTTTTGCGTATACGCGGTTTTAATTTTTTGTAAATCTATATCTTTCGTGGTCCAAGTAGATTTTTACTGTTACTCATACCATTCGATGATCGCTTCCAATGTTCATTTGGTTTAGAACTATTACATCCTGTACTACGTATTTGTTATCTGTTATGATAAAATCAGTTTCATTCTTTGTTTTTAGCTGTTCTTTAAAAATAGGCTGTTTCTAAAAGGAAAGTTTAATTGTTTTCTTCCGCGCATTTTAGTGCCAATCCAAAATTTCTATATCGTCGGACTTAAATTCGGAACTAAAATAGGACCTAATAAGGTAATATTAGTGCGACCCTCTTTTCTGTCTGTTTGAATCATTGTAGAAGTTCTTAATTTATTCATCAGAGTGGGTACTGGTTGGCGCGTAGACTTAAATCATCTTTAGACTGTAACATAAATTTAGTTTTAGTATTAGTCACGCAACACGTGAATATATTTGTTAAGGTTGAGATGTGGTTTATATGTTTTTGGTTCTACCAATAGACTCAGTCTGTTTACTCATATTGTGAAAAAGCATTACCGTATTTAAGAGTTTAGCAGCTTTCTATATATTATGAAGTCCTAAATGATTTTTTTTAATTCTCTTCTTATTTTAACAGTTGGCTTTCTGAGGATAAGGTTTGGATATAACGTGGTGCAATTTTCAGTGTAAATTGTTTTGATTAATGACGATTTTTACTTATTAGATATTCCGTGGGAAGGACCAAGGTGGTAGTATGAGAATATGTACCTAAAGTCCTATTCACTAGGTGTAATGACAATTTATTATCTAAAATATCAGCTGCAGTATACGGTTATGGCATTTAAAACGCTAACAATCTGATAAGTTTGATTTTAGCCGCTCCTAATATACCGCAATAATAATCAAAGCAGTGATCAAAGCAAGCAGAATAGTAGGCGCAAAGTCTAAACGGCACAACATGGAGAAACAAGCACTTAAAAATAGAAACAAAAGTACACATACATACATTTGAAATCTGGCCAGTCGTGACGTACCAGAGGAACAAGCCCTAAAACTAACAGAAGACAAATATACTTAGCATAAGACAAAGATACTTAGCAAGCGATGAAATAAAAATCCCTAGAAGAATATTATGAAATATATTAAGGACTAAAATATGGAGTAATGAGATCAATATGTTAGTATTCCAATAGCATAAGAGACAGCGTTGAAAGAAAATAACTAGTATGGACTAAACAAAAAAACAGGCTAATGAAAACAGCAGTGAAACTTTTGGACAAAAAGTTTTCTTCTTTCTTCTACAATATTAAGTGTCTTAGGTTACATGAAAATAGCTTTTTCTCATTATTTTTAATGCCATCTAAATGTTGTTATTGGTTTTTTAAGTTTCCATTTCATTTTAGTAGAACAGTTAATCTAGTAGTAAACCGCCATATGATTTTTAATATAAATAAATGTAGGATGAATTTTAATATATACAAATTTCATGTTTATAACTATAAACTATTTAACCTGTTTCTAAAGGTTGGTTTTCACGCTACGTTTTCTTGTACGTTTTGTGGGTCATATAAAACGTACGACAAAATATAAGTTTTGTCCAGTGTATACACACTATGTTTTCCCTTCCGTTTTCTACCTCATTTCTAATTCGGTCTTGAGTTGTGTGAAGTTTGTTTAGTGATTTTTTTTTATTATGGAGGAAACACGGCAGCTTCCTTTTATTTTCTCAAATATAACAATACTACGACTGAGGAAAAAGGGAATAAAGAGAGAAAAGACAAGATGGTCGAGAGAGTGGCTTCTGAAAAGAAGCCAGTATTCCCACCTCTCGTTACTAAAGAAACTGAGGGGCGAACCAATTGCTAGAGTTTGTAACACCATACATATTGAAAAAAGACACCTGCATGAGAAAAGCCATTACACCCCATGAAAGACTTACAGCAACTCTCAGATATCTTGCAACAGACGCAGCTTCAAGGACTTGGAATTCACAACCATAATATTCAAATCAGCGTTAAGCCAAATAATTCTTGAAATCTGTAATGTAATCAACTTGGTTTTAAAACAGAACTACTAAAAAAGTAAGTACGTAATAAAAGAAAGTCGTGAATGCGTTGCCACAAATCTAACATTATTAGGCTTTTTTTTTGGAAAAAATGAAGCCAACTGCAGTAGAGCCAGTCGTCAACTGAGTCAAGATCGGACGACTTATCTAAACATGTATTCTCACGTAACGTTTTATCCTAGCAGTTCTCGCAAAACTATGCTTCTCCCATCATTTCTTCGATCTGACCTTGGATTACATTTCGATTCGACAAGACGTATGTTTTGTTGTTTACATGCCACGTTTTTTGTATAGGATTTGTCCTATGCAACAAAACGTACAATAAGATGTAGCGTGAAAACCGGCCTTAATATCCTTACAACCTTTTCATTATTGTGGTTGAATAATATAATACACGAAACAGTTTTTTAAGAATAATAAAAACATTTAATTCTCTTAACTTTCTTAAAAATAATTAATGATCTTGTTACAAATTAATTGCATTGAAACCTACCAAAGCATTTAATAATTTTTTCATTACATTTATTGGCAGAAAAGTTCCTGTTTCATGTTACATAATAGACGAACATTGCGTCGTTTCAACGTTTCCAATGAAAAGTTAATCAGACGTAATTTTTTGATCATCCGTGTGTACGGTTCCGTCTGGATGCATCCTTAGGGACTCAATTAAATGAAGTAGGTACAATGAACTCTCAATTAAAAACCTCATCTGTTTTTTGTGCCGCTTTCAAAGAAATGAATAATAGATCGTGCGAAATGCGCTGCAAATTATCTGGATACGCGTCTGTTTTCTCATTTACTATCAAAGAGACGAAACACCGACATTATTATAGTACAAGAAACAATGTATTCAAAAACACAGCCAGAAATTTGCCGATAACTTTATTATAACAGCTTGATATTAAGATGCAAGCCATATCATCATCGGTATAGAAATGTCAAATTATTCTTTTTTTTTTTGGTAATCATGTATCAGTTCAGTTATCATTTACCATTAAAAATTTTTTATTTCAAACATTTCAGATTTTTTTTTAGATAGATATCTTACAAATAATTACGTTAGTTCACTATATCAGTACAGAACCTGAAGTTTCATCACGCAAGAGATGAGAAATGAAGAGGGATTGAAGAGTAAAATCACGTTTACAAACCAGGATTAGCTGACCCGGCTGATAGCACCCTGTAAGGTTCTCCTGTTCAGAGTTACGAACGAAAAGCAAACCAAATGAGAAGGCAAAAATCCTGAAAAAGTCACAAACTTGCTTTTAGGGTTATTATAGAAGCAATATAGAACTTATTTCTCAGTGAACCAATACAGTATAGCCCGAAATAAACAGTACTGAATCTGAAATATAGGTGCCTCTTTGTGCGCTCTGTCACAAACAAAAAAAAACTTACGGCGTCTCATCATAGTTAACAACAACAACAACAACCATGAACCTGTTTTTAAGCGAATCTTGGAAAATCCGAAATCCAACCAGGCAATGATAACGTTGTATCTTGGCTTAACTTCCTTGTAAAGAATCCTAAAGGAGCTGGGCGCATTTTGTTGATGCACATGTGATCATGTGCATCAACAATTACATCCTCAAGATTATCGTAGTAGAGCGAAATATTGCGCCAGAATCTTACGTTACAGTATGAAAATGATGAATTTTTTCGTTCGTTTTCCAAACGAAGCACATTGTTATGTGCGGGCCATATAAATCGTCTTACAAATTAGTTTCTAGGCTTTATCAGACCAGATGAAGTTTAAACATAGTGCAAAAGTAAGTGTCGTGTGCAGTTTCGGAACACAGAATCATTGGTCTGTACTTTATCGAATAAAATGGTAGGCAAGTCACGCTTAATCAACAGAGGTAGATTAAAATTTTAACACGCTTCATTCCTGAGCTATCTGGGCGTAATTTGGAATTTCCAGACCAATTTTTACAGCAGGGTGGGGCAACTGGTCAATTTTCTAAGCATCTTCAGCTCTAACAGTACCAGGTAAATTAAATGCTGAAATTACAAAAGCCCACATTGGGGTACTGTCTAATAAATTTATCAATTACAGTGAAGCAGAACTATGTTTCAACTATCGTTTCCAAATTATTAATTAATAATTCTTATACCAGCATGTAAGTAGTATTTTGGCTATTTACCAATCTATTTCAATTCAATAGATTATCTTATACCAATTTGTGGGTTTTTACTTTGTCTGCTTTATCAATTTTATTTATCTTAATAATCAGAGACAAGTAATATTGGCATAATTACAGTAATTATTATTTTATAAGACAGCACCCTAATGTGGGCTTTTGTAATTTTAGCATTTAATTTACCTGGTACCGTTAGACCTGAAGATGCTTAGAAAAGTGTAGTAAGTAAAACCAGTCGTTTGGTGCTAAAATTAAATTGATTGTAAATCTTATTTTATTTCTTTTTACCTAATATTGTGTTTCTTAATAAAAGTGTACATATTTTAAAAATTAATAACTAATGGTTTCTAAAACTTTATAATTCCATTGTTTTGACTGGTCTTGTATGATCAGATATAGTTTTAAGTTATAGATTTCCTTAATATACATCAGTTTTGATTAAAATATTTTTTATGTATTTACTTCCTAGTTTAGCTGTAATTAAAGAAAATATTTTACTAGACTTATTTCAAATGTTGATCATTATTATTATATTATATATTAATTATACTTGCTGATGTGATTGCTGAATAGATGGTATTAGTTGAAACAATTATTTTCTATATTATCATTTTAATAATTTTAATTTTGCTATACAAAGGTATTAAAAAAACAACAAAAATATTAAAGTTTAAAAAAAAACGCAATAAGATTAGTAATATATAATAAATAAATTATAATAATAATAAATACCTATATTTGGATGTATCAGTCGACTACGCCCTTTATTTATCGTTGTTTTGCATGATATTGAGTCGTCAGTTGTATGTTCTTACTTTTACAACCTGTACGTCAATTTTTGAAAATAGGAAACGTGTCTTCACCGTTTTACGTTTCCTATCGATTTGTTCATTTAATTTTAGCAGAACGACACGCGTCTGGAAAGCGAATAACATTCTTCTTCTTCATTTCGCGATTTTCCCGGAAGTATCAGTCGTTTCGCTGAAAACGGAAAAGTTGAAGTTTCGATATAAATCTCAAGACATTTATTTTGCTGCAAATATTAATTGACTTATAGGCTAAATGATATTGAATGCAAAATTAAGGAAAATTGATATTTAAATTTTTTTCAGGGTTCAACAATAATATATAGTACATATTATGTATATATATATATATATATATATATATATATATATATATATATATATAATATATATATATATATATTATATATATATATATATATATATAATATATATATATATATATATATAATATATATATATAGCAAAACTGGTAAGATTATCGACCGAAACGTAAAAAAACAATTTATTGTGTTGGAATATCGGGTATGCGGTCTGTTATTATTAAAAAAAAAACTCTTTTTTCTTTTAATCCTCTATATTTCGCTGATTTTTTGTCAGCTTCATCAGGAGACAACTAAAAATTTGAATAAAAGTTATATAAAAATCAGTTTAAATAAAAAGTGACTCACTTACAGATTTAGAGTGGAAAGTATTTAAACAAGTTGTTGAACATAATTTGTTCAGAACAGTAGTGACAGTTTTTGTTAAAAGTACCTAGGTCACTAGTAATTAAATGTAAAAATATAAAAACAGAGCAAACAAAAACAACGAAACAATTAAAACACAATAAAATTACACATTAAAAATATACAGGGTGATTTAAAATATAATTGTTAACAGAAAAATTATTTAGACATACTAAGAATATTACAGTAGATATTGCTCAACTGTCCCGTGTCTGCCTTGTAATTTACTGCATAGTTTTCTCTATTTATATGACACATTTCCAAAAACAATCTTTTTTTGTAATTATTTTCTTGATGTAAAACGCTGACATTTGAGTAATCAAATTGATGGCCAGTTTTTAAGTGATGGTCAACTGCCGCACATGGCTAAAACAATCACCCAACACAAAAGTGACTGCACAAAACGGAACAACACATGTGCGGCAGTTGACCATCACTCAAAAACTGGCCATCAATTTGATGACTCAAATGTCAGGGTTTTACAGCAAGAAAATAATTACAAAAAAAGATTGTTTTTGGAAACGTGTCATATAAATAGAGAAAACTATGCAGTAAATTACAAGGCAGACACGGGACAGTTGAGAAATATCTACTGTAATATTCTTAGTATGTCTAAATAAATTTTCTGTTAACAATTATATTTTAAATCACCCTGTATATTTTTAATGTGTAATTTTATTGTGTTTTAATTGTTTCGTTGTTTTTGTTTGCTCTGTTTCTATATTTTTACATTTAATTACTAGTGACCTAGGTACTTTTAACAAAAACTGTCACTACTGTTCTGAACAAATTATGTTCAACAACTTGTTTAAATACTTTCCACTCTAAATCTGTAAGTGAGTCATTTTATTTAAACTGATTTTTATATAACTTTTATTCAAATTTTTAGTTGCCTCCTGATGAAGCTGACAAAAATCTGCGAAATATAGAGGATTAAAATAAAAAAGAGTTTTTTTTAATAATCACAGACCGCATACCCGATATTCCAACCAATAAATTGTTTTATATATATATATATATATATTTATACAAATTTTGCTTTACTGCTTCCAACCATTTTTTCTTTGGACGCCCTCTTCTTTTTTCTTCCAATTTCTCCCTTCTTCAGTATTGTGCTAACATTTCGATTCTCTGGCATTTGAATATTGTGACCAAGCCATCTAGCCTTTGGGGCTCGTATTCTTGCCGTAATTGCTAGTTTTCCATACATTCTCATTATTTCTTTATTCGATCGTCTTCTCCAAATATTCTCTGCCGTCTTTACTCCTCCGATAATTTTTCTGAGCACCTTTCTTTCCCAGATCTCTTCTTTATTTTCTTTGTGCTGGTTCATAATTCACGTCACTGGCATACATCACTGTGGGTCTGATTATTGTCCCGTAGACTAGCAGTTTAGCTGTTCTTGACACATTTTTTGCTTTCAGTAATGAATTTAGTGACCCTATCGCTCTCCTTCCTTTCATTAATCTTTTGTCTATCTTTTTCTCTTCTTTTCTTTTGTTTGTTTTGGTTACTTTTAAGTCAAATTCTGACACTTTTTCTAAACTATAGACAGTATCTGCTACTTTATTTTGATATATTTGTTATTATTGGTTATGTCTCCTCTTATTTTCATATATTGCGTTTTTGTTTGGTTTATTATTAATCCGTATCTTTTTGCTACTTTTTCCAATTTCTTGAAAACTTTTTCTAAATGTTTTTTTGTTCTTGCTAGTATCACCACATCACCGCGTACGCTATATGCTTATTTAAAATCGATAAATAGCATGTCTTATCGTAAGTCTTGTTCGTAGCTATTATTTTGTATTAATTTTCTTTTTCTTCTTCTTTTTCATGCGACTAGGATTACTTCTGTTTTTCTGCCTCTTATTCTTTTTCAGTCATTGTTAACCATACATTATCTGTCCACCTTTTTGGCGGCCTTCCAACGGGTCTTCCGCTATACGGCTTGTTGTTTTTACATATGTTTGTTAATCTATCTGGTCTCATTCAGTTTACATGTTCGTTCTAGTTTTCCTTGGTTTTATCCACCTGTTAATATTTTGAATTTTGCATTGTTAGCGTATACTTCTGTTGGTTTGTCTATCTTAATGATATGCCCGCTATTGATCTTAGTACTTTCATTTCAATATTGTTGATTTGTTGTTTTGTCTTTTTATGTGTCGGTCCTTGTCTCCGCTGCATATGTTAGAATTGGTCTTACTGTTGTCTTGTATATTTTCATTTTGCTCTTCGTGGTCGGATATTTGTTTCTCCATATGGTTTTTCGGAGGCAACCACTTATTTTTTCGCTTTCCATGCTTGCCTTGTAGTCTCTGTTCTTATATTCCTATCACTAGTGATCTCCACTACTAGGTAATTGAATTTCATTACTTTTTCTACAATTTTGCCGTCTATTTCTAGTTTGCATCTACGTGGCTCTTTACTAATCACTATACATTTAGTTTTTTCTACTGATATTCTCATATTAAGTTTGTTTTCTGTGATATTTAAGGTGTGGAGCTACCTTTGTAGGTCATCTTCGTTATTAGCAATTAGTACTGCATCTTCGGCATAGCATAGTATCGTGATTTTATGAGCTCCCATGTGGTATCCGTGTCGTTTTCTTACTTCGTGAATTATTTTATTCATCACCATATTGAATAACAATGGGCTGAGCGAGTCTCCTTGGGGATTTCCCCTTTTCGTTCGGTTCATTATGTTTCTCCTGTTGGCATTTTAACTATGGTCTTGTTGTTCTTGTTAATTTCAGTAATTTTCTGTATTATTTAATGGTCCATTTGTTCAGCTTGTAATAAATTTAAGATGTCATTTCGCTTCACCCTGTCAAAAGCACTTTTTAAATCTACAAAGCACATGTATGCTGGTTTTTCATATTCAATTGACTTTTCTAATATTTGTCTGATAATAAAAATTGCGTCTATTGTGTTGCAGTTCTTCCAGAAGCCTTGTTATTCATCTGCCATGTTCTCTTTTACCTCAATTTTATCTTTTATGACTGCCGTTAACATTTTTAATGTATTATTCATTAGACTAATTCCTCTACAATTTTCAGGATTTCTCGAGTCTCCCTTTTTAAATATCGGTAGCAGGAGACTTTTCTTCCATTCCACTGGTAGTACTCCGGTATTTATTATATCGACGAACAATTTTAGGAGCTATTTGCGTAGTGTTGTTTTTCCATATTTTAGTAGTTCATTGTTTATCTTATCAGAACAGGTGCTTTTCTATTTTTAAATTTTTTTATTCGTTCTTGTAGCTCTTCTTCTGATATTAGTGCTCGATCGTACTTACTTACTTACTCCGTGGCGTTACAAACCTTCGTAGGTTTTAGCCGACTCGACAACATGCCTCCACTGTTTTCTGTCTTGAGCAACCTCCATCCAATTCTCCACGCCCATAGTGCTTAGGTCTCCTGCTATATTATCCCGCCACCGAAGACGAGGGCGTCCGCGTGGTCTCCTTCCAGTTGGGACTTCCTCCCACACCAGTCTTACTGTTCGTTCGTCAAAATGTCTTCTGAGGTGTCCTGCCCATTGGAGTCTTCTGGACTTTATTTCTTTTATGATGTTGGCGTCTGCGTAAAGTTCTTCAAGCTCTTTATTAGTTCTTATCCTATATTGTCCTGATGCTTCATCAAGCACCGGACCAAAGATCTTCCTTAGGATTTTTCTTTCCCAAACACGTAATCTCTCTTCATTTGCCTTTGTTATCGTCCACGTTTCGCTTCCATACATCACAACGGGTCGTATGATTGTTTTATAGACCTGTATCTTCGTACGTCGTGTTAGTTGTTTTGATTTTATAAGGTTTTGGAGGGCAAAAATACATCTGTTGCCGGCCTGAATCCTGTTGTTTATTTCTTGTGATCCGTTATTGTCTTCAGTTATTGTTGTTCCAAGATACTTGAATTCTCTAACGCGCTCAAAGTTAAAGTCATCGATGGTAATGTTCTGACCGATTCTGTCTCTGCTTTGGTTATTGCGGCTCATATACATATATTTCGTCTTGTTTTCGTTGATTTGGAGCCCCATCTTCTCTGCTTCCTTCTCAAACCTTACGAAAGTCTCCTTCATCCTTAATCGCGTGTTTCCTATTAGATCTATATCGTCTGCAAATGCCAGTAGTAAGTTTGGTCCTTCTCGATGAAATACTGTATTCGGTTTTTCGATTCTTGCACTTCTGATTATGTGCTCCAGAGCTAAGTTGAAGAGTTGTGGTGAAAGTGCATCTCTCTGTTTTAGTCCATTGTTTATTTCAAATGTCTCCGAGTATTGTTGTCCAACTCTCACCTTACATCGTAACCGTTCCATACACATCCGTATCAACCGGACTAGTTTTTTTGGAAAGCCAAGTTCCTGCATCGCTGTCCACAGTCTGTCCCTACATACTCTATCAAATGCTTGTTTAAAATCTATGAACATCTAATGAAGCTCACGATCAAACTCCCAGCATTTTTCCATTATCTGTTTTATTGTGAATATCTGGTCAATTGTAGAGCGGCCCGGTCTAAATCCGCATTGATAATCTCCAACGATTTCTTCTGTGTATGTTTTGGTCCTTTCTAGCAGGATGTTTGAAAGGATTTTGTAGGTGGTGTTTAGGAGTGTTATTCCCCTGTAGTTAATACATTGCTTTTTGTTTCCTTTTTGTGTATTGGTACAATAACCCCTTCTTTCCATTCATCTGGCATTGTTTCTTCTTGCCAAATGTCTTGAATTAGCTTGTATATCGAACTGTACAACGCTTCTCCTCCATGTTTTAAGCACTCTGCGGAGTGCTCTATCGTGGGTTTCGTTATTGATTATTTTTCTGTTCTCTTCTTCTCCTTTTCCATATAATTTCGTGAAATGCTTAGTCCTTTGTTCTTCCGTAATGTTATCTACGCGTAAATTCATTCATTTCTCTTTTTTGTCTCCTTATCATCTTCCACACCTTTTTCTGGAATGTATAGAGGTCGTATTCCATATCTTTGGTAAATTTCTTTCAGTGTTCTTTTTTGATGTAATCTATTTCTTAGTTTTCTCTGTTTCTGATTTTCACGTAGTCTTCTCGTGCCTCTGGAGTCTTCACTCCTTTGTATGTTAGGAAAGCTTGTTTCTTTTCATTTGCTAGTGCTTTCACTCTTTCGTCGTACCATGGAGTTTTGTATTCCCGTTTATTTCTGTTAACTTTTCTTTTAGCTAAAGATTCTTCCGCTGCTTGTAGGATACATTTTAAACAATTTTCCAGCTTCCTTCTATATTCTTTTTAAGAACAAATCTGTCGGAGTACTTGGATGTAATAGTGTGTATCGTGTGAGGTTATTAGAGCAACAGTTTTTCCAATGCAATTCTAATTTTTTTTTAAATTACTCTTATATACCATTAAATATTCTTGAGCACATAAATTGTTGTTAATATGCTCTCCAGTTGTAACGCTTTCTTTGGCTAAGGATTCTGCAACTTCGTTGCCACGAAGTCCTATATGAGCTTTACCCAAGTAAACTTTAATTTGTATTAACTTTTTTTTTTTAATTTATAATTTCTTACTTTTAATTCTCTAATAAAAAGAATTTGCATCAGTACTCATCACATTAATTGGGTTAGCGATACATTTAAGAACAGATGAATCACTCAAAAAATTTATTTTTTTAACTTGTTTTTTTTTCGACATAATCGCAGGCTTTAATAATACCAATAGCTTATGCAGAAAAAATGGAAGTATCATTCAGTTTAAATTTTTTTTGAACGCTGTTGATGGTTATATAGAATGCACATCCCGTACTATTATTTTGTTTTGATGCATCGGTATATATTTCCAGAAAATCTGACAGATTTGATATGAAGGGGCTTAATATATTTTTATTTATCAAAAAATTTTCATTGTATACAGGAATACGAATGACATGGTTCCAACATGTCAAAGAATTAAGATGTTTCGACTGAAATAGTTCTTTTTAAATCACTATTATAACTACTTGTATTTCTAAAAGCCATACATAATGGAGGAGAAGGTTTTTTTGACCAGTACGTGTTAGTTAAATCGTGGTTATTTAATAAGGCTATTTTATCTAACAGAGTACGGTTTTTAAAAAAAGACTTAATAATAATTTTTTCTGCTAACCATACCCTCCGTAAAAATAATGGTGGTTCTAGTGCTTCAATCCGAAGTGGTACCAGAGACGTTAAACACATTGCACCCAAACAGAGTCTTAGGGAAATATTTTGAATTATTTCCAGTCCTTTTAAAATATAAGGACTAGCTAATCCATATAACGTACGTCCGTAATCCAAGATGGACCTAATTAAGGCTCTGTAAAAAGAAACATGATTGTGGATCTACTCCCCACCTCGTACTCCTTATGAATTTTAAAAAATGTATGCCTTTTAAAAATTTTGATTTTATACTTTGTATAAATGTTTTACAGCTAAGCTTTTTGTCAAGAATAATTTTAAGATAACTCCGCCTCGTGCCTCTGCCACGAGTAGCTTAGTAAATGCTGGTGCCGGTCCCAATCCCGAATAAAGTAGAAATGTTGAGGCGATGGGCTTACAACTCGTCCCTTGTCAAAACAAATAAACGCTAAAAATTTCGACCAAAAGCCTCGGAATACAAAGGATAGATCAAAACAAAGACGACTAATGCAACCGAAAAGGAAAATGATATTGGCAAGGACATGCAAACAAGCAGAAGTGTTCAAAGAGTTAGCGGAACGAAAAATAGATATATGTATTCTCACCAAGACTTTACGACTTTACGTAGAAAATTACGACTGGCCACAAAATTACAAAATGTGGATCGAGAAGATGTATCAGCGGGAGAATTATACCAGCAACTTAAAAATGCATTCATGAGGCTGCAAAACAAGCTTTGGCTTATAAAAACAAACATGAAACAAAAAATCAAGAATGGTGGTTGGAGAATTTGCAAACTTTAGTCAACAAAAAGAAAACTGCTTATCAGAAATGGATGTCAACGAGAAATGATGAAGATTACAAGATATATCAAAAATTAAATCGAGATGTAAAAAAAGAAGTAGTGATAAGTAAAAATGAGATGTGGGATCGAAGATATGCAGTGGATGGGCATATATGTGAAAAAAGAGTTGGGCAAGCTTGGAAGGTGATAAAGTCGCTCCGGAGGGAAAGAAAGGAAAAATCTAACTTACAGTTAATAGATCTGAAATAGTGGAAACACCATTAAGAGGCCTTTCTGACAGAGGATAGATGTAAATTCCAAGAGATCGAAATAAAAGAAATATCCGAACACACACAAATAATTGAGAAAACAACCGAAGAGTTAAACGATGCCCTCAAAAGATTAAAAAAACGGTAAAGCAGCAAGACCTGGAAACATCCCAATTGAGTTGGTAAAGTATGGACCAAAAATATTACATGAGATGTTGGTTCAACTACTTAACAAATGCTTAAAAGACCAAAATATCCCTGATGATTGAAATATTGGATACATCAGCTCAATATTCAAGAAAGGGATAAACGCAAAGGCTCTAATTATAAGGGAATAACTAATAATAACTAAATATTTTGAATTATTTCTAATTATAAGGGAATAACTGTTATCAGCTCAGTGGGGATGTTGTACGGTCGAATAATAAAAAAGAAAGAATAGGATCAGAATACGAAGGTATAGAAGAACAAAATGGATTTCGTACAGGAAGATCGTGCACTGATGGTATATTCGTTCTGCAGCAGATAATCGAAAAACGAAAGGTGAGGAATCTATCTGCCCGCCTATTGTTTGTAGATTTAGAGAAGACATACGATACGGTACCTTTGAAAAAACTGTTTTAAACATTGACGAAAGTGGGCCTCAGTAGAGAGTATGTGGATGCTATCGCAAATATATACAAAAATGCCGTTAAAGAAGGAAACTTTATATCTGAATCATTTTCAATAACAAAGGGACTTAAACAAGGATGTTGTCTATCTTCGACCTTATTTAAAATATATATTCAATCATCGCTAGAGCAGTGAAGGAAACAAGTATCCGAAATGGGAATAGACATAGGCGATGGTAAATATCTATCAACTTTATTTTTCGGAGATGATCAGTTAGTCGTAGCGAATGATCAGAAAGACATGGACTACATGTTTAGAAAACTAAAGAAATAATATGAAAAATGGGGCCTTAATATGAATATGTCAAAGACAGAGTGTCTTAAAATAGATGATGAAGAAGATCCAGAGTTAGAAATTAGAAACACAAAAGCATACAAGGAATATAATTATCTCGGATCTCTAACATCTAAAGAAGGCACTATCAAAAGAGAATCTATCAAACCTTGGTAGAGCTTATTATGACTTATGGGGCAGAAGTTTGGCAGATCACGAATAAAGATAGAAAAAGAATAGAAGTAGTAGAAATGGATTTTCTAAGGAGAGCGTTTGGTGTATCCAAAAAAGTCATATCAGGAATAAAGATATTAGAACGAGAACAAATACTGTATATTCCAGTGTAGACAGAATTGAAACGAGACAACTACTGTGGTATGGTCACGTGAAGCGAATGAATGAAGATAGATGGCAAAAGAAAGCTTTAAATTACATACCACAACAATATATATATATATATATATATATATATATATATATATAATATATATATATAATTTTAAGACAAGTTACCTTATTTAATACTGGATATAAGGTACCATTTACAGTTAAGTTATTATTGGGTAGATTATGTCTTGGAAAGATGGTAACACTAGATTTTTGAGGGGTTAAAGAGAAACATAACGATTCAAATTTCAAAGTAGTTAGGTGTATACGTGACGTGAGCTCAGTTATGCCTACTTGTAATTTTCTATTAGTGTTATAGACGATAAAATCATCAGCATACTAAATTAAAGGTTAAGGATAATGAATGAGCATTAAAATTAGAGTTACGACGTGAGTCTAATCTGGAATCGACAAAATCTAGAAAAGGACCGATTCTACAAATACACTTTAAGAAACACCGGAAAGTAAAATAAAGTTCCTGAACGGAAGTTAAAATTGATAACTTTTTTTAGTATTTAGTGGTCGAACTCAGTAGTCCCTATTACCGACAATTACTTTTAAGTTTTTTGGTTACAGAAGCCAATAAGTGACATTTTGTTAATTACATGTATAAAAAAGGCAGTTATTTGTAATGCTATAAATGTTTATTTGATTAGAATATTTTTGCAGCTCCATACCACTACATATTTTCTAACGAAGTTTAATGGACTGTTTCGGGAAGTGGTTGGGAAACGATGTTCAGAGGAATTTTATTACTTTCATGAGGAAACTCGCATCCTTTTCATACGTTACCGAAGCAAAACTTAACAAATCACGTCACGTACGACCCGGAGAACTAAAATATTCGCAATGATCAAGCCAGGGCGCGAATCCTGACCTATTCCGGTTAATACATTTCACATTTGAATTCCTTACTCTATTTACCTCAATATTAGAGACGGACTGGTCTACGATTTAACTGTAGCAGTGACAAAATGAAATAGCAAAATAACTTTTTTGTTGCATCTTAATTTTTGATTTCATATTAATCTTTAAAATTTTTTAAGATCTTTAATATCATTTTAGATTAATTAAGTAATATTAATTTATATAATTAAATTAATAAGTTATAAAACGAATTTTAAAAAGAAACAATGAAGCAAATGTATTTTTAAAAATAAATAAGTGAAGAACAGTAAAATAAGGAAAGAAGCAATACAAAAAGAAATAGGTGTAGGTCAAGGAAAAAGAGGAAATGTGCATTTATACGGCATTTAAGTAAGTAATAAAAATTAAATGTATAATCATTATTATAATTCGATCTTTACAACTCTGCGTGAGTCCTAGTCTCCTTAAGAATTTCTCCAGTCGTCCCTATCCATCGCCTTTTTCTGTCAACCACGTATTCCCATATTTCTGATGTCTTTATTGACGTTATCAAGAAACCTTGTTTTGGGTCATTATATTCTTCTCCAACCAATGACTCTATCAAGAAACATGTTTCTAGCTGAGTCATTTTGTTCAATCCGTATTACATGGTTCTATCCATACATCTGGTTCGTGGTATATTCTACAAAATTTGTAGCTACATCGTCTTCTCCACACTCGATATTTATTACCCGTTCCAGAGATTCGCATTAGTTCTTTCTTTTGAAATATCCTTACATGTTCTCATTACTTTTTGTTAGATTTCATGTCTCGGAACCATATGTTACGACTGGGCGTATTATTATTTTGTAGAGTTTTACTTTTGTATTTCTCGATATAATTAAGGATTTAAGACAGAGATTAAGCCCAAATAAGCACTTGTAAACCATGCAAATTTTGCTGTTTATCTCTGCAATAATATTAGTTTCGGTGTATAGGAGTGCTCCCAGGTAGGTATATAAATTTGTTTACTGTTTAGATGACGTCGTTTTCTATAACAAGTGGTCATAGGATTTGTTGCTGTGTGCTTGTTTTCATATACTTTGCTTTGCTGGTATTTCATATTAAACCCATTTTTCAAGCTGAATATTTTAGTGCTACATACGCCTCTCGTACCTTGTTTCAGTTCTCCCAACAATATTGATATTATTAGCATAGGTAAGGATTTGCACTGAAATATTATATATTAAACCAGTAGTTGTGATTTAAGACATATGTATTAATTTTTAAATAATTGATGGATTCGACCGTTACTTGATTGAAATTCATTTTATGTAACAATAAAACACTGAAAACTTTGTTTTCAAACTTCCACAAAATTTATTTTAAATCTTATCACTACTCCTGTTTCGGCTGATTGCCTTTCTCAAGTGATCTATTTTTGGCTTGGGTTTACAAATTTATAGTTTCTAATGAAATAGGTTGAGGAGGGGAGAACTGTTTGTCTTAAGTTGGTCATTCAGAATTATATCTGTATTTTTTAATTTGTTGATTTACATAGATTCTAACAAAGATAGCCTAAGGCCTTTATTTTGAATGTGAAGAATTTTAAATTTGTCATTAAAAGAATGATCATGATCTAGAAGGTGATGTGCGTATGTCGAATCTGTTTTTCTATTCTTGAAAGCCCTTTTATGTTCTGCTATTCGTTTATTAAAGTTTCTACCAGTTTGACCGATGTAAGTTTTTGGGCAGTCGCCACATTGAAGTTTGTACACACCACTATTTAAGTGTTTTTTTTTTGTTTTGGCTCTTGTTATTTTTAATTATTTGCCTAGGTTGTTATTTGTTCGGAAAGCTGGTGTTATTCCTTTTTTTATGTGTTTGGCAATTTTTGTTGTTATTTTGCCTGTATATGTAATCGAGCAGAAGGTACTGGGTTTTTATTCTGGTGGTGGAAATACTAATTTCTGGGCTTTCTTGTGTAGTTTTTGATTTAACATTTTATTAATTGTTTGTTCGTTGTTTTCGTTGTTTACTGCTATTTGCTTAATTATATTTAATTCTGTCTCAAAGTTGTATTTCGACATCGGAATTTCTATTAATCTATGTAACATACTATGATAAGCTGTCATCAACACAATTCATCATCCCATCCAACACAATATAAACTGGCAGTTTATATTGTGTTGGTCACCTTTCTTATATAGTTTAGCTGGGAGATTATCTATTCCAGGTAATTAGTTTCTGACTAGTTTTTAACTACATCTTTATCTTCAAGAAACATTGGTGGTACCTTTTGCCTCTCGTGTACTCTGCTTACTTTATCTCTTTTGTCTTCCAGGTTTTTTTCTTCCTCCTCTATATTAAGTGCATAATTATAATACTACAACCATATATTCAATACATCTTTTCTTGTTATTAATGCCACCATTCTGACTTCTGCATTAACTTTTGCTTGCCTTTTTCTTTTTAAGTTTTTTTCTGTTAAAATTAACTTTCTCATAGAATGCTCTGAAAACTTTTTTTCTGTTGAGGTTTTCTATATATTTAAGTTCCTTATTTAGGTGATTATTATTTAAATGGAAATAAGCCATAATTAAAGGTTAAAATCTATGATGGTTCAATGCAGCACTTCATATCCTTTTGCTCTATTCATTAGTTAAAGAAGTATATGATCCAGGGTACTGAATTCACTTTTGAAGTCAGCTTCCTCTTTTGGATGTGCAGTACAGTACAGTAGATGATAGGAGGCCATGTTTACAATTTGCTCATGGACATCTTAATTGGGGTGTTGAAGAATAGGGTGTGGTGCTTTTCACGGATAAATAAGGATTTAGTAGATACTCGTCAAATGGATGATCTAGAATTTAGAGAATAGCTGGCAAACGTTATTATCAATTAGGTAAAGAAATAATAAATAAGACTTACTCACAATCAATTTAATTTAACTATCAAAAGACCGGTTTCGCTTTATACAATATGCAAAGCATCCTCAGGTCTCGATACAAAGTTAAACAAATGCTGAAATAATAAAAACCCATATTAGGGTGTTGTCTAATAACGATAAACAAAGTAGGTGTTGTAAATTACAACAATTATGCCAATATTACATGTCTGTGGTTTTATTTAAATGAGTAAGTTGAATAAAAGGTATAAAATTTTTAAAAAGTTTAAACAGACAAGGTAAGGCCCACAAATTGCTATAAAATAGTCTCTTCGATTGTAATAAATTAATAAATAAGCAAATAAATAAATAAAATAAACATTACTTACATGCCGGTACTCTATTAATAGATGGATGGTAGAACATGTTTGAAACTACTTTATATTGTTGAATGGAGAACTCAATTCTATTATTGCAGTTGTTTGACAGTAAACGGGAAGTTCTTGAGGAGATAGATTTGATCCAATGAAGAAGAGATATGTGTGAGATTGTTTGTTAAATGTAAGTGATGTAATATACCATTGTGTTATTAAAAGCTATTTATACTTATTCGAGAGATATATTTTTGAAATGTGTGTTATTTATTGAGTAATTGTTTTATGAAGGTGACAGTTTTATGACAATGAATAAGTTTATATGTAAAAAAATGAATAAGTTTAGATGTACCCACACAATTTTTACATTTTTACATCTAAACTTATTCATTGTCATAAAACTGTCACCTTCATAAAACAATTACTCAATAAATAACACACATTTCAAAAATATATCTCTCGAATAAGTATAAATAGCTTTTAATAACACAATGGTATATTACATCACTTACATTTAACAAACAATCTTACACATATCTCTTCTTCATTGGATCAAATCTATCTTCTCAAGAACTTTCCGTTTACTGTCAAACAACTGCAATAATAGAATTGAGTTCTCCATTCAACAATATAAAGTAGTTTCAATCATGTTCTGCCATCCATCTATTAATAGAGTACCGGCATGTAAGTAATGTTTATTTTATTTATTTATTTGCTCATTTATACGTTTTATTCAACTTACTCATTTAAATAAAACCACAGACATGTAATATTGGCATAATTATTGTAATTTACAACACCTACTTTGTTTATCGTTATTAGACAACACCCTAATATGGGTTTTTATTATTTCAGCATTTGTTTAACTTTGTATCGTCACCTGAGGATGCTTTGCATATTATAGAAAGCGAAACCGGTCGTCTCATAGTTAAATTAAATTGATTGTGAGTAAGTCTTATTTATTATTTCTTTACCTATTTGAAATGGACTCACACAAGCAACACATTCATGTCATTATCAATGTTGCTTTTTTACCATAGTTCAATTTGGTAGGAGCGCAAATTTTTTGGGTCATTTGGTGAAATAGTATGGCCAGGCATTTCTCTAGAGGCTCATACTAAATTTGTTACAATTTCAGGGGACAATTTAAACGATGAAAGATGTATTGAGCAATATTTGAAAAATCATGTAGTGCCATTTGCCCCATTTGTTCAGAAATACTTTCGTCGTTCATTTTGACGTCAATAAACGTCTCCAAGACGGACGATAAAACAATGCCATCGAAAAGTGGCGTCCATACAATGCAAAGAAATCAAGAGGCAGACCGCAGATAAGGTGGAACGATGACAACAGGAAACAAGGAGGTCCCACATGGCAGAGAACAGCTTAAGATAGGGAAAGATGGAGAGAACTAGGGAAGATCATCAAACAATGGAAGGATAGAGAATAGGTTAAAAAAAATTTTCGTCTGATGCAAGATAATGCTCGTATCCATATGGCAAAATAACACGGGATTACTTGGATGAAATTGGGATTGCTTTATCACCATTGCCCAGATCTAGCTTAATCCATAAGACAGGACATGGGTTATTCTACAACGACGTTTTCGACATAATTATGTTGAGTTTTAAATAATAATTGATTTGGAGTAAGCAGTTCGTGACGAATAGGAACTAATCCTCAGAAAGAATTTGCTGCCTTAATTCAAAGTATACCCGATCGAATGAGAGTCGTAAATAAGGCTAGTGGAGGTAATTTTATACACACTACCAAATATTGATAGTCAATAAAAACTGTTTAAAATGAAAAAAAAAAAATGAATTTTTGGTTGTTTGCAAATTTTTAAATTTCACAAATTTTTTATTTTTTTTTTCTTTGGTAAATTGTTGATTTGTCATACATTTTACTTTTAAATTTGTTTATTATTAAATACTCAATTGGGAACATCTTAAACCTTTTTAAACGCCAGTTTTTAGAAAAAATCTGGGTGTCCGGTTAATTTTGCACCCCAGTGTATTTAGAGCAGCATTCTCGAAAGTATGCATAGAAGATTGCCAACCTTCGGAATAAAACCGCATTTAAAGAAGAAGATTTTTTATCACTTTCTTTCTTTCTTAGCAAGTTTTAAATTATAGTAAGAGCAACATTTTTAAAACCAGAGCAATCTGTAATTGTGATAAAATGTAGCAGTGACAAAGGATCTGAAAAAAGACGACTCACCTCTACATCGTCCACGTCGATTTTGTGAAATACAGGAAACGTGTCTGAGCAACATCTGACGTTCGCTTTATCGCCTTGCTCATTTAATTTTTGTCGAGTGACACGCGACTTGCACGCCAATGAAGTTATTTCTCATCTCCAAGGTTTTTCCGGAATTTTCTTTGCCTTCGTTCCATCAAAATTTAAAATAAACATGACCATTTGACAGTGATGTGATGAGAAGTGAAAGTTGGGGTATTCAAATGCGAATACTTAATGAAAAATTCAGTGTATTCAGACAAGGAACATTTAAGTATCTTTCAGCTGTAGGAAAATTAGTTGTCATGTATAAAAGGTCAAAAAAAACAACCATTTATGTCCTTGTTCGGTACCAGGGTAGTAAGTAATAAATTTATATCAATAGATTCTATTTCAGTTTGTCATTAATCACCAATGCTTTTTATTCGGCGTAATCGTTAATTTTTATGTATTTTCTATTTAAAATACGTTTTGTTTTGACTAACTACCACAACAATACTACTAACACAATGGAAATAAAAATAATGACAATCATTTTATTTCCGAACAGAGATAATTCTCGCCATCGTTGCCATAGTTATACAAAATATGTTGTATTATAAAAAATAAACATAACAGATTTTTATTAGCGTGTTTCTACATTTCACTGTTGCATATTTTTAACGGACAATTACTACTTTGTTACTAAAAAACTTTGTACTTAAGCTATTTTGCAGAAAATGGGTACTACTGCAAGCCCATGGGAGATTTTTAATAAGGTACTGGTCTTTATATCACTTTAATATACTTTAATATTACCTTAATAATTGAATATTATTCTGAACCTATTTTATGGCAGCATTTAAGATTATTTACTATTTTTATTGAAATTTGATCTCAGATTCAGCTTAAATTATGTTTATTGTGATGTCTCGATTTTCACTTCGAAAATCCCCAAAATATAAATTAAAGTGTCGCTTTCCGAAGTGGAAATTAAAACCTTAAAATAAGCGTAGTATATACTGAAATTACTGAATTACTGGTAATTTCAATATAAATAGTAAATCATATTATTAATTAAACTTTCTCACCATTTTAATTGGATTTTTCATTATCCTCATCATTCTCAGCGTATTCTACCGACTATAGCGTCTTAAATACTTCTGTGTTATTTTAGTGGACCATCTATTGTCAGTTTTTCCCTATAAATGTATTGTCCACTGCCATTTTTATGGTCTAATTCTCTGAATTACATCAGTGAAATTTTTTTTTCTATCTCATTCAGTCTATTCTTTTTCGATCTGTCTTTGTTATATGTATAACATGCATCGCTCCATTGACCTTTGAGTGACTTTGTGTTTACCCATTATCTCTTTCTTCAGTGTCCAAGTTTCTAATTTGCATGTCAAGATTGGTAGTATACACTGATTAAATGCTTTTTTATTCAGGTGTAAAGGCATTTTTAGATTTGAATATAATTACATTTTTAACAAAAGATGATCATGCCCGTTTCATTATTTTGTTAATTTTTGGGACTAAGAAGCCAGACTTATGTATTAGTTGTTCCAAGTATACTCGTCTTCTACCTTAAGTACAGTGTTGTTTATTATTACATCTTGGACATCCACTACAGCTCGCTGTACATGGTTATTGTTTTTGTCAAGTTCATTTTTAGGCCAACTTCATTGCCAGCTGTTTTTGTAGTTCTGAAGGATTATTAGCAATCAAAACGATGTTGTCTGCAATTCTTAGATGGCTGAGGTATTCTCCATAAACGGATAGGCCTTTGTTCTGCTAGTTCATTTTGCTAAATATGGTTTCTAGAGTTGCAACACCAAAGAGTTGTGCTGATATTGCGTTTTCCTTTCGGACGCCTCTGATAGTAGAAAATTCTGGAGCGTTTTCAAAAATGTTTACCTTAGCTTTTGCTTGTCTATGGATATTTGCTAAAGTCTCTGTGTATGGTGTGTCAATGCCTTGGTTGGTCAAGGCTTTTATTACTGCCTTATGATATATAGAATCAAAAAACTTCTCAACACTGCCTGGGGTGATGCGAGGTGTATTGAGTAGCTCTACGGATACCATAGCCGGTCCCAAGCATATACTAAATGTGGAGGGTGATTGGCAAGGTTAGAAACCTACCAATCGTATAAACAAATTTTGCTCAAAGAAGCAAGAAATAAGGATAAGCGAAAAACATTCAAAACCCAGATGAGAATTATTACTTGGAATATCAGATCGCTCAAGTCAACGGACTAAAAAATAAACCAAGTGCTGAAAGAGAAAGAAATAGACATTTATGCTCTACAGAAAACAAAAAAGAAAGGAAAATAACAATCAACATTAGGTGAATACATACGAATCTACAGTGGAGTAGCAAAAGAAAACAGGGTCAAAGAAGGTATAGCCTTACCAATACACCAAAGGTACCAAAATCACACCAAAGAGTGTCAATATATGTCAGAAAGAATAGTAACAGCAGAGATAAAAATGGAGAAAAAATACCTAAACATCATCGAAGTATACGGCCCAGAAAATAACAAGCCTCAAACAACAAAGGAAGCGTTTAATGACCAATTACAACAAGTAGTACATCAAGTCAGAGGAAAGATGATAATATTAAGAACTGGTGATAAACTTTTGTACGAATAACGAGCTAAGAGTCAACAACACATTTTTTGACCACAAAGACCAACAAAAATATACATCTAATAACACATGTGGACAAAGATCTATGATAGATTACGTTATAACCAATACAGATATACATCTATCGGAAATAATTGACGTAAGTTGCCTTAACTCATCAGATGTAGGTAGCGACCATAGCCTAGTATTATGTAAAATAACAATCACCCTGAAAAAGTTCCCACCCAAGAAAACGGTGCCAACACAAACAAACATCAAAGTCGAAGGACTAAATTCGGAATCCACAAAATACTTTACAGGAAAAATAATATAAAAGAAGATTAATATAAGAAACAGAATTACTTGAAGAGTGGAAATTAACGAACGCTAACGTATCAAAAACACTATGGTTTAGACAAGAAGTGAAGACAAGACGTAAGGAAAGAAGACAGCCTTTTTACAATACAGAACTCAACCGACACAATAGGCGTACAACCACAATAAACGAATACTTTAGTTAGACAAATAAAAAGGAAACACTCGCGCAGAGCTTCTAATATGGGACACGACTTTTACGGAACACAAAAAGAAATATAAAAATGATCAGAGGACAAAGAACAGGGATGAAGTAACTAATAAAAATAAAACACATTTAGAAGGAAACATGGGTATTTTCGGTACCTATTTGCTAAAGGTGACGATAATGAATCAGCCACACCAAAAAATTAAAAAATAGAAAATCACCAGGAGAGGACAGAATACAGAACAAACTCCTTAAGTACGGAGGACCAGATCTGATCAAACAACTATACTAATCCAAAAAATAATTGAACAAATCAGAATTCCCCAAGAATGGAGATCAATCATTATAATATCTCTCTTTAAAATCTTTAAAAAGGGAGACAAATCGAACCCGGAAAATTACAGAGAAATTAATTTAATAAACACAACACCAAAATTAACAACGAAAGTAATAACAAATAAACTGAGTATAATTATAATAGTAGCAGAAGAACAACAAGGTTTTAGATCGGGAAGATCTAAACACTGACGCTATATTAATAATGAGGCAAGTGCAAGAAAAATCATTAGAATACAATAAACCGGCATATCTATGTTTCGTGGACCTTAAGAAGGCATTTGGGTCAAATTAAAAGACGTTATCCATTTACTGTTCGCAAGAGATATACCTAGAAATAATCAAAACGATCAAAACTATTTACCAAAACAACACAATAAAAGTAAAAGTAGAAGAAGAACTAACCGACCCTATTGAAGCTGGCAATGGAATAAGACAGCAGAGGATGCAGGGAAAATCCCTGCATCCTGTATTGTTCTAAAAAAAAAGAAAAAAAAACACAACTTACAACAGGACAACAAATTGGAACTGGAAGGTCAGATAATAGAACAAGTGTTGACGTTTAAATATCTAGACATCACATTATCTAGCTACAGAAAGTTCAAAACTGTAGTGGAAGATAAAGTGAATAGAGCAAATAGAGCCGCAGGCTGCTTGAATGAAATGATATAAAGAAATAAAAATTTCGAAAAGAAATGAAAGGCAAAATTTACAAAACGGTCATCAGACCACTAACGACATACGCGGCAGAAACAAGACCCAGAGAGGACAAAATGGATGTTAGAAACAGCAAAGATCAAAACATTAATTAATTAATAACACAATTAATGGTAAAACATTATGGGATAGAGCTAGAAGTACAGATATACGACATAAACGCAAGGTGGAGAACATCAAGAGGAAGAAAGCCTTCTGGAAATATATGAAGATATTTAGCAATATTTCATATTCTTTAGAATATTTTTTAGAAGATCTAAATCCAAAATCAGAAATTTGATTAAGAATAGAGCAACCCATAGCAGCCTTTTTGACGATGAGGAAATTTCTGAGTAACCAAAGACTGAATCTGCAAATTCGGTATCAGATGATAAAACTATATATCCACTGTATTTTTCTTTATAGTACCGAAGCTTGTACTAATAATGTTGACTTAATGAGAAAGCTGGAAGGTTTTGAAATGTGGATTTTTAGTAAAATTTTGAAAATACAATGGACCGATCATATTACGAACGAAATCATTCTGCACAGAGTGGGAAGAGACACAGAACTTTTGACCACCATGTAAAGGAGAAAGACAGTAACATTTGAGAAACCTACGCAGAAATTAGAAGTATGAGTTATTACAGCTGATTATGAACGGTGAAGTCGAAAAAAAAGGTCCTGGTAAACGACAAATATTCCGGCTAAAAAATATTAGAGACTAAGAATTTGCAATAGTTATAGCCAACCTTCATTAGTGGAGTCAGCACTAGAAGAAGAAGAAGAAGTCGGAGGATGTTTAGCACACGTATTGACGTGGCATACCTGTAGAATCTGGGAGACTTGGTCCCGGGATCATATATCGCAGATAAGAGGGAACCAAGTCTCCCTCAAGAAGCGATTTTAATATCGTAGTCTATAAATATCTGACAACAAACTATAACTCATTGCAAATTGTGCAAAACGTAAACTGAATGATTATGGTGTTAAATAAAAATTATACTAAATACTCACCTAATAGAATAAGAAACTCAATGTGTAGTCCAATCGTCAGAGACTTCTAAAAATCATACGATAAACGCTAAATTTTGTTGAGAAAATTAATTTTGGGATCCCAAAAAATGCAAAAAAGTTTACCACTTTTACCTTCGGGCTTTCTTCGAAAATCCCCTCGTAGTGGTTTCTACACTGTTTCAAACACAAAAACTGCATACGAAAGCTGCACTCTTTACCGTTAAAGCGATCTTAATTTTTGTCGATAAGACACTTAGATAAAAAGATATCACATTTTTATTGTGGAACTGATATAAATTTTATTGAACATTGATTTCGCGCACGCAACTGACATTCAAAATCGACGGTCACTTCAAGCGTTGTTTGTGGGAGGAACGGTTCATTCCAAGTAAAAAGTGCTAATTTCTATTTTTGTTTAAAATTATTTCAGCTACACTTTTAATTTGAAACAATTTTTTCTACAGTGTACAGATTCTTGGTAAATCGATTTTTTTGCGTTTTTACCCGCCTACGAAGGAGGGTTTCAGGGGGAAGCCCAGGGGTAAAAGTGGTACTTATTTCCATCTTTTTTGTGGTCCCAAAATTACTATTCTTGGCAAAATTCAGCTTGTTTATATGATTTTTAGAGGTTGAGTGGCATTTTCGTCTCTGACGACAAGAGTATTGAAATACATAATTCTAAAAACACTTTTCGGTAGAGGACAAAACAATTGTAATGAACTAATGCTCCTCGTTGTGTATCATAACAAAAATTAAATTACACTGAACTTAACTGGCATTATGGATCTAATGCCATACTAACAGCTACGCTATGTTACCGGTTTTATAATTTAAGGCTGCGTATCTATTAAAATTTTAAAGAGTAATCAAGTTTCAACCGTAAAGAAACGGAAGCTTGAGTACTTCGGACATGTGATGAGGCATACTAAGTACCGGCTGCTACAGTTAATAGTCCAAGAAAGAATCGACAGTAGGAGGGGACCGGGAAGAAGACGACACTCATGGATGCATAACCTGCGACAATGGTTCGGACTAACATATGATCATATGATCCAGTCTCCCTCTTCTTCCTTACAAAAAAGGAGTAGGTAGATTTTCCTTGGGTTTTTTGTGCTGTTTTTAATATTTTTGATATATATATATATATATATATATTATATATATATATATATATATTGTTATGCTATGTAAAATCGAAAATATATTAGTTTGCTGAATATATTTCAAAGTACAAATATAATAATTCAAATAATTCGACTAATCAACTATAAAAGGTATTTCGAAGAGATGAAAGTCCATTATCCTGGATTACCTGTAGTAAACAAAATTGAGATATGCATAAATTATTTTCTTTGTAAAGTGACGTGAGAGAGCTTAATTGAAATCATAAACAATGCGAGCGGGTTTTCCAAATGGACTTGTACAGTGAATAAGACAATACAATAAATAATTAGGAAATATATTTCTCCGTTAGTTCTTTAGAATTTGTAGAAACCGATTAGCATGTTAATAGTTTTTAGAAAATTTATAATTGTAGGAAAAATTGTTATTTGTTATCTAAATGAAGAGATGGGGATACGTATGATGAGCTTTGATTGGAGGAGATTGAAAAAAGTGGGATGGTTTGTAAAAATAAGAGTTTAGCTAGATTTTTGAGGGAACAAAGATAATCAGTTGTTTTCCAAGGGTGCAAGGCGAACACTCGTTATTCCCCAAAGGTAGTAAACAATAGAAGTGAATGTTTGTGAGTTTTCGTGGAGTAAGTGTATCTGACAGAAGCTGATCCAGTAAAATATGGTAAGTTATATTTTTCTACTTATATTCCAAGAGTCGCTGTTCAGGCCAGAACGAGAAATTTAGTTTATCGAGAGGAGAAGAGGTTAGCATAATTTGAACGATACGTGCATTTGAACGAGATCATTAAGGACAATAGGCTCGCAACAATTTGTTGTAATATTGCTGATTACCTAGGGGACTACTAAGAATAGATAGTGTAGGCTACAAGGAACAAGGATTTGGTCAACTCATCATCAGAGATAGTTTTACTACTCATCAGTTTTTCTTTATTTACAACATATTTTTTTACAATTGCTTTAGACAATATTAATTAGGAATATTTTGATCAGGAGATTTCGAACAAAAATATTGATTTGAGATTTTAATTTATATCGTACGTACCATTAATTTTTGAAGGTTCACGTGCGTAGAACAAAATTTTGATAATCATTATATGAGATATTTTTATTGAAGATATTTGAGTGTAAATTTTATTTCAATATATTTTTATTTCAGTCTATAATATTATATCATATATGTTTTTTATTATTCCGGTATTCTTCCCTGGACCTGGACCTTCCCTGTCATATGTAAAGCATATATATTGAAGCACGAGTATAACCCTAAGATAAGAGAATTAAATAGTGTAATAGAATCATAATTGCATTAGTAAAATAAATTTAATTAATTAATTAACTAGCTAATTAATTGCTTACAGTAAATTAAGCAAATTTTGTTTTTTTGTTACATAGTGAAAAATTCTTCTAATAATTTAATTTTATCTGACTCCTTTATATTGACAATTCAGACATAAATTATGCATTTTAAAGTAGACGACTTTAAAATGATATTGCCAATATTGTTGAGTTGCGCTCCTGGGACGACTTTACTTATAAGATAGATCATTCGATTACATGAAATCAACTTTAACTTGAGAATATCCGTCAGAAAAAATAATAGCATGTAATTCTTAATTTAATCTTATATTAAAAATAGAGAATTTGATAGATGTCAAATATGTAAACACGCATGGGATAATGAACATAGGGTTCAATGGAATAATTCAAATGTAGTCATTCAGTAATTCAGATTTTTATTTTACATTAATATACATATTTATATATATATATATATATATATATATATATTATATATATATATATTATATATATATATATATATAAATATATATATAGGTATATATATATATATTTATATATATATATATATATATATATATATATATATATTATATATTTATATATATATATATATATATATATATATATATATATATATATATATGTAATCTTATGTACAAATTAGCATAACACGACATTTCAAATTTTTGTAAAAACATATTTCATATTTATAATTCTTGTTCCTGTATAACTACGACCGACGAGCGACAACTCTTTGCTCTAGAGAACCTTAATTAATTGATGACTATTGGTATATAAACAACTAAAAGACCGTGTTTGGATTGTATCAAACTATTAGTTATGCAAATATCTTATTCTGTCAATCTTATCGCTTAGCCGATTTGATCCGAGCCGAGGACAACCAATGATTTATCCCTCTGTCAGTGCATTTCAAAGACAAACATTTAAACATCTACGCATAATTGTAATAAATTGTTCACAGTTTAGTAGTTTGGATGTAAGTCAACAAAAGTTCGTTATAGCGAATGTGGTATATTCAAAAATAAATTTGAAGTTATGTATATTAAATAAGAGCAGCAAGGAAAGTATTAAATAATCAACAATTTTCCAACACAATGAAGTAAAAGCGGTTAAAAGTTTAAAATAAAAATTAAATAATAACTATCAGTCAAAAAGCTTTTAAACACGTGTTTTAAATTTGGTTGCGAATATGCTTTTTAAGAAAGTAATATCGTAACATGAATTTTTGAATAAATGCGCTATGATAAATTAACCAGGAGGATAACTATTATTGTTAGTGGCAAATTTGGTCGCATATTTTTTTCATACTTGGGCAAATAATTCTGTTTACCCAGAAGCGATAACCAACAGCTGATGGAGTAATTCTGATAGAATTCTAACAGAATTCTTTCTCATAGAAAGAATTCACGTTCACGTTCCGAGAACTTTGGATTGTATTGATTATTGTTCATAAATTAGAGATAAGAGTATTATATTATATAGTTTATTCTTTGTAAAATTGGGCGTTTGGTACCAAGTGGCCTTAGTCTTTAAGCTAAGTTTAGGAAATTATATAAAGATGATTTACATTCTGTGTTTAGTTGAATGTGGGTTTTATACGTATGGATAAATATTTTAGCGTGCCTTAGCGATTTAAGAAATGGTAAACTCTCACGGGCAATAAATGGCTAAGAAAAAAACCCTGTCAGAAAGAATGCTGGTCCTTCAGGTTGAGGGTTATGATATGGGCTAGTAACCTATACATGAAAAGAAAGACACTATAATTCTCACTACTAGTAAAGTAGTCCTTCTGTTTCTTTAAGTGCCGTCTCCCAATTGGAGGTTGGATATTATCATCACTATCTTTACTTTATCTACTGCTGCTCTGAAGAGTTCTATAGAACTGTGTTTAAACCAGTCCTTAAATTCTTCAACAATGACACTCTCCTTCTTTCTATACTCCTTCCTCCTCTTATCTTTCCTTGTATTATCAGCCTTAGCAGTTCATATTGCTGTCCCCTTATTACGTGTCCCAGATATTGTAATTTTCTTATTTTTATTTTGCTTATTCTTTCGCATTTTTTGTCCATTTCTCGCAATACTTCCGTGTTAGTTTTCTTCTGTGTCCATGCTATTCTAAGCATCCTCCTGTAACACCACATTTTAAATGACTGTAACTTATTTATGTGTTGTTGCTTCAAGTTCATATTGCAGTATCGGAAACACGTAGCATATCAGTGCTCTTGCTCTCAGTTCGAATCTAAGATTTTTGTTGCAGATAAGTGTTTTCATTTTTACAAACGCATTTCTCTTGCTATTTCTATCCTAGCTCTTATTTCGGTTTTTTCATCATTATTGTCTAACATCCAGATTCCTAGGTATTTGTATTTATCAACCCTTTCTATTGGAACATTTCCCAAATGTAGGTTTGTCGGTATATTTGTTTTCTTTGTTATTATCAAGTATTTGGTCTTTTTCATTTTCAATTTAAGTCCATATTTTTCACAGAAACTGTTTGTTTTGTCTAGCAGTAATTAAAGTTGTTCAACAGAGCTTGCCATAATCACGGTGTCATGTGCATCAATACTTAACTCCTATCCTGATTTCAATTTATGGACTGGGTTCGTTATCTATTACGATTTGTGCTCTTTGATTTCAGTAGAGGTTTATTAGTATTCGCAAGTCCCTATGGTCTATGTTTTTTGTCTTTAGAATTTGGACTAATTTTTGATGTCTTACTTTGTCAAGTGCTTTTTCAAAATCAATGTAATAAACATACATATCAACATTCATATCCATGCAACTTTGAGCTAACACATTAAAAGCAAATAAAGCTCTAGTCCGTTTCTGAACCCAAACTGACTATTATCTATTCCTTCTTCCAGTTTTTTATTTATACGATCATGTATTATTTTCAGAATTAATTTGAGAATGCGACTTATTAGTGGTATTGTTCTGTATTCACTGCAATATTTAGCGTTTGTATTTTTACGGATAGCACAAAAGGTGGAGAGTAAAAATTGTTTCGGTATGTATCCTGTTTTGTATACAGAGTTAAATAAGTCTATTATAATGTATAATGTTTCATCATTAATGCATTCTAAGATTTCTATAAGGATTTGGTTTGGACCTAATGCTTTACCATTTTTGCTGTTTTTTAATGCCATTTTAATTTCCTCTTATAATATCTTTATAACCTTATCCTCCTCTACTTCTATCTTCATCTGTTTTGTTCTATTGTCTTTGAACAGTTCATTGATATATTCTGTCCATCTCTTTAATTTGTCGTTAGTACTCAAAACAAGTTTCCCATTTGCATTTTTCAGTATTCTTGGTTTTGTTGTTCTATTGTTGTGAGTTAATTCTTTAATTTTTTTATGTGTGTTAAAACTATCATGTCTTTTCTGGTATTCTTCTCTTACTATGCATTGTTCTTTTAACAATTGTTCTTTCGCTTGCGTAATTCTGTATTTTATTTGTTTAGCCACTATTTTGTACATCCGATTATCTTTGTTCTTATATTGACGTCTTTCTTCCATTAAATCTAAAATTTCTTCCATAAACCTTTGCTTCTTTTTGTATCTGGTTGGTATTAGAATTTCTTTTTGACTTTTATCTATTTCTTTCTTTATTAATAACCATTTTTTCTCCGTCTCAGTATTTTGCAGAATTTGTTCTTTAACATTCATTAATCCGTTGTTGATTTCATCTGTCAGGCGTTGCCTGATGAGTGGGTTCCTTAATTTACTTGTATCAATTTTTGCATTTGTTATTCTTCGTTTTATTTTGAGACTAATTTTGGTCACTACTGGGTTGTGATCTGATCCTATGTCGGCACTTGGATAGGTTTTTGCGGATATAATTGTATTCCTGTATCTTTGTCTAACTAATTCATAGTCTATTTGGTTTCTTACAATTCTCTCTTTTTGATCTACCGGTAATTTTTAGGTATATAGTCTTCTTTTTGGCATTTTGATCAATGCGGTTGCTATAACAAAATTATTATTTTGTCAAAATTCGATAAGGCTGTCACCCCTTTCGTTTCTGTTGTCTAGGTCTTCGTAGAAAGTTTCAATATCTTTCTCTGGTTTGTCTGCAGTTGGAGCATAAACTTGTAAGATGTTTATTTCGGGTTTGTTCTGGTTTAATTTGTAAGAGTATATTTCTGTTTTAGTATGGAGTGAAATTTATTACAGCTTCCTCAATTTTTTTGTTTAATATTATCATGACACCATATCTGTTTGAACCGCTTGACTTCCTGAATAATATATTGTTTTATTGTTTCTCGATTTTTATTTTTCCTGAGTCGGGCCATTGGACATCGCTGATTCCTAAAATATCTATATTCAGTCTTTCCATTTATTTAACGGCATTATGTACTTTTCCAGCTTGATGTAGACTTCTATCATTCCAAGTCGCTACTTTGCAAGGTTTTCGCATGTTGACGACCGGGGAACCCTTGCAGTCTTGTGAGTTTCCTTCTCTGCGGAATCTTGTTTTCCGAGTTTCAAGATCAGTAAAGTGTTTTATTGTAGTTTTAGTTATGATGATTAACTAGACATGATAAAAGTACACCCAAGTACCAAGATAAGATTAGAGATTGCGATATACGTCATAAAAAAGCTACAGAAATATAAGAAGGATATAACAGCTATTCAGGAAATGCAGTAAACAGGCTTCTGCAACCGGCAGATAAAAATTTTTCTACTGTTCTAGTTAAGAAAAGAAAAAAAATTAAGTGTGATTTTGCAACAAATAGAAAACTGAAGTTGACTACAACAGAGTTTAAACCAATAAACAAACGCATGCGTTCTTTAAGACTGAGAGGAAAGTGGGCAAATATAACTCTTTTAAGTATATACACCAACTGAAGAAACAGATACAGATAATTAAGATATAATCTATGAACTTTTAGAAAAACAGTACAGCAGCAGCACCCAAATACAACGTAAAAATTGTATAGGGTGATGTCAATGCCAAACTCGGCAAGAAAGAGTATCTAAAATCAATGACAGTTAACAAAAAATTGAATAATGGGATTAAAAGCATGAAAACATATTCTAGTGCTGATGCTGACTCCGATCATAATTTACTTCTTGCCAATGTTAACATTTTGAGACTACAACTGAAAAATGTCAACAACAAATAAATGAAGTAATTTTTACAGTATTCAGAGAAGCTGCGTAAAAAGATATTAAGAACAGTAGCTGGAACGAAATAAAGGTAGCAGTGCTTAATGTTGGCGAAACGTTTGGGGGTAGAAACGAACCAAGTGCCAAAAACACTGTATGACACCAGATATTATAAAACTCATAGAAAAAAACCAAAATGTATAAAGACAAATAAAAAAAAATACAAGCAACTAAAGAAACTAGTAGTAAAAATATTAAAAATCCTAAACGAAAAAAAAAATCCTAAATAATAATAGAATGAAAAGTTGAGTGTCTAACTGAATTATTTAATAAAATATACTATATTGTCTTACCATATACCATATACCAAATATACTAAACCTTGGGATGAATCCTGATTAATTACTACTCAAAGTTATTTAACAGTGTAGACATACAAAATGTGAAGAATAATTAGACAACACATAATTTGGATTTAGGGGTGGGATAGGAGAAAGAGAGGCAATGACAGTACTATTACAAAAACACAGGTAATATAATAAAAACGTTTTTATATGTAATACAGATTTTTAAAACACGTTTGACATAATTCAACATGGTAAATTATTACATATATTAAAATACATACACCTAGATCCCAAGGATATTAGTTTAATTAAAAATCTATACTACAATCAAACAGTGGTCGTAAAAGTGGGAGATAACCAAGTAGAAATTCAAGGAGGATCCAGACAGAAATTTGTGCTACAACTATATAATTGTACTCCTAATTAATATTTCAGGAGGCAGTATGGTTAAAAACTGAAAGTGTACGAAATGGAGGAGGTATCATTAATAACATTCGATTTGCAGATGATACAGCAATCATGGCAGAAAATGAAAAAGATTTACAAATTCTAAATATAGCTAAAACCAAATACATGGTAATCTCTAAAACTCCTGTTGACAACCTACATCTGAACTTGGAGGGTAAACCGTTAGAGAGTGTCGACAAGTATAAATACCTCGGAGTAATTATTATAAACACACAGTTAGTTTAAGATGAGGTGGTAAAGGTCAGAATTGAAATAGTACTAAAGTGATTATAAAATAGTACTTAAAAGAGTAGAAAGAAGAAAAGACTTGAGAAAAACGCAGAAATATTGGCTGAGAACTATCAGATATTGGATTAACCTCAGTGTTAAACAGATATTTTACGATGCAAAAGATAGGAAAGTATTTGAAGATGTAATGGCCAATCTTCGTTAGAAGACGGCACAATAAGAATAATGTCAAGAAAGCCAAATTGAAAGTTAAATTTAAAAAAATATTTGGAAACGATTTTAATTTATGAACAATTTTTAATTTTGTTTTTTTTTGTGATTTTTCCTGTTTCAATTTATATATTTTTTTACTAAAACTCCTATTTATAGTTGCCTATCACGAAGAGACGAAGAAAGCACAGAAAGCCAAAATATCACATATAGTCAAATTGGAAAGCGAGAAACAATCGTTTTTCTCTACTGTGTAACTGCAATTTCGAACATCTCGGCTTCTTGGTTGTCGATAATTGGCTGCATAAAGTAGAACTTTCGGTATCATTACCATCGGAATTGTTTAAAAAGATTTCTGTTCAGTATAAAGGCAGGAGAACGAAGTTATTTTAATTGAAAATAAAAGTGGAAAGGAATATTGTTAGTTTTCTTAGGATGCGAATTGAATTCACTATAATTAAGATTTAAGTTTAGATATTTTTTGTAAAATTCCATTTAAATAATAAATAAATTGTATTTATTAAAAATCATATAACCGCAAAATAATATAACTGTATGTGTTTAACAAACAAAGTGATAACAAATAAATTTATTTAAATTATAACACTAGCAGAAGAACAGCAAGATTTTAGGTCAGGAAGATCGTGCACCGACGCTATATTTATAATGAGGCAAGTGCACGAGAAATCATTACAATACAATAAACCGGCATATCATACCGGCAACGTAAGGTCCATATGTTTCGTGGACCTTAGAAAGGCATTTGCCCGGGTCAAATAGAAAGACGTTATCCACTTACTGTACGCAAGGGAGATACCTCTATATTCCGTTCACAAATTGTTGATAGCACGAAATGTGCCTCAAAGTCATAAAACGGTCGTGAAATTTTTATCATCATATGCGTTCCTGGGGTGTTTATTCATTAAAATTAATATCAATATTAAATATATCAAATATATATATAAATATATATATATATATATATATATATATATATATATATATATATATATATATTAAATATATCAATATATCAAAATTTGTGTGTAAAACAATTTTTTTGTTTAGTACGTTTTGATCGCATGTAATTTACGGCTTGTCGGTATTTCTGAATCTACGGCAGTAATTAGCGTCTCGAATGTTTCTTTTGCGAATTATATGCAGTGCGTGAGTGATGTTTTATTTCATATACCTACAAACATATACGTACCTTTCGCTCGTGCTAGTTTTGTTGGATTGATTGTGATGGCTTCATCATCAACATCATCAAATTTTACACCGGTACTGTTGCGTACAGTCAGTAAGTCTGTATATTCACCAAGAGAGAAGACTATTGTCCTGAATGTTCACGATGCTCTGGTTTCTCAAAATCCCACAAACACTGTTCGCAACATAGTCGAAAGTTGTGCCAACATGACTGGCGTAGGGGAGTCATTTATATATAGGTTCCTATCAGAAAGAAAAAAACACGGTATAGCTAACCTAAACACAAACGAACACTTAAACAGAGGGAAAAAGCCTAATGAAATTGATGAATTTGCCAAAAATGGTATTAGAAAGAAAATTCATGGATTAAAAAAAAATACCAAACCTCAACAAAATTTTACAAGAAGTTAGAGACGACCCGGATTTGCCTCATATCGGACGAACTAAATTGTGGCAAGTTTTAAAAGAATTAAATTTCCGGTGGGAGAAATCAGACCGAAAATCACTTTTGATTGACCGGGAGGAGATAATATGTTGGAGAAGGAATTATCTAAGATCCATACGAAAATACGGGCTGAAGGAAGGCCAATCTTCTACTAGAATAAAACCTGGGTAAATTCAGGTCATACTCTAAAAAAATTTGGTCAGATAAAAATATATTAAGCTCCAGGCAAGCCTTTATGGAAGGTTTAGTCCACAAGCATAATCACGAGGAGATGACAGATGATGTTTTCGAAGAGTATTTTGAGCAGATAATTGAACACATACCACCAAATTCAATTATAGTATTAGATATTGTACCTTTATCCTTATATTGTACCTGTATCATTTACGACTAGTAGAAAGACTTCCAACCACTGCGTGGAAGAAACAGGACATTCTTGACTGGCTGCGGAATAAGTATGTGCCTTACGAAGATGGAATGGTAAAAGCAGAACTTTTAAATATTGCCCGGCAACACAAATCCAAGTTCAAGAAATTCGTGGTTGAAAAAAAGGCGGAAAGGCGAAACATAACAGTCCTTATATGGCTAGAAAAAATACGTCATATAAAATACAAGCTGTACGTGAATTGTTATACGAGTCTTTTCAACATATTACAGAACAAAACTGGTAAGATGCAGTAAGACATGTAATAGTAGAAGAACAAAAAATGTGGGATCTTGATAACATAATTGATGCGATCGTAGAGACACAACCGCTAATTTTTATACCCTCAAGGCGACTCGAATTTCGAAATTGATCCTATTTATTGTAAATTTGAATAGTTTTCTAATCGTAATTATATAAGGTTAGGAATAGTAGTTGTAATCGTAAGGTTGTATCTTTCATTCTGCGTTTAAATTTTTCAAAAATATTTATTAGTTTTCTCCAGATTCGAAAATAATGGATACATTTAAAACATACAGCATATGTTTATAATACAGCACATAAAATACAGCGGTAAATGCATCAGAATGGCATACGATATTATAAATAGGAACTAAGATCAGAAATGTTTTTTTAATAGTATGTTTTCTTTAATAGTTTTATATGTTTCTTTATGCCACTAATTTAATACAACTTCAACTGATATAAGTACAATTTAAAAAATATATTTATTTAGTTCAAATAAATGTTTTAATCATATACTCTACGACACTGGTCGGTCATCTGTAACCAAAATACCTTCGAAATCGGATTATAAGGTTGATTGCTGTATTGTATTCCTGCATATACAAGGTGGATTAGTCGAAAACATCTTAAACCGTAAATACCCTGGTGTTCCAACCAGAGGTAGGGATATTTAACAAGCTGTGTTACAGTAAAACCTGTGTTAACGTCCACTTGTACTAGCCTGCCCGTTTCAAAGTTCCCCAAACCAAAATTTGTAGACTACAAAACCTGGAATTAGCGGCCATTTTTTATATCGGCCAATAGTTCTGTCATTTTTAGTGACCGTTATTGACAGGTTTTACTATATCTATCATTACCTATCATTTACAGTCGAAATACCAATCAAAATAAAACCTATTTTCATTATTAAAAGCATTGCCAATTTTCTGTTACAGATGACTAAGCTGGTTCTTTCAATGGACAAATTGCGGTTAACAAGAATTTTCTGGATTTTTAAAGAATGTAACACATTTTTTTGAATAAAAACAGTACAATGCCGTTTATGTGTTTTTATGGAACAATTGTAACCCCCGAGCTTTTTTATACATTCCAACGTAAGACATATTATGATTTTGAAACTTAAAGATCCGTTTTTCTCGGTTTTATGAAAGTTTGACATATCTGGTTTTTTCCCTGTAGTCTTCAAATTCTCTTCTTTGCCAATCTGTTTGGTAAAATTGATCCCGGTTTCTGTTATGATGTGTTTCCTGACTTGTGTAATTTTCCTGTAGTCTTTTATTTTTATTGTCTTGACGCCGTGACTCTCGGACTGGTAAATATTGACATAAACTATCACCAGCTTTCTAAATTTGCAACGTAATGTGGTCTTTCAAACTTTCTTTAAAATGTATTGCAATCAGCTTAGCCAGTCGTTTTGGCGAATAATTGTACTTGAGATGTTTCGGATTATTATAAATCTGTAAATCTTTGAGTTTCCCTCAAAAATATTATGAAAATCTTATTTTAAATTTGTCCCAACAGATAAATAGCTCTTATTTACTATTAAACCGCAAACTATCTTCATATTTTAAATGGTTTCTTATTGTTTCTTTAAATGCTTCAAAATCTTCGACGTCTCACATAGGCTTTTTTTAAATTTTTTTATAAAGATAACCGGGAGTGTTTTCGCACCTCCCCTCCAAATTGTATTTTCACCTCACCTGTATTCTGTATGACTATTTCCATTCGTTTTCCAAATTTTCTTTGCGTATTAATTTCCGCAATTTGTTTTTCTTTTTTTAAATTTATTCTTCTATTTTTGGAACTTCTTTTTTTATTGCGTTGTCTAATTTGATTTCTGGATCCTCTAAATTTTGTTCCATTTGATCTTTAGTTTTCTTCTCTTGTCACCTCACCTGTATTCTGTATGACTATTTCCCATCGTTTTTCAAATTTTCTTTGCGTATTAATTTCGGCAATTTGTTTTTTTTTTAAATTTTTTCTTCTATTTTTGGAACTTCTTTTGTATTGCGTTATCTAATTTGATTTCTAGATCCTCTAAATTTTGTTCAATTTGATCTTTAGTTTTCTTTTCTTGTTCTACCATATCTTTTTTCATAATATCTAAACATTATTTTATTTTACTTTCATACTTTTCTATACGATCCTTCATTTTCCTGTTGTTCTTCTTTATCGCCTTTTATTGTTTGACGTGGCTTTTTTCCATTGTTAGTTTTGTTTCTTGTTGATTTATATAATTGTTTGTTTGATTTCTTCCTTAGCTTGTTTTGTCTCTTTTTGATCTTGTTTCATTATTTGTTTGGTTTTTTGTTGATTTTCTTTTATGGTCTATGATTGTAATTGCATAAGTTGCAAACATTTTTACCATAATTGTTATTTTTAAAATTTTTTCTTGTTTTTGGTTTAGAGTTGAGTTATTATATTCTTTTTGTTTTGGTTTTCTTTGCTTTTATGTCTGATCTCATACATTTCATTTTTATCTTCTAATTCTCCTTCCTACAGATCAATAAAATGTTTCTTATAGGTTTCGTGTCAGCGTCAAACAATTAGCTTTTCAAAATTTTTAAATGGGCGATTTGTTGCAATAACGAAAATTTGTTCAGCCGCGCAAATGTTTTATAAAATTTTTATATTAAAAATTATATCAGATATTTAAATCAATATAAATTGCAAGCATCTGTGCTTATTTTCGACTTAACAGCCTTGACTTCCAAATACAAACTCGATACTTTGATTTACCTATCACGTTGGGGGCTAGTTATGATTGCAAATTTCGCTTGATCAATACAAAACTTATATATTATGTGCTATATAAAATGAATAAAATTTTCTGAAGGATCAAAATTATGAAAGCTAAATTGTAAAAACCCAAAAAAATACATATCGTATATTCCTAACGTGTTATTCAATCCTAGGAATCAAATAAGCAAAACAATTTCTATTCACAAACCAATAACTTTTAAAACATCGCTATATCCCTATGACTATCTTTTGAAATTTTTTAATTAAAATTTAATCTGCAAATTTACAGGGCTTCTTCTTTTTACAACCGCTTCTCCTAGTTCAACGTACTTTCCTCGCGGTTTGATCTTTGTACACAGAAAATTATCTCTTATCAAAACAAAATATTGCCAATTAAATGCTGCTTACAACTCTACAAATGTGGTGGTGTCTCAAAAAGACATCTACAACCTGGCTTCAGATAATTTGTTGTATTTATTATAAAGAAACATAGAATTAGTTTAAAAATATCTATTTTGAACTGTTTGACTGCTACCACAAAAACTTAACTTAAACTTTTTAATTTTTATCAAACCAGCAAATATATCAAATTTTTTTTTACTTTAATAATTTTACGAAGAAAATCAAAACAACCTTTTTCTTCCACAACTAGTATCGAACTCCTTGTGTTTAACTTTTCAAAATCCCTACTCGGTTTTCTCTTCTACTCATTTCTCAAAATCTGGTCCTTGAGTAATCACAATACTCCAAGAAACTTCATATCTTACTTCTTATTCTTTTTTCTATACCCTAAACAATTTATGCAAACAAATGTCTACCAATTTCTCGGGACACAAAATCTACGTCTTCCAGGCCCATTTGGAAAAACCAATATTGACATCTATTGTTTTAACTACCTGGAAAACCAATTAATCTCCCATTCAAATTGAGGGCTTTTGAAAATTTTACAATCTAGCCTAATGCATCAACAAATGTTAAGTACAGTATCTTCATGGACAGAACTTTCACATAAGTCGGTTTAAAAAGTGTTGAGGTTACATAAGTTTCACCCGTACAAAACTCAAATTCTTCAAGAATTAGACGATGATAATTCAGAACGATGAATTGAGTTTTGTAAACTTATGACTGAAAGAATTTACATTAAACTGAGAATGTTAAAAAAATATTTGTTTCACTGATGAATGTACGTTTATAATGGTAAATAAACAAAACTGTTGGTAATGGAGTGATGCGAACCCGCATCGATTCAGAGAAGGTCATACTCAATATCCTGAAAAACTGAATATTTGAGCAGGAATATTAGCGATATAATTGGGTCCTTGTTTGTACCAGAGAATTTAAGTGACGATATTTATCTCGATATGATGAAAAACACCATCGAACCTTTTTGTGCATGTATTAGAGAATCAAAGAGACGATCAAGGCAACCTAGCTATGGACGAAAATTTGCTGCACTTCCAACAAGATAAAGCACCTCCTCATTATGCAGCTTCATTTATGCACTGGTTAAATACTAATTATTCGAACAAATGAATTTATAGGAGAGGTCCCATTGAGTGGCCACCGTGTTCATCAAACTTATCATCACCTGACTTTTTTCTATGGGGTTACCTCAAGTCAGTTTATAAAACTCAACCTGCGTCACTTGAGGAGTTGTGAGAAAGAATTATACAAGCATATCGCACTTTTACTAAAACAACCTTTGCCAAAGTTCATGCAGAATTTAAAAATATGCTGTATTATTGTTTACAAAACAACGGAACCCGCTTTGAACATTTATTTACCTGACATTTTTAACAAATTTGTAATTCAACAAAAACTTCATTAAATTTTCCATTTAAGCCAAAGTTTCACAATTATTGCTTCACCTTGTATAATTATTATTTATACCATTAGATAGCATTTTTATAGTCTTTTCAATGATATATCACAAGTAGGGAATAGCAATTTAAACTTTTTTGGTTGTGGTGGGTGGGGCCTAGGGAGTTGATGGAAACTTTTAAAATTGACACACTGTATAATATATGCGGTTTTGTGGGAGGTTTCTGTTTTAATATTTGCTAATATTTCTCCCATTATATTATATTTAAAATATCCCTTAACTTTGTATATTACCTTGTTTTATTAGTTATATTAGTTTATTGTCATCTCTTGAAATTTAAGTAGCGCCTTCCGTATTGATTAAATGTGATGTGAATATTCAATAATTTATATATTTAAATGGTCTTACAACTTGTAAAAGAATTCACAATGAGCAAAATAAAAGTAATATCCATAGTAATTACTCAATTCGAAGTAACCCCCAGTCGATTAAACTGGAAACTAGAGCAGAAACTTAAATTGCCTCGGCTCTATCTAGTAAAAAGAAGAGGAGAACATGGAAAGTTGAAAAGCGCCTTTAACACGCACACCTTTTTAATTAGTTGAAATTGGAAAAGGCTGGAACAAATAATCGGGCGAGTAAATCACTGTAACAAGACAATGATGAGCCACTTTGGCGTGACCATTAATCCTCCCGACCGCTCTACGAGTTTTCTGCTTTCTCTGCGGCTCTAATGACCACCCTATCGGTTCGCCATCCCGACGAAAACAGATTTTCCTAGGGGTTTCATTGATTGAGGGTGGATTTTTTGCTGTTTTCTTACGGACGTTATCTGGGATCCACTTTCGGCTTCTGTGTGGATAACACACGGATTTTATTAGAAGGATAAAATTTAGGAATGCTCAAATTAATAAAATAATCTTCAGAATTTTATTTCCATACGCTATTCATAAGAGGAGATGGAGAATATTAAATTTTAAAATAAGTGTTTGATTTGTCATAGAACATAGTTAATTTGTGTTTGAGTATGATGAATTTTTTCAGTTCAATATAAAATGTTGTAAAAGCTAAAAAGTTTTAATAAACATCCGTTTTGCTGTTGTTAAATAAATTTGTCTTAAATTCCATGCCCATTCATTAAAATTACAGAAAACTTTGACAAAATGTCCCATTACGTCCAAATACAATTGAACTCTTCTCCACAGTCAAGAAAATTATTTGTTGGATCACAGAAATAAATTATTTGTTTACGATTAGATTTAAATAAATAAAAAATAATGTATTTGGTAATTTTTATGCATGGAAGTTATTAACTTTCTTTACAATAACAATATATAATTAATATTTAATTGGGCATAAGCCACAATTAAAGGTTAAAGTACGTTTATTGACGTTTCAATTTCCACTTCGGAAATCGTTCTCAAATTACAAACATTAGTAAATTAAACAAATTTTGATTTTTTGTTACTCGGTGAAAAAATTTTTTTAATAATTTAATTTTATCTGACTCATTTACATATACTGACAATTCAGACATACATTATATATTTTAAAATAGACGACTTTAAAATGATATTGCCAATAATGTTGAGTTGCGCTCCTGGGACGACTTTATTTATGAGATAGTTTATTCGATTACATGAAATCAACTTTAACTTGAGAATACCCGTCAAAAAAGATCATAGCATGTAATTCGTCTTTAAAAAGACAAACACATGTCATGATGACAGTAAAATTCTCCTGCTAGTGATTCCATCGTAACTTATGAGGGAAAACCAGGAGAAAACCTCATAATACTATTCCGACATGGTAAGTATTTGGTGGTGCATTCATTTTACCTTCAATAAACACCAAATTCTGATTTTATATGTTTGTTATTAAAAAAAGCATAAATGATGTATCCTTTTTATGTTACTGACTTACTGATATTGGTATTTTCCTTTTAATAACTTACTCTTTCAATATGGTTAACCAGATCTTACTACATTTTGCCGAGGAATTTGCTACACAAAATGGTCTCATTTAGCATAATTAGAGCCGCTTCTTTGATTTTTCTCTTTTTACCATGCGTTTCTTTAGGACTATATTTGAATCATTCCATTGAACCCTATGTTCATTATCCCATGCGTGTTTACATATTTGAGATCTGTCAAATTCTCTATTTTTAATATAAGATTGATGTTCACTTATTCTAACATTTAATGACCTTGATGTTTCACCTCATCTCAATGTGTTTGTTGTTTTGAATGTTGTTGAAATGTTGAATTTATTTTCTATCCTTTTAAGTTTTTCTGATAATCCTTTTATGTATGGTATTGTTATTTTCCTCATATTATTTTTGAAAATTCGGTATTTATAAACAATAAAGGATAATCATTTTTTAATAAAACAGATGTTAAAAATTTTTTACTCTAAGAACCAATTTTCGTTAGAACAAGTAATTTTGGCTCTATCGTATAATGATTTAATGATTTCCTTTTTAATATTAATATTGTGATTTGGTTTCAAATTTAAATATCTGCTGGTGTGTGTAAGTTTTCTATACACCTGGGTCTCATATCCAGTATCGTTCTTAGATATTAATATTAAAAAGGGAATTAGAAAATCCTTATATCATAGAGCTAAAATTACTTGTTCTAACTAAAACTGGTTCTTAGAGTAAAAATATTAGTTAATATCTGTTTTATTAAAAAAAATTATCCTTTATCGTTTATAAATAAAGAATTTTCAACAATCGATCTATAAGAACAGGACAACTTAGAACGAGATCCTACAGCATACCAAGAAATAATACGAGGAAAATAACAATACCATACTTAAAAGGATTATCAGAAAAACTTAAAAGGATAGAAAATAAATTCAACATTTTAAACATTCGAGACAACAAACACGTTAAGATCTATTTTGTCTAAAACCAAACCTAACAATGAACAGGAAAGGAGAAAGAATTGTATTTATAAAATATCTTTGACTGCGATCAGTTTTATTTATATGAAACATCAAGGCCATTAAATGTTAGAATAAGTGAACATCAATCTTATATTAAAAACAGAGAATTCAATAGATCTCAGATATGTAAACACACATGGGATAATGAACATAGGGTTCAATGGAATGATTCAAATTTAATTCTAAAAGAAACGGGAGGTAAAAACAGAAAAATCGAAGAAGCTGCTCTAATTATGATAAATGAAAACCAATTGTGTCGCAAATTCCTCGGCAGAATGTAGTAGTATCTGGTTACCTATATTGAAAGAGGAGGTTATTTAAAACTGAGTGCAAGTCGGGATACTATTATGATATTTTTTGCTGGTTTTCCCTCATAAGTTACTATGGAATCACTAACAGAAGAATTTTACTGTCATCATGACATGTGTTTGTCTTTTTAAAGACGAATTACATGTTATATTTTTTTCTGACGGATATTATCAAGTTAAAGTTGATTTCATGTAATCGAATGAACTATCTTAAAAGTAAAGTCGTCCCAGAAGCGCAACTCCACAATATTGACAATATCATTTTAAAGTCGTCTACTTAAAAATGTACAATGTATGTCTGAATTGTCAATATAAATGAGTCAGATAAAATTAATTATTAGAAGAATTTTTTCACCAGTAACAAAAAAAAATTTGTTTAATTTACTAATGTTTGTATTTTGAGAACGATTTCCGAAGTGGAAATTGAAACATCAATAAAATTACTTTAACCTTTACTTGTGGCTTATTCCGATTTAAATATTAATAACTTTAAAATGCCACAAGAAAACAACTTCTGAACAATAACAATATATAGTTATAAAGGAAAAATAATATAGTTATAAATTTCCGTGGAAATAGTCAAAATACAAAAAATAAAAAAATATTTAAAGTTCACATCCCACTTCAGTTATATTTTTCCTTGATGGCTTTGTGTTATACTAAACAATATTTGTAGCATTGTTCTGGAGGTATACAAGTTTAAATCCAAATGGGTATTTCTTCGAAAGCCCATTTCCAAATAATAGAAAGTAATACTCACCTTTGTCCCGGTTTTCTCCTCCTTCCTTTATCCCCTCAAATGTATCAGATCCTTTCAGTCGTAGAATACTGTCAACAAGCAGCTTTCCTGCTGGTAAATTGCGCCCTTTTGTTTGAAAAACATGCTCTTTAGTCACTGAATGGGTTCATCAAAAATTCAGAATTAACCTACCCTCTTGACTTTTCCTTTGCACATTCATGTAGAATTGAGAGGTAGTGGAAAGCAGGGTCCACTTTGCCCTGAGTTTTAGTTCAAATCGACGAGTATGAAAAACTATTTCTCGTAATGCGATTTACATCTTTTCCGGAGGAACTTTTCCCGTTTTCGACGTTAAAAAGAAAAGAAAATGCGCAAAAAGTACGCAAAATAGCTGAAAGCGTTTTTAAATTACCGCTAAGATATACCTATCCATATTTTTATTATTTTAGAGAAAATGTATTAGATATATATTTTATAAATATGTATATATATATATATATATATATATATATATATATATATTTATAAATATATTATATATATATATATATATATATATATAATATATTATATATATATATATATATATATATATATATATATATATACTTCTAGCGGTTAATATGGGCTCCGTACTAAAACGGTATTATACTAACTCCAGGAGAATATACGCCGTGTATATTATTATCTGAGTAGCGCTTTATGTAGACTCCGACCAATACATCGGATCAAGTGGACTCCGTAATAGGATCAAACACTTTTGGGATCCATATATAACTTTTCCCGTACACTTCTTAACTCCTGCGATGTTGCCAATAATTGTATTAGTAGTAGATGTTAATTTTATAGGTAGTACATTTTGGAACCTATTAATATGAACATCGAGTCGCGTAATCGTCTAACAGTTTAAGAAACTCTTCTGTAAGATCTTTATAATTTTTCAATTACTGCAGTTTATGGCGTGTAATATTTATTTCATGAAGTAGTTAAAATTAGACTATAATAATTTATAAATTAATCTTTAATATTATAATTTTTTGCTGTCTAATTTCAATATGTTGATTTTTAATTAACAAAATATTTGATGCATTAAAGTCGCGTAGCTATTTTTCACCAAACATTCAATTTTAAAGCTATTAGTATAAAAGTCTAAAAAAAAAGTATAAAAATCTAAGGAATTTAATATGGATACACACGTCAGTGTGCTTTTCTCAAGTCTCAAGTTTCTCGAATCCATCAATCATTCATTGTATTTCTTATACTTTCATTTTAATCCTCTCCAATCAAGATTTTAAAGCAGGTTTGCTCCATTAGTCCATTTTTATTACTTTTTGTCACTATTTCTCCTTTTTCATTATCATCATCATTACGTGGCGCTACAACACTGGGTGGGTCTTCGCTAACTACAAATTTTCTCCAAGTTCATCGATTTTCCACGAATCTGTAATCAAATGAAATGTTAATATTTTAAGATATAATTGGATGTTTTCTCTCCATTGCTTACTGAGACGCCTAAGCGGCATTCTTTCTTCTGTGCTAACTTCCTTCCATACCAGTTTTACAAGTTTGATATATTGGCGTCTATGCATGTGTCCGATCTACCTTAAGCGATTTATTTTTCTGAACAATATCGTTATAAAAGCTTTCTTTATTCAGTATGGGTTCTTATTCTATACGGATTTGTAGCGATATGACGATTAAGAATGCTGAGAGGCTATGTATTTAACACGCTATTATACGGTGTAGAGGCCTGGACTCTCAAACAGAACAACATGAAAAATATTGAAAGTTTCGAGATGTGGTGCTACCGTCGAGTGCTGAAGATTAGTTGGGTTGAAAGAATAACAAACTGTGAAGTAATACGAAGAATAAGAAAAGACCCAGAGATTTTGTTAACGCTAAAGCGAAAGAAAACTCGAATATTTTGGTCACCTGATGAGAGGACATAAATACGCATTACTTCAAAATATAATGCAGGGAAAAATAGAAGGAAAACGGAATCCAGGCCGTAGAAGAATGTCATGGTTGCGGAATTTGAGAGAGTGGTTTGGCTGCACCACTAATGAACTCTTTAGGTCAGCTGTAAACAAGATCAGAATAGCCTTGATGATTTCCAATCTTCGATAGGAGTGGCACAAAAAGAAGAAGAAGCGATATGATAATGAGGTTAAAACATTTTTCTAATTATTTTTATTTCAAATATTCGTACTTCTTCCTTATTTTTTAAGTCAATGTCAATGATTCGCATCCATGTATTAAAATAGGTCTAAAATTTGAATTATGCTAAAAGTATTTAGTTATTGACATTATTATTAACAGTGATTATTTATCTAAGATATTTAAAGTGTTCCATATTTTTGAAATTGTAGTTGTTAACTTTAATATTTTATCTAGATTTATTAAATTGGTCTTTTCTGTTGATTCGCTTGTATTTGGTTTTCATTTCGTTGATTTTTCGTGCTCTCTTTACTTTATTGAAGATGTTTGCAGACGGGAGAGTTTCTTATGAGATCTATGTCATTAGCATATGCTAGGAGTGCTTTGTACCTTGGGCCTTTAATGAATTACATCTTAAATAGGCGATATTTCCACTTTAGTAAGCTGTTTATTAATTTTTTGACTATTTGAATCGACAATCTGTATTTTATTCGACTGTTATATCACAGAGTTTCTTGGCGCATATTTCCATTCTTGGTTTTCTGTTTCCCGTATCATTATTACAAAGATTTTTCTGGAGATCGATATAGGGAACCCGGTGGTATGTACATGATGTTTTCATAACCAACATCGAAAATTTGTCTTACTGTAAAGTCATAATGATTTTACTAGGAAATATAGTGTTGTTTAATAATAATAAAGTTCAAGCAACAATTCCTATATGCAATACCTTGGTATGATATTTCTGCTCCCCGATACCAAGTAGCAGTCCCGAAAACATTAAAACTGCTACACTCATGTTTCCTAATATCCAAAAATTAGCCAGTCCAGGACTATACTGCCCTCATAAGTGAATAGAATATGTACGGAGGTTTTTGGCAATTTAATAGGATTTTGTGTGTTAGAATATTATTTCTCCGAGAAAGTAAAGAATATTTATTTGCTATCCGAATATAATCCATAAATTAAATATTACAATGCTATAAAATAATGCTACTAGCAGCAAAAACGGTATAATAGTCACTAATGAGAAAATCAAATAAATGTTTTTTAACATACAAAAGAAAGGATGTAGAGTAAGGCATAACGTAAAAATAGAGCTATATAATTTTGAAAGATTGCAGCGTTTTAGATATCGTAGATAACGTTGTCACATAAGAAATAAAAGGGAAAATTCAGGTAGCTAACTGATGTATATAGAACCCTTATAACACTTTTAAATCCAGAAGCCTAATATAAATCTCTAAAATCAGGATATATAAAACAGTGAACCAGTGCTAATGTGTGGATATGTAACGAGAACGTATTAATTAGATCAGGATTGCTAGAAAAGCCATCAGAGGTATTTCCCGACTTACAAAGGTCCGAGTACTAACCAATACCGAACGAAACTAATGCCAAGGTCAAACACATATATAAAGATAGCAACGAGGTACAAGAACCTAAATCTCAACTCCAAAGTTGCGCTGGCTTTATCCAAAGGCTCTCTCATTAACTGCATTCCCAAGTTAAATTGGTAGGATGCCCCAAGAGAAAAAATGCCCTTACTATGTCCACGGATGAAGGGCGCAGATTTAGGAATAATGAGACTACTTACCGACTCATCATATTTATCAACACCTGCTATCCTACCTACAATCAATACATATCTGTTGAGGACTATCAAATCAATTACATGTAATCAAACGAACTAGGCTTAAAAAAAGTATCCTAGGAAAGGCACTTCGGCAATATTGACATATATTTTTAAAAACGCCATTTATGTGGCTGAGTTTGCAATAGGAATGAGGAGACAAAAAGGAAGAAATGGTAATAAAATCTTGTTGCGTTCCGACTATACGATGACGATGATCTCTATATAACATATAGGAAGAAATGGAGAATAATGTCTATGTTCAATTTAGAACTCGTTGGTTTTCTCCCTTTCGAATTGGGTATGTATATGTATTACCATAGAAAAAATCAAAAAAAACTATAATTATGAAACTATATCTAAAATAGTTAAAATCGATAAACAAATTATATAAACAAAAAGATTATATAAATCCCTAATATTTAAACAGACTGCTTTACAAAAGGTGAACTAATAAGCATAAATAAATTGTCAACAAAATAAATCAGAAGAATATGACACAGTATATTGCTTAAAAAGAATTCTTATGTGACTATGCTAAAATATGATACGATCGGAAAAACGGCAATGACTTTTACAGCTGATTGCCACATAAATATTAATGTAACGCAAATATGATGATATTGCCTCGTACTGTTATATAGCAATTTGTTGTCACATTGCTGAAAGTTACTTGATGGAAATTCATTGTATCTAATAATAAAACAAGTATGCGTTTACACGTTATAGATGGTAACTGAATAAGTTGAGGAGGGGAAAACTGTTTGTCCCAAGTTGGTATTCAGAATTATGTCTGTATTTTGTAATTTGCCAATTTCCATAGGTTTAAATTTTCATGGATACCACTAGACTCGAGAGCAGTGTATGATTCCTTAGTTATGTTTTTAAAGGATAGTAAAATAAACCATGTAAATAATTATGCATTAGTTAATAACGTAACCTTTGTTTCTAACCCAATTGTCAAATTCCTTTCTTACCGTGGCCTAGTGTTGTACGTCTTTTTAAAAAATACCTTGATGGGCCCCTAGGCGAGAAGAGAGTGACCCTGTTTACCTGTCTTTTGTTTTGTATATTTATTAATATAAACTCAAACAACTATTTGTACCATGTTGAGTCTGGCTGAATGACTAAAAGTCTATGCCAAAAAAATTTCATAGAATCTAAAGACAGCTTAAGGCCTTTATTATAAATATACTTTTTAGTAATGAAAATAAGTAAATAGAACCTAGAATATCCATGTAAAAGAATGTAATCTTTGATCTCTGGGATAAACTCATCTCCTGAACAATGGCGCCGATATATATGTAGTTAAACTTTTGTACACCTATTTTAACCTGTTTGTTTCCTTATTATCCATATATGAGTTGTGACCGGCTACAGTTATAACTATACAAATCTAACTCGAAATATCGTCTAAAAGTAACAGTATGTAAAATTTAGATTTTTAGTCAAAAGTAAATACTTTGTCATTTTTTATGGAGTTCAACGTAGAAGCCTTCACGAAAATTTAAGTACTAATAAGACCACCGCAATCGGGCGTGCCTTGGGTAATGAATAATTAATTAATTGGTTAATTCTTCAATCACTCTTCCAATATGAGTTTTGTGAAATCGGTCCTTTTTAGGACCAACTATTCTATAGAGATAAAGTAAACTATATCTAGAGATAAAGACAATTCATAAGCCTGATGAAAGGTGTAATAAATTAAGCAAATACTATATTGAGTAATTATATAAGCAAAAAGTATATTAACTTTACATTAACATGAATAATATGATTGTCACTTAACTGGGTATTATACATACGCTCTACTTTACTTAAGCTTATCAGACAAAAACGCTTAACTGATCGCAGAAGATTACATAATAAGTGCTGGCAAAGAAGCAAAGAAAAACTTAAAATGAGAAAGGACTCAAACTAGTCACTGCGGGAACCATTTAACTATGTTGAGCTTGGATCCACTATCCACGTATAAAATAAACAATATTACGGCTCCCGATTGAGGATCTGAGCACAAAACTAATTATAAAATTTTGACCAAAAAATACTACAATGGCTAATATCTAAAGTCTGTAGACAAGCAAAGCAAAGACAAAGTTATCACTATGCTTTAACCTGGCAAAAACTCCAACGACCACAAAAGCTATCGGCCAATATATCTATTTATTTGTCAGCTATACAAAATAAATCTGCACATGATCCTTAATATAAACCGATAATAGAAGAAAAACTCAAATTAAAAGACAAAAGTGGCTATATATGACAGGGAAGATCGTGTACATCACAAATACTAAATCTTGCCCAACACAGCGAAGACGGGTATGAAAAATATCAGGTATGAGGAGTCGTATTTGTCAATCTCAATGCCGCTTACGACACCTTAAATTAGAGGGCATTTTTTCAAAATCTATGTGATATCCCCTTAGGTAATAAACTCACTTGTATTATCCGTGTATGCCTGCACAACATAAGATTTTTCGTATCACTCAACGGTAAGAATAGCAGATGGAGAACGTAGAAGAACGGTCTTCTTTGGGGTACCGTAATCGTACCTACGCTGTATAACATTTACACAACCCATACCGGTAAATAGTAGGACTTTTATTATGTAGACGATACATCTATTGTTGCATAACCAAAAACTTTTGTTGCTAAAGTAGAGAAAAAATCTAAATCATACCTTAAACGAAATAAAAATAGAATCTGAATCAATTTTAAGCCACACCCCGGAAAAAGTTAGGTATGCTCCTTCAATATTCCTAACAAAGACGCTTTCACAAATCTGAACATATACCTGAACCAATAGTGTCAAGAAATCCTTAAACTCTGCACTTGCTATCAATACCTTGAAGATAGTTTCTATCACACTTTATTATTCACAGAACTTTGTTTAAAACTAAATGAAAACCTAATACTACTATAAAAATGAAATGAGAACCAAAAAAATAATATTCTCCGCAAACTTGTCAGCTAAAAATAGGGAGCACATTCTTCCACCCTTAAAACGTAGACTTGAACTCTATGCTTCTGCCGAATATACCTTGCTAGTATGGGTGACATCAACACATACTTAATACGTAGATTTAGCTATAAATTAGTCAGTCAAATTCAGAGTACCTATATTAAGACTCACATCCATAAGCTCTACAATATCGTAGCTATCAATCCACCTAATATCCGAAGATAAGTAGCTAGAGAACGAAAGAAACAAAGTCCAGATACGTAACATCAACTCCACGCATACCAGCCCATTTTATGGGCTGAACATCTGAACATTCGAAAGAAACTTCCTGATGGTAGTTATCTTCATTAAATCTGCCAGGAGGACTCCGGTTAACCTATGTGAATGTGGGGTAGTACAAGATTCATCACACTTTCTTAGTTGACTTTATCATCCAAATCGGTCTTTTCTGAAGGAAAAGGTTAATTTATTTGAACTAAACATGTAAAGTACAGTCAGTAAGCTATTACGTATAAAGTAAAGATCATTGCAAATTTGACACTACCTCCACTTATATTGATTACATATTACCCTTAAATACTAGATAAAATATTCAGAAATATGTAATGATCGTAAAGTGATATAATTCTTGTTAGATAAATTAAGCATTTTTCCCTTTTTAGTGCACTACTACCCATTTTTACACAAAAATATCTATTTTAGCACTATATTTCGAGATAACCGTCTATTCAGAATTATATGTAATACACAGATACAACTAGAAATAAAATAATAAAAAAGCTGTATACAAGATATCATAAAACAAGAGATGAAATAAAAGAAGTTTTTATTAAGAGGGTTCTTAAATAAAACGTATAAAGACTACTCACGTTAACAAAATACATTAGGAAATTTCCGCATATGAAACAAAATCCAATTTGGTAATGAAATCCTTTTGTATCTATAAAGCTATTTTTAGAGAAGCACGTACCTACCAAAAACAGGTAGTTATTAGTATACATATCTGTTACACACTGTAATGCGTATGAATGATAACAAAAATAGGAAGTCCATATAAACATACTTTATTCAAAGAGGTAAAAGTACACTGCTAAGAAAGTACATTGTATTTCTTATACTTTCATTTTAATCCTCTCCAATCAAGATTTTAAAGCAGCTTTACTCCATTAGTCCATGTTTGTTGCTTTCTGTCACTGTTTCTCCTTTGTCTTTATCATTATCATAACGTAGCGCTACAACACTGGGTGGGTCTTCGCTAACTACAAATTTTCTCTAAGTTGATTGATTTTACACGAATCTGTAATCAACTGAAATGTTATTTTTTTTTAGATATGGCATTTTCTGTGCTAACTTCCTTCCATACCAGTTTTATAAGTTTGACATCTTGGCGTCTATGCATGTGTCCGATCTACCTTAAGGGATTTATTTTCCGGAACAATATCGTTATAAGAGCTTTCTTTATTTAGTATGTGTTCTTATTCTATGCAGATTTGTAGCGATATGATAATGATGTTAAAAAATGTTTATTATTTTTCTTTCAAATATTCGTAATTCTTCCTTACTTGTTTTACTCATTGTCCATAATTCGCATCCATGTATTAAAATGGATCTAAAGTTGGAATTATTCCCTGTATTTTTTAGTGGCATTATTATTAACCGTGATAATTTATCTTATAAGATATTTAAAGTGTTCCATATTTTGGAAATTGTGATTGTTAACTTTAATATTTTATCTAGATTTATTGAATTGGTCTCTTTTGTTGATTCGCTTGTATCTGGTTTTCATTTTGTTGATTTTAAGTGAAAAATTTTTCGTGCTCTCTTCACTTTATTGAAGATGTTTGCGGACGAGAGAGTTTCTTATGAGATCTATATCATTAGCAGGAGTGCTTGGGCCGGTAATGGATTACGTCTTAAATAGGCGATATTTCTATTTTAGTAGGCTGTTTATTAATTTTTTGACTATTTGAAACGGTCCTGCAAGTGACAACAGTAGGTTCATTTAATTTCGCTTCGTAATAACCTTAAAATTATTCGGGAATTACAAGTTAGAAAATTCAACCGAGTTCAAAAATAAGTATCAAAAGTTAAGTGCATACAGGTTATAGTAGTTAATAAAGAAAATACCATCAGACAAGTAAGATAGAACTATTTTAATAATTTTAACAAGTCTTAAGTAAATGAATAATTGAGTTAAAGATTAAAAAAGTGGTTTTGGCGAATGTTCGAAGGGTCGACCTGCTTAGACATTCATACGCGTTTTTTGTTTTTGTTTTCTTTTGGCAGATAAGAAAGTAATTAGTGCTGACAAGAAATTAATGATCAAAATAAAAGCCACATAATTTTATTACAAAAATCCAGATCTAGCCTTAAAATAGATTTGATTAAAGTTGGGATTAGAATTAAATTAAATTAAAATAATAAATTAAAAGTAAATGTAATACAATAACTAAATCGAATGAACAGCAAAAGAAATAAGCCAGAACACGATAACTCATTCGACGAGGAGGAAGCCTTCAAAAGAAGCAAAGCCACGTTAAGAACATCTCCAAAGGATAACATAAAAAATCGCGAAATGGTAGAACTAAAGAAACTACTAGAAGAAATAAATAAGGAGATCAAAACGGAAATAAAAGCGCTGAAAACAGAAATGAAGAAAGAAAATAGGGAGATGAGAAGATATATAAATGAAGCTAAAGAAGAGATAAAACAAAATAACGAAGAAATAAAAAGCATAAAACTGGAAATAGAAAGGGTTAAGGAAGAATGGACAAAAGAGAAAGAAGAACTGAAAAGAGAAAACGAACTAACCAAAACCGATAACAAAAAGATAACGGAAGCATTAAATGATCTAAAACGCTCATTAGAAAGGTTAGACAAAGAAAAAAGAATATAATCATCAGTGGATCAAAAATAGACTCTGAAGGCCCAAAAACATTGAAAGAGGGAATGACTACTATATTAGAAAATCATCTTGGAGTCAAAACCAATATTAAAAGAGCACAAAAAATAGGAACAAAAACATGCTTAATTGAACTTGAAAGCGAAGAAGAAAAAACAACGATCTTAAGAAACAAATACAAACTTAAGAATGTGAAGATCGAAAAAATATGGATTACAGAGGATCTCACAAAAGGAGAGAGAGAGAAAATGGAAGCTTTAAGAGATAAAGCAAGAGAAATGAGGGAAAATGAAAAAATGGTCAAAATAGGATACAATAAAATCACAGTAGACGGCAGGGAATGGAGATGGTGCTATAAAGAAGAAAAGGTGTTGGAAATAGCGTGTTCAAAAAACTACCAGAGCAACATAAAAAGAACCAAGGAGAGGCCAAGCAACGAGTAGAGAAAGAAGAATTACTAAATAAACCGGACAATGATGACAAATGTTTAGTTTTAACTAGTAATAGGAATAGGATTAGAAATAATAAAAATAGATTATAAATCAATTTTAAGCCAAACCCGGAAATGTCCCTAATAGAGACGCTTTCACAAATCTGAAGATATACCTGAATTAATAGTGTCATGAAATCCTTAAACTCTGGACTTGCTATAAATACCTTGAAGATAGTTTCTATCACAGAACTTTGTTTAAAACCAAATGGCAACCTAGAACCAGAAAAATGATATTCTCCGCAAACTTGTCAGCTCAAAATAGGAAGCACATTCTTCCACCCTTAAAACGTAGACTTAAACTCTATGCTTATGCTGCCGAATATACCTTGCTAGTATGGGTGACAAAATTACATACTTAACACGTAAGTATATTTAGCTTTAAATTAGTCAGTCATCAGATCATCACATCTGCAAGATATACAAAAAAATATAAGCTACTCCTCCCCATCTGAACCCTCGAAAGGAACTTCCTTATGGTTGTTATCTTCCTTAAATTTGCCTGGAGGACTCTTGCCTACAAACACCGGTTAACCTGTGTGAATGTGGGGTGGTATAAGATTCATCACACTTTCTTAGTTGACTTTTCTGAAGGGACAAGGTTTATTTATTTGAACTAAACATGTTAAGTATAGCCAGTAAGCTTTTACTTATAAAGATCATTGCAAATTTGAAACTAACTTCACTTATATTGATAACATATTACCCTAAATAGAAAATAAAACATTCAGAAGTATGTAATATTGGAGAAGTGGTATAATGCTTGTTAGATAAATTCTTTCTTTTTTTGTGCACTACTATCCATTTTTACACAAAAATATCTATTTTAGCACTTAAATATTTATTTTGAGATAACCTTTTATCCAAACTTAAATGTAGTACATAGATAAAACCAGAAATAAAATAATAAAAAAGCTGTATACAAGATATCATAAAACAATGGATGAAATAAAAGAAGTTCTTATTAATCGGATTCTTAAATAAAACTTATGAAGACATATTCACGTTAACAAAATACGTTAGGAAATTTCCGCATATGAAACAAAATCCAATTTGGTAATAAAATCCTTTTGTATCTATAAAGCTATTTTTAGAGAACTCGTACCTACCAAAAACAGGTAGTTAATATTATACATATCTGTTACACACTGTAATGCGTATGAATGATAACAAAACTAAGGAGTCCATATAAACCGTCCAGACTTTACGCGAGAATTATACATCTTATAGCAGAGTTGCCAAACTATCAGAGCTTACTTAAACCGATATACGTATGGTTCCAATATACAGTGAAAAAGATCTGAACGACCCCTATAATATATACACGTGAACTAAGCGATATACATTTATGATACAGGGATAATTATGGGCTCCAAATTTTTTTTAAAAATTATGAAACTATACATGTTGACGAATCGACAGAGCCAATATTATGGAATGGTCAAGTGAGCTCCGTATATCGGTGTCCACTTGACCACGGAGCTCACCTGAACCTGAATTTTAACATGGGCGGAGTCCACTTTATGCCGTAAATATATATATATATATATATATATTATGCATATAAATATATCTGTATATCAAAACAAGCATTAGTCGCTACATACGTAAGTACATAGCGTGAGATAAATGAGGTCCATGATGAGAATTAAAAGGAAAAGAAGACCAACGATAATTCTAAAGTAGAACCCAAGGAAAGACAAAAAAGAAAGGATGACCCAGACGAAGATAGTTTGATAGCTTATAGAAAAATCTTAGAAAAAATCAGAAAAGAGGAAATTGATAGTTGAAAAAAAAGAGCAATAAACAGAAATAAATAGAGGATAATAGTAAGCAACTAGTATATTTAAGCAATTTTCAGACTTAAATTAATAGTGTTTTCACCTATCAGTTTCTTCATCTTAAAGAATGCAGCTCTGGCCTTCTCTATCAGTATTCTAATTTCTTTGCTCATGTCCCAGTTCTCATTTAGATTACAACCAAGGTAAGTAATACTGTTAGTTCTCTCTAGTTGTTCATCATAAGCTGTTACCACTTCCGGTTGTATTGGTGTTTTACTGACGGCCATTACCTTTGTCTTTGCGGTGTTTAGCTTAAGGCCATATTCATCACACGTTATGGTAATCCTATTAATTAGATGCTGAAGTTCTTCGTAATTGCTTGCAATTAACACTGTGTCATCCGCATATCTCAAATTATTACTACTGACTCCATTCATGTTTATACCACATTGAACATTATCCACTGCTTTATTGAAAACGAACTCAGAATAGATGTTAAATAGTAGCGGAAACAAAATGCAGCCCTGCCTTACTCCTCTTCGTATTTGAAGCTCTTTAGAAGTGTCTCGGTCAACCCCTTATGTTTGCACGTTGATGTCAGTAAAGATTTTTAATAATGGGTAGGTCTTTATCATCAATACTACGTGCTGAAGAATGACTATCATTTAAGTATGTTTTACTCGATCAAAGGCCTTCTCAAAGTCAATAAAACACATATAAACTGGATGTCCGACACCTCTGCATTTCTGTTACCAACTTGAATATTAAATTGTGCTTCTCTTGTTCCAAGGTTATTGCGGAAAATATGTATTTATACTTGAAAAATTATAATCTGTATTAAACTAATTTTTGATAAAAATGTCAGTTGACGGGATTCTGAAATAATCAATTTAATTTTTTATTGAAAAAATGCCTTAATTTGTGATTTTTTTAAGTACTAAATGAATTGCAATTCTACAAAAAGCTGTATAATCTTTACACCTTCAAGTACAAGTATAGACGAATTGTGTCTTGCTCAAAACATGGATCCAAATATTTCGAATATGCATTTTATGCAATCGATCGCTCTATTATAATAATAAGCTTGTACGGTAGTAGTGATACAGGCGCTTAGAATTTTTTAAAAATTTAAAGTAAGATAAAAACCACTTATCTCTGTCAAAATATGCTCATTTGTATGTGAAGGTATAAAAACTATAAAACTTTTTTGTAGAATTGTAATTCATTTAGTAGTTTAAAAATCCCAAAAACTATTAAGTCATTTTTTCAACAAAAAATTGCAAATAACTCGAAAAGGAAGCATTTTTCGAAGAATAATTAATAAAATAGAAGTACTTATTTCGACGAGATATGTCTAAAAAATGTTCGAACCGATTTGGGAATTTGATTTTTGTTATAAGTAATTTGTTAATAACAATTTCCGGCCATAAAACTTTAATCGGTAGTTTTCATTTCTAAACGTCTTTTTAGGGGTAAACTGCTAGCCTGTTAGACTTCTTCTTCTTAGAGTGCCGTCTCCCTACGGAGGTTGGCAATCATAATGGCTATTTTTACTTTAGAACTTGCTGCTCTAAACAAATCAATCGATCTGCATTAGTACCAATCACGTAGATTCTTTAACCATGAGTTCTGCCTTCGGCCAACAGATCTTCTTCCTTGAATCTTTCCCTGTATTATCAGTCTCAAAATTTCATATTTTGGTCCCCTCATCACGTGGCCTAGGTATTCCAGTTTTCTGGTTTGTATAGTGGTGATTAGTTCTGTTTCTTTACCAACCCTCTCCAGTACTTCTTTATTTGTAATTCTATCAGTCCATGATATTTTCAATACTCTGCGGTATAACCAGAGTTCAAAGGCCTCGATTCTTTTTAAATTACATTTTTTTAATGTCCAAGTCTCAGCTCCATATAATAATATTGAAAATATATAACAGCGAATGGTACGTAGTCTGATCTCCAAATTTAGATTTTTGCACGTTAGGAGTGGCTTCATTCGTATAAATGCTGATCTGGCAATCTCTATTCGTCTGTTTATTTCTACAGTATGATCATTGGTTTCATTGATTAAAGTTCCCAAATACTGATATTTTTCTACTTGTTCTAACACGTTACCATTTATTGTCAATAGGTGATGTATATTTTGTGGGCTTTTTGTAATCAGCATGTACTTCGTTTTTTTGGCGTTTATAGTAATTCCCATCTCAGCACTATTTATACTCAAGCTTTCGATAAGATGTTGTAGATCCTCTATACTCGTTGCTATGATCACAGTGTCGTCTGCATATCTTAAATTATTAATTAATTTTCCGTTAACGGTGACTCCCGCTTCGATATTATAGACTAGTTAGTTAGACTAGTCGTATTTAATTGTTTTATAACTCATACATACATACTAACAAAAATTTATTTATGTGCTATACATTACAATTCCTACCCTGAAGTAAAAATCCCTAAAAGAGATCCATAAATGCTGCGGCGGTCGTCATGATGTCCTTGTGTTTTACAAGAGATTTGTGTTTGATGATATCCATTTGAATTGAAGGGTGGAAAGCTGTAAGGGGAGATCGCTAAGCGTAATCCAGGTAGATTCAATACTAAAATATCGTAAAGTTGTAAAGTCGTATGTAAAAAAAGCGTAAAAGAGGAAATTTATTTTAAATTTTATTAGAGAAATTGAATAATAAATAGAACTATAGTTATTATTGTTAAGTGCATTCATTATATTCTTCTTGTATATACTTACTGGTGCTTTTTCTAAAAGATGCAATGTTTCTTATAAGGAATTTGATGATGAACAAATAGCGTAAAATGGGGTATAGTTGACTGTTTTTCAACTTCAACTAAAGATATTTCCTAGAAAACAAAATAAAATGTATCATATATTTTTGTATAATATGTGTATAAGTCTAAACTTTAATTTTAGTAGAAAAAACATCGTTTTACTTTATATTTAAATCAAATTTTAAAAAACAACTCAGAAAAGTAAATTGGCCAACTTGTTTGCCATACAATCAAGTAACTAACAACATATAGCAACATATATTAGTTACTTGATTGTTTATACAATATCACCGTATAATGTCCATTTACTTGAGTTTTATTCACATATTTGTAAATAACTTTGACTGCTACATATCTTTTTAAGGTAACAATTATAACATCGTTTCCATGATTGTGTGGTTCTCATATTGTACTTTTTAGATGAACTGATGATGCTTTCAAAATACGAAAGCTAAACGTCTTCAAAATAGATTAAGTAGCCTATCAACTTTGTCTTTTATTTCTCCACCTTGAGACCGATATAAGAACCCACCACTCGTCTGAGTGATCCTTAATATATATATATATATATATATATATATATATATATATATATATATATATATATATATATACATATATATACATATATATATATATATATATATATACATATATATATATATATATATATATATACTTATATATATATATATATATACTTATATATATATATATATATATATATATATATATATATATACATATGTGAGGTTCCTACAGCCTTTGCCTCTCACATTTCGACGCCATCGTTCTCTGTGCATCCATTCTTCTCTTTTGATGGCTCCATCTCTCATTAGGTGTAGTACATTTTCTTCCTATTTAACTGAAGGCCTTTTCCTTCTTCTTTTTTGTTGTAGTATGTAATTTAAAGCTGTCTTTGGCCATTTACTTCATTCATTCGCTTCACGTGACCATACCACACTATATAGTTGGCTCGCTTCAATTCTGTCTATACTGGAATATACAGTATTTGTCCTCCTTTTAATGTCTTCATTCCTGATACGATATTTTTTGGTTACACCACACGCTCTCCTTAGAAAATCAATTTCTTCTACTTCTGTTCTTTTTCTATCTTTTTTCTTGATCTGCCAAACTTCTGCCCCATAAGTCATAATAGGCTCTACCAAGGTTCGATAGATTGTCAATTTTGTTTCTTGTCTAATATATTTAGACCAAAGTAGAGAGTTTAGATTGTTAACCGCTTTTTTTCCCTGCTGCATTCTGTTTTCGATGTCTGTTTTGGTAGTGCCTTCTTTAGATATTATCGATCCAAGATATCTATATTCATTGCAAGATTTTGTGTTTCTTATTTCTAACTCTGGATCTTCTTCATCATCGTCTATTTTAAGATACTCTGTCTTTGACATATTCATATTGAGGCCCCATTTTTCTTATTTTTTCTTTGGTTTTCTAAACATGTAGTACATGTTTTCTTTATCATTCGCTACGACTACATGATCATAAGCGAAAAAAAAAGTTGTTAGACATTTACCACCGCCTATGTCTATTCCCATTCCAGATACTTGTTTCCTCCACTGCTCTAGCGATGATTGAATATATATTTTAAATAAAGTCGGAGATAGACAATATCCTTGTTTAAGCCCCTTTGATATTGGAAATGATTCAGATATAAAGTTTCCTTCTGGAACAACACTTCTTGTTCACCCCAGCGGTCAACTACTTCCAACTACAAGAGAGGTCTAAACGATGGAGAATACGTGAGAAATACGTGAGTTTTTTTTTTCAATAATTATGGTAATAATCCTAAAACATGGAATATGTTATTTATTTGCGAAAAAATTATTGAAGGACTATTACGAAGTGAAGTTAGAGAGAGTCCTCGTGAACCAGATACTAGTCCAGTAAAGAAACCAAAATTATCTTTGGTAAAGCATAAGTTATAAAAATATAAAGGTATTGCTAGACAAATAAGAAGACACCGCGTTTCATATTATAAGAAAATTCAGGATACACGTGGATCAAAAGCAGCTCAAACAAAAACAAAAGGAGTGTGTACTTATTGCGATACATGTGAGGATAGATCAACTGTGTGCCTTCCTTGCTTTAATGAAATTCACAAACCACCTAGTTTTGTATAATGTTTCTCTGACGTTTCTTCTAACGTTTCATATAAATTATCTCTGAACTTTGGTACAATATCTATGCTATACTACGATGTTTTAATGTTAATAAACCATTTTCACTGTAGTTTTTTAACCTTTATTTGTGACCATATAAATATGATATGACAAAAGGGCGGCAAATCCATATATTTAAAAATATACTTAAAGTGTGTACGCAATATAAATAACATCTATATTATAACTGCAAGGTTTTAGAGAGTTAAGAAATAGAAAGGTACCGTGTACCACCGGTGGTCACAAGCGGATGCATGAAAAGTTAGCATGTAACACAGGTGGTACAAGTCGTTGCGAACATGTAAACAGATAATACAATTTTGTTTTTATTTGTTATTAATAAATACTGGAGAAAATATAATCACAAGTAAAAGTATCTAAAATTAATTTTAAATAAATAATTATTAAATTGGAACATTGTGTACAACCAAATTTGAATTAAATACAAATGTACAAATTAGAAATAATCGTAAGTTTTTTAAAAATAATTATAATTTGTAATTGCAATATTTTTTTGTAGTAAAATAATTGTAGTTTTAAGCATTTATTAAAATATTATGGCATCCATGCTATTTTGTAAGCGGATATTTTGTCACCAACCAATTATGTGTGAATATGACTGTTTTTTTTTTCAGGATTTAAAGGTCGAATTACAGTTGTAACTACAAAATATTCTTTATTATTATTAAATCTAATGAATCAATTTTAATGTGAACATTCGATTCTCAATGCATTAGTCAAAACGACGAAGTAACTTGTTTGCGAATCATTGAATCCTAACAAATCGAATAACTAGTTGAATTACCTGCATGACTTGAAATCCCGACAGTCATAACCACTTTTCTCTTCCGCAGTGTTAAATGTGGCAGATATTACAAACATTGCTTGATGTTTCGTGATAACGTTGATGCGATTGTGGAATTACTTCTAAAAAAATAGGCCAGATAATAAATGCATTTGCTATATAATTGTGTATAATCAACGATATACACATAATTCTGTAAATATATATATATTATATATATATATATATATATATATATATATATATATATATATATATATATATATATATATATATATATATTATATATTGATATAGTTGTATTTTATTAATTTTATTTTTTATTTATAATAAATGTAATTTTTAAAATATGTGGTTCGTTGTTTAATTTATTATATACCTCAGCTAGCTCAATTATGTATTCTAAGCAATCTGTCACTGTGTGACGTCGACTCTGTAGTCTCCTGGTAGAGTTCAAAAAGAAATTAAACCAAACTTTACTTTAGACTTTTGATAAATTAACCCAAATGAAGCACGTTATTTATTAATATTGAACAAATTTAATATAAACAATAAAATTCGTCTGCAACTTCGGTTGCCTTTAAAAATTTACAAAAATAGGAATCGTTTAATTCTTAACGTGGTTTAGTGACGTGACAATAAAATGTATTACAAAATGTGGAGACTCTCTACAAGTACCTAAAAACTAAATAAATATTGCAACTTTATAAAGTGTTTAAATGAACTATAAAGAAAAAGAAAATGAACACTTTATTCCGCTGACTATTCAAATATAATCAAAATTTCAAATGATCCCCAAAATGATTGTCCAACCTCACTTTAAAACAGTTCTGATTTCTTTAAAGGAAACTAACTACTCAAAAATAATCGGTGAAACTGGAATATCAATCCTCTCTTCGGAAGTTAAGGTACGTACTATTCTATTTTTAATTTAATGATCATTAATAATTTCAATTTTTAAGGCCTATCGCAATTATGGTAATTCATGAATTTTAATTTTCTCAATTTAAATGACATTTCTATACTCCAATATAATTTATAAGTGAAATTGTTTCTCTTACTCTCTGGAACAAATTTCTGGATATCTCTGCTGTGGAAACTGTGGAAAAACTAAATTCTAATTAGACGAGTTAAAAAACACTCCCGACCTATTCCACAGTTTCAGGGCTCTCCTTCGTCCAAAAAAACCTCGTCGGCGTCCTTTCCAAAAACCAATTCCCATTATTATCCGTTGCTAACAGCAACCAACCTTCTTTTTTTTCTGTCTTCTATTTAAATATTTTAAACCATAAAACTGTCCTGTTTGACATATTTGTCAAGCCACATTACTTTCTCATAATCACTCTAATCACATATAATTTGGGAATTTACAAAAAAAAATGTTTAGATATAAAACTTATTCTATTACAATACTAAATTTATTCTTTTCATCTCCACATCATTGTAATTTCTTATTTAACAAAACCCCTATTAATTTAGCTCCCACAGACTGTCAAATAAACTGTCAAGCAGTTTATTTTCTGACGTTTATTAAAATTTCTATGTTTAAATATTTTTTTAAAATTCTTCTTTTTTTTTTTTCTTTTTAAGGTTAAGACGATTCACCTATACACTAGGCAACTATACTATTCAGAAATTATTAACACTATACCAGGTAAGTCAAAATTAATTTATTTAACAATTTACTAATCTTTTTCTCTCTTTTATTTCAGAGTCGAACCCACATTGTGATGGCTTCATGAAATTCATAAACAACAAACTCATATAAAAATCCATTAAAGTTGTATATATTTTAACATATTGAAATCATTTCAATATACTAAGTGCAATCCGAACACCCAGTTTAAATGATTTTATTTTAATAAATTTTTTTACAAGCACTTAATGAAACATATTAAGTAAATAATTAAAATTTCAAAATGATTGCATTGCTTTAAAGCCCTTTTACCTTTAATAATGTGTGGATGCACCCCGATGGGTTAGGCATTTTCCAACGCGTCTAGGCATGCTTCTGATCAGTTGGTCAATGTTCTCTTGTGATATCTCATTCCAGGCAACCACCAATTCCTCTCGAAGTACTTGTAGAGTCTGAGGAGGACGTTGCAAATTGAGCAATCTCCTACCCATCATATCCCACACGTGTTCAATTGGGGATAAGTCGGGAGATCTTGGTGGTCATGCTAACGATGTGACATCATTATGTTGAAAGAAGTCTATTGTTACTTTTGCAACATGTGGTCGGGCATTATCTTGTTGGAAAGTTGGATTTTCCTGGGTGTCAAGATAGGGTAAAAGGTGGGGTTCTAGAACTTCTTGGATATAACGCTGCGCGTTCATGTTACCTCTGATGAAGATTAAAGGTGACCTGGAACCATAAGCTATAGCACCCCAAACCATAACTGCAACAGTGTGATGAACATGTCTTTCAACAAAAAACTGTGGATTCCTCCTTTCATCACGTCGCCTTCTAACCCTTGCTTAACCATCGTGCATGCCTAAAAAAAATTAAGACTCGTCACGAAAAACAATACTGTTCCATTCCTGATTCCAAAATGACCGTTCTCTGCACTACTGAAGGCGACTACGGCGGTGTTCTGGAGTTAAAGGGAGAACCCAGTGTGGTCGGTATAAAAGCAAGCCAAAACTTCTCATTCGTAGGTAAACACTTCGCATGCCAATTGGTCTTTCGTGTTCTGCAAACCATTCATTTGCAATGGAGCTGTTAGTGGAGAAACGGTCTCTTAAGGTCAATAATCTTAGGCCCTTGCTCTTTGCGTACGGCCTTCTTGAAGCCATGCCTGATAACACCTAACCACGGTGTCTACATTTTTTTGCACTATAACTGCAACTTCCCGAAAATAAAGTCCAGCTTCCCGAAGTCCCATTATACGGCCCCTATCAACTCACTAAGTTGACGAAATCGTACAGGCTTCCGTACTCTAGGCATCGTAACCATTTTTAAAGAATGTCAAGACATGTCATGACAAGAATGTCAAGAACCACAATCCGCCAAATTTGAATCTTTACTGCGGCTGAAATATTCATTTTAAAATTAGTGAGTTTATAAACAAAAAGTATAAAAACCGGAATCTCCAACTGATAAGGCTAAAAACTTTATCACTTGTTTTTTTCAGTAAGCTAAATAAATAACACCTCATTTTATTAAAATAAAATCATTTAAACTGGGTGTTTGGATTTCTATGTCACTTAGTATATATCCTATAAGCGATGTCAAGTGAGCGATCTCTGCTACGGTGACCTTCAATGTTTGACGAGACTATAAAACTTTTAAGATTATTTTTAGTTCTTTTTGAAATATACCTGAAAATATTTAAGACGCCTACGAGACAAATAGGGTAGAGTATTAAGCTCTTTGAAAACTGAGTGATCTGTTTTGTGATCTATCCATGAGATCCGAATCAATCTTCTCCCACATCACATCGCGAATAGGAATCGAGAAAAATACTATACATTTGGCGATTCCTATTCTCCTACGTATTTTGCTTTCACAAGGGCCTGCATAACTTATGTAGGATCCTTGTGATATTTTTCTATCCAGTGATATGTCTGTGAATTAGTAAAACGCTTAGGTAATTAATACATTTTGTAGTGGCACCTTTCTTAGGAATTGGAGTATATAGTATAGTTTACCAATCACTGAATCATTTAAAGATTCTACTACCTGTCTGAATGCACAGTCTTCACATCAATGGTAGATAATGTTCACCCCTGTTATGTAAAAGCTCGGCTGTGATATTCTACAAATTTTATTTTAAAAGTCATTTATATTATACATAAAAAGTACATTAATATAAAAGAACCCCTTCAGACTACATCACAGAATGTTTTCGAAATGACTATTCTATCCTCAGTGCCTTTATCTAAAATCATTAATACCACTTTAATTAAAGCAAACGTGAAAGTTAAATTTTGACTATGATTAGAACCAAACGTGGTTTGGTACTTACTATATTGTTAAGCAACTAAATATACAAGCAAAAACCCTTTAAAAGTAGTTAAATTAATTTAAAATTACATTTTTGCTGATAAATTTCTAAGATGTGGACACCAATGTTGCTGGCACTGAGACAAAGGGTATACGAGGACTTGTTGATAGCAACTTATCAAAATGAGAATTGGGCGTTAGTAAGTACCTGTTCAACGTAATTGAAAGATACTTTACTGACAGGTTCATAAGGGAAAAAATATCAGCATTAGGTTGTCGCAGAGTATTTCGCAGTGTTCGGTACTAAGTACTACCCTGTGGAATGTACTGTACGACGGGTGCTACGGCTACAGATATCAAGGGTATGCACTTTTGTAGCTTATGGCGAAGTATACGAAGGCGAATCGGAAAACGAACATGGATAATGCGGTTAACACAGCCCATGAAGCATTAGTTGGATCAGAGAGAACTATGTATAGATGGCATCTCAGAAACTGAGGTGATAGTTCTCAAAGGAAGCTAGTACAAACTCTCTCTTTGCTTTATAGTGGAAGGAAGTGAAGTTTGCATGGGTTAAATCGGTAAAGCATTTCGGAGTATGGCTATGGGAAGGACCGAGATTCGGAGTATACGTCCAAAATACGGTGGAGAAGGCGAACCGAAGTTTGGAGACGGTGGTCTCCCTAATGCTAAAGATTGGTGGCGAAGGAGTCACCAAAAACAGGGTGCTAAATAGAGTTCTTCAGTCGGTGGTAACCTAGGCTGCCACCTATGGTGTAGCGTGCTAAACACTACAAACTTATGGAGACTTCGCAAAGGTAAATATTTCTCATGAATTTGATTGTTTGATGTAGTGGAAAATAAATTAGAAAGTGGACAATACCAGTAGGCAATATAAGTTAAAATTAAGAAATTCTATAAATAAGAACATTTGATATTTTGCATTTTCTTGTGAAGTTTATTTAAAGTTCTTGTATTGTATATAGTTTAAAACCAACTTCGTTTATTTACTAGCTCTATGAATATCCATTTATTATATTTTTTTTGGAGATACTCAAGAAAATAAATCTTTCTCACACACTTACCAAAAACATGTATAACCAAATAAAGAAGTAAAGACATAAAAGGATGTAGAATATAAATGGACTATGTAAATCGAACCTAGCTTGGTGATTACGTCTAGGGCCGAAGAAAAAACAGGTCTAAGGATATAGCATGCAGAAAATTCCTTAAAAACTATATTCAAATAAAGAAAAAATTATCTAGTATGCTCTGGAGCTATATATATATATATGAAATATGGTATTCTTGTTTATACTTGAAATTCCCCAAATGAAGAATTCGGTTACGAAGTTAAATAATCCATATAATATACTCGTTTCCACGAATATACGACTGTTTTAAATTTTATTTAAGGTATCGATTTAAATGGTCCAAGGTACTGAATTGTACAATGGTAAATTCTCCCTATGTTTAAAATACTGTTATGACAGATATAAACCTTATACTTAAATATGAAGTGATGATATAAATATAGAGTTGATAGTTTATAGAACAGTTGTAATTTAGATTTTGAAGTATACAATTACTATTATTGAGTTTAGTATTGTAAACAAGTTGGTTTTTGAATTAAGTGATTTAAACGAAGTGTTACAATACTAAGGTGATTAAATAGTGTAATTTATTTAGTCGAATATTCACTTAGTATTTAAAAAAACAAAAAAAAAACTTACTTATTCTCTTATTCTCCTAACCTCCTAAAACTATCATCAACCATCAGATTCACAGAACTTTACAATGAGAAAGTACATTAAAAAACGTCCCGGCATTTTTGGTTTCAATAAACAAACACACTACACTAAACTCTCTCTTAACGGCACCTCTCTTCTCCGGACACCTCTATTGTATGTAAATTTTCGTTACTTTGTAATCTGTAACGAATCGGTACTTTAACTATCAATAGTTGGTATGTAATACCTGTTACTTTCGGAACTTTTAAGAGTACATCTACGCAAAGCAAACAAATATTTAAAACTAACAAAGTAAAATATTAGATCCTTTTTCTGGTTGCTGAACCATGGTTCTGCCAATTTATTTTCATTTATATTAAAAATAGTATATTTCTTTTATTACAGTTGCAGTAGCTAATAAAGTAATAAAATAGTGTAAGTAGTAGTAGTGTAATATCAAAGAAACAAAACCCAACGCAAATGTATTATGAACACTTTTTTGCTTTTTTTGCGTCTATCTAAACATCTATTAACTGAAATAATTTTAGTTTAAGTGTCAAACTAACAGTAGATCCATTTTATTGGAATACTGTTCCATATATGAAAATATTCGTTATCGCAATAATCCAAAACAGTCGTATATTCGCGGAATAACCTATACGTGTTTATTTTTACAATTTTACAAGCTGTTTGATTTAAGGTTAAATGCCATGTTTGTAAAAAATGTGGTCTTGGTGGCCCTTTTTTAATACGTGGGAAGAGAAACGGTAGCCCCGGTCGGTGTGAAAGGTCGGGATGAATCCAAGTTTTAGGTCGAAAGAATTGGTCAAAGGTGACGGTCGTCGTTATGTAGTTTTGCAGAAACCGGCAAACTTTGTTAAAAATAGTAAATTTTACTCTATGTAATATGTCAATTTAGAAAGTGTAATCACTATTTTTCTAAGTATGTAAGATATTTGTGTCGTGCACAACAAATTTGAAATACAACTACGATGTTTCCAGTTTTTTTAAGAAGCCAATTCAAGGTTTGCGTTAATGCCACTTCAATCTCACCTTTGTTTGTCCCTGATTGTCGTTCCAGACCATAGATGCAATCATTTTTGTTCGTTCGTAGCAGTAAATCTCCAGTATAATTCCAGTTCCCACACCCAGAAATTTTAGTACAGCTTGCAGATGAATTCAACCGTTGTCAACAAGTCCAGTTTACAACTCAAGTGCATTTTAGTGAAACCAAGGTAACTCTTTTTGTTTTAAACTACTGAAGGAAAAGTAAACATTAAAATAAAAATTGCTTTCAAAGTTTAAAATATTGTAATAATTAAAATTGTAAAAGGGTGTGGCCATTGCTGCCATTTTATTTGTTCTCTGTTGTAAAATCTAAATGTTGCCATATGACAGCTAGCAACTAGCTTTATTATTTTTTTGACATTAGTTTGATTTGGTTTTTTAGACGGTTAAATTCTATACATAGTTTATCTAAAAAGATATCTTTTATTTGTAATTATTTATTTCAGCCACAGTTTATAGCCCAGTAACAATTTTTTGTAAGTTTTGTAGCATGTCCCACTTGTAAACAGAGTTTGTAAACAGATAGGACATGTGAGTTTTTTCTTCTTAATTTTTTTTTGGTGTAAATCTTTGTAAGTATTTATATAATAATTATTTTTGTGTTATCTTTATTCTGTAACTGTTTAAAGTGAGAGAACAATAAATGTTTAATTTATTTCTCTAAACCATTTTGTTTATTTCATATTTTAGAAAAGTCTCCTAACCATTTTTGTGTTTCTTTTATAGGAAGGAAGAGCCTTTTTCGTTCATTCAGCAGGACGATCCTTCGAAGAGGCATCCATTTTAAATAGCTAGAGGTCCTTCTTGTTGTGTTTTGTACATTTGTTCAGAAGACCCATGTAAATACCCTCTTTTTGTTTCTTTTTTGTAGTTGTCCCTATATAATCCCATTGCTTCATTCACTTATCCACGACCTCAGCTCCCCAAATAAACCCTGAGTGCCGTTCGCATAAGTATTGTTTATTTTGCTTGCTCTACCTCCACCACCAATAATTTCTATCCCAAAATTTCACATAGTAATACCCTATGTGGTAGGCAAAATATTTCGTTACAAGGAACGTATTAGGAGCAATAAGTAGGCGAACAATATTTTAATTTCCTTTATGTTCAATTTCTATATACTCTTATTTTTTTACACTTATGTTTTACACAAAACTTTATGTTTTACGTTATTATTGAAAATGCTTTAGAGTTTAAAATACGTTCTCAAAAAACTTTGCCCATTAACCGTCCTAACAAATGAACATAACAGATGTTGATTACAGTTTTGCTGCTCTATAGAATATCCATGATTAATTCTCATAAACTCGGCTTAAAACCGCGGCTACAAATGGGATGTGAAACATTAACTCAACTGCACTGCAATATTCTTTTGATCAAATCACGACTGTTAATCCATTTCTTTTTGTTTTGAGGTCCAGTTCATTCCGGTTTCAATTAGTAATTTTGTGGTGTTATGTATATAATATATACTTTGTTTTTTAAGCGATCTGTTTGAAATTTTAAAATAAACGATACATAGGTATTTTTATATCTATTTTTATACAAGCTTTTATATACATTGGTCCATATAACCAGAGGAATTTTTTTTGACTAGCGTTTCCTTTTTTAAGTAATATGTAAATAAATTCACTGATTAGCGACGAGATTAATAAATTATTGATTTTGTATACTTTTTTGCAATATTATTAATGTACTGCTTGTAAGTAATACAAATCTTTTAATAAAGTTTTTTCTTGCATATTTTATTCTGAGATACTCACTGCTGCCTTAAAACAACGCTAGGCGCTTACACTACCTAGTTTTTGTTAAAAAGTAGTACAAAAATAAAAGCTTTTAGGAAACAGTAAATGAGACAATAAAACAAAAATAGAGATTGATTTGTAAAAAAAATGGGTGAATAATTATAAGAATTATCACACTATCGAGAAGTGAAACGGTATAAGACAAGAAGTACATAGTCCAATACCACATTTTAAACACATTAGTCTAACAATAGATTTACATGTTTTAAACGCACATCTTGTTTTTCCCGTCTGGAATGTATTGTATCAAATGATGGTCTTAAATCGAATATCATCCGATACTCAGTTATCGACAGATGCTGTCAAGGAGACTGATGACTTTCACTTACTTTTCATACAATATTCAACGGTTTGGTAATGAATTTCGAGTATCCATGTAAAAATTGGCCAATACCATTTTTTCTCACGAATACTGATCTGGTAGTAACTTATATTCTGACCCATTTGATCAGTTCCTTCCATAAAGTGTTATATTTTGCGATCAATTTCGGTCTAGAAACGATCTTTCGATGTTTCGTTTGAGCTTTTGAGAAAATCTTCTTACTTGACCTACTTCTTGAGGTTCGCAGGAGGATAAAATCATTGTTGGTATTATAATATTAATCGTTCCATCACTACACATGATTGTCCATCACTTCGTTCAATGGGTATTTTAAAATAACCTTTTATATTATGAAAAAAATATATTATATCTTAGATTGGTTTTCTCGGCTGGCAGATTGTCTAATCTGTCTATGTGAAAGGCTATGATGCCAAATTACATCCTTTGTCCAGTAAACTAACGACGCCATCTAGGAAAGAAGTCTGAACTACCACTATTTAACATTTCAATCATAGTTTTTTCTTGAATACGATAAGTTTTGTTAATAATATTGTATTAATTACATATTAATATAATTAAGAATTAATTTTAATAATAGTTGTAAGGAACAATTTAATATAATTTAAAGATTTATGTTAGTTTAGATTTAAAATCTTAACGTCAACTAAACAAAGATATCTGAACTACTGAAATTTCAAACTATGAGTAAATTATATTTTGTTTTTGAAACAATACGGCAATTAATAATACAAAAAGCATTAATTTCATAGTAATGTAATTATTAAATAATATTTGTAATATTTTAGGTACAATTTAATGCAAAATAATTTAAAGTTTTATGTTATAGATTTAAAATTCTAGCGTGACATAGCAAAGAAATCTGAACAGATAAACTGACAGATAAAATAAATTAAAATTATCTGACATACAAAATATAAAATAAGCTTGGTGCAATGAGTCGATTACAGTCGAAAAAGTATAACTACTATCATAAGAATGAAGTTTGGTCACGCATGCTATCCAGCACATTTATTTAAAATAAAAATACTTGAGAGTGATATTTGTGAAGCCTGTAATAAAATCGGTGACCTGGACCACATCTTTTTTGGTTGTTTAAAATATAGAGCTTAATCTAACGAGCTTCTCAAAATTGTTGTTCTTAATCTCCTGATCAAATATTCTACTTTCTAAAGCAATTTTTAAAAAACTTGTGTTGTTAATAACGAAAAATCTGACGAATAGTAAAACTGTCTCTCTGATGATGAGTTGTCCAAATCCTTGTTCCTTGTAGCCTACACTATCTATTCTTAGCAGTCCCCTAGTTAATCAACAATCTTACAAAAAATTGTTGCGAGCCTATCGTCCTTAATGATCTCCTTCAAATGCACGTATCGTTCAAATGATGCTCGCCTCTTCTCCTCTCGATAAACTAAATCTCTCGTTCTGGCCTGAACAGTGACTCTTGGAATATAAGAAGAAAAATATATCTTACAATCTTTTACGGGATCAGCTTCTGTCAGACACACTAACTCCACGAAAAACTCACTAACATTCTCTTCTACTGCTCACTACCTCTCGGGAAGCACCAGAGACCAATGACTGTTCGCCTTGCACACTTGGAAAACAACTGATAATATTTTTTTCCTCAAAAATCTAGTTAAACTCTCCTACTATTTTTATAAACCATTCCACTTTTTTCAATCTCCTCCAATCAAAGCTCGTCATACGTATCCCCATCTCTTCATTCAGATAACAAACAACAATTTTACCTACAGTTATAAATTTCCTAAAAACTATTAACATGCTAATCGGTTTCTACAAATTCTAAAGAACTAACATAGAAATATATTTCCTTAATATTTATTCTATTGTCTTATTCACTGTACAAGTCCATTTGGAAAACCCGCTCCCATTGTTAATGGTTTCACTAATTTCACACTCGAATATATTTTACAAAAGAAATAATTTATGCATATCTTTAAAATTTTGTTTACTACAGGTAATCCAGGATAATGGACTTTCATTTCTTCGAAATATTCTTTATAGATTATTAGTCGAATTATTTGAATTATTATACTTTGTACTTTGAACTATATTAAGCAAACCAATATTATTTTTAATTTTTTTTTGAAAATCCTCACGCCAAAAAAAAATGACTCATCGCCAAAGGACTTTCAAAGTTAATGTTTGGACAGGAGTTAAAGATAACAATCGAATAGGCCCAGTATTTCTTTCTAACAAGTTAAATGTTGATAATTATTAGCAGTTCTTTGCAATCGATTTACAAGAGTATTTGGAAGAAATGAATATTGCAATAAGGCAAAATATGTGGTTTCTATTGGATGGGGCTCCACCGCATTACAGTAATGAAGTCTGGGAATACCTTTGCAGGTAGTATTCTGCTCGGTGGATTGGAAGGCATCGTGAGGAACCTATTTATTTCCCATTTATTGGCCACCCAGAAGTCCTGGTCTTAACCCCATGGACTTTTGCTTTTTGGAGTTTATGAAATAGAAAGTGTATTCTGTAACAATAGAGGACGAACAACAATTGAGGATAAGAATAATTGAAGCTGCAAATCAATTTAATCAGAAAACTATGATTTTTCCGCGCATTCGGTTTTCCTTAATAAAATGATACCTACCGAATGTATATTGAAGAAAATATTATTAATATTGTCATTTTGAACATTTATTGTAATATCATATGTATAGAGGTGATAGACATTTTTTGTACTTGTTAATTCATTTAAGCCATTTATTTAGTTGCACGTATTTTTTAAAGGTTAATGAAAAAGGGCCGTAACTCAATAAAAACTGTTTTTTGACAAAAGTGATAAGAGGCAAACATTTTTAAAAATAACGTGTTAATAAGTTTGAGGGATTTAGACTGCACACCCCTCCTTAAACATTTTTCTGTGCGCTTAGATTTTGTTGTTTCTTCTGTATAAAAAATGCATTCAGAACAAGAAAGTAACGTGTCAATTTTTATTACAAAAGGTCAAATAGTTTAGGAGATAATTCACAAAAAAAAATTTATTTTGTAACTTCAAAGGGCTGTATTTTTTGTGTACACTTTTGTACTAAGGTAAGTTGGATTAAATAAATTTATTTTTGTCCCCGGAATGCGTGATATAATTTATGATATACCTTTTTGAAACACCCTGTATAATAGGTATATATATATATATATATATATATATATATATATATATTATATATATATATATATATATATATATATATATATATATATATATATATATATATATATATGAACACAGAAATATTTGCTGACAACTTAAGGAAGTAAATTTTAAATATTGGGTTTGCAGCGATAAAAAATAAAACGTGTACTCTTCTAAATTTATATGGCCACAATACACCTAATGATAGGCCTATAATTTGTTGTACTAGCATTTGCTTGATATTAAGGATGTAGGATTTTCACTTGTCAAAAAGAATATTGTTAAATTTACGCACGAAGAGTTTCGAAAAACCAATAATAAAAACCACTGAATAGTTGTGATAAAAGACTTATGACGATACAATAAAATTAAGAATAAAAATGTCATGAATGTGTGTATAATAATTAAGTGTTTGTGATCGTGAAGTAATATTCTAAAAATTTTTAATATAGGAATAGTTTTATGTAAAAAATATGACAGACTGTGAAAAATTTTATTAACATTATATAAAATCATTGAAGATACAACCTCAATAAGTTTGTAATTAGCGATTTTTGAATTAATTATACAAACTTTAACAAATTTTTATTGCTGCAAACCCAATATTTAAAATTTACTTATATATATATATATATATATATATATATATATATATATATATATATATATATATATATACATATATATTAGGTATATATAAATATAACATGTATAAAAATATAAAAGTATAAAATGAGACAAAAATTTATGTTCTTAATTTAGTTATTTAACAAAATTTATGTTCTTAATTTAGTTTATTTCTAACTCTAAATTTTAATTTTTGGTGGAATATTTTTCAGTATTTCCTAGAAAAATTCAAACAGTTTTTTGTCGCTGATTTGCCGCGTACCGCGAAAAAAAAGAGACAAAAAGGCATGCACTTGTATACGTTGTACGTACACGCATCTTCGCAGCGCATCGCAATACCTTTGATAGTTTAGCAGTCAGAATAATTTTATTTTAATGTGTCAAACGTGAAATATATTTCCTCGTCCAAATCTAGGCTGTATTATATAAAATTTGAAAAGTTGACGAAATTGGTAAGTATTTTATCAAATAAGTAAAATAAAATTGATAAAAAACATCGTTTTTATTTGTGTGTTACATGGTTATTTTATACAACACCTGTTCAATTTTGATCTTGCATTGTTTACTGGTATTCTAAGTTTTATATTTGCAAGCTATATTAGAGGGTGATGTTCTCATATCATTAATAATATTTAATAATACATTTTCTATTTAATCGAGATGAAAACTTTACATAATTTCATGCATTTTTAATTTATTATGTACTTGTTATATTTATGTTATGTGAAGGTAGTATAATATGTATGTATATCTATTGCATAGTAAATAGCTAGTAGTTATCTGTTTCATTCTTTCTATTGTAGAACTATGGTCACTAAAATTTTTCTTCCTGCCGCGTCTTCTTCTTGAGATCTCACTTTGTTTTATCTTAAAATTCTTATGCTTCTTCGCTATGTACAATTTGGCTTGTTTTTCTTCAGTTTTCACTCATCTTTTAGCGTATTTCATTTATTCTTCTTGGTATTCTTATCTTTGCCTTTCCTAATACCTACTCTTAGTGTTGTAGTTTACTTGCTTTTTTTTTCTTCCTGCAAGTCTCTGTAGTTTGACAAGTATTTCTCCAGCTTATCAAACTTTTTGTTCTAGGACTCTACTCTTGTTTACTCTGTATGTACTTATTTAAATTAAACTAGTCCAACACATCTGGATTTACTAACAAATTTTCTCTTTGTTACAGCATCAAATGCCGTGTCGTTAACCCGGTTTTTATTATCGGTAAAGGTAAGAGTATGTGTGTGGTGGAGATGTGAGCTAGATAAGAATTTAATTAATAATATAAAATATAATCGATATAATAATCTAAGATCATATTTTGAAATATTTGTTAAAGGTAGGGACTCCACTGTGTAAGAGTTAGCGTGCTATTTTGATAAGTATTAGATGGGATCATTGACAGTTTCTGGGTCAATAAGGGTGACTAATCTGCGAGTCTTTCGAGACTCTTGGATAAGTTGTTCAAGGCTGATCCAGGTAATTCCAAAAAGTTGTCTGAAAGAGGAGTTTTGATTCGAAGAAAGAAGTAGAAATGAAGAAGTGGGATAAAAAAAGATCAACGAAGAGGTGGCGAAAAATGTAATCCCTAAAATGTAAGAAAAAATAATAAAAACAAAAGTACCGATTAGAAATCATCAAAATTCTTTCTTTAGACAACTTAATGGATAACTAATAGAAACTGTTTTCTGATGGCGTGTATGTTATGTCAATGAGTTGGTCGCCGCCGGGATCAGAAGATATCCGGAGTGATTCACGCGAACCAGGGTTGACAGAATGCAAAGAAACGCCAGTTTACGATTAATGAATGCTGATACAGACTACAGACCAGTAAAATAGGAGATATATAGCTACATAGATTTTATTGTGAAGGTAAGTTTTGACAGTCTTTTTTATTTCTGTTTATATATATATATATATATATATATATATATATATATATATATATATATATATATATCTATATATATATATATATATATTATATATATATATATTATATATATTATATATATTATATATATATATATATATATATATATATAACATATATATATATTATATATACATATATATATATATGTATATAATATATATATATATATATATATATATATATATATATATATAATAAATGTATATTATCAGGGTTTTTGGTCTGAAAATAAAACGATTTTTTTCTCGTGAACTCAATATTTCGCCATTTGGTTTATGTCTTTTTCAAGAGCGCACTAAAAAATTATTTATTGATAGAATAAAAAAAAAATAACATAACATAAAAGAACTTACAGATGTAATCGTTTAAACAGCGTAGCACAAACACAACATCTTGAGTGACAGACTAAAAATATTAAAACACAAACACATCTTCATGAGTGACAAACTAAAATTCAACTAAAATATTGCAATACCTGATTTTGTTTAATTGTCCTACAATTTAATCAGTGACGTGCAGAAACTAATATATTTTATAAATTAAAAAACTTTTAAGATGTTACAATAAATGGAACTAAGTCCGTTAGCGTCTGTTTTGTTGTTAATAGCATTATCTGTCCTGCTTATATTGCACATTTCGAGAAACAGCCTATTTTTATAATTTGAGACTGATTGTATTATTTTTACATTATATATATATATATATAATATATATATATATATATATAATATATATATATATATATATATATATCGGTTTTTTTAGGCGTTACGCCTGTCCGGTAGGGATCTATGGAGGAGTATCACCGAGCCGCAAGCCCTTATCTCTTGCCGTACTGCTCCACCAAAGGCCGATCAGACCCCAGCATATTCTAGTCTAAGCCGCAGATTCATCTAGAATTTTAAACTGCTGCGTTAGACTTTTTGTTTTCTGTACACCGAGCTGGGGCTCGATCCCACATCCACTGAACCATTCGACAGTGAAGCGAATGAGAGGCAGCCGCACAGCCCGCTGAGCTATCTGACCGACTAAGCTATCAAAATCAAATTCATGACCTGTCTTGATGGAATGTTCGACAACAGCGCATGTATTTTTTTCCCTTCTGCAATCACTTCTGTGTTGAGTGACCCGTTGTTTCAACCATTGTCCGGTTTGACCAATGTAGCATCCCTGGCATCCTAAACATTGCAATTAGTAAATGACGTTACTATTGTATTAGTTATTGAATTTAAAATTGCTGTATTTACTAATTGTTGTATTGGTGTAGCTCTTAAATATTGATGTTAGTTGATTTGTTAGACCAGGGATATATGGGAGTTTTTTATATCTGGTTTCTTCGAGGGTCTTTAAATTTGTCTATTTGTCCGTCATTTGCAGTAGTATTGAATATTAGTTGTTTTAATATAGACTTAGGTTAACCGTTGTTAAGAAATAAATTACACAATTTGGTCTTATTTTTATGTAAGAATTGCTCATCGCTGATGTGTTCTATCCTGTTTTTTATTGCAATCATGTATTATACTTTTGACTTTTTGGGTGGTTGGAAGAGAAATTAAGAAATATTCCAGATGTTGTAGGTTTTTGATACCAGTCTAGTATGATATGATTATCAGATTGACGGATGACTTTAGTGTCTTGAAATGGTACACTATTTTCCTTCTCCATTTCAACAGTGAATTGTATGTTTTTATTGAAGGAGTTAAAACCATGTAATGTTTGCTGTATTTAATCTTGTGGAACAGCGCAAATTATGTCATCCACGTATTTGTGCAAGAAAGGTAGATTGAATGGTAATTTTGTAACAACTGTTTCTATTAACTAATCAAGCACAATTAGAGCTAATATAGGACTGATAGGATGGATGTTCCAAAAATTTGGCGGTAAAAGCTATAATTAAAGTATGTATTTTGGAAAACGAATTTAATTAAAATTAGAATCGTTTATCGATTAGAATCACATTTTCAGCAGTATGTTCATTATTATTTGATGGAACTTGGTCATATGGTGTATAATTTCGTCAATACTATCAATCAAAGGATATAAATCGGAGAATGAAGAAGATTTAGAAAAATAACTTTTATCTAGCAATGGACCGTCACTGTCAAAGGGATCTTCAGCTCATCAGTCTGTTCGTTATCTATTTCGTATTTTATTTCTAATCGTGTAAATTGTTGTTCGTTTATATTATTAAAATTTTCATGACTTTTAATTAACTCTGTATTATCAAGTAATTTATTTAAAATACTGTTTGTTTCAAAACTCTCTCCAAAGTTTTTATGTGCACTGATTGTTTGCTCATTTGCAACTTTTATCACCTTTTGTTTTACTATATCAACTATATATCTTGCCCTTTTCGACATCTTAACAAGTACTGCTCACACTTCAATGAACTACAATACACTGAAACTAAATATATACAGCGACAATTACCAACAAGTTGAAACGAATGGCAATGACAGATGCCTCCCGGGGTCTGAGACGCATAGTAACCATAAATTTTTGTTCCTGTGCGGCAGGTATCTCCGGGGGCATGTCTCACATTACCGATATCAGTAGCGAGAATTAAAAATTTGCTATCGATAGCTATTTTTTACACATTAAAAATAACGTTAAAATACCATTTTTATCACTACCGTAAGATGCGACGGTTTGACCAATTATACTACAGAGTTGTTACGCACGTGCCAATGAGGATACGTGTCGCAGTCAAGATGTTAAGTTTTTTAAGTATTTTGTGAAAAATACCTCTACATACAGCTAATTTTAAGTAGTCGTATAAAATAAACTATTCTTAATATTGAGTATGTATTTTTCAACAACCCTGCTAGTCTATGAAACCAGTAAATTTATCTTCAGCCTTGTTATATATTGACCAACTTAACAATTTTTTACCACGCCTTCATATTCGTGGTGTGAGAATGTAATTCATAATACGGCAAACTCAATATATTTGGTTCTAATAACTCGCTTCGAACGAAAATCAATCTAAAAGCTATACGTTGGTATATCGTAAATCGTGAAACTGTTAATGTATATGTGGAGTTCTTAATGCACAATTTCCCGTTGAGAAAATACAAGCTTAGTGCGGAAATTGAAGCGGCAACAAAACCTCTTCAACCTAAATATTGTACCAAATTGAATGCTGAATGCATTAAGTATTTCGTGGGCAATTTTCGATTTCAACCGTTAAAAGTAGACGAAATTGCTATTGTGCAATTGTGCAGTCGATACTAGAACGAAATTGAAATTGAGGAAGTTCACATAATGGAGGATATGCAATAATCTAAGAATGGAACCATTTTTTTGTTGATAAAAATCTCATAATATTAATGAAGTCGTAGTATCAATAATTATCATTTTATAATTCATAAAATTAATATTCTTTGTGCAAATTAAAAAAAAACTGTGTGAAAGATCCTTATAAAAAAAATTACATAAGTGTAACATTCAGAAAACGTACATCAGATTAGAGTTCTCAAAACATAATATCTAAAAAAGGTATTTTGTATCATGTCCAGAGTTGCTGTGCGTGCAACAGCAGAAAATTACATACAATATTATTTACGGTTCTATCATTATCCTAAATATCTGTTAGTTAATTGAAATTAACCTAACTTTTGGCTTTGGGTTTAAATAAATTGAATTTTGTGGCAGAAAGAAATTATGTAAATGTAGAGCGACGTCAGTTACGGGACACTAAAATAGTCATAGTCTTTATTAATAACACTCAAAAGAATAATTTAAAATTTATTGGAGTTAGAACGGGGAAAATAGTTGGCAAAATAGGGGTGAATAAAAGATTGTTCTGAAGAAATCTGTGATGCTACTAATGATAATAATAATGCATTGTCACAAACTATCTACAAATTGTCTCAAGAGTCCTCAAATCCGTCAAAAGACGCAAATATTTTAAAATATTACAATTTAACTCTGTTACTTAACTAAAACTTTACACGCTTTCTTTATGTTTGAGGAGACAATCCTTCTTTTTGAGGGAGTTTTATATCTTTTAGTTTTAGCTGAAATTTGTCGACTTGTCCTTGTGAGATAATAATTTTGTATTAATATTGTCAAAAGTCTTTAGACAAAGTCAAATTTTTTTAAAATAGTGCATTATAATAAAACATTTCTTTGTACCTGCTTTGGCTTTTTCCACCACCTCAATATTAAGCGCTGGCACAGTTCAACTGGATATACATCTTTAATCAAAATAAAAAGTTATTTTTTATCCGTGTATAATTAATTGTTGGTAGTACTTACTTTGGTTAGTACTCTCCAATAAAACTTGCCCTCTACTTTGGAGATTCATTATACGGGATGTTTCAAAAAGGAATGTCATAAATTAAATCACGACTTCTGGGGACAAAAATAAATTGAATAAATCCCACTTACCTTAGTACAAATGTGTACACAAAATAAGTTACAGCCCTTTGAAGATACAAAATAAAAATTATTTTTTTGCATTATCTCCTAAATTACTTGACATTTTGTAATAAAAATGGACACGTCACTTTCTTGTTCTAAAAGCAATTTTTATACAAAAGAAACAACAAAATCTAAGCGCACAGAAAATTTTAAGGGGGTGTGCAGCCCTAAATTCCCCCAAACTTTTGAGTATGTACAAATCAGATGAATTTTGTAGCATCATTAGTTTAACACATTATTTCTAAAACTTTTTTGCCTTTTATTACATTTTCGAAACACTAGTTTTTTCCTACTGGGTCATAAAATGATGTAAATAATACCAAACTTGAGCAAGTTGATAAAATCATCTACCTTGGACAGCAATTAAATTGTAATGCAGAAAATCATGGCGAAATTAGATCCAGAATAGAGCAGGCTAGAGCTGGTTTTAGAAGGATGTCCAAGGTGTTATGTAACAGAGACCTAAAATTGGCATTGAGGATCCGCCTACTTCGCTGCTACGTGTTCTCGGTCTTACTTTATGCTGTCGAGTCCTGGACTGTGAATAAAATCGATCTAAATCGCCTTGAGGCTTTCGAAATGTGGTGCTATAGAAGAATTTTAAAAGTTTCCTGGGTGGAGAAGATTCGTAACTCCACAATACTTAAACGTCTCAGCAAGACCACTGAGATCATAAAAAGCATCAAGCAGAGAAAGCTGGAATATTTCGGACATGTAATGAGAGGTCCCAAATATAGATTGCTACAAAATATCATGCAAGGAAAAATAGCAGGCAAACGCAGTCCAGGACGAAGAAGAACCTCATGGTTGAAGAACTTGCGAGATTGGTATGGTGTAGATACAAGCATGCTATTTAGGGTGGCAGTTAATAAAATTAAAATAGCTATGATGGTAACCAACGCAACGTTCTGAAAGGACATGGTACATGAAGAAGAAGAAGGTCATAAAATAACAAATAGTTTCTACGGATACAATAATTATAAAGAGTTCCATCAATAATAGTCAATAATTTGAAGCTATTATTTATTGTGTGAATAAAATTATTATTAAAAATTTTGGGTTGCAATTTGTATGCATTTAAGTTAAATCAGAATAAATTATGATTTTAATAAACTATCGGGAATATCGTAGGTGAATGTCAAGGAAATAGTATCAAGTGACGATTATTTCTGACCATTGATCGTCGTTTACGGAACAGGTACATTCCAACCACAATTGGCTGGCAATAGTGGTCGTCCAATAATGGATGCAACTGATGAAGACATTTTAAAAATCATTGAAGAAGTCCCTGGAACAAGTATCTACAAGGGCAATAGCTGCTCAACTAAGTGGTCCTCAAGTTTCAAGGATTAGCTTCTTCTTCTTCAAGTTTCATTCCTATCGGAGATTGGAAATCATTCCGGCAATTATAATTTTATTGGTTACTCGCCTGAATAGTTCAATTGAACTGCATCCAAACCATTCACGGAGATTGCGTAGCCACGAGATTTTACGTCTTCCTACGCTTCTTCTACCTTTGATTTTACCCTGCATTATATTCCTTAGTAGTTCGTACTTTTCACCTCTCATGATGTGCCCCAAGTGATCCAATTTCCTGATTTTTATGGAATTTAAAACTTCGCATTGTTTTCCTAGTTTTTCGAGAACTTGTTCGTTTCTTTTGCGATCCATCCATGATATTTTTAAAATACGTCGGTAACACCACATTTCGAATGCTTCTAGGTTTTTAATGTTGGATTTTTTAAGTGTCCAAACTTCAACTCCATACATAAAAGTAGAGAAAATATAACATCGAAGCATTCTTATCCTGAGCGATATATTGATATCGCGATTACAAAAAAATTTTCTCATTTTATTAAAAGTTGACCGCGCAATTTCAATGCGGCATCTTATTTCTTTTGTCTGATCAGTATCTTCTGTGATCCATGCTCCAAGGTATTTGTACGAAGATAATTGTTCAATTTCTGTATTATCTAGTACTAGCTTAACTTTAATGTTTTGTGCTTCTGTAAATACCATGAACTTGGTTTTCTTCAAATTGATTTTTAGTCCATAATCGTTTCAATATATATTTAGTTGTTCAGCAAGGTGTTGCAGTTCTTCTAGTGTTCCTGCCAGAAGGACGGTGTCGTCAACATATCTTATGTGATTAAGTAACTCACCGTTTATTATAAGGCCCTCACTGATCTCGGCAAGCGCTAATTCTGAGATGGCTTTACTGTATAAATTGAATAACAAGGGTGATAAAATACACCCTTGGCGGACACCCCGGCGAATCTGTATATCCTTGGTCAGTTCGTTTTCAACTTTCACTTTTGCTGTTTAATTCTAATAGAGGTTACAGATGATTCTAATGTCTCTACTGTCTATGTTTTTATTTTATAAAATTTAGTCGATTATGCTGCACTCTGTCAAATGCCTTCTCAAAATCAATGAAACAGGCATATACTTCCTGATTAATATCTCAGCATCTCTGCGAAAGAAGACTTACTGCAAACAGTGCATCTCGTGTTCCCAGTCCTTTCCTAAATCCCATTTGTGTATTTATGCCTAATTTCTTTTGTATTCTATTGTGAATTACTTTTAAAAACAATTTCAAGACATGACTCAATAAGGCTATGGTGCGATGTTCATTGCACTCCTTTGCATTGGCTTTTTTGGGAAGCAGTATGAATATCGATTGGAGCCATTCTTTAGGTATTATACCTGTTCTATGGTATTGAGTAGATCCAAAACAAGACCAATAGATTCAGTATTCACAATTTTAAGTAATTCGATAGAAACTTCATCAGGCCCGGGAGATCTACCACCTTTGTCTTGTTTCATTGCATATTCAATTTCTTCTCGTATAATGTCAGGCCCAGTATCATCCTTAAATTCTTTTGGTGCTTCTGTTCTCTCTTTGTCTTCAAAAAGTTGTGCTATATATTGTGTCCATCTCTGCATTTTTTGGTTTATATCTGTTATAAGTGCACCCCTTTCATCTCTTAGTTGCCTAGTTTGAAGTGTTTTTCTCATTCCTGTTAATTCTCTAATTCTTTTATGCATGTTAAAAAAGTCATATTTGTTCTCAATTTTTTCTAGTTCTTGGCACTGCTCATGTAACATTCTCTCCTTAGCTTCTTTTATTACCTACTTAAACCCTATCACTTAACAACAGTTCAAGAAAAGTTATTGGTTGAAGATTATCCTAAAAGGCCTAAAAGGATTGAATTTTGCGATTGGTTGTTAATGGAACATCTCGAAATGTTAAGTTTATTGGAAATATTTTGTTTACCGACGAGGCTACCTTCAGTAGAAATGGAATAACAAATCATAATAACGAGCACATATGGGCCGACGAAACTTCACGCCAAAAAAACGACTCATTCTCAAAGGACTTCCAAAGTTAATGTTTGAGCAGGAATTGTGGATAAAAATCTAATAGGAGCAGTATTTCTTCCCAACAATTTAAATAGTGATATTTATTTGCAATTCTTGGCAAACGATTTACAAGAGTATTTCGAAGAAGAGAATATTGCAATGGTTTCTACAAGATGGCGTTTCACCGCATTACATTGCTATAGCTTTGTGCCCTCCAAATAAATGGCAGGACCCTGATTTAACTGACCTTTCGACATACAACCGTTAGCGCACACCACTGTCCCTACGAGCCCGACACCAAATGGAGGTGGCACGATGCCGAAACATCGTGGGGCTCCATCTCCCTCGTAGTACTTGTGTTGTGGGTCACGCCACAGACCACTAATAACTAGACGTTTCATGTAGGTAGCTTAAGGTCAAACCAAACTTAATGTCATTTGTAGTACCGATACAAATCTTCAGATGTCACTTTACTCTGCCTTCACCTTTATTCTACAGTTTAGGTTTAGAACACAACTAAGAATTATAATTGTCAATCGCCAATTGTCATATTAGCGTCTATATTTTGATTTTGTTAAATTGTAAATTATAGATGACATTAGTACCAAACAGCTTAGATGGTATGGATACGTACAAAGAATGTCCGAAGAACGACCCCCGAAACAAATCCTAACGTTTACCCCTCATGGTCGACGAAAAAGAGGAAGACCCCGCCTTAGTTGTAAAGAAGGCATAAATCGAAGTATGAGAGAAAGAGAATTAGATGAAGACCTTTGGATGGACCGAAGTGAATGGCGACTAGGCATCGGAAGACGTAGGAGAACGTTTTAAAACCGATATATATATATATATATATATATATATATATATATATATATAAATATATATATATATATAAATATATATATATATATATATATATATATATATAAATAAATATATATATATATAAATATATATATATATATATATATATATATGTATATATACAATTCTTTGGAGGGTAACTTTCGGGAAAGCGTCAAAACAAGGATCAGCTAGAGATGGTATGGAAGCCAGTTTGGTGTAGAACTTTATTCTAAATGTGAAACTTGTTTTGACGCTTTCCCGAAAGTTACCCTCCAAAGAATTGTATTCTTAGCGTCGTTATACACACTCTATATATATATATATATATATAATATATATATATATATATATATATATATATATAATATATATATATATATATATATATATATATATATATATATATATATAAATTGTAAATTACAAATCCCCTACCTCAGTGATCTGTGTTTTAAATGTTCCTGGCGGTGTTCAAACAGTATTTTTCAGATTAATAATAATTAGTTAAATATGGTTCTTCACAATAAATGTTGTATCCTACAATGTACCAATTCGTCATTAATTAGACATGCCTTTCCAAATTCTGATAAAGACATTATACGATTTAAGAAGTGGCTTAGTGTTATAAATAATCCTAATTTAGATATGATGAATGCTAGTACAGTTTTTAAAACAAAACGAGTCTGCCACAGACACTTTGAAGATAAGTTTGTTTCTTCATGGAGTCATAAATTGTATGAAAATGCAATTCTTAGCTTACATTTGTATGGTGAGTCCAATAAATATTTGATATTAGAGAACAAATTGAAAAATATTGAAAACAAAAAAAAACAGACTTGTGATCAGTATGGAATAAAACTCAACGTTAAGAAAACTAAATACATGATAGTTAGCCAAGTCGGAGATGCCACACTGGACAGAGTAGAGAAACTCGTGTATCTCGGCAGTAATATCAATGAGAGCTGGGATCCAACCGCAGAAATTAAAAGCCGAATAGAACAAGCCCGAGCTGCCTTTGTAAAAATGAGAAACGTACTTTGCAGTCACGATCGTAGCATTGACCTTAGAGTTCGTATGATATCTTGCTACATCTTTCCTGTCCTGCTGTATGGAATAGAAGCGTGGACCTTAACTGAGGCTATGCTTAAACGCTTGACAGCCTTTAAGATGTGGGTATACAGACGACTACTGAAAATAAGCTGGGTCGACAGAGTTAGAAATGAGGAGGTCCTTAGACGACTGAACCAAACAACACAACTGGTCAATATAATAAAGAAACGCAAGCTGGAATACTTCGGTCATATTATGAGACACCCTGAAAAATATGATCTTTTACATCTGATCATTCAGGGAAAGATCCAAGGTAATCGTGGTCCTGGTAGAAGAAGAACATCATGGCTGAAAAATCTAAGGCAATGGTATGGAAAATCAACTACATCGTTATTTAGAGCTGCTGTCAATAAGGTCACGATAGCGAATATGGTAGCCAACATGATATCCAACGATCGATAACGGTCATGGAACTAGAAGAAGAAGAAGTGACGCGTATCCGTCGAATTAGAAAACTTCTCTTGGCAGGAAAAACGCCACAAGATTTGCTAGGTAAAATCAGAAGTGGTAATAAAATATGTGAAAGTGAAACTGCCAAGGTACACTATCATATTAGTTGCTTTCCGACAAAAGAAGGCATTATAAAAATTTTTTGTACTTAAGTAACTTTTTGTCAATTCAAAAAATGCATGAACTATTTCGTGAAACGTATCCTGAAAGTAATATTAAGTATGGTTTTTATCATAGATTCTTTAATTTTAGATTTAGCCTAGTGATACATGTAATATTTGTAAGGAAAAAAATAAACGTATCAAAGACCCTAGATTTAATGAAACTGCAAAAAAGGCTCTGCAGCAGAACTAATGGTGCACAAACGTCGAGCCAAACGATTTTATTTTGATCATTGACGAATTCTAAAGAAATATCAAAACATAATGCTAACGTTTGGTTTTTGATTTTATGCAAAATGTAGATATACCAAAAGTTCCAGTGCAATGATGTACTTACCTTCGACAGTTGACTGTAAAAAATATTTGTGTTTACAATTTAAAAACTGACAATCCTCAGTTTTACTTATATCACGAAGGCCAAGCAAAAAAAAGGAGCAAATGATATAGCTTCTTTTCTTGTAGACTACAATGAAGAAAATGTTCCAGATGCAGTAACTAAACTTCATTTATTATCTGACAATTGTCCGGGTTAAAATAAAAATCATACTTTGATTCGGGTCCTCTTAACTCTTACTATCAACGGTCGGTTCAAAACAATTTAAACATTTCTTGCCTTTTCAAGGGCATTCATTCTTGCCCTGATAGGAAATTTAGCATCATAAAACGCACTATTAGACATTGCAGTCGAATATACACAATATATCAGCTGTATGAATTGATTTGTTCTGCTAACCGCAAATCTAAATATACTGTCAAACTCATAGATACAAGCAGTATAATCGATTTTGATAATTGGTGGCCTCACGTATACAAGAAGAGAGTCTGTTCTCTCTAGTCTTTACTGAGACTAATGCTCTCTCATGGAAAGAGCAAGAATATTTCAATACGTCAAAGTATTATTACTTTAAATATGCTTCTGACAACAAGAGTAATATTAAAACATCAGAATTCATTCATACACTCAATGTTGATGAAAATGATGCTGACTACTATAGTAATTTCGATGTTAGTAAAGTTGACCCACAAACAATTCAGCTTCCTAAAGCACGAGCTTATACTTCTCGAATGCTACCTATAAAGAAATAAAAAATGGAGGACTTAAGTAAGCTGTAAAGTAGGGTCCCTATAAATTTGAAGATTTCTATGTAAATATTATAAGTATTTCAGAGCAGAATCATTAGCATCATCATCAATGTAAGTGTTGATAGTAACTTGTAGCAATGTTTAGTGTTTTAGCAATATATGCTGTAATAACATGAAAATAAATTTTTTAATGGAGTAAGCCTATAATTGCATCGCAAAAAGGTACCTAAGTACATGAAAAAATACAAATTAATAAATTTTTCATAATGAACAATATTATTAAATTGAAAATTATTAGTTTTAATCTACTTGTACAGATGTACAACTTAAGATGTTACTTAAGAAAAAAATGTCATGGCACAAAACTAAGCATTTTCATATCCATACGGTTTTTTTTTATATTTCTCGAAAGTCAGTTAAATTACTCGAGTCCTTTTCTGAAATAAGCTGTTCACATAAATATTTAAGTTACCTATCTTTTCACAACCTTTTCTATTAACAATAATAAGAAAAAATTAAACGACTGCAGAATAAATTTCTGGGTTAAATAAACAATTAACAAATTTAATAATTGAATTTTTATGCTCTATGTAATGAGGTAACCCAAATTTTAAAAAATCAATTTTAGTTGATTAGAACTGGAGATATTGCGACTTGAATTTTGAAATTTGAATTTATGAATTCAGTTTTTGAAATAGTAAAATCGAGAAATAAAAAAAAAACTAAGCTTCTTCTCGGATTCTTGGAGATCGGATTCTAAGGGTTTATAGAACGAGTTTTTCTTGCACTTATTAATAATAAAAGTTATTATTAATTTTTAAAAAAATCTACTTTTGAAGCTATTTTTGCAATAATAAAGTATAAACTGAACAATTACTGTACATGCTCTCATTTTAAAGGGTTTTTTCTGTTTTTTTCAATAAAATTTAAACAGTTATTTCAATTTAAAATTTACCAGTCTTTACTTTTAGTAGTTAAAATCAAACACCGATCTTACAATATTTACACATTGTTTATAAGTAAAAACTGACATTTAATCTTTTGCATATTTTGTTTATTACATTTTGTATTACATTATCAAATTTTTCAACAGCAGTTGTTAGATATCTATATTAAAGACTGTCACGAAAAAGGCTTTTTATTTGCTACTTTCTCTGCTAATTTTAGAACACAAGGAAAACGCTTTAATGCGTCGATATTTAAAATAATTATAGGATGCTATGGTGCAACGTTTTCGATCCTTGCACGACTCCTTTTGATTCTTGCACCTAATGTGACAATTATTTTTTAACTTTTTAACAGTTTAAGTTAAACATATTTTTTCTCTAGTAAATTATTACAAATAACAGAAATACAAAAATATTTTAGTTTATAATGGAGATGAAAAGAAGTGTATTCAGGTTGGGAAGGATTCTTAATGAACACTTTCCTGATCTTTCAATAAAGAATAAATTTGAAAATTAAAGTCAACGAGCAAACACCTCTAGCTTTTGCCAATCGGTTTCTATAATAGTAAAAACACTAATACACTAAGAATCTGAATATAAACACATAAAAGAATTTATTTTAATGCTAGAATATTTATAGTTAATCTAATAGTTAAATTATCCACTTGAAAAAATAAACAATTAATAGTACTAAATAGGTTATATTATATCAAGCTGAAAAAAAAACGATCTCCGAGATGTTATGTCGAATAGATTAATATAGCTTAGATATTTTGTAATCAAAGTGTTATACATTTTTCAGATCATTACTTGAAAATACTTTAAACGCGGTATCGCGTGAGCCACACTATTTGTTAAATGATGCTAAGTGTGCAATAGTGAGCTTTGATTTTTCTTCTTAATCATAAAGTCGTAAAATCGGTTGAGGTTTATTCGTACATTAGCATTTTAAAAATGACCAATATATATATATATATATATATATATATATATATATATATATATATATATATATATATATAGTAGTTTTGAGCTTCTTATTATATTTAATATAAAATTAATGTTTCTTGGGTTTGAAATTAATTGAACCTAAACCCAAGAAACATTAATTTTATATTATATAAATATATATATATATATATATATATATATATATATATATATATATATAAAGTAAACTTTAAATATTGGGTATGCAGCAATAAAAATGAAAGGTGTACTCTTTTAAATTTTTATTCCAAGCTTTCGGACATTGGTTATGTCCTTCATCAGGAAGCTACAAATGTGATGAATAATTTTTACAAATTTGTATAATTAATTAAAAATTCGATGCTAACAAACTTAATGAGGTTGTATCATAAATGATTTTATAAAAAATGTTGATAAAATTTATCACAGTCTGTTATATCTGTTGAGCTAAAACCTATTCCTATATTTTAAATTTTAAAAAATTACTTTACATTCACACAAACTTAATTATTATACACAAATCTATGACATTGATATTGACATTGACAAGTGAAAATCTCACATCCCTAATATCAAGCAACTGCTAGTACAACAAATTATAGGCTTATTATTAGGTATATCGTGGAAATATAAATTATTTTATATTTGTTAATATCATTAGGAAGTGAAACTTCAACTTAAATTTAAACAAACTAACTTTGTAAAAAAATAAATTCCTCAAAAATGAACTTTTTAATTACTTAAATGTCAATTGATAAATTATTGTTTGTCTTATTGTTGCATTTATCTAGTAGTAACAAATAGGAGAACATTTCATTTAGATGGCCAATATCTGTTCTATGATTCATTGCATTATTATTTTGGCAAATGTAGGCCATTTCTAGAAAAAGTCTTTTGGTGATGTTACTTTCCTGTTCTACTACTTTGATGTTATTGTAGTCTATCCGATGCCCATTTTTAAATGCATATTCACCCAATGCACTTCTTTCAGGATGTAGTCTATTATCAGACTTGTGGGATGTAATGCGGTCTTTAAGGCATCTTGATGTTTGACCATAGTATACTTGTTCACATGAGCCGCACGGTATACAGTAAACAACATCCGTTAAGGATAAGAATGCGAATTGGTCTTTAAGTTTAGAAAAAACTTTGTTAACTGTTAGTACCGTTTTATATGCAATTTTGATATTATTAATTGATGAAAAAATTCTACTTAGTTTATACCCAATGTCCTTAATGTATGGAAGAGATACATATCTAATTGTGGTTTGGTTTTGTAAAGGATTTACAGATCCAATCCTATCTTGTGATAAAGATAATTTTTCTTCGTTTCTTAAATGACTATTTAAATTTTGTGGAGTGTTAAACAAAATTTTCTTTAGTAGTATACTTGGGTATGACTTTTCAATGAACAGGTTATAAAGGATTTTTAGATTTTTTGTATGGAAAGAGGTATCACTGATTTTAAGAACACGATTTTTCATTTCTTTAACTAAATTAAGTTTCATTCATCTCAATTATTGGTCACACCATAAATATTCAATGAAACTTAATTTGTTCTCCTATTTGTTACTACTATTACTATTATTCAATGTTCTCCTATTTGTTACTACTAGATAAATGCAACAATAAGACAAACAATAATTTATCAATTGACATTTAAGTAATTAAAAAGTTCATTTTTGAGGAATTTATTTTTTTTACAAAGTTAGTTTGTTTAAATTTAATAATTTTTGTTTACACACAGATACTGGGGTCATACAAAACAAAATCACAATAAATTGTAACGTTTTTAGAATTATGACCTTATTTGTTTATTATAATTTAATAGGCTTTGTTTTAAAACATTGACAGGTTGAAGTTTCACTTCCTAATGATATTAACAAATATAAAATAATTTATGTTTCCACGATATACCTAATAATAAGCCTATAATTTGTTGTACTAGCAGTTGCTTGATATTAGGGATGTGAGATTTTCACTTGTCAATGTCAATATCAATGTCATAGATTTGTGTATAATAATTAAGTTTGTGTGAAAGTAAAGTAATTTTTTAAAATTTTAAATATAGGAATAGGTTTTAGCTCAACAGATATAACAGACTGTGATAAATTTTATCAACATTTTTTATAAAATCATTTATGATACAACCTCATTAAGTTTGTAAGTATCGAATTTTTAATTAATTATACAAATTTGTAAAAATTATTCATCACATTTGTGGCTTCCTGATGAAGGACATAACCAATGTCCGAAAGCTTGAAATAAAAATTTAAAAGATTACACCTTTCATTTTTATTGCTGCATACCCAATATTTAGAGTTTACTTCCTTACGTGGTCAGCAAATACTTCTGGTTCATTATATATATATATATATATATATATATATATATATATATATATATATATATATATATAATATATATATATATATATATATATTTATATATATATATATATATATATATATATATAATATATATATATTATATATATATATATATATATATATATATATATATATATATATATATATATATTATTAGAAATATAGTAACAATTTTCACTCATAAAGGAGAATCTTTAAGCTCCATATTTTCATGATTCATCGATCACTGACTAAACTCCTTTTACTCTGATACTCTACTTTTACTATGAAGGCCGATGTGTAATTAATATGATCAGTGGGCCTCAAACAGTGGAGCATTAATATTTAATTTCGATGGCTTGAAAAGTAAAAATATTGAATTTCCTCTATTTTATCTTCAGTAATAATATTGGATTTTACTGTATCAAAGGCAAATAAAATGAATATAATATGTATATACAGGGCGGTTAAAAGAAGTGGGACGGAATATTTCGAATAATCAAAATTATTTGTCGGCATCAAATGTTCACCAAGGTCTCTATAGGTCTCTATTTTGCGTAGAGTAATAACAATTATACGAATGGTTTTGCATGCAGTTAAATCATAAAATACTTGCCAAGTTGCTGGTATGACCAAATTTGAATAAAATACATCAAAGATTTTACTTTCTGCAGACACTGTATTAAATATAACCTTGAAACAAATTGGCACTTAATCACTTCTGAGTTTTTTTCAGCAAAACAAAATGTTTAAACACGTATACCCAAGCTATTGAGAGTATGCAGTCCAGTAATTAGACTGTAACTAAAATACACCACAAAGTTTGAATTGAATTCCCGAAACACTTTTTTGTTTCATCTTTATAGCAAACGATTTTTCCTATTCACTGTCTGATATTTCACTAGCAGGATTGCAAAAACCGTTCGCATGTTTTAAATAAGGAATTTGCTGATTATGTATTTTTTAAATTATTAAAACACAAAAATACAACCCACGACCATCAATTAATTTTTAACGATAAACAGAAAAGAAATATGATGACGTTTTAATTTTATCTATTTAGTCGATGACAGTGGTCGTTAACAGAAAGATATTTTAAACAGTATTAATCATTTTTCAATGATTGTGTGAATTTAAGAAATACATTACTAAACAAATTTTTTAAGTGTGTATAAAATCTTAACTGTCTTTTTTACTGAGATTACAATTAATATGACACATGTTATTTACCGTTTATTTTTCAAATAATATGTTCATGGTAATGGATAACTTTGGTTATTTTGTAAACCTACATTATACGATACGTCAAAAGAAATTAAAAAAAATTAACATTGCAACAAAATTATAAACCAAGAAACGATAACTTGTTGAGCAGTGCTGATCGAAACAACAGAGCAGTAAAATGTTATTTATAAAGGTAGTGTAAAATATATCGCCGCTTATCTGGTCCGCTAGTAATAAAGTTACCAGCATTTAATTGCAAAGCCGTCTTCTTGGGTGAAAAATCCTATACCACTCGTAGCAGTGTAACACGGTCAATTCGACTTCTTCTTGAAGTGCCGATCCGTTTCGAATGTTGGCAAATATGTATGATGTAATGCAGGTTACCATCTTAGCAATCTGTATTTTGCAAGCTGCGGCTCTGAAAAGATTTGTGGTTGTTATGTTGAACCATAAACATAGATTTTATAATCAGGAAATTCTTTCCTTGAAGAATTAATTGCAGAAACCCATGTCTTCCGCTGTTCTTCATGATATGATCGAGGTATTCAAATTTGGCTGTTTTTATTGTGGTTAACATTTTTTTTTCTTTTTTGCATTCCTAATAAAACGTCCTGTAGTATAGTATTCTACGATAAAGGCACATTTCGAAAGCCTCTATTTTCTTACAGGTAGCGCCTGTGAGAGTGCATTACTCAACTTCGTACAACAGTATAGAAAATATTACATCGTAGTAACCTGATTTTTATGGATACTGATAAGTCGTGGCATAGCTTAACCCCTTTTTAAAATGTAGATCTTGCTCTCTCTATCCTATATTTTATTTCTAGAGAATGGTCGCAATTTTCATTGACGTTCGTACCAAGGTAGGTGTGTCTTTGTACTCTTTCTATTGGTTGACCATTCACACTAATCCTTTCAATTTTATGTTTCTTCTTAGAGATTTTCATACATTTTGTTTTTTTAATATTCAGTAAAAGTCCATATCTCTGACTTTTTTCTGTGCTTCTATTCATTACCTCCTGGGGGGCTTCATAACTGTCAGCGAATACATCCTGTCATCCGCGTATCTGATACATTCTCCTTTAATTCGAGTTTAGGCTTTAAAACACCTTCTACTGTTTCTTAAAAAATTTCCTCAGACTATATGTTAAAGACTATATGTTAAATACACATTGTAACGCAAATAGTCGAAAAAAGTTACGAGCACGGAATAGATCTACATATACTGTTTATTGACTACAAGATAGCTTTTGACAGTGTAATAAGGGAGGAGCTAATTAAGGATATGAATCAATTAGGCATCCAAGAAAAATTAATAATTCTCACGAAAATGACGATGAAGGAATCCAAGGCACGAATCTTAACAAAGGAAGGCCCGTCAGATGAAGTACAAATGGAGGTAGGTGTCAGACAGGGAGACTCCCTGTCAACAACATTATTTAACATTGCCATAGAGGGCGCAGTAAGAGCAGCCAAAATTATGGGAACGATTATCGAATCTTCAGCCCAACTGATTGCGTATGCAGACGATATTGCACTGGTTACTAGAGATTTAAAAACCATGCAGAACATAATATTAATACTAGATAAAGAAGCAAAGAAGAGAGGGCTAGTAATAAACCAAAGCAAAACGAAATACCTCAAGTGTTCAAGAGAGAATACGAACATAGAGAAAGAAATTAAGCTTGGTGCATATACATTTGAAAGAGTACATCGTTTCAAATACCTGGGAGTGATGGTAAATGACAGAAATGATAGAACAGATGAAATAAATGAACGCATCCTACTGGGTAATAAAACCTACTGGAACTACCAAAAATTCTTGAAAGAAAAACACATTAGTAAGAAAACCAAATTAAAAATTTACAAGACTACAAGCAGGCCAGTGATTACCTATGGTGCAGAGACGATGTGCCTAACACAAAAAGATGAAATGAGGTTAGAAATCTTAGAGAGAAAGATAATTCGACGAATAATGGGGCCGGTGAGGATAAGTGTAGGCGAATTTAGAAGATTAACCAATGAAGAAATTAAAGAAGTCATCGAGGGTGAAGACATAATTAAGTTCGTTAAGACGCAAAGGCTCAGGTGGCTGGGGCACACAGAAAGAGCTAACCCAGACTCTACGCTAAAGCGAATAACTGGATGGAGACCAACAACAAAGAGACCAAAGGGGAGAACCAAAACAAGATGGAGAGATCAAGTCTTAGGAGACATAAAGAAGCTGAGAATCTACAATTGGAAGGAGCGCTGTAAGGATCGGAAAGAATGGAGGAAAATTGTAGACAGGGCCAAGTCACACACGCTGCTATAATAATAAAAAAAACAACAGCGGACTGATTCTCCGCAATAAATGAATCAGAAAGCCCAAAAGGGCGGCAAACACTCCGCCAGGAGTGAATAAGCCATGATAATGATATGTTAAAGAACAAGGGCGATAGTATACATCCCTGTTGGAACCCACATTTGATTTTGTTATCATCGGATTGTCCTGCCTCTGTACGAATAGACGATATTTAAGACCCGTAAAGATTGCTAATAATTCTTTGATCACAGGTGTTTATTCCATTATCAACTTGCCGTGTCTTACTGTATCAAATACTTTATGATAATCCATTGAGCATGCATAAATATCAGAATTTACGTTTCTACATCGTTGAAATAGCACTTTTATTCTAAAGAGAGCCTCTGTCGTACCCACTGCATTCCGAAAACAAAACTGTGGTCACCTGGTTTTTTCTTCGCATAGTGTAAAGGGATATATATCCCGGTATGTCTGATTTTTGGATTCAATTCGACTAATCAGGCGAAAAACTGCTATGAACATAGGATTTAAAAGTTGGATATAAATTATGGGTAGCTAGAAGTGTCTTAATGTTAATTAAATATGTAGAAAGATAGGTTAAATGCGGTTTAATTTTTATTTTGAAACAATTGTTAATTTAAAAATATAAAATATATTTTATTCTTAATGCCGTTGTAGTATGTCGTATTTAAATTATTATGATCTTCTATACTCGTGCAATATTTTAAGTGCAACTAACAGAGACTTCCCAATATCCAGGAAAAGACCTCTCGTTTTAATATAGTCTGCTCCAATTTACAACAAAACAAACCAAACCGGACTTCACCATTGAACTATATTAATATTCCAAAGCTATACAGGAAATATTCGTAATGAATCTCACGGAATGTACAGCTAGGATCTCACAAGAATAAGCTTGTGTCCCTATAACAAAAGCCAGTCATACAATTCGTATACCATCTTGCTCTACGTTGTGCAATAATTTACCAATTTTGTTTCATCGTTATACCGCTGGTTTCTTATATATCGTTCCCGAGAATTTCTGTTAATCATGGGCGGTTATATATTTCTTGGAATTATTATTTATTAAAGATATTGCGGAGATATAAAATTTAATTTAATTTAGTAGTGGTTTAACTAAAATTCGTCACAAAATTATTAGTAAGTGTTAGTAAGTAAGTGTAGTATTATTTAGCTGTAAAAAACTCTCATTCTCTTTCTCTGTTTCCTTTAAAAGTGCTTCTTTTCTCTCTTTGATAATATTATCACAATTTGCATTCCACAAAGACGGAGAATTTCGAATTTTGCTTTTAAAAGCTTTAGAGTACCTGGCCAAATTATTAGGCAAAGCATTAAAAATTTGCATTTTTTTAAATTCATAATTTTTATTAACAGGAATGTTATAATTTTTTCGCATATATAGTATGATAACATTAATGTACTATTTTAACGTTGGCAACACCGCCCTATCCGCCATTTTAGACAGCATTACGTCCTGTCAACTAGTGTGCAGATTTCGAGGCTTGACTGTCATCAGGATACCATGGCAGCCATGCCACCAAACTAGTTTGAGCAAAGAATATTAAGTTTATTTCAAATTATCTTAAGTATCTTTACTTATAGAAAAGTAATTTTTTAGTTAAAGGCTGTAAAACCAAAGCTCTTTACTGTGTTTGTTTAGTGAAATTATTAAAGTTTACCGTTATTTATGAAAAAAAAAGATTTTTAGTGTTGCAGTATTGCTTAGAGCAAGACGAGCTACAACACTACCAAATGCGCTGAAAGATGCACGAGTATGCAAGCCAATAAATAGAAAAAGAAAACTAGTGTGCATTTCATAACCTCAAATACTGTCTGTGAACATTTGAATTCTAAACGGTTTTGACCTGAAATTTTATTGTAGAAGCGGGTGATTTATTCCTTTTTATTATTATATTTTTAGATTATAAACATACGCAGTAAAGGTATTGGTATAATTAAGGGTATTATAAATTTTTAGATGGGGGAAAACGCCGATCCGTCACCAAAACGAGTAGCCCAGGTATTTGGACTCCTAAAATCTGGACAAATGTCTCAAAATAAAATAGTAGCAAGGGTAAAAGTATCAAAAAGTGCTGTAAGGAATATAAACAGAAAATTGCGTCTGGAGTGAGTTTGGATCCAAAGCGTAATGGTCACAGCGGAAGACATCATGTGACTACACCTAGAACTGATCCAAAATAAGAGATATTTGCCTAATAAACAGAAAAAACCGCTGCGAATGCTTACCCAGGAGATCAGAGATAAAAGAATTTGTGTTTCAGAAAGAACGGTTTGTCGAAAATTAATAGAAAATAAACTGATAGCTAGAACACCAGCTCCAAAGGCAAAGCTTATTCCGGTTATGATATAGAAACGTTTCAAATGGGCACAAAAATACAAAATCTGGACAGTGGAAGACTGGAAAAAGGTGTATTTGTGTTATTTTGGTTAAATATCAATATCAAAAACTAAACATTAAAAACCAAAAACATGAGCATTTCTAAAAATTGTGTTGCCTTTAGGTCTGCTTTTGGGAAAAATCCGTTTTTGAAGTTTTGACAAAAAAAAACGAAGTTTGTTCGGAGACGTCCCAACGAGAAATACAAGCCCGACTGCATTGTGCCCACCATTGAAACACCCACCGTCACTCATGCTCTGGTCTATGGTATCCGGCAAATATACAGGCCGTCCCTGCGCGGTGGAAAACACGATGAGACAAGACCATTACCGGAAAGTACTCGAAACTTTTTTCACAGCTGTAGGAATGGCTTTCTAGAGACGAGGAATCCATATTTATGCAAGATAGTGCTCCTTGCCACAAGGAGAAGAGCATTTTAACTTATCTGAAACAAAAAAAATTAAAGTTCTAGGAAACTCGCCTGATATAAATGCGATTGAGAATGGGTGGGAACTACTGAAAAGGAAGATTGCGAAAAAAAAAACATTACTAATAAAAGGGAGTTATTTGGAACGCTAATATATGAGTGGAATCATAATCCTTACTTCCAGGAAACTATTCAAGCCTCTATCGAGAGCATGTCTCGACGTATATATTATGCTCTTTTTGTAGCCAAATGCGGACATGCGAAATATTAAATTGATCCTTACTTTGTAAAAATTATACTTTTTTAATAAATAAAAGCTTTTGTTCACAAAAAAAACAGTAATTTTTTCAAATATACTCATAATCATGAGAGAAATAACTTCATATAGTAAATTTTTCCTTCCTTGGCCTAATAATTTGGCCACGTACTTATTGTGGAATTGGCAGTTGAGCTGCATAATTTATACAATCAATCAAAAGCCTTTATATTTCATTTACTTTTCGGGATAATTTGTTCAAATAAACTAATGTTTCTAATCTCTATATAGATTATAAAATGATTTGATTCCAGAGTATCTTGTTATATAGACCAACTAATTTTATTGACTAGATCTGGTGTAATAAATGTAACATCGACAGCTGACTTATTTGTATCTGGTTAAAATCAACTGCAGTTTTAATAAGTTGTGACGTTTTTGCGTTTCCTAGTTGTGCTACAATTGTATTATTATACTCCAGACGACAGAGACTCATACGCCCAAGCGAATTTTGCCGAGAATATTAATTTTGGAACCCAAAAAAAGATGCCAAAAAATTACCACTTTTACCCCCGAGCTTCCCCCCAAAACCCCCTCTAGGGGTATAAAAACACAAAAAAATCGATTTACCAAGAATCTGTACGCCGCGTAGAAAAACATGTTTATAATAAAAAATGTCGCTGAGATAATTTCAAACAAAAATGTCAGTCATGTGCGCGAAATCAATGTTCAATAAAATTTGTATCAGCTCGATGGTAAAAATTTTATATCTTTTGATCCAAGCATCCTATCAACACAAATCAAGATGCGTTTTAAAGGTAAAGAGTGTAGCTTTTGTATTCAGTTTTTATATTATATAAATAAATAAACGTGGCGCGATTTTTGCCATTTTTTATGATTTTTATGAGATCAATACAATCTCTTCGGTTGATTGGTTGCTATAAAGTTTTAATTACTAGAGCCTAACCTTCAAAACCTATAGCATCAAATTTTAGTTTTGAGTTTTGGCAACAAATGTGAGGCATTTGAAATATGCTTAAAAAAGTTTGAATATTAAATTGCACATAACAAACAATCGAAATCGTTTAAAACTTTTTTTTTCAATTAAACTAGTCTGTTTTTTAAAAGAACCATACTTTTGCTATCAACTACACCTAAAAGCGTCTGCCTGGAGGCATTTACCATGATGTGCGATCGTCTGAAATGTAAAGCATTAAATTCTGCGTATTTTATTTATATTTCAAATGCCTTATCTTTTGTTCAAGTGCCCACAAGAACATGCCGACCGTCAAGAATCTAAAGAACTGTTTGCCAAAGTAAAATACTTACCTAAAGGGGTAAAACCACAAACGCAGATAATTAAAGATAACTTGGGAACAATCATCAACAATCCAGAAGGTATAGCAGCGACATGGAAACAATATTCTGAAATGTTATTTCACAGTGACCATAAAGACGTCAATCCAGAAGAAATAAACGACAAAAAGGAATCACATATTTTAAAATCGAAAATAGAAACCGCAATAAAAAAAAAATAAAAACTGTAAAATCTCAAGAAGACCGAATCACGGTGGAAGCACTTAAAGAAATGGGAGACATAGGAATTGAAGTAATGTTCAAAGTGTGTAATGAAATCTGAAACACGGGACAATGGCCAGATGATTGATGTAAGCTCACTTTCATACCTATTTATAAGAAAGGCTCACCAACTGACTGTAATAACTACCGCACTCTAGCCATGATCTCCCACGCAGATAAATTTCTGCTAATTATAATTAACGAGAGATTAACATCAATACTTTTACCACAGGTCCTACAAGAACAATGTGGATTTGTCTCTAGAACAGGCACATGAGAACAAATTCTCAATCTCAGACATATTATAAAAAAATCTAGAGAATTTAATCTAGAAACATATTTGTGCTTCGTCGACTACTCGAAAGCGTTCGACAATGTAAAGTGGTATGAAATGTGGGAAATACTAAGAGAAATGGACACCCCGAATATCTAATATACCTACTACAACAACTGTATATCAACAACACAGTAAACGTAAGAGTCAATAACATATACTACGATAATTTTAAACTAAAAGCAGGTGTTCGTAAGGATGTATTCTCTCTCAGACGTTATTCAATATCTCTAGCGAACACATCATAAGCATTGTATTCGACGGATGGCAAGGAGGAATATCAGTCGAAGGCCGAAATCAGCAATATCCGCTATGCTAACGACACTTTAGTACTAGAGAGAGTATCAGATCATCAACAAATGACCTTGAATATATCATGAACAGACTAGATACTGGTGAAAACTTAAATCAACGTGGCAACATGGTATTCCAGCCAACCATACGCAGTCAACTTTAACAGTTTAACAAGTCGCCCTCTTAGCTAGCGACCATCAAACAAGCCACTTCGAAATTATACAGTCCATTTCATTTCATTTTATTTAATGTTTCAAATGTTAATTTAATTGTAGTTCAGTTAAATAAAAAGTGTGTAACGTATGCAATTCATTTCTATATAAAGTTTGGTCCGTACGATCCAGATGGAAAGAAGATTACAATAATTTTGATGCAAAAACAAGTGAGTCCTATTTCATTATTCAATTTCCTTCTTCTTTGGGTGCCGTCTTCAATGAAGGTTGGCGATAACCTCAGCAAAATCATTTCTGTCCCTGGCTTTTCTTATTAAAGATTGAGAATCCAAACCAGTCCACTCACGAATGTTCTTCAACCAGGACGCCTGCCGTCTACCAGGACCACGTCTTCCTTCTACCTTCCCCTCTATAAGAAGCTGCTCAATTCAATTTCCTAACCTCATAAATTTACAAAACGTGTTTCTTTACCTATCTAAAACCCTACCGGTAGCCGAAATTTAATGTTTAACCGGTTTTCCATACGGTTAAAATCTCAGTTCATATCAAGTATATTTATACAGCGTTGCCGATTAGTTTAACATATCCGATTTTAAAATATTTATGCAGGATTCAAAACATTAATTATTATTTTCATTACGGACTAATAAGTAATTTAAAAACTTGGTTCTTTTCATTGTTTTATTAAAGCTTTTTATTTAATAATTGCAAGTGTTTATTAAAAGCTTTACAATATATGTATGTACGTTCATTTTAACGTAACAACAAGTTTTTTATTACTTTGAAAGTGTGAAATTTATGTTTTCATTTATGCATTTAATGTTAGAAATCTCACAGTAGATTTTATTTCAATTTATTTTACATAATGGCTGATCTTAAAAAACTAAGACGTAAACGAGGTTCGATTAAACAGCAATTGACATGTTTTATTTCATTTTTCAACAAAATTCAAAAACTATACGATGATAGTGAACATATAGAACAGACAATCATTTTTGATTTACAACAAAGATCTGCAAAATTAGGTTCATTATATGATGAGTTTAATGATTTACAAACCGACATTGAACAAGAATGTGATGATGATCAATTAGAAAATGAATATGCTGAACGAATTAACTTTACAAACGAGCATGCAACTTACACAGCAAGTGCTTTATGTTTGGTATCCAAATTAAATGTAATAATTAGTTCTGAAACAAATAATACAACTCACAGCGAGTTATTTGAAAATAAAGTAGAATTTGTCAAGCTTCCTCCAGTCACAATTCCTTCCTTTAATGGAGAGTTTTGCAAATGGATAGAATTTAAAGAAACATTTGAGTTATTAGTTCATCAAAACTCTTCAATGAATGACATTCAAAAATTCCATTACTTACGAACTTCTTTAGGCACAGAAGTGCAACAAATTGTTAAGCATTTAGAATTTTCTAAACAAAATTATATTTTAGCATGGCAGGCTTTATGCAAACGGTTCGACAATCCTCATTTGCTTGTCAATAGTCATATTAAATCATTATTTAATTTAAAATCAGTCACACAAGAAAGTGCTAGTGCTGTAAGAGAATTAGTAGATACAGTTAATCAACATTTGCTTGTTTTAAAGAATTTAAACTTGTCTTATGAAAATCCATTATCTAGTGCTATGTTGATTCATATTATTTCAGACAAATTAGACAAAGTTACTTTAAAAGAATGGGAGCAAAAATACGATAAAGATACTTTACCAGAAGTCAACGATTTTTTTAAATTTCTAGATAACAAAGCAAATCAATTAGAAAAGCTTGAAGAGAGGGGAATAAAGGTAAACTCCCAAGTTCAACAAAGTTCTCAACAGAGAAAACCATTTAAAAAACATGTATCTTTAGTGTCAAATAATCTTTCTAATGCAAAGAAAATATGTCATTTATGTCAAAGTGATCATCTTATTTACTATTGTCCTCAATTTTTACAATTAAGTGTTTCTCAAAGATGGACAAGGATTAAAGGTATGAAATTATGCACAAATTGCCTATGCAAGGGACATTTTAGTAAAGATTGTAGTCATGGGTCCTGTAAAGTTTGTAAAGGTAAACATAATACCCTGTTGCATCATTATCAGGATCAAGGAACTTATTCAATTAATCACATTACAAATTCAAATATGCGACCAGCTCAAGCTCAGTCATTACAAGTAACAAATAATGGCACCAATTGTCATGAATCAAATAACGCGACAGAGCTAGCTGTGTCTAATTTCTCAAAAACTAATAATACATATGTTTTACTGTCTACTGCCATCATTAATATATGGGATGATAATGGTCAAGTTCATCAGGTAAGAACTGTTCTTGACAGTGGTAGCCAGACTTCATTTCTAACAGAAAAATTATGCAAAAAACTTAACCTAAAGCAAATAGATGCAAATCTTTCAATTGTGGGGATCAATCGTGTCACTTCCACCCTACGTTATAAATGCAATGTTTCTATTGGATCTACTTATGATTCAGATATCTTCAATTTAACATGTTTTGTCCTACCTAAAATTACAGAAAATTTACCTATTTATAACATTGAAGGTTCTAAATTAAATATTCCTAAAAACATTTCTTTGGCAGATCCTTCGTTTCATAGATCACAATCAGTTGATATGCTTATTGGTTCCGATTTATTCTGGGATATACTTCGAAATTGAAAAATTTCTCTGGGTAAAAATCTTCCTGTCTTACAAAACACATGTTTTGGTTATGTAGTTGCCGGGTTGTGGTCACAAAATGTCGATAAGGTTCAATGTTTTTTTGTACAGAATGATCAAGTACAGAAGGATCTTGAAAAATTTTGGTCAATAGAAGAAGTTTCAAATACAAAGTTAATTTCTCAAGAGGACAACATATGTGAAGAACATTTCAAGAATACATATTCTACATATTCAACTGGTAAATTTATTGTCAAGATTCCATTAAAAGAAAGTAGAGAACAGTTAGGAGATTCAAAAGACTTAGCTGTAAGGAGATTTCTAAATCTTGAAAGACAATTTGAAAAAGATCTTCAATTAAAGAATCTTTATGTTTCATTTATGCAAGAATACCAGGCACTTAACCATATGTCAATTGACACATATTTCGATGACAACATTTGTTCATATTTTCTACCTCATCACGGGGTGCTCCGCAATGAAAGCCTTAGTACACGATTAAGGGTTGTTTTCAATGGTTCTGCTAATACAACAACTGGTAAGTCTCTTAATTCTATTCAGTACGCAGGACCAGCTATTCAAAATGATATTTTTGCAATATTGTTAAGGTTTCGGTTTCACAAATATGTAGTTATTTCAGACATCGAAAAGATGTATCGGTGTATTGATGTCCATCCAGATGATAGACATTTACAAAAAATATTTTGGAGAGAAGATGTACATCATCCTCTTTCAATTATGACCTTAAATACCGTGACATACGGTACCTCGAGTGCTCCATATCTCGCAATGAGATGTTTAAGACAAATTTCTTATGATTGTCAAGATAATTTTCCATTAGAATCCAAATTAATTCATGAGGATTTTTATGTCGATGATTTGATTACAGGTTTTGATGATTGTGATGTTGCGAAACAAACCTGCAGCAACATTTCTAATATACTGCAGTCAAGTGGTTTTAATTTACGCAAATGGGTTTCCAATGATCCTGTCATTATAGAACATTTAAAGAACAATGCCGATGAACTTAGCGTCTTAAACTTGGGAAATTCAGATCCTGTAAAGACACTAGGAATACAATGGATTCCTAAACTCGATATTTTATGTTACAATCTTCCAGAACAACAAAAAACAATAAATACAAAAAGACAGATCTTGTCAGAGATTGCAAAGGTTTATGATCCATTAGGACTTATCAGTCCATGTATTATTTTGGTCAAAATATTATTACAAAAGTTATGGAAACAAAAACTGAATTGGGATGATCAGATTCCCACAGAATTAGTAGAGGACTGGAGTCGATTCAAGTCCAAATTACATTTGATAAATCAATTTCAATTGAACAGATTTATTTTAACCGAATCGCATCAACGATACGAGATACACGGATTTAGCGATGCATCGTTTAATGCTTACAGCGCAGTTGTGTATATCAGGTGCTTCGATAATTCTGGAAACATTACAGTTCGTTTATTATGTTCAAAAACCAAGGTGTCTCCTATAAAACTACTTACAATTCCACGATTAGAATTATGTGGAGCTGTATTATTGGCAAAATTAATGAAATCAGTTATAGACGCAATAGGGGTTTCTATACTTCCAATTTATTGGTGTGATTCACAAATTGTGTTACATTGGTTACACGCAGATCCAAGTAATCTTCAAGTGTTTGTAGGCAATAGAGTTAGTGAAATTCAGCGTCTCTCAAAAAGTCATTCATGGCATTATGTTGCATCAAAGGATAACCCAGCTGATATTGCTTCAAGAGGCTCTTATCCCCATGAGTTACTTAATCAACGTCTTTGGTGGAATGGTCCTATATTTTTACTGGATTGCTCTTATATTCCTCCACCATTTAAACAGTCAGATTCTATTATTATTCCAGAAATCAAACAAAAACCAATCTCCTTAATTTCAAGAACAGATCAATTTATTATTTTTAATAAATTTTCTACTTTTCGTAAACTGTTGCGAGTCCACAGTTATTGTTTAAGATACTTAAGGAACCTACTTAATTCTAGCAAAAATAGGAAACTACCAGATGCAACATCCAGCAATCATGTCTCCCGCAAAAGTCAGTACATCCCCTTTTTATCACAAGATGAATTAGAAAAAGGTCGATTAAGTTTAATTAAATTAGCTCAAAATGAATGTTTTCAGGAAAAAATACAATTAATCAAATCTAATAAAGAAGTCAAACGAAATCACAAACTCTTAGCTTTGTCGCCATTTATTGATGGTAATAATTTGTTACGAGTAGGTGGTCGATTAACCCACTCTGAGTTAGAGTATAACCACAAACATCCTTTTTTATTAGATGGTAAGCATCGGCTTACTCAGTTGCTAATTGAGGATGAACATTTAAATTTATTTCATGCTGGTCCTCAATTATTATTGTATACTATAAGGCAGCAATATTGGCCAACAGGAGGCATGAATGCGGTAAAATCTGTTGTTAGAAATTGCATAACATGTCACAAATTTAAACCAACTCAAATTACTCCATTCATGGCCGATTTACCTCAATCTAGAGTAAATATTTCATTTCCATTTGATCACACCGGTGTTGATTATGCAGGACCCTTTGTCCTTAAAGATCGCAAAGGTCGTGGTTGTAAAACGTATAAAGCATATATCTGTTTGTTCATTTGTTTCAGTACAAAGGCAGTTCATTTAGAATTAGTCACTGCTCTTACGTCCGAAGCATTTATCGCAACATTTCGAAGATTTGTTGCTCGCAGAGGTAAACCATCTCACATATATTCGGATAATGGGACTAATTTTGTAGGTGCAAAAAATGAGTTAAATATATTATTTAAGTTTTTGTCTACCTCTTATGATACATTTTCAAACTTTTTCACAAATAAAAATATTCAATGGCATTTTATTCCGTCGAATTCTCCGTCATTTGGAGGATTGTGGGAATCTAACATTAAAAGTGTAAAACATCATTTACTAAGGACAATTAAAAATGTTTTATTAACGTATGAAGAATTTGTAACGATACTAACACAAATTGAGGCTACGGTAAATTCCCGTCCCCTTTACCCTATGTCCTCAGACCCTAATGACTTTTCACCCTTAACCCCATCTCACTTCTTGATTGGAAGATCACACACTGCTGTTCCTGATCCAGCTTTTGGTGAAACGGTAAAACTGAACCAGTTAACAAGATTTCAGCTGCTTCAACAATTGCAGCAAAGTTTTTGGAAGCAATGGTCTACTTCCTACCTTTCCAGCCTTCAAAGCAGATATAAGGGCAAACAAAAGGTACCCAATTTGGAATGTGGTACATTGGTGACCATCAGAAATGAGAATGTTCCTCCATGTCAATGGATTTTAGGACGAATCAGTGAAGTTCACCCAGGTCCAGACGGCGTAGTACGAGTCGTTACAGTGAAGACTTCGAAGGGAACTTTAAAAAGAGCTGTCACTAAAATATGTCCTCTACCAGTATTATTGAACCAAGTCGCCCTCTTAGCTAGCGACCATCAAACAAGCCACTTCGAAATTATACAGTCCATTTCATTTCATTTTATTTAATGTTTCAAATGTTAATTTAATTGTAGTTCAGTTAAATAAAAAGTGTGTAACGTATGCAATTCATTTCTACAGATACTATTAGTCGTGAATATGGACTTAAAATTAATGTACGGAAGACCAAGGTAATGATAATCGATTAAATTAGAAATAACCACACGGAAATACAAAACGTAACGGTGTTTGAAGTGGTAAGCAATTTCAATTACTTAGGTTCTGTTGTTACAAACAATGGTGGATGCGCAGAAGAGATACGTCGACGCCTTACAATGGCCAGATCAGCAACGATCAAACTTACTAAAATCTGGAAAGATACGGACATAATCAGGAATACGAAAACATAATCAGGAATACGAAACTGCGTCTAGTACGGACGCTTATCTTTCCTATCGCTACCTATGTGTCAGAAACTTGGACCATTAAAAAGTTTGACTCACGAAGTATAATGGCCTTTAAAATATGGGTATATCGTAGAATGATGAGCATACTCTAGACAGTACATCGCACGTCTCAATATTGACAGAACTCGACATCAATACTGGGCTTACCACAATCATCAACCAAAATATATTGAGGTACTTTGGATACATTACCAGACGAATGAAAGACATGGAGAGGTTGGTGGTTAAAGGCAAGGTAGATGGTAAAAGAACTAGAGAAAGCTCGCCACTCCTATGGTCAGGCCAAATAAAGTGCGCTACCGGTTACTCTCTGTCTGGAGACATCAGCACATCGCGCCCAGGAGAGATAAGAATGGATAGCAAGCATTCGTTAAATACCATAACGTCACCACATCCTAACGAAGAGTAAAGGATAGATGAGGAGAAGAATCTTTGTTGCCACAACTTAAAATTAAAATTTCATGACATATGTTTCAACTATTGATCTCTAAAAATAGAAATTTTACTTTGACTGGTTAATGAAAGTGATCAATTTTATTGATCTCACGAGAATAGTAAATAATGGCAAAAATCGAGCCACGTTTATTTATTTAACACTTTTATAAAAACTCGTAGCAAAATACAAAAAATTCATACGAAAGCTGCACTTTTCACTTTTAAAATGCATCTTGATTTTTTTCGATAGGAAGTTTGGATCAAAAGATATCAAATTTTTACCGTGGAGCTGATAGACATTTTAATAAACATTGATTTCGCGCACGTGACTGACATTCGAAATCGACGGCTACTTTTAGCGTTGTTTCTGAGGAAACGGTTTATTTTACAAAAAAAAGCGGTAATATCAGCTACATTTTTTGTTAAAATCATTTTTTCTACGGCGTACAGATTCTTAGTAAATCGATTTTTTGCGTTTTTACCCCCCTACTTCGGGAGTTTAAGGGGGAAGAGGTAAAATGTTTCGCATCTTTTTTGGGGTCCCAAAATTAATATTTTTGGCAAAATTCAACTTGTTCGTATGATATTTAGGGGTCAATTCTCTGACGACTGGACTATTATAACTAGATCCCAAATTTAGGATGAGCATTGAAATCTTTACCTATAATTAGTGGAAACTGACCGTGAGACTATGTTTGTCTAATCATTTACTGTGCTTTTAGATTTAGGAGGTTTGTATATAGACAGAAAACTTAGTTTAATTGTTTTAAAACTTAATTTTAATGCCACAGACGTCTATTTCGGTATTAAAGTTATAATTTGGTTTTAGTTCACTAAAGGTAATTGTATTGCGAATTAGAATAGCTACGCCTCCATAGTCATCGTTCCTATTATAATAAGATTATAATGTTTAAAGAATATTGAGTCTTTTTTAACCACGTTACGCTAATTAGCACAACATCGATTGTTTAATTGTTTAAATATTGCATTAAACTGCATTTATTTGACATAATAGATCTATAATTTCACTGATTTATATTTAAAACATGTTGTACGGCCATTAGGAGCTCGTATTGTTTATTGTTTCTAAAATGTGTTCCAAACCAGTGATTATTTTCTTATCGTCTAAAATTTTTATATCATCTATTGAACGAATATTTTTTGAAATATTAATTATAAAAGTTGTTACACTTTTTGTTAATTGGTTTTTTTTTACATTGGGATAACTTGGTTTATGTGGGTTAGTTGGTTAAGGTTGGGTAGTTCCGAATGTAAAAGAAAAAAAGGTTTATTATTAAAGAGTGCATGATAGGAGAGTTTGGTTTTTTCCTAGGGACACATCTGAGCTATACTCCATTCTACGAATATACGACTGTTTTCAATTCGGACTTATATGATCCAATGTGCTGAGTTGTACAATAGTAAAGTCTCCCCATTTTTAAAATACCTACGGTTATGACAGATACACCCCTTAGATTTAAATCAAAAGTCATGATATAAATATAGAGTTGAGAGTGTCCAGAACAGTTGTAGTTCAGATTTTAAAGTATATAATTACTAAATAAAGTAATATAAAATATAAAAAATAAAATAAAAAAATAAAGCAAACAAATATTTAAAACTAACAAAGTGAAATATTAGATTCTTTTTCTGGTTTCTGAACAATCGTTCTGCCAATTTCTTTTCATTTATATTAAAAATACTATATTTTTTAAATAAAGTAACCTAATAACGTAGTTGTACCTAATAAAGTAATAAAATAGTACTATATCAAAAAAACCTGGCACGCCTCTTGGATGTTTACATTTCACCGAAACTCAACCCAAATATCCGATGAACACATTTGGTTGCATAGACGTCATTGTATTTATTTGTAGGAGCGTTTGCGTAAAATTTTTTGTTATTTTCGGATTAAATTTCACAATAAATTTTACGTTTATCTGAACATCTATTAACTGATATAATTTTAGTTTAGCTGTTATACATCTAAACATAACAGTAGATAATAAACACTGTCATATTTAGCTTGTTCGTATGATTTTTAGAGGTTCAGTAGCATTTTCGTCTCTGACGAGTGGTAGTTGAAACATTCGATTATTACATTATTGAAAAGTGAAAATTGAAATTTTTAAAATGTGATTATTTTTCCAATTTTAAAAATCCAATTGATTAGTGTATTCCATATTATATGACATTTTAAAAATTTTCCACTGAATAATTATTGTGATATTTTGGAACGCTGTGGTGATCTTAGGTCGTAAATCTTAAATGACGTGCACTCTTTTTTATGTGAAAAATTCTTTATGTGAAAAATTAGCTTCTAATCATGATGATAGTAAAACCTTAATACGATTTCTGCCAATACTTTCTATTTTTATAATGTTTGTTAGTTTCAAAATTTTAAAAAATATATAACCTACTGTCATGAGATGTAGTCTACCCCAGTTTTCGCTTCCAATATTTTAATATATACCCAAATATTAACTAAATTGTACTTATTTGAGACCAGTTTGAAATATTTAATGTCCTTTTTATTTTCTATAGGTAGAGTAGCACTTTTATTTGTCACTTGTTTGAAAATTATTATATTCCATCGCACAATTTTTAATGTTAACATCAATAAAGTGATCTTACGTCTGGAAGGATATCCTTGCCATATTCCCCCATTCCGGGGAAACGATTTACTTTATGAACCAATATAAAATTATTTTTTTCCGGAGCTATTTTATATTAGTATAAGGTTGAATACTGGAATGAACTTTGATAAAATGAAAGGCAGATATGCCCAATTTTATTAAATAAATCTTGCCCAAGTACTTTCACTTCCTAGAGCATCTTCAGAGGCATTTCTTAAATTTTGGGCTATCCAACAATTGCAGAATGTCATACAAACATAAAATTGTACATAACACCACACTAAACAAAGACAAATAGTTTAAAATTATTAAAAAATAGTCAAAGCTATATTCTGGTCGGCAACAGGAGAGAGAATGAGAAGGTCATTACATTTACAGCTGAACTTGAAATCCTCAAATTTTCTTCCAGTGGTCATGAAGCGTAAAGTTGCTCTAAGGCGTTGTTCAGTACTAACACATTCACGCATGACGGTATCTTTTTTGGGAATAAGTAGACCAACCATTTTCAGCAACAGCGAAAAAGTGAAGTTTTCCATTCTGAGGTAGTTTTTGTAATCATCCTTATCAATGAAATTGAGCAATTTTGTGTCACAATAGTTCACACGGTCAACAAATAATTTCTTCATCCAACATTTTTTTTTAAATAATAATGATAACAAGCCCAATGCTGCCATTTTCCTCCTCCTAATTATATTTTGCTTAGTGTTCACTCAATACATTTTTTGGTTAAGCGCTGTACACCGTCGTGAAAACACTCTAGAACTGAAGTTGAACCGCTAGTTGAATAGCAAGTCGGAGCGTGAGTGGAGACTGGAGACGAATATCCAACTAGTAGTCCAACTAAGTGGGACCGCAAGTCGGAACGTAAATGCCCAACTTTATATTTGACGGTTGAAAGTTAACGGGTCTCGGCGTTTTAACATAAGGACACAAACAATTTTATTCTATAACTGGTTTATGGGTAGGTATTCTCCATAATTTTGCAAAATTTATAATGTGAGTCAGAAAAATTTTCTTAAGGGGAAGGTGTTTTTTACAAAAAAAATTTACCTATCTAAAACCTACTAAATCGAATTAAAATCGAGAGTTTTGTTAGGAGTGCTAAAAACATTGAGAACAAACCCCTTTTCTTTCAAGACTGGCGCGCGGAATCTGTAGCGAAATGTTTTTCAAATTTATTCCAATTTTCGCTCGAACTGCCCAACCGCCCAACCTAATCGCCGCGCTCTGTATTCCTTGACCATGTCTCACGTCTCGATTGTGTTTAGTTTATCATATTACCTACACAGGTGTATTGGTTTGTTTTGGGTAGCAAGATGCGGAGCGACTTCGAATCGAGCGAGATTGCAAGCGAATTTCACATATAAACATATTGAAATATTTGGTGTATTTTCTTTGTATTTCATCACGAACAAATGCAGTAAACTTGATAAGTTGAATGCCGGGTGCTAAAAGGCCGTTTAAAATTTGGAGACACCATTTGATATTTTGAGGCAGTTTTTTAATAATGCAAGGTTCAGTGCAATTGTAGAGTTTACTGATATTCACATCCGAAATACAAAGAATTACCCGTAAAAGAAATACAAAAGAAACAGATCAAAATGATCCAATGGCTCTCATGGGATTACTTTATTTCAGGAGATTACTTAAATCCAGCCGCCTAAACGTTGATGAAATGTGGAACAACAACGGGACAGGTGTGGAACAATTCCGTCTTACTATGTCAAAAGCTCGATTTTGGTACTTGCTTTAATATAAAAGATTTAATATGATCAATCCTTGATCAAAAAGAAGGAAAGTTAATAAATTGTATCTGATTTGAGAAATTTTTGACTTATTTCTTGCTAATTGTAAATGAGTTTACACTCCGTAATAAAACAGATTAAAATAATTTAGAAGTATACATTGACACAAAAACTTGGATTTGTTCCAAGTTTTTTTCCAAGATTCCCTATACTTGGAAAGAATGGCATGCGGTAGTTGGTTTTCTAGCATTTCATTGGTACCTCCTTAGGAACCATTCGGAAAAATAAACCAGAATTACCTCTTTAAATATCTAATCCACTAGAGGATCAAGTATGTTTGTCTTTGATAAAGACATAACATTGGTGTCTATTCCCAAATGAAAATAATGTGATTATGAATTTAAGTATGCATCATAATGATGAAATCGATACAGGTATAGGAAAACCTAAGATGGATATCGATTACAATAATACTGAAGGTGGAGTTGACACTTTAGATCAAATTTGCCATGATCATAGCCTTTGGTAATTTTTTATTCTATGCTGAAAATGGCTGGAGTGAATTCCTTGGTATTGTTTGATTTGAAATATATAGATACTCTGAATAGGCAAATTTTTGCATAAACTTTTATTCCAACTAATGGAAAATCATATTCGTTCTCGATCAATGCAAGCTAACATTCCAAAAATAATAGTACTAGGAATCAAAGAACTCTATGCCATTCCAGTTGCTACTCCTGTCCGCAATCAAGAAACTCTTCAAGGCCATTGCAGTTATTGTGAATAAAAGGAAAGTATATGTAGAAAAAAAATCGACCACTACGTTTTTACTGAAAACGAGTACCAGTCACAGAAAGTTACAGACTACTAGCTCAACGTAATCTATAGACTTATATATAAAGACTTTCAAAAATACACGTTTTTGAGTAACATTGTAACGATTTAATTTTTTGTCTACCACATTGGGTAACCCTTATAGGGGGTTGAAAGTGGAGACTGAGCAATTCTTGGGCTGGAAATAGGGTAAGCAAACAAACCAAAACGTTTGCGAATGGCCACTCTTATTTTGGTTGGAGAGCTGGGTCGTTGGTAAGTGAATAATAATAGAGTGGCTGGAAAGGAGTAACCACAAAGGAAGAAACCAAAAAAAAAACACTTACCTAAATTTCCTCGGCAAAAACACAATAAACTATTTGAATTTGGACGCCGTTTAAAAGAATCCTCTTGCTAAGAAAGGCTTTTCATTACTAAAGAATAATACAGGGTGAAAATATTTTTTAACCCTAGAACCACACGGTTACGTCGAATTCGACATCGAGTCTGACATTTCATGCGTATACGGTAGTGGGGTGTAGTTGGCGTCTACTGCCGTCTAGTACCCTCCTAAGTAGCCGTTTTTTTGATGCCCACGAAGTAAGGTGAGTCAAACGTTTTTCGTTGGGATTTTATTACGCGTTGATGTCGGATATGACGTTACCGTGTGGTTCATGTAATATATTTTTTTAGAAAATGGAATTCAATCGAAGATATTTATCTAAAAAGGAGATTTTGGAAGAAATGTCTAAAATAGAAGATAAAGAAAGCGATTCATCCATAGATGGCAGTGTAAGTGAAATTAAGGACAATATTTTATCGGATCATGACTGTGAGGATATCGAGTATGTCCCCTTTGACTGTGACGAAAATGACGAAGGTATGGACGTATGTATGTGTATGTACAGCGTTAACAGGCCTTTTAGGACCATTGCTGGATGGATAATTTCCATTGTTTTCTATTCTTACGTAACCTCTTCCAATCTCTGATGCCAATCTCTTTGACATTTTCCATCACTATCTCTCCATTTCTTTCTTGGTCTTCCTATCTCTTTTTTTTTCCTCAGGTACTCTCCAAGCAATATTCTTGACTAGTCTATCACCTTGCATTGTTTCTAGATGACCGAGCCATTCTAGTCTACGTTCTTTCACCTGTTTTGTTATTGTAGGGTTAGCATACAAATAATACACTTTCGTCTTCTCCATTCTCCCTCTACTAATTTTCCACCAAATACTCTGCGAAGTATCTTTGTTTCCCATGCTTCCAATGTATTCTGTATGGTTTTGTTCACAGTCCATGTCTCGGCAGCGTATAGCATTGTGGGTCTAATTATAGTTTTGTATACTCTTATTTTTAATTAGGTAAAAAAATAGGTAAAGAAATAATAAATAAGACTTACTCACAATCAATTTAATTTAACTATTCAGACGACCGGTTTCGCTTTCTACAATATGCAAAACATCTTCAGGTCTCGATACAAAGTTAAATAAATGATGCCGGTACTCTAGAGGAAAATGCCTAAAACTGGACCCCCATTTTGTTTTTCAATTCATGCGTATGAAAAATAGCAAAAAAAATATTATAAAAGTACATACCATTTACTTCATAATGTTATAATTCATTTATACTAAACTTTCATTAATAATAATTAAAAATTAATATAAAAAATATGTATTTTCCAAAATCTAGCCTTTGGTGAATTCGGAAAATAGTTGCTAAGAGTGGACCCCCTTAAAAATTATTAACAAAGTTGTACCAATAATTGAAAAAAAAGGATTAAATAAAAGAAAACATGATCTACTTTCTAAATAGACGTATATTGCAACAATTTCGAATATAAAAACATAAAATATACAAAAATATTTAGCAAAATTATTAATTTATCTGCAAAAATCGCATATGTAGGCATCCTTATCAGCCCCAGCACAATCCACATGAGCCCACAACGAACACATAATGCACAAGACCCAAAGTTCGTCTTTACAATCTTCCGAATATTTTCTGTCACAAAACATGCACAAAGCGTCATCCTCTTTAGTTGGTGACATTCCCGGAATAATGTCAAATTCAGATGTTCCAGAAGAGACACTGATTTCATCTTCTGTGTCTGATTCTTGTTTCTTAAAATTTAGACATCTTTTTACTATCTCTTTCCCTTTTCTAGAAGGGCCTGCTGTCGAACAACCTATTATGCCGCGGTTGCCTTTGAAACTTTGATCACGTTCTAGCTGTTCAGTTTTCATGGCTTTTTTAGCTTTTTTAGATTCCATTAACTTGAATTTATAAGGAGAAGCTGTGATGATTGTTGAACTGCAGGCTTTCCGTCCCCTATTAGTGGTCCTTTTTTTGATTTTTGGAATAGGAGTAATTTCAAACGGGCTTATCATAGACGAATTTGGACTATGAGGATTGTCAGATGTAGATGGTAACACAGGATTACCTTGACCTGCCGAAGATGTTGACGGTTGATTCGGGTAAAACTCTGCATTAACTTGTGATTCATTCATCGTCATAACACATTTTTCACTAATCGCTGTAAAGCTTTCATTACCTGCCGTTTTTTGCTTTGACATGGATTCGTAGAAAGATGAATCTCGCATTTTGTTTGCTACTTCAATATATTCGGCATCAGAAAAGAGCTCCTTGTTGAGTGGGTATATTCCTGTTGATTTAAACCCATTGATTGCAATTTCAGCTGTTTGACATTTAATGTATGCTTTGCCAAAGAGCTCCATTACATCATAAGCTGTAAGCGGCCTTTCATTGTTTCTTAACCACTGCCTTATTTCCTCACTGTAGTAAGTTTTGAGACAACCCATGAAACTTTTGTCCAAAGGTTGAAGTTTGTGTGAGGAATGAGGTGGTATGGACACAATGGTAACATGGTGTGTTCTTGCCAAATCGATCACTTCAATATTTTGAGTGTGGCTATAATGGCCATCTAAGAGTAAAAGCACAGGTTTTTCCTTTGTAGGATGGACAAAGTCGATAAAGTGCTTAAACCATTGAGTGAAGGAGTTGATTTGAATCCAACCTGAAGGATGCACTGCAAAAATTGTTCCTGATGGGGCTCCTTTTTTCAATTGTTCACTCATATTTTTTCTCGGAAAAATCACTAAAGGAGGTACGAATGAGCCAGTGACATTCATACAAGCAACAATCGTTATAAGGGCTCCACGTTCTCCTGATGTCAGGGCAGCAATCTGCCTTTTACCTTTAAGGCCTATAACTTTGGGTATTTTAGACTGCACCACACTAATTCCGCTCTCGTCTACGTTATAGATTCTATCAGGAGTAAATTCATTTTTAACGTACAAATCCTCCAGGAGTTGATAAAATTTCTGCGCATTTTCTTTATTGAACCCAAGAGCCCTGCTGTAAGATGTTCCAGTGGGCTTTCTTTCTGACAGTTTTGTTTTGTGCCGTTTGAGAAATAGATTGGCCCACTTTTTACCAGCTATTTCTTCTTTGAATGGATGATTAATGCCATTTCTTTGGGCCATTTGCGCGGCCATTCTTCTTAAATCACTTCTAGTGAGTCCAAAAAACGATGCTTCCATTGCACAACAATATTGGACTAGCTCGTCTTCCAGATTTTTGCCTAATATTGTAGGTCCTCCTCTTTTTGTTAGTGCTGCTTCGATAGGCGTACCATACTTATCTTTGCTTAATCTCATTAGCGTTGTCTTCGGCACATTAAAATATTTACTCGTCTTCTTCCACCCCATCTTCTTATTTCGAACTGCATCAATGGCCTTAGTCATTTTAGACGGACTCCACTTTCTCTGTTCGATCTTCCCCATTTAATTGATTTTTAATCTGTAACAAAATTGAAAATCATAGAAGTGCGAAGTTGCATAACAGCGAAGTTTTAAATTTAAAAAATAAGGGGTCCGATTTAGGCAACTACGGGGGGTCCGGTTTAAGCGACTATAGCATACATTTTAATAATGTCATAATTTTTTAACCACACCATTATATGAACTATATTAAAGAAAAACAATGACCTCAAACCCTATTATTTAAAATAATATATAGATTGAATAGCTTACCTGTTAATATCTCGAAGAGATAATAAAAAATATAACACAACGTAAAAACTTTCCACACAACCAACACACGTGCAAGACGACTGGCAAGTAATAAGTGACGTGGCCGGCTTGTGCACTTCACCACTGAGTCATGGAACTCTAATATACCATTTGCACTCACTGCTGCCACGATTTAAATTAAAACGTACCAAGAAAGCTAGGGGTCCGCTTTAGGAGGATGGTCCACATTTGGGCACTTTCCTCTATTAATTGATGGATGGTGGAACATGGTTGAATGGTGATCAACATTATAGTGATGTAAAAATATTGAGAATATTTTTCTCTGTTTTAATACAAACGAAGGGAAACCAAAATGCTACATCATTAACAGTTTAAAGGAACTTGGAAAATTTGTTAAATATTATACAACGGTATAATAATTTATAACTTTAAAAAGCGGTTAAAACACCTTGTCGATCACATATATTTTTTTTACTTTTCTGTTTCAAGTTGCTATCCTTGTATAACTTCTAGTATAAATATTAACATCACCTTTCTTTGATTAAAACCCATTTACTTTTCTGATTTTCTCGACACCTGTATAACATGTCTTACATAACTCATACTAGTAAATTGTTTTGCGTGTTTTAATACATCCTAATAAATTATTTTCCTTTTCAGAGACATGTTTTTCTAAACAACGCACAAAGTGCATAAAGTATCTACATAATACGGACCCTTATCATTTCTAACAATATGACGATTTCCAGGAGATTGCCTAATAAAATATTTAAGATATATGCATAAACCTCTTTTGTGTTTTGAACTACGTATACTTTCTTTTTAAAACTTTCACATAAAATACAAAGGCACGTACATTTTCAACAAAGCCCAACATAAAAGGTTAATTTATCTTTTAAAATATAAATGAATTGAAGAGAACTTCATAGTCAACAGAATGCAACGTTTCAGTGCTCTGCTCTTAGAGTTCTGATAAACAAAGCTCTGCAAATGAAATAAAAAGGCAAATGGAAAAATATGGCGGTATTTATAACAATTATACTCTTTATTCAGAACTAAATGGACTTTTTTAATTACAAAATGAAGTTACGTTATGTGGTTGTAGAGAAAACCCTTTAAAAGGCCAAATTTTTTCAAGCGTGACCTAAAATAGAAGTGGATTATGCATTAAACATTTACACGAGAATAATAACAAAAATAATACGATGATAATAGAAACCGATATTTCATTCTGGCATGTTTTAAATATAGTACTATATTTTTTCTGAAGATAAACCAGAAGCACCTGGAAATCGTTCTTAAAATGCAAACCACTTAACCAATATTTATTCTGTTTTCTGTCGATTGGCTGTAAATAAATTATTTGGTAATTTAACTTTACCTGTATTATTCCAGTAAATGAACGTCGACTACGGCGATACCCTGTAATTTTCTGTGTCACTAGCGAATTACACGAAAATTTGGATTTAGGTGATACTTGCCATCATTTTGTAGAGGTGTAAACTACTACTATTAGAAAAAAAAATCGTATAATGGTAAATAAAAGCGAGTAATTCATTTAAACCATCTTTTAGTAAAGTCAATGAATGTCAATTACCATTAAACAATATAATTTAACATTTTATCACAGTTTAACCGCCAAATCTCACCCCCTAGAATAAATATAATTAAAAAAGTCATTAAATACCGTCTCTACTTATTTGCATGGAAATTTGGATTAAGATTATACTTACCCTTCACTTTAAAATTGGACTTGTACCATTGATTGCTTTTTTATTTTTAGGGGTGAAAACGACTCCAATTTTAAAAAAATCGTATAGTGGTAAGTTATATATTACAACCAGAAAAAACTTATTTAATGAAAAAACTCTAAAATAAAAGATTGAACATATTGTCGATTTTTTCGAAAGCGCATATGACCATAAAGACCTTATCAGTTTAGTTAAAACGTATATACGTATAAACGTATATATAAGATCTTAACGACTGTTTAAAATTATTGTTAAAATTGTATCTACACTATACCCATAGCCGCATAAAAAAATAAGTAGCAGAATATGCAAAAAATTAATGTAACATTAAGATCTAAATCCAGCTGAAATATTATGATCACTAAAAGAAGATCCTGACACCTATTGAGAATCTTCATAAGAATAAAAATGGATTGATTACTTCAGTGGAAAATTAACAAGTTTTACAATCACTTTAAAATGTTTAAACATTTATGTTCAGAAATGTCACCACCTCTTCTGTGTTTAAAAGAGACAAATACTTAATACCTGACAATATATCACACGTTTTAGGACCTTAATGCAATTTTAAAAAATGAGGTCATCATACAAGAATACCTGAAAAAAGATACAGAGAAACGGAGATCGTGGATGACCGATGAAATACTTGAACTTATGGATCAGAAAAAAAAAAACAAAGAAAATCTTCAAGAATGTAACAAAATACATACCATGGTCAAAAGAAAAATAAGGGTAGCCAAAGAGAAACAAAAAACAGAACAATATCAAGAAATAGAGGAGTATCAGAGTCAATATGATAACTTCAATGTTTATTGAAAGGTGAAGGAAATAGCTGGAAAGTTCCTAAAACGGCACAGTGGAAAATAACAGATGATGAAGGCAATCTTGCCATAACCTAAGAAGACAAAAAAAGTATGGGAAGAATACTTGGAGAAACTTTTCCATGATCTTAGAACAATATAAGAGCCCACCGTTGAAGAAAATCTGGTCCCGAAATCCTACCAAAAGAAATAACGGCAGCCGTCAGACAAATAAGGGATTAAAAGGCTCAGGGACTTGATGAAATTCCTGCAGAATTGCTGAAGCTATTAGACGCAGAAGAAATAAAAATAATTACTGAAATATTTAACTAAATATACAAGGCAGGAAAAATACCAGTAGAGTGGCTCAACTCGGAGTTCGTTGCTCATTTCCCAAAAATCCAGGAGCAAAAGTTTGTGAAGACTATAGGAGCCATCTGCTTAAGTTGTTTTTAAAAGTCATCCACAAAAAAATCTGCCGGAAATGCGAGGACAAATTGCGCCCAATCAGTTTGAATTTGTAAATGCCGTTGGAACGAGGAAAGCTTTATTTAGCGTGCTGCTGTTGTTTCAGAAATGTAGAGATGTCAACTGTAATGTTTTGCATGCCTAATTCACTATGAGAAGGCTCAATAGAGTCAGGCATGAACAAATGATGAAAGTGCTAAAGACGACAGGTATCGACGGAAGAGACTTAAAAATAATAATCAACCTATATTGGCAGCAATCAGCGGTTCTCCGAATAGATTAAGAATATACAGATCAGGTCAAAATCTTAAGGAGAGTGAGACAGCGTGCATAATTTCACCACTGATATTTAATCTGTACTCAAAGTACATTTTGAAAGAGGCTCTAAAAGATATTGATGAAGGCATCTCAATAAATGGAGTAAAGCTTAATAACATGCGGTATGCAGGTGATACAATAGTGATTTACAATACCATAGAAGGGCTTCAAGACCTAATGAACAAAATAACGGAAACAAGTAGAACATATGGGCTGGAGATAAACACTAGCAAAACCAAGCTAATAATCATCAGCAAGGAAAACATAACTGGAGCAAATCCGTATGTGAACCAAATAAGAATTGAACGTGTCTCACAGGACAACTACTTCTGAACTATAATCATTGAGTCGTGGGACAATACCTAAGAGATTAAATGTCACATCGAAAAGGCAAAAATTGCATTCTTGACTATGAGCTCTTTGTTCAAGAGCCATGACCTCACCACAGGAACAAAGGCTTCTTAAATGTTACGTGTAGTCAGTGCTTCTGTACGGAGTAGAAACGTGGACATTAAAGGCGCAAAATATAAAAGTTTAGGCTTTTGATCTATGGTTATACAGAAGGATCCTAAACCAATAATACCATGGAAAGACAAAGTCATTAATGAAGAAGTATTGCGGAGGAACATCAAAAACAGCACTAACAAATAATATAGTGGAAAAACAGTAGCAGTTGCTAATAGGGTATTAATTTGCTATCGCATTACAGAGAAAACACAATTTGTACATATTATTTAAGTACCTAACTTTATAGTGATTTTATAACTTAACTAAAATTTGTAAACGAACTTTAGCACTATAATAAAAGCGTATCTTGTAAAATTGCGCTTCTACTTGATACTACCGACTGAATGGCGTAGACGACCTTGAGTAGGAAAGCGATTATCGTGAGATCTAGTACTATATATATATATATATATATATATGGTAGTATCATCTGCATAATATAAAGTAGTGTCGCCAAATAAGACCAGTGTATTAATAAGACCAATTGTAAATACTTTCCTAAATATATATATATATATATATATATATATATTATATATATATATATATATATATATATATATCTATATATATATATATATATATATATATATATATATATATATATAGATGATATATATGCAGATGATACTACCACTTATGCATATAGCCTTAAAGGTGTTTATGCATTTATCTCGAGGGTAGCAAAAAAATAGCATTTCTTTTATTATTTTTATTTCCATTCATGTCTTCCGTAATTGCTTATGACTTTATTCATTCAATATGTATAATATATATCATTAATTTGATACACCATTGGAATTCTAACCTCATTTTCTTTTTTAAAATTCTTTGCATTGTTAAAATATTCCCCATCTGGTTTTCTCCGTTGTTTAATTTCGTCAACACGAAAATTCATGCATATTCTATCGACCGTCTCATTACGTAGCACCTTCCTTTTTTCTCAATAATTTAAAATGCAAATTCTGTTTTTCATCTCGTGGAAATTTGTTTCAAATTTAATTACTCGACCACGAGCAGGCCGCTAGATGGCGCCGCTGCATTCGTAGCGTAGATTACAACGTAATGTAAAAGTTTTTGTGGTAAAAACTTTCTCCAAAATATTATTTCATCATTATCGTCGCTGTACGTTGTTAGTCGCTTCTGGGATATTATATCTAATGCTTGGTTGCACGAATTCCAGAAAAATACGTCTCACAAAAAAAAAATATACGTTTTGATTAGGCTGTTTGCAAACTTTTAAATATATATGTATATATATATATATATATATATATATATATATATATATATATATATATATATATATATATATATATATATTATATATATATATATATATATATATGTCAGTTACTACTTTTTTTACAATTACTCGTTCCAGTTTATCAGATGATTTTTAATTTAGCTCTTGAAAATAATTGTAACCACAATTGAAAGCACGAATAATTAAAACATAGTTTCCTAACAACCCCTTTTATTGACTTCAACCCATCCAAACTTAGTTTTGATTTCTCGATAGAAAAATAAAGAACGATCTAGAAGTTTAAAATAAGACGTCAAAAAAGTCTAAATATAAAGAATCTAACCTCCTTTCATTTGAGAATTTTCGCGAACATTGAAATATCTGCAAAATAGAAGAATCTAACCTCTTTTCTTTCGAGAATATTCGACATATATATATATATATATATATATATATATATATATATATATATTTATATGTATATATATCTATATATATATATATATATATATATATATATATATATATATATATATATATATATATATATATATATATATGTATATATATATATATAATATATATATATATATATATATATATAATATATATATATATATATATATATTGCTATGATATTTGTTTGTATTGTGTTATGAGCAATGAGTATTTTTAAATAAAATATATAGGGTTTTTGTCGCGGTTCTCAAAGAATTAGTTTGTAAGGACTTTTAAAATTATCTTTATCTTAATTATCATAAATATACACATATATATCTAATTCAGACAATATTTAAATATAAATTTAAAAAACACTATCTTTAAATTGACATTCTTATGGCAACAATTAAATTATACTAATAAAATTTGGTACCTTTGTCTCCGGAGGCGTGTCATGCAGAAGCTGACCGCCGTGCCGGACGCATTTAGAAATTCGGAGAAATACTTGGAAATTCCAAGTGTGGGCAAATCCGAATTTCTAATTGACTCGATGTAGGAAAATTCCACTTTTACTACGTAAAACAAAGGATTTGTTTTATATAAAAGCAGACGGAATTTCTCTCATCGGTCAGTCGAGCTTGCCTCTTCTTCTGTAGACCTAGTCGGTGCTATTATTGTTCCGACTAAGCTATTGTTTTATTTCTTATTTCCTGATAACCATTTATATTTTATTATTGTTTATTCAGACCTTTTCAGGTTAGAATATTACTTTGACTTATATTTGTCTTATACTGATATACTTGTTCATATACTGATTATTTGATATTTTATTTGATTATTTTGATTGTTTATTTTTTTTGTATTTTGTATCTAAGTTGTTCTTCCGTAAGTTAAGAACACTTAGAAATATTTACCTTACTTTTTTCTATTTTATAAATTTGATTTTGTACTTTGTGTCTAAGTAGTTCTTTCCGGTAGGTCAAAGAACTCTTAGAAATATTTCTCTGATATTTGACTTGTTAATTTTATTGTGTGCCTAAGTCATTCTTTTCCGGTAAGTCAAAAGAATACTTAGAAATATTTTCATAATCATTATTGCATTATTATTTCCGATATTTATCTAAGATATTTTCTTAATATATTTGTCTCTTTTATTTTACCATTTCATGCTGAGTTGTTTTTTTTTCCGTAAGTCAAGAAACACTTAGCAATATTTCCATATCTTTTCTGTATTTGATCTTCTTATTTTCTATTATAAGTTGTTTCTTCCGTAAGTCAAGAAACACTTACAAATATTTGTATTCTTATTTTACTATATTTGATGCTCTTGTTTGTTTTCTGTTCTAAGAAACACTTAGAAATATTTCCATACATTGTTTCATATTTACATATTACATTTATCTATATTTCTGTCTTAAGTTGTTTCTTCCGTAAGTCAAGAAACACTTAGGAATATTTCTGCACTTTCCTGTTCTTTTATTCTTGTGTATTTTACTTTTCATTCTAAGTTGTCTCTTCCGTAAGTCAAGAAACAATTATAAACATTTTCTATGCATTGTATTTTTATATACCATTTTATTTCCTTGTTTACTAAGTTATTTCTTTCGTAAGTCAAAGAATACTTAGATTATTTTACCTGTTCTGTTTTCTATTTTGATCTGCTATTTTGTAACTGTTCCTTGGAACTGTTACCTATAACAGATACTTGTCACGGTAACTGTTATTTTATACCAGTAGCAGTATTAACACGTTTTACCAGCGACAAGCAAAGATGGTCAACACCCGATCAAATTCCGGGGACAGGAAGAAGTCCGAAGAGCCGGCGATGGGTCCTACAGGCCCAAATGCTCCCTCTCGGCAACACCTTTCTGTCACTGAATGCCTAAATGAAGTTGTTTTCAAAAAAAAAACGTTTTGTAATTACCACTCAATATCTCCATTGTCAGCCTCTGGTTATCCTTCTTTTTATAAAATCGCTTTCCAAAATAAACCACAATGTTTCAATTAGCAGCTTTAACCATTTCAAATTATATTTCTTCTTATTAACATTTATAAATAAGTCAAATATTAGTTCTTCTTTACTTGATTGACTATAACTATTAATACTTTTAATGATTTATATATTACTTGCTATACTTTATTATTGCTGGCTTTCTTTTCTATGAAAATTTAACGAAAACTTGACTTTTGCCAAAAATGAATTGTTACAGTTTGACTTCTCAATACTTAATCTTCTTTCTAATAATCTTTTTTCCCTTCTAATCTCATCTACGCTCGAAGTGACAGCGTATTTACATATATTTCAATGTTCACGAATATATACATATGTTCGGATAGATTTCCGCGGTCAGGGGTCTCAATCTGCCTATTCCCCTCACTCGAGACGGACCAGTATCGTGTTCTGTATAATAAATACAAAAACTGTCTCTCGGCACTGAGGTCTCAATCTAAATGGAATACATCCTAGTATTCAATTCACGATGGAAGTTGAGTCTGAAGCGTCTCTGCCATTCCTTGATGTCCTTATTCAGAAAAACTTACCTCACAGTTTTTCCTATTCCGTGTCCCGGAAACCCACTCATACATACTGATATCTTAATGCCCAGTCACATCATCACCCCGCCCAACTCAATTCAGTTGTCAAGACTCTCATTTCTCGTTTTATAAGACTTAGCGACAACAATTATAGGTCATCCGAAATCAATTCAATATGGCAAACACTCTTACAAAACGGCTACCACAAAACACAAATCTTTCTGCCGGATCAACCCAAAATCTTTCTACCTTTTATTAAAGGTATCATTGACAAGATCAGTAGAACTCTTCTTCCTTTAAACATCAAAGCCATCTTCACTACTCACTCCAAGTTGTCCAATCTCGTCAGATCCGTAAAAGACCAAATCCTTATTGAAGACCAAGGTGTCTACGAGATACCTTGTTCCTGTTGCCCACGTACATATATCGGACAGACAAACCGACGAATCCATAACCGTATTTACGAACATTCTATACCAGTAAAACATTCCGATACAACTTCAGCCATAGCCCAACATGATATTAAAACAGGCTACAAAATATATTTCGAAAAATTCTATATATATATATATATATTATATATATATATATATATATATATATATATATATATGTATATGTTGAAAATTTTGACCTAAAAGCTAAGTTATGTGTATTGTTTAAATTATTTTTGTTATAAATTTATGTAAAAAGTGTTATCGTGGATATCAACGATGTGCACACTCGTTTTAATAATTATATAAACTCAATAGTCGAGTCGAAACGTAAAGACCATAAATCATTTTTAAGCTGTAATCAATAATAGCCGAATAAGTGAAATTAAAGAAACCAAAAATGTTTTAAGAACACCGGGTGCTAAAAAAACAACAAAGCACTATAGAATGGATTGTAAATATAAAGTAGTTACAATAAGTTGTAACGAGTCACTGATTATGCCAGTTGACGAAAACGCTCAGTTTAAAGTATTATAAAATACAACTTATTAATTATTTGACATAATTCAGAATGCGCACTTAGCAATCGGTCATGACGGACGCAATCATATGGTTTTTAAAATAAATAAACTTTATTGTAATGTATATTCTTCAGTACGTTGCGATTGGAGTAAGAATTATTTAAGTTTGAAAGGTTTATTTTTGTTTAATGTCCCACACACTGTAAAGTTTCGTTAGAGAAACTGTTTAGCTAACTCCAGAGAAGTAAAGTGTTGTCTGTCCATTTCCGTATCCAGGACCTAAGCATAAAACTAAATCCAGCACCACTCTTATGCGTTCGTCCTTTTTTGGAGCATTTTTATTCTTTTCCAAATATATTTGCAAGTTTTTTTAATACGAAGTAACTGAGTTAGCAATAATCCAATTATTTATGCCGTACTTGACAGGCTTACTTGTTATGTAGACTGTTAAAAGACATCTACCACGAAATGGTACCAGTTGCTTGTCCACTGCCATGTGTGATCCCGGGTTGAAATAAATTTGACAGTTTTTTATATTTGTTTTTAACTCGTTAAACGATACGAAAAGCAAGTGTGCATCTCATAGATTGAATTTTCTGACGTCACGAGAAGAACCGTTGCATCTCATACTATTAGTGTATTTCAGGCTGCGCGATACAATCGTGTTTCACAATATCCATTCAGTTATTTGTACGACAGTTTTTCAGTAGCCTGATAAACTCATTCATATTTAGCCTGCATTTTTAGGATACTAGTGTCTAGCAATAAACAATATGTTATTATGTAGATTGAAACTAAGTTTTATTTATTCCGATATTCAAAAATCGGTAAATGTCCTTTAAAATTAGCAATACATGCTTTTAGTTAAGAGATAAATAAAAAATAATATATCTCTTTTGTAAATACTAATGTCTATAGATTACATGAATGAACTTCATAAAAGTTTTTTAATCTGCTAAGTTTTTTGGTAAACATGTAACACATCTTCATCTGGCCGAACTTTGCATTTCCTCTATATGGGGATTTTCACGAGCATGTGGCATCTATTGCTCTAAATTAGTTAGTCTAGAAAAATCTACTAGTTGACAAACCAACTCTGCCTTGAAATATGTAATGGACATGTTATTGTTGGTTACTTTTTGATAAATTATATAGGCGTTTACAATAGCTGACCATAGAAGGAGCTCAATTGATATTTTACAATACCATTTGACTGATTGTCGTAATGCTGTAGAGTACGACTTTAGTTGGTCGGATATATCTATAAACTCTTTGCTCTTATTGTAGTTGACAACAGAAACTGGCTTTTCAACAATCCCTCTTCTTTTATGGACATCTAGCATTTGAGCAATATGCTTTGTACTCAGCATAAGCACTTCGCGTTTGTCCTTCCACTTAGTTACTACTACACCTGTGTTACTTTTCATCCCAATATTCTCCCCTGCCTTTAATTTTGCACCTGTCACTTCTTTCGCATTAAGTTTTCTGTTTTGCCTCTAACTTCTCACCAAATTTGTATTTTAGTTTAACAATCTAGGTGCTAATATAACGCTAGTATTCAAATTGTCTGTGTATATAGTACGTCCAACAAATAAGTTATTAGTTAAACAAAACACAACAATATCCTGAACTGACATATTGAGAAATAATATTTTCAATAATATCGTCTACTGTTCTTGAATTTTGTTATGTTGATGGTAAATTTTGTAAATTACTTTGCATTTTTGGTTTTTTGCTTTCTGAAATACCTTAATTTGGTCCTCACTATCTAATTCAAAATTTTTATCCTGAGCACTGTCATTACAGTCTTCGTCTGAAATAAACTCTTCCACTAGATTTTACCAACGCTTCTGCTTGGTTTCATACGACATATTGGGAACTGATAAGACGCACTACAACCTCGCCTACCGACAACTAACTAACAAGTAACACGTTATGCATTCGTTTAGAGACTGTAACATATACAATAAACAGGCTACGACACGTTTATTCTTGTCTTATACTAGAAGTAAGTGTGCATCACATGGCTCCAAGAATCCAAAAGTTATTTCTGGCCACAAGATGCACATGTACTTCTAGCTTAAAATATTTCTAAAAAGTAGTAAAATTGTAGGATTTTGTACTCAAATAAAAAATTCATGGACTAATAGTTTAAATGTGTTTAATGGCCCACATAACTTTCTTGTGGCCCACATAACTACGCATTGTGGCGTTTTTATGAAAATCCATGAAAATCCGTATATCTTTTGCTATTATTTTTTTATTAACCAGTACCGAAAATAAAAAAAAAACAATGTCACGGAGCACAAACAGGAGAAATAGACTACTCAGAAAATACAAGCAAAAAACTTTAGCCTGATATGAGAACTTAGTCCACCAAAAACTGGGAATGTTGACAACACCAGACGTTTAATTCTCATGGCCTCTTCCATTTAGAATTTGTGTCAATGGTTTTTATTTTATTAACCCTAGTAACACACGACGTCCTATGGACGTCCAATATACGTCCAGTTTTGGTCCGGACGTCCCTGGACGTAAAATGGACGTACTATGGACGTACGAAGTGGGACGTACTTTGGGTGGACTAAATATGGACGTTCTCTGGACGTCCGTACTCGGACGTTCCATGGACGTTTATACGCGGACGTCCCCTGGACGTCCGAACTCGGACGTTTTCTGGACATCTGACATTTACCAATTATTTTTAATAAAATAAAAAATTATTTACGTTAATAAAATAATTAAAAGCGAAAAGGTTAAATCATGATTAATTAAAAATTGTATAGTTTAATATATCCAAAACATGTTTTTTTTTAAGGTAAAGTGTAAAAATATTTTATTTCTAGATAATTCCTTACAATTGTTTTATTATTCTAGTTATCACGATGATATATGTTTGCTAATTCTAATAAGTAAAAATATGATTTTTATCAACAAGATGAATCTTGAAATCATTTTTCAAAGATGAACAAGTGGTAGTATATACTCTGGCTGTGGCTGAACAAAATAATAATGATAATTGTCATTTCATTGTCTGTCATATCATACCTATTTAAACAAATGGCACAGTTTAATTCATAGATTAAATATATATAAGTAGAGTTTAATTATACTTATATTATTAATGCTTTAATAAATGAAATAAAAGAATTCTATTTAAGCAGTATACAGTGCATTGGTTTTTTGATGCTTGGCTTTGTGTTGTGGTTATAGTATATTGTTAAAGGTTTGGTACCACGTGTTAGGTTATACTCATCGAGCAAAAAGATAAAAGAGGGAATCTAATCGTTATAAAAAGGAGACCAAAAAAGTGGCCTCTGATGGCGGACATATCCGGAAATGCAAAGGCGCCAAATTTAAATTTTCCAACACTTGTTAACAATGGCTGTAAAATATTTTTCAGACAAGAAAGTTTTAATTAAATATTAACGATAATAGTCTAAAAAGTGACACAATTGGTAAAAAACTTCAATATAAATAAAATTTCATGTGACAGTTGGGACAAACAATAACATAAACAAACTAAATTTGACTTATTAAACAAGGAAAGAGACTGTCTATCCTTGTTTAAAGTGGCTTCTCAAGATAGCACTTCCTGTCTAACAATATTTTTGTCCCCACTACCTTTACATTCCCTCTTTTATCTTTTTGCTCGATGGTTATACTTCAGAAATTGGTTTTATTTTATTACATAAAGGTAAGTGTATTTTTTACTTATTATGTTTAAAAGTCGTCATCGACAGAGGAAGGTTACGAAAAACGTAGAGAATATTGTTGAAAATATTAATAACCCTGATATTCCATCTTCAAACTTTTATTCGGAATCCCTGACTGATCATTCAGTTCAAATAGTTCAGGTTACAATACTTCCGATTTAAACTTTTTATTAACATGTTAAGTACCTAAAATAATGCAAATTACCACGTGGACGACCATTCCGGTGATCATTTACAAAGCTGTTCTTTCAATGAAACTGAAGAAATGTCTAAACATGGTTGTAACGAGAATTCTAGAGAACCTTATCGAGATGTTTTTAATTTTTCTAATAAGTTATTCAACTGGACTTTGTCCTTTAATACTAGGTGATTTATTCTTCTTCTTATGGTGCCCTATCCAATTAGTGGATATTAACAACAATTATGGCATACTCCTCTCGATCTTGTGTGGCTCTAAAAAGTGCATGGGCATCGAGGTTTGTCCAATCCCTTATGTAGGTGATTTATTAAAAATTCATAAAAAGTTCCTGACCTTTTTCATTTGAGTTCAAATGCTAGAACCCTTCTTGCTTCGCTTCACCCAGAGAACAAATACTCTGATCCATATGATTCAAATTTAAATGGTATTTTTATCTTCACAAAAAAACAATGCTATAGAAATTTGTGTACATTTTGATGGAATCCCACTAAAAAAAGAGTTTTAGTAGTCAGTCATATCCTATCTTGTTTATATATCCTAAAATTGTAGATTTAATAGGCATTTACCATGGTTACGAGAAACCAAAATTTGCAAATGAATGTTTGATTGATTTTGTAACAGAGGCTGTTTTTTTATTAGATAGTTTAAGCTAAAATAATTAAGCATGGATGATCAAGTTTGTGGGGTAGTTAGATTACTGTTACATGTTGATTTATATTTTAGGATAATGAGCTTTCCAAAATTGGTGAGGAGACCATAAATGAATTTGTTAGGAAAAGCCACAAGAAGCTGATCTCGAATAAAATTCAAGGAAAAGATAGTTGGCTAGGGAAAAAAGCAATATAAAGTTTTTGAGGACACACATATAGCTCTGATTTTCAAAGGTTTGTAACTTATAAACATAAATCAATTTAAGGTACATTTAAGAATTTACACTATCACTTAAGTGGCCACATACAGCTGATTAAGCATATTGTTAACTGTGTCTTATATGTAATTTAGATGGCAAATTTTACCAACTCATAAATGTTCAGGTTTGGCTATGAGATTGCTTTAAGAACTACAGCTAGCTTATGAGATAAAGGTTTGTTGTTGGCCATATATTTTATTTATACAGTTATTTTTATTTTTTTACGTATAAAAGTGTAATTACTGCTCATTTGGTCATTAGAAATAAATACCAATGGTTGGGTTGGTATTCTTCTAATTCAGGTGAGATTCATTAAAACTACAGCACTTGAAATTCGTTTGTTTAATTTTACTTTGAATTATGATTTATTCATAAGAAGCAAAGTATAATGAACTAAATCTGAAATTAGTTTGTTCAATTTATGAATGTTACAGTTGCGGTCACGGAATAGTTTACAGGTTCACGTATCTAGGAGCCCATTTTTTAAATTTTTACTTCGTTTAAACGCACCTTTTACGTCAAGTGACGTTGCCAGTGGTGTACTAGCTAGAATAGGTAGATTAAAATTAAAATATCAAAATATTTTACAAAATGAAAAATATAGAAACAGTTTTTTGAATAAAATGGATTATGATCTTAATAACGAAAATAAAGAAGTCTTTTTTTTAATATGCATTTTATTTTAAATCTATTTTATATTAAATAACGATAAACAATGATAAATAATAATTAATATTTGGATACTTTTATTTTATTGTTGAACACTCAAGAAAGCATTGACGTTTTGAAATTTTTTGACTTTGACATTTATCAAATCCGTACGACACTGCAATTTTACAGTATTACAATATAAAAAGTAAGGTGTAAACTATTCCGTGACCGCAACTGTACATTAATTTTGTTTTCAGATGTTGCTTGGAAAAACTCCAAAACCAGCTATGCCATGGGGAAGGAAGTTGAAACTTGATAATGAAATATCTGAGGAAATATTTAAAGAAAGGGCAGATAAAATTTAACTTGCATGTTGCATTAGCAAATATGATTAATTTTGTAATGATTAAATTGTGTAGTTCATGGACACAAAGGAACAGTCCAATTTTTGAGACTGTTTTATATATTTAAAATAAATACCTAAAAATTAATCTACTGTTGAAAGAAAACAGACAAAGTTCAATATTAGGTATTGATCTTTTTCATACTTATGATTTCAACTTTAAAACTCAACAATTGACTTGTCTGCTTTTAATTGCTGACCACACAATTGTAAGGGAAATAAGAATGGGAAGGGATAAGGGAAGTTGAATGGTTCTGTTTTTAAGAACCACAATTTCAACAATTTTGTCAATTTCTTTAGCAGTATTTACAATCCTTCTTTCTCTTGTGTAGACAAGTGTAGTCAAAGATCCCATATCAGTCACAGCCATATTCACTTTTTTAACTATTAAAATTTGTGATGCATGCTTACAGTGTCTTAATACCAATAAAGGTCTTGGTCCAGACATAATATCTTAACTTATTTTTAGGGAATTGTGCATTCTTTTTATGTAGGCATCTATGGCTTATTTTTTATAAATCTCTGACTGAGGGTCACTTTTCATCACAATTTATTTATTGATTTTATCCTTAACTCATTGATTCCTAATTATCGTTCCATTATAATTCTTTCTGCTATTCCTAAAATTGTCGAGGCTTTACTGACTGATTTTTTGACAGTAAATTTGAAGAATCAGCTTCATACTGGTCACAGTGGTTTACTTACTGTCTAGTCGTTCAACTTCAAGTAATTTACACTGATTATGTTATAATTGCATTAAAAACCATTTTTATGTTAATTAGATTTGTACTGACTCATCTACAAGCATCAACTGTTCTTGTAAATTGTGTAGACCATATTCTTATTCTGATATGATCAATTTCTTGAATCTGGATTCTCTTATCAAAAGTGTTACCTTTTAATCTTTATTTTTCAACTTGTTTATAAAATAACCAATCCACTGAATTGCTTCAGCTAGTTTGTTTTCATATTCCTTCCCATTCACTGTGTCAGAATTTACATTTCCATGTTCCTTACCACAGAACTAATTATGTTTCACACATAGAAATGGTCTAAAACTTTCATATCAATAGCTTTAGGTACTATTTGAAGCACTTAAATGCTAAATGAAACTTATTATAAATGTGTACTTATTTATTGTATTCGTGTATATTTTATTTTATCTGTAATTTTGTCTATATTTCTATAATGTTGCATTTTTGTATAATTTTGACAGTGAATTTGTTCCATTTGTTAATAATAAATAAATATATGTAATAATAAATGTTAGTTCCTTTAAACATTTATGTTTTATTACACAAAATTATTTTATATTTCTATAATGTTGCATTTTTGCATAATTTTGACAGTGAATTTGTCCCGTTTGTTAATAATAAATAAATATAAATAAATGTAATAATAAATGTAAGTTTCTTTAAACATTTACGTTTTATTTCCCAAAATACATTCTTAATATGCACAGGATGACACCACTTTTAGTACTTTATACAATGGCGTTGACATCTAATTTACATCCTCAGCGCTAAAATAGATCTCCGAAATCATCACAAAAGTCCGTCAAGTAAGTCCTTTGGACGTGTTATGGACGTCCGATTAAGGTCCAATTAACGTCCCGGTACGTCCATTTTACGTCCGCTCGGGACGTAAAATGGACGTCCATAGGACGTTTGGCGCAGCGACATTCGGACCAATATAGGACGTAAAACGGCCGTAAATAGGACCAAAGCGGACGTTCGAGGGACGTCCCTAAAGTCCGCGGGGGACGTACTATGGACGTCCACTGGACGTACATGTGCTATTAGGGAATTATTACGAGAAAATTTTTTATTCTTATTTTCACTAAATATGTTCTTTGTATAGTTTTTTATGTATATTTAACTTGCTTAAGGAAAATAAAAAGGTTTAGCTACGTCTTTGTGTGCAGTGTCAAAAAAAGAGTAGTACCCCAAGAAAAGGTTTGGTTTCGAAGCCAAATATAACCTGCACCGGAAAATAGCATATTAGGCAGCCAAGGTTACAAGCGTTGACAATGCAAAGGTGGTTGTAAAAATAATAAGCGTGCATCGACATCATGGATAATTTTATTTATTTATCAACATGGTCCATTTGCTTCTGGCCAATGTTGATATTTATCGGTTATTTATAAAAGCTCTAATTTTAAGTTATTTTTTACACAAGATTAGCCAATAGCTAATGTCATTGTCGTTAAAGGCCGGGCATTGTCGCTAATAACAAGGGGATATGGACATTCACGACAATGCCGGTTTTTATCGTCAATGTCTAATTTACATTATGGTTCGTCATATATATATATATATATATATATATATTATATATATATATATTATATATATATATACATATATCTTTATAAGTTACCTTATAAACCAAATTAAAAAATTAGTTCAGCCAAAAATTGAATTACTGAGAATAGAACAGAGAAATAAATAAATATATCGTACATATCTCTGCGTAACATTAAAAAAGCAAAAAAAAAACCATTTAAACATTCTCTTTAAAACCAGTATATTACAACTATCTTCATCCGATTTGTTTTCTAGAGAGCTCGCTTCCCATATTGTGTCAATAGCAATTTCATTATGTTAAACTGAATGATCTGCAACTATTCACTCCAGATAAAACGAAAGAAACAATACACCAGGGCGTTTGTGGAGCACTGAAATAAAACTGAAATCGAGAGCTATCACATTTGGAAATTGCGTTAGAGAGAGGGGCTGCAGCAGAGAGGGCTTATTTTGGGGTTTTTCTTTTTCTTTGAGTGTTCTGCTTATGTGAAAGCTGTTATAGTGAAATGGATGTCGATTTACAACACGTTTAAAGGATATATCAAAATAATTGGGAAAAGTACTTAGGTTAGTCATTAAACTTGGGGAAATAAAGATATTTCTTTGGCCTTTCCAAAAAACTTAAAAAACGTAAAAATTGAAACTAAAACATAAATATTAATATTTTTAATATTATCTCCTTTTCGTATTAAATGTTTACTTGTGTTTATTATGGTCTTTTCTCTATACTGCGTTTATGATTGCCTTATGTTTTTATACGTTAAGTGTTCGTTCACTCACAAATTAGTCCATGAATTAGTATAATTAGTCCGTGAATTTGTATAATCTCACCGTATATAATTATGAAACATATCGATTAGTAGCTTAATTACAGTTTGTTAAATTTTCTGCAAAATATTGCCTAATATTATTGAGAAAATGCCTGCAATAATTCCCTCTGTTTAAATTATATTTGCCAGCTTTCAAAAGTCAAAGGTTCTTGTTCTATGCAGATGGCAATACACTTATTTGATTAATCGTAGCATTTTAGTGAGATTGTAAATATAGCTTCGGGTCTAGTTTGGGACGCAGACTATTATATATTTAAAAGTCAACAACAACTGTAGTGTAATAACTCAGTAGCTGTCAATAAAACAAGATTTTACTTCACGACTTCAACATCTTATTTTATCATCGTCGATCGATCGGAATCGGACAAAGGAAATTAGAAACAATTCGAACTTATAATTACATTCGAATTTGTCCATTATTATTATAATTAATACTATATTTTAAATATTTTTTTTTGTTTAGTATAACTTTGTTTATAGTTTTATTTAGCAAAGGCTAACAGAGCATATCCAAATATTGTATAGGACAATAATTAGACAGGTGTAAAATAATAGGACTTTTATAGGATAGTATAGGAAAATAATAACTTGACAACGCAATTCAAGAAATGAAAAGAATGAAAATAGACCTACTGGGAATCAGCGAAATGAGATGGCCAGAGTCAGAATGATGTAAAATGGACGGAAGTGTATTATATTATTCTGGTAACAGCACAAAAGACCCGCATCACAAAAATGGTGTAAGTATATTAGTGTTATCAGAACTGAGTAAATATGTGACCAAATTCGTACCAGTCTCGGATAGAATAATATTATTCCAAATAAATACTCAACCATTTAAAACTAACATACTTTAAATCTATGCCTCGACTGCAGATAGAAAATTTGACGATGAACTCGAGAAGTTGTATAATCAGATCCAAGACATCGTACAGAAACTTAATAAACACGAAATTGTATATATTATAGGCGACTTCAATGCAATTATTGGGAAAGGTCGACGAGGTCAGACTGTAGGTCCTTATGGTTTAGGACAATCTAACAATCGAGGACAGAGACTGTATGAATTTTGTAAAGAAAACGATATATTTATTGCAAACAGCTGGTATAAACTACCCATTAGACGACTATACACTTGGAAAGCCCCATTTGATGATAGCAATAACACTGAATCTTCAAGAAATCAAATAGACTATATACTTGTAAATGAGCGTTTTCGAAATGTAGTCAAAAAGGTCACTATATATCCTGGCTGATATTGGATCTGATCATCAACCACTTGTAGCCGATATTAAACTAAGGTTAAAATGAATTCAGCAACCAAAACCAAAAACCAATGAACTTATCTTTGATGATATTAACATAAAACATAACAATAAAAAAGAATTTAACAATAGAATAAAAACATCGGAGAACAACTAGAAACTCCAGAAGAACTATGGAGTGAATTTAAAAACCAAGTTAACGAAATCTCCACAAACATTGATTATAGAAAAAACTTAATCAAGAAAAATAAATGGATGACAGACGACATATTGAAATTAATGAAACAACTTCGACTGATAAAATCTAATGTAACAGAATATAGACAACTGCAGAGAAGAATAAAAAAGGAAATCAAATTAGCCAAAGAAAAATGGATAAGAGAAAGGTATGACGAAATGGAGGATGTAATATCTAAACACGACTTATTTACTGTGCACAAAAAACTAAAAGAAACGAGTAACGTATTTAAAAAACGAGTTCTCTCGTACTCGTTGACAATAATAACAAAATTATAGTAAATGAACACGAAATAAGAAAAGAATGACAGCTCTATAATATATCAAATTGGTTTGAAAATGACAGGAATAATATTGCCGAATTCTACCAAAACTGTACTGACGGCCCAGAAATTATGAAATGCGAGGTAGAACACTCTAGAACTAATGCTAAAATTAGAAAAGCTTTGGTCCAGATGATATACTAACTGAGTTGCTGAAACTAATAGGGAATAATAACATAAAAGTAGTAGTAAGACTTTTTAATTCAATATATAACACCGGAGTGATTCCCGCAGATTGACTCAAATCCATCTTTGTCGCAATACCCAAAAACACAATGCGAGAAAATGAGAATATCGATTAATTAGCCTAATGAGCCACACTCTTAAAATTTTTCTCAGAATACTTCATAACAGAATTAGACCCAAATGCCAAAAAGATCTTGAAGATACCCAATTTGGTTTTAGAAATGCTATGGGAACTAGGGTGGAACATTCTATTACAAAAATGCCGTGACCAAAGAATAAATGTATTTGCATGTTTCGTGGACTTCGAAAAGGTATTCGATAAAGTACAGCATATAAAATTAATGCAAATACTGAAAAGGATATAGGAAAAAATAATGAGAAGGATATTCGTGTCATTAAAATTTTCTACTAGAATTAAACTGCTATCGTAAAAATTGGAGTTAACTACACCGAAGAAATCTCTATATAACGTGGAGTCAGACAAGGTTGCATTTTGTAGCCAACATTGTTCAATGTTTAATCATACCAGTTATTTACAAAGACACTTGAGAGACCATTTTTTTTAATGGCCTTGGCATAGTTAATTGACCAGACTGTTTTGTAATTTGTATTCACAGAACAACAATCAGAGTTCGAGTTAGTACTAAATGTAAGTTAAAAATAAATTAAATAATTGAGTTGTTTTGATTTTTCTTTTTTTGTTTGTTTGTGATTTTTTTTTTATTTTTTATATTTTTTTTTTTATTTGATTTTTTTATTTCCTTGTATTACTTTTTTGATATTGTATATAATATGTATATATATTTTTTATTTTGTTTTGGTCTTTTTTTATATTAATTTGGTTTGGCCTATTTTTTTTTATTTATTTGTTTTTTTTTGTCTCTTTTTTTTTTCATTTTTTTTTCATTTTTTCGTATTAAAAGGTTTATTACATGATTGATATGTTCGCAAATTGCTTACAAATTTTATCTTAATTATAGGGTTAGTACATTATATTGTTTAAAGTTTATATTTACAATTTCTTATTAACTGATAAATACAATTATAAGTTTCCAGAGAAAATTAATTCATTTATGTGAAATGGGAAACACACATTTAGTTTTCGTAAGTTTTCATAAAAACATGTAATATTCCCTTGTTGGTTTCCACATTCTAATAGGATATGTGTCAAATCTCCATATTTACCACAAGTACAGTTTGGAGTGTCTGCTAGATCCATTTTGTACATTCTTGAAGGTGTTAGAGCATGATTTGACCTTAGCCTATTAATAGTTTTAATAAAACTTCTGTTGGACTCTGAATAAAACCACCTTTTTTTAAGAATTGTGGGTTGCCAATATTTAAATGATGACTGTCTTTCGGATTCCGCATACTTGGCTTACCATTTTAATTTAAGCCGTTGTTTACTATATACATCTATATCTAACACCGGTAGAATATTTTTGACTATGGTTTCTCCGCTTGATAATGCTTCTTTTGCCAATACATCTGCTATTATATTACCCTTTATCCCAGAATGGCCTTTGATCCATGCGATAATAACTTCTCCTCCGAGCTTTGAAACCTCGTAGTACAATTTTAATATCTCTATATCAAGATGTGTCAATTGCTTGGATTTATTTGTTTCACATAATCTTTCTACTGCACTTTTACTGTCTGTAAATATTACACAGTTCTTCATTTCCTTTGTCAAAACGTGAAAAAGAGCAAACTTTAAACGCAGCATTTCGGATGTGTAGATGGAGGCTTCATCAGGTAATTTATATTTATGATGTTGTCCAGAATACTGTTGATATACTGCGCAAGCACTGTTATTTCCCTTTTTTGAACCATCGGTAAACATATAATAATAATTAGGCCATCTCTTCTGAATTTCTGCGTTAAACATGGGGCCTTGGACAATCGTTGAGAAATTCTGTTTTGATTTTTATTGAGAACAGTACATGAGGGTTTTCAGTATAAACTGGTGGAATGTGACCCTTATAAAGTACCTCTTTAAATTTAGAAAGATTTCTGTAGCTTTCCACCACGAGTGGAGATTTTTTCTTAAACCAATACCTTTTAGTCAAATCTAAAATAGCCAGATTGTGTATATCTTTGAGAAATACTTGGTCTCTGCTAATGGTACGAGCTATATATTTGTCGGTAAGATACTGCCTCCGTAAATTCAATGGCGGTTCAACAGCTTCAATTTCCATTACATTAATTGGTGTAGATTTCAGATACCCAAGGCACAAGCGTAGGCACTTATTTTTCTGTATCTCGATTTTTGTTAAATGAGTGTTCGATGCATTTCCATACAAGTGACAGCTATAATCGAAAACTGGTCGTATCATAGGTCGATAAAACATTAAACTAATGTTGGGATCTGCACCCCAGTTTGTTTTACAGAAAGCTCTTAGGATATTCATAGCTTTTTCGGTTTTTCTAATGATATGTTGAATATGATCTTTCCACAAAAGTTTTCTGTCTAAATAAGTTCCCAGGTATCTGACACAATTTTTAATTGGAAATTTGAATTGACCACCATTTATATACCCTTCTGGAGTTCTATGTTTTCTAGAAAAGAAGCAGATTTCTGTTTTGGATTCTGATAATGTTAATCCATTTGATTCATAAAATGCATGTATTGATGAAATAGCTGTTGTTAAATTATTTTTAGAAACATCAATTGATTTGTCTGATGAGTAGAGTACCACATCATCTGCATATTGTAGTATTTTGGTTTTAATAGGAACAATGGCTTCTAAATCTATATTATATAAAATATATAAAAGTGGACTTAAAATACTTCCCTGTGGCAGTCCTATATTAGACAGTCGAGGAGAAAAAATTTTCTCATTGATTTTTAAGTAAATCAATCTGTCTGAGTACAAAGTTTTCAAAAAGGATGTTATACCTATAAGTATCCCGACTGACAATAACTTTTGTTCAAGGATATCCAAATTTATATTATCAAAAGCAGAGGATACATCCAGAAATGCAGCTGCAGTGGATGAGTTTTCCGTGAAATTGACTTGAACTGTTGTTACGAGAGCAGTTATGGCATCTTGAGTGGATTTATATTTACGAAAACCAAATTGGGAGTTTGTAAGAATATCATTAAATTCTAACCAATGTTCTAATCTATTTTTAATTAGTCTTTCCAGGGTTTTAAGAAGACAAGAAGCTAGAGATATTGGGCGATATGAATTGTGATCGTCATCACGTTTGCCAGGTTTCCTTATAGGTATTATAATATACTCCTTCCAGCTTTCAGGAATTGGTGCTTGTTTCTGCCAAATATTATTTAGAATATTAAGTAGATAGATTTTATGTTCATTTGTAAGATTAGAGATCATGGAATAAGATATATTGTCTTTACCGGGAGCAGTATTATTATTTTGTTTGAGGACCCTTCTTAGTTCCCATAGATAGAATGGACGGAGAGACAACCATATGGAATAAAAATTAACGGGGAACTACTTAATGTGATTAAATATGCAGACGATACAGTAATTTTATCAGATAATATTGAAGGTCTTCAAATTCTGCTTGATCGTATTCACGAGATACGAGAGATAATGGGCATTAAAATAAACTCAAACAAAAGCAAATTTTTGGTGTTTAGTCGTGACCCACATCCCGATGCAAAGCTTCAATTAAACGGAGTCGAAGTTAAGAAAGTTCACAAAATGACATATTTGGGAACTGTAATTAGGACAAACTAGATCCAGACATAGAAATAAAACGTAGAATAGCAATGACTAAAACTACTTTTATGAAAATGAAGTCATTTCTTTGCAATAATTATCTCAGTTTAGAACTAAGGTAAAGAATGGTTAAGTGCTATGTTTGGTCCATCCTTGTATGTATAGTGTAGAATTGTGGACGCTAAAAGTACCGATCATGAACAAAATTAAAGCATTGGAAATGTGGGTTCATAGTCGAATGCTGAAGATACCTTGGACAGCAAGGAAAACTAATGAAGAAGTACTAAGGAGCATCAACAAAGATAGAGAACCGCTACAGACTGTTAAACATCGAAAAAAGTCTTATCTGGGACATATAGTAATGGGAAGTCGATATAAAATATTACAACTGATCCTTAAAGGCAAAATAGAGAGCCGTAGAGGTGTAGGTAGAAAACAAATTTCTTGGCTAGAAAACATTCGTGAATGGACTCAGCTACCAAATGCAGGACAAGTATTCCATATTGCAGAAGATCGAGAAGCCTTCGCAATGGTGATCGCCAACGTCGGATAATTCTGATATGCTAAAAAGAAGAAATATGAGACTACAAGCTCATGGTATTTTTAAGATGTCATTTGATCCAGCATATAAATCACATATAAATTAATACTATATAAAATATGTTAGCAACAACTTTAAAACCTGTTCCTTCAATTTTATCGGTACAGGTGGCTACATAGGTAAGTTAAACTTATCTCTCAAGGGAAAGGGGGTATTTTAATCAAATATTTTTGTACGGCATTTATCTTTGTATAGCTTAGGTAGGTAATACAATATAATGACCTGCACCCTAATGCCGTATAAAAATATTGGTACGAGTAGCAGAGACATTAATTTTTGAAAAAATTTGATCCCATTTTCGATAATTTGATACAGTACGGGATTTACTTACACAGTTTCGGATCGATATTTAGATTACTTTTTTTGCAGAGACGTAAATATCGGCTCTGCCGATAGAAGGTGAGAAATCTAAGGTGCACCAATATATTTTTAAGTAGAACAAATGAGGTTATTTGAGACAATATGAACCAAAAGCACCAGAGGTGGCTACAAACTAAGAAACAAATAGGTAAAAGAAATAATAAATAGGACTTACTCAAAATCAATTTAATTTAACTATCCAGACGATCGGTTTCGCTTTCTACAATATTCAAAGCATCTTCAGGTCTCGATACAAAGTTAAATAAATGCTGAAATAATAAAATTAGGGTGTTGTCTAATAATAAATAAACAAAGATAGATTATATAAATACCAGTAATTATGCCAATATTACATGTCTGTGGTTTTTAAAATGAATAAAATGTTCAAGCAGACAAGGTAACACCCACAAATTGGTATAAAATAGTCTATTAAATTGTAATAAATTAATAAATGGACAAATAAATAAAACATTACTTACATGCCGGTACTCCATTAAGTGATGGTTGGAAGAACATGGTTCAAACTATCCTGTATTGTTGAATGCAGAAGTTAAGTCTGCTATTGTAATTGTTTGACAATAAACGGGGGAGTTCTTGAGGGGATAGATTTTATCCAATGAAGTAGTAATAGGTGTAATGTGATTGTTTGTTAGATGAAAGTGATATTCTATAACATTGAGTTATGCAATAGTATATTACATAACGAGAGTTGTAAGAAGCTTATTACATGCGAGTAAAAAAGTTGCGCGCGACAGAATAATAATTTCTAATCTGTCAAAATAACGTCTGTTAATTCGTTTCCATGGTAACTCGACCAACTGACTTACGAGGCTTATGTGATATTACACATTTTTATAAAACTGAAGCGTAATTTTTTTTTATTACTTGCTAGTCATTACGTGTCAGTATCTGTTATTGATTAGGGTGACCATAATTTTTTCAACAAAAAAAAAAGTACATTTATAATTTTTAAGAAAATATGTACACTGCTAGTGCCCTAGGAAATTTTTCTGGTCAAAAATTTTACGAATCTTTAATGAAACAATGATAAGAACGAACTTATGTACATAACAATTTTTTAATCGAACTTAAGTACATAACAAATGTATGATAAATTTTAATAGTTAATTTTCTTTCGACGTTGCTTTCTGAACATCTTGATCATCATTTTGGTACCAGTCATACTTTTTGGAACTATGAATTTCCTTCAGAAGTTGTGGTTTACTCTTTAAGAACTGAAACATTTCATTACACGTAACTTAGAAGTTTGTGTAGACTTGCATGATGGCTTCCAAAGTAGATATTTTCAACTGCGATTTGTTGATCCAATATTTATTGATATTTGAGAACAACCGCTCAATCGAGGGTACTGGTCCCGGCAGACAAAAAACAAACTCACATAGAATTTTGAGATTTTTTAAAGCCCTTTCTTTTTGGAAGATTTCGAGCATCGATCTTCGGTAGAAATATTTTTCGAATTCCTGTCTGTGATTTTATTTTCTGTAACGTAGGTTCGTAGTAGACTAACTTCATCAAACAGTTAGTTCTGATTCAATATCGGACCTACTTAGTCTTTGAAAGCCTCACACGACGATAAAATTTCAGCCCAAGAAACTTGTTTTTTCAAGTTAACTCATCCAAATAGCCTTAGTTTACTAAAATTTGCCACTCCAGTATTTCAAATATGTTACACAATTTGAATAGAACTGCTTGACATGCGTGATAAATGATATCCCGATAGTTCACACTAAGGTCAAGGTCTTCCATATTTTCAAGTTTTGAAAGGGACTCTCTTACTTTAAGCGGCAAAAATAACATATTTAAGCGATTTTGAAGTTTATTTATAAGTTCGATTTTGTCATCTTCTACATCTAAAATCACTTTGTGGAGAGAGACGACGCAATGTTATGCACAAAACCACATCCATGCTTCACTGATTGGGTTTTTGAAAAAACTGTTTTAGAAACTGTTGGACAATTATCAATCGACAAAAAATATGCTTTCAAGGGTTCGAACATTTTCTATAATTGGTTCAATGGCTGGCATTAGGCTCAAAAATTTTGTTTTTAAAAACGACAACATTTTTTGTACTCAATATCAACAAAATCGCAAAACTGTTTTAATTTCTCCACTCTGACTGTAAAAATATAGAAATACTTAAAAATCTTGACCGCAATAACCTCGATGTCTAATGGGTAAGACGAGCCGTCGCATTTTGTAAACAGTTATTAAAAATGTGTGCCACACAACCAATTCCAATCACGGGTTTACCACGAGAAGCATTTAATTTGCTGAATAGATTATTCACTCCTTTTTTCTCATTCCACCAAAATTTGTATTTATAGTATTAGCAGACATTCCGATGAATTTTTGTAGTAAATTATGGTGGTTCAAATCATTGACCACGTAATCTTTTATACTGCTCTGATGTTTCACCAGGTAAGTCACGTAGCTGAAGTAATTTTACTTGGACACCATTTTCTCCATCAAAATGTCTTACTATTAAGGGTACAACTTTAATTTCTCTATGATTCGACGAATCGATTTGTAATGCTGACGAAATTTGCTTTTCGAAGTCTTGGTTCGAGCTGCCGCAAATTTAGGTTCAAACATGCTTACAATTAGTTTTGACGTGCAGTCTAAGGATCTGAAACTTTGCAAATGCTTAATTTTATGGTAAGCAATTGCCTTGGCAGCAATCAACATATTTTCAGAACTTAAATTTTCTTTTTTAACAAAGGTTTGCAATTTGCTGCTCTCCGAGTTCGCATTAGTAGCCAACATGTGTTTTTTATTTGACAAATGTTGTTTGATATTACTGCGACCACTGTTAGAAATATCAACATCACTTTTACAAACTTGACAAAACACAATATGCGTTGAAACATTTGATTTTTGTTTCATAAAAGGATATTCTGCTTGCATTTCGACGTTAAAATGTCATTTTTTCTAGGCGGTGACATGATGAAATTGTTTATTTTTCCACACAGCACAAAATAATATAAAAAACGATGAAAAGTGTAGGTAAAAACTAATCAATAATAAGCGCATCAATTCGAATTATAATTATATTTTGTTTGGACAAAAAGTAGGACTTAATTTTGTGTAATTAGAGAAAAAGAGTACATTTAGGTGTACTTCATAAATTTTAAAGTACAAATAGGACAGCGTTTGAAAGAAAGTACTGTCCTACTAAAAAAGATACATATGGTCACCCTAGTTATGATGCATTTACTTGGCATCCAAATAGTAGGTAATATACATTTTACTAGTAAGAGAGTAGAAAAAAAGGTATTTATATTTATTCTAAGAGATATATTTATAAAATGTGTGTTATTTTATTGAGATCTTATTTTATGATGTGAATCATATCATAAAACATAATCATCAGTGAAAACTCTTTCGAATAACTGTCTTGCTTGTTTGTTCTTTCTTTTTTCTTATATATCTCTGATTATTTGTTTCTGATACTCTGTTTTCTTCCTTTTCATTAGTTTTCATGTGTCTGTTCTTCTTTGTCTATACATTTCGTTGTTGTTGTACAAGGGGTTTTGTAGCATATTCCTTCTAGCCATATTTCTTGCTGTTATGGAGTTCAGGCAATCATAATCGAACCATTTTTTGTTGTTTTCTTTTTGTGTCCCAGTATTTCATCTGATACGCTTGTCAGAGCTAATTTGATATATTTCCAAGCTGATTCTATGTTCTTATAGTCTTCTGTCTGTGTTAGAGCGATTTTTTTTAGCCTTTTGAAATTTCTGTTCTGTCTCCTTATTACGTAGAACTTCGGTATACCATAATTGTGTTTGGTGTATTCTTGTGTGTTTTTGGACCTCATTCTTGAACCACGCTATTCTTGTCCTTATCTAGCTTTACCAGAAAATGATCCATGTTTTCATCAGCGTTCTCTTAGGCTTCTTACGTCTAGACAGTTACTACCCCTCCTGGCATCTACTAGAACACGATCGATCTGATTTCTCGTCGTTGGAGGCCCATGTTTGTTTGTGTATTTTCTTGTGTTTGAACATTGTCGATTGTATTAGAAGGTTGTGGGACGCTGCAAAGTATATTAACCTTATTCCATTATCGTTGCTGACATCGTGAAGACTATGGTTACCTATTGTTGGTTTGTACGCTGCTTCCTTCCCAATCTTTACATTGAAATCTCCTAAGATGTTATGCATCTCCTGTTTGGATAGATTATTTATTAGTTCCTCTAGTTTCTCATAGAAGTTATCTTTTACATGCTCTTCCTTTTCCTCTGTCGGTGCATGGACAGCAACTAGGGAATAGTTATGTAGTTGTCCTTTGAGTCTGACATAACACGAGTCTTTTATTAACGGGTTTGAAAGTTAGAACTGACCACACAAGACTATTCTTGACTATAAATCCAGTGCCGAATCGGCTTACAGGATTTTAATGGTTGTCGGTTGCTGATTCTTTACTTTGCCTTGAGAGAGAGAGAGAGAGAGAGAGAGAGAGAGAGGAGAGAGAGAGAGAGAAAGAGAGTGAGAGAGAGAACTAATCTTAACTTTTTATGTACGGAAAAAATTAATATTTTAAGTTAAAATTACTTTAAAAATGTGCAATAATATACTGGGTGTTCATTAAAAAAAAAAAAAGTTGAGGGTTTAGTTGCTAAAACGAGATGTACAGCAGTAACAAAAAACATGGCGTCAGATACATTATTTATGCAAAGTTTGATAATTGGCGCCTTTTTGTTTTAAAGATATTTAGTTGGTTTCATACTTTCACCCAAACCTATATAAGTAGTATGAAGAAAATACCATACCGTTCATTAGTTGGTATTATTATTATTTTTTATATGTCATTTAATATGTATCCATATTAGGATACCACAGCAAGAATAAAAGAGAGGTTAAAATCTAACTGTAAAAACCTATGTGAATACAAGCTAGTTAAAAGCCTAAAAATATTGCGGAAACAATAATTACACAGATTTTTGTTTTATAAAGCTTAACCTACTTCATAATTATTGACTAACTACCAGCATATATCTCCCATATTACAACAACAATCCAGTTTTTACTTTGAAGTAAACCAACGCACAGATTACATAAAACAAAACAACCCTCGAAAGAATCATTGAAATTTTCTCTTAACAATACCCAGCACGCGGTATTTCATCCGATTTGTTTTCCAGAGGCTCTCCCTATCTCTTGTCGATACCGACCAGAGATTTCATTGTGGTGAAACGAGTGGTGCAGTTGAGTAATTGCCACTCTCATCTTTCCACGGCCTTCCACGACTATTCACGCATGAACCGGTGGAGGTGACACTTTGCAGGGAATGAGGAAATGGAGTGTTGGCGACGAAAAAGTACATTAATTCAGGTAGGGGCAGGGGGTTTGTTTTTGATTATATCGACGATATTAAAAGTGGGGGCGGTTATAAAGAGATTCATGTAAATGAGAAGGAGAGCTGATGAGGAAACTCATAAATTAAATATACTTCACCGTTCCCGTTGTGAAATGAGAACAAGCTGTATATTTATTTTTCTTAACAATTTTCCTGCGGTTCCTTTTTAGGAGGCAGGAAATATTATGTTTTAATGTAATTTTAACCTAATTTTAACTGTTTGTATAAAATATATTTTTACTATTTAAAAATATACAAGATGCTTAGTTTATATCAGTCGCTATTGTTGTATATATTTTTTTTATATTTAGGCATATATAATAAGTCATAACATTAATTCAAAACCTACTTATTCTAAATCGTGTTTAGTTTTTTTGTTTAGTCTACATCTTGAAACACTGTCAACAAATCTATTAGCAGCCATGGTTATCAAATGACGACTTTATTGTGTATATTTTTATTTATTGTAATCTATATTTTATGATTACATTTCACAGTATTATCGATAAATTGGCATCTATAGGCGCGTACAGATATGCGAGCCAAACGGTATACATACGTACCGTACGCGTACAGATCCTTGAACATATATCCACATCGTACTGATCGTATGCTTATCTCGATCCATGGAAAGCGATAAAACCAACAGCGAACACACATGTGCGAAATGATTCATTTTATTTATAATATGGGTACTGATTTGTCATATTTCTGGACAGCATTTGCTTGTTTAACAAAAAAAAGTTTACTGTTTTCTGACGTTTCTCTAGGAAGGAACACGTCATTCCCACAATGTCGGTTTGATGCGACAATAAAAATGTTCGCTGCATCTAATAGCGCCATCCAAACTGAAAGACGTGCTTTTTCAAAGAGCTTTTTTTTTTAAAGTCGTGGAATAAACCGCAAACAATTTGGTTCGCGACGAGTCACGATGAAACAGTACGCAAGCGGTTTTTTTTTTGCCGTACACATTACCGAATATAGTGTTCGCATATCGTATGCATACTGTTTGGCTTGTGTATGTGTACTGAGCTTAAGACGTACTTAAGAATTGTTATTGTTATATAAGATTAAATTCCACGTAAGGTATTATATCAACATAACTAAATGTCCCCTTCACGACCCACATCAGAATTGTCTGATGTTGGGATTTTCCTGCATTTTATATCTGAATTCAGTCGTAAATATTTTTGTCCAAAAATTTTGTTCTTTCTTCCTACACCTCCCCTAGCTTCTACTGCATCTGATTCTTAAAGAATGAGATGCATATTCTATTTCCTCTCAATGTATGTTTTGGATAAGATTTTTTCCCGTGTTTAACAGTCTTTAGTACAGTACTTCGCATTGCCATAGGTGCATTTAGAACAACACCAGTTAAGAATCTCCAATGCCTCACAGAGGAGAGCTAGCTCTTAATCTACGAAGAAATTATTTATGCCTTTCGTATGCAGCATCAGTCGCCAGCAACAAATTCCATCCAGTATTTCAAAATGAATCTATGGACCGTTACCTAGAAGCTTATAATAAACGTAGGTTCGATCCACCATTCTACGAAAGAGTTCGAAGAAATTTAAAAGATCTACAACTCCAAATTTCTGACCTCTTTCCTCCAAATGTAAAAACTCCACCTCCTTGGTTAATCATGATTCCCGAAATCATACGACGCTACTCCAATATAACAAATCAGATACATCACCCACTGTAATATGACAGTCATGTTTAAAGGAACTCGGGACTTACGGGAAAAGCTTTTGCATTTATACAGATGCCTCCAAATCTGCAAATGACGTAGGAGCAGCATTTGTCACTCCATATTCCTCTTCCCAATTTAAATTAATGCCAGCCACTTCTATATACCACAGCCGAATTATATGCAATATAACAAGCCCTCATTCATATCAAAAGTACAAACCATTCTTCTTCCGTCATTATCACAGATTCTCTAAACTCCTTAACAACAATCGGTCAACTATATACTAAGAACCCTATAGCCTTACTTGTCAAGAAAGAACTTGCTGCCTTACAAGAATCTGGTTCAGAAGTCAAATTTATGTGGGTTCCATCTCACATGGGAATACAAGGTAATGAAAACGCAGACCTCCAAGCAAGAGAAGCTACCAAAAATGATCAAGCTATAATAGTGTCAAAGACTCTCTGCAGTGATATAAAACAGTTCGTTAAAGAAAAAGTGATTAGTGCGTGGCAAAATAAGTGGAATTTATCGGAATCTAAATTAAAAGAAATTAAATCGACAGTGAAACCGTGGCGCCTAGTAAACTTAAACAGAGCTGACCAAGTCAACATTTCTCGACTTCGATTAGGTCATACCAATATTACTCATAAGTACCTAATAAGTAAAGAAAACATCACCAGTGTGTGATTACTGTCAAGTCAATATTACTGTTAGATATCTCCTAACAGAATGTTAAAAATATACAGTTAACAGACAAAATAACAATATTTCCAGTGACTTGAAAACAGTATTAGGTGAACATTTAAATACTAAAAACTTAATTAGATTTCTAAAAGAAACATCTTTATATAATTTAATATAATGTAGTAACTAATGTAAACTAATGTCGCTAATGACCCAGGTGGTTTAAAGCGACTATTATTAGTAAATAAAAAAAAAACAGTCTTTAGTAATTCTCTATCTTTGTTGACCCTCTTTAGTACTTCCTCGTTAGTTTTCATTGCTGTACAAGGTATCTTCAATATCCGTCTAAGAATCTAGATTACTAATGCTTCAGTTCATGCTTGATGCTTTTAGAATTCACATTTTCTATTACTAACAAAAGTACAGACCAAATACAGTACTTAATCTTTCTTTGTCTAGACAAAGAACGAGGTAATTATTGCAAAGGACTATCTTCATTTCCAAAAAAGTGGTTTAAGTCATTGTTATTCTGTGTTTTATTTATATGTCTGGATCTAGTTTTGTGAACTTTTCTCCGTTCTTCTACTTGACTCTATTCAATTGAAGCTCTGCATCTAGAAATCAGTTACGACTAAATACTAAAAATGGGATGTCATTTGAATTTATTTTAAAACCAATTTTCTCTCCTACTTCTTAAAGACGATAAAGTAGAATTTGAAAATCTTTAATATTTTCTGACAGAATTACTGTATCATCCGCACATCTAATTACATTAAGTAATTTCACGTTGATTTTTATTTATTATCGCTGTGTTTTTTAAACAAATGGTCCGAGTAAACATTGAACAATGTTGGGAAAAAAATGCAACCTCGTCTGATTCCTAGCTGTATGGAGATTTCGTTGGTGTAGCTATCTGTATTAATATTGTACTTTATTGCATGTCTCTTTGCAATCCACAAAGCATTCAAAGACATCTTTTCTTGGATCACCGCGTTTTTGTAATAAAATATGTAGCGCGAAAATTGCCACTCTAGTTCCCATTGCTTTTCTAAACCCAAGTTGGGTTTCTTCGAGATCTTCTTCGCTTTTGTGCCTAATTCTATTGTGAAATACACTTAGAACTATCTTTAAATTGTGGTTCGTTAAGCTAATTAATTAATAAATTTTGAAAAATAAGGCTATTATCGAGCACAAGTTTAATTAAATCTTGCCTAAGTACTTTCACTTAAAATAGCATCTTCAGGGGCATGTAAAATAAGCCAAGAAAACGTTTTTAAGATGAAGGAAATTAGTTAACTTCGATAAAAAACTCGAAGGTAATGGATGAAAAAAAGTTTTTTGTGATTAACGTTTTAGACTTACTTCGTCAAATATGAGTTATCCAGCAAGCGTAGAATGTGAAAAACATGAATAATAACATAAAATTGTACAAAACACTACACTAAAACAAGGAGAAATAGTTTAAAATTACTTAAAAGATTCTACGCACTACATTCTTTGTCAGTATCAGGAGGGAGAATGATCTAAGCGGAAATGATAAGGTGATATGTGACATATGACAGCTTTGGTAGGCAGTCACAGTCATGGATCTGTGATCAGCACATATTAAAATTCTGTATAAGTTGTCATTGGCCAAAGGTCCAACTAGAACTACTACTGAAAAATCAGCTGATGAAGTATGACATATAGAATATTTTAATTTAAACTATATTGCATTATCCAGATCTCACACTCACACTCGTCTGTAACGATAAGGTTGTAGGTTTGAGGCTAAATGAAGTGTACATAAAGTGTGAATGAAAGAAATAGACCAAACGGTCTATTGGACAGTGGGTGGTTGACTACAATAAAATGGTCTACCAGGCACTGTCAATACTGTAAAAACGAGAAGAACATTGACTATGAAATTGAAATATTAAAAACTAAATCAAAATTGAAAGCAGTGTATAAATGTGGTATAGTTCAAGTAGTTCAGTTAAACCTCAAGCCAATGGGAGAACTGTAAAACTAATATGTAATAGCGTTACTAAAGACCAACTGACCAACAGTGGCAGGTATTGAAATATAAAAATTGTGGAATTGGTATATGTAGATTATTCAGAGGTATGAAGAGTGAAATTAACTCAAACTGTGGATCAATTGAACCTGAGCAAGCTAGTTGTGTAAATTGTTAAAGAATACAGTAGTAATGCTGAACAAAGCACGAAATTAATAGATTCTTAATGGATATACTCAGTGCAGGAAGTCTAAACAGCCGAGCTGGGTCTACTACGAGGTGAAACTGCAATAAAGTTTAAAAAAAAATAGGTTTAAATTTAGTACAGTTTAAATTAATTTGGATGCTAAGATAATGAGAGTTTTCATTCGTTTCCTTTGTGATCTCCAAATCTTCCAATAAATCCAACTCCAAATAGTTTTTTGTTTGATGTTTGATGTTTGATTTAAATTTGTATCTAGTTCAAATGCCTAGATACAAATTTAAAGTGTTTTACTTCCGTATAAGTTAATTAATTAATATTCTGAAGATTTTCGAGTATTGCATTTTTAAGTTTTGCAACAAAGACTTGAGCCAGCCAGTGGGAATTACTTCAGTGTTACATATTGCCTTATAAACGTTTACTACTACTTTTATGCTATCTTCTTCTATTAGTTTCAGCAACAAGTCGATGTATAATCTGGACTAAAACATTTCCTACTTTTAACATTTTTTATAGTTTGTTCTTTCTCTGATTTGATAATTTCTGGACTGTCAGTACAATTTTGGTAGAATTCAGTATTATTATTGCTGTCATCGTTAAATAACTCTGGTATAACAGTTTCCATTCACTTATTTTGTTCTCATTAATAATGAATTTGTTGTTATTGTTAACTAGTATAAAGGTAACTGATTCTTTTACTTTTTTGTGCTTCTTCTTCTTCTTTATGTGCCGTCTTCTACCGAAGGTTGGCGACCATTATACGATAGGTTTCTCTGTTTTGTGCCGCATGAATTATGTTCGCAGCTTCTGGTATTTGAAACCATTCTCTCAAGTTTCTCAGCCAGGATTTCTTCTTTCTGCCCAATCCTCTTCTACCTTCAATCTTGCCTTTCACGATAAGCTGTAGCAGACTGTACTTATCATTACGGAACACATGGCCCAGCTATGACGCTTTCCTCCTTTTAACAGTTGTTAACAATTCCACCTCTTTACCCATTCGTCTTAATACCTCTGTGTTGGTCACTCTGTCTGTCCAAGGTATTCTCAGTATGCGTCGATACAGCCACATTTCTAGAGCAGCTAACTTCTTTATAGTTGCTGCTGTTAACGTCCACCCTTCTACGCCGTAAAGTAGCGTAGAGAGTACGTAGCATTTCGTGGCGCGCCATCGGAGGTTAATGCTTGTGTTGCGGTTGCTTAGAAGCTTTCTCATTTTGATGAATTTGGATCTTGCTATTTTGCTATGATGACATTAAATAATTCATGGCTAGATAACACATCCTCCATTTCTTTGCACTTTTCTCCGATCCACTTTACTTTGGTTAATTTTATCTTTTTAATTCTCTGCTTTAGATCAGTGGTCGCCAACCTCTTCAATGTGTTGAGCTACTTTGTTAATTTTGGAATAAACAGCGAGCTACTCACACGGAAGCCAAGTAATGCAACGTAAATGAAATAATCCACAGTGAATCTATCATTATATGTATTTATTTTACTGTTTAACTGGTAATACATAATACATAGGTACTAATAATAAACTAATAACAAAATAACTAATATTACTAATACGTAATTGTTCATAGCTACATTCCTACCTATCAAACGAAGGTATTTGAAAAATAAACACAAACTTTTATCCAGCCACAACGGCATGTCACGTATGATTTAAAAATAGTTGATAATAACAACAAAAAATTAACGCACTATCATAAACATAAACATTGAAAAATAAAAAGGCACGTTCAATGAAAAGGCTGACACTCATACTCATCGATATTTTTTTTAATGTTTGCAGTATAATTTGATTGCAGCCATTCGAATACAATTATTCAAATGTTCATCTGTAAGTCGATTGCGATATTTTGTTCTTAATAAACTTCATATTGAAAAAAGAAGATTCACAAAAATAGGTTGAACTGAATAATGCCTTCACTTTCAAGGCAACACGGCATAGAACTGAATATTTGTCTTTACTTACAATAGGCCAGATACATTCAGTACTTGAGACTAACGATTTTAAGGCTAAATCATTTTGAAACTCAATGACTTCCATTTCTCTTGCAGCGATGTCTTCGCCAAATTTTTGCATAACACAAGCTGCAAACTGCTGGATATCAATTTCCATAAAGGGTGAAACAACAAACTGCGCTACTAAAGTCATTTGATTGAAATCCTTAAAACGATTTTTGAAGTTACTCTTCAGGGTAAAAATTATTTCTACATGATATTTGTTGTCATAGGGTTCTAATGGATTTTGAGATATTTTTTCTGAAAGAATAGGAAAATGCTTGGAATGCTTCTTTGTCTCTCCCCTGAAGCTGCAAATTAAGTTCGTTTAATTTCTCTGTAATGTCCACGAGAAAACCAAAATCTTTAAGCCAGATTAAATTTTCTAGTTCCGGAGTCGGTTCATCGCGTTGTTTGAAAAATTGAACTATGCCAGATAGGACATCATTAAAACATTTCAGCATCCGTCCTCTACTTAACCATCGGAGTTCAGAGTGAAGGAGTAGATACCCGTATTGACAGTCAACTTCATCGGCCAAGGTTCTGAATAATATTCTTTGTAACGCTTGAGCTTCTAATATTGTTCACAATTTTTTACCACCAGTTTCATAACGTTGTTTAGTTTCAGGAATTTCCACATAATACTTGCTGAGAAATAATGCAGCGGTAACAGAGAAATTGCGGAAAAGTTTCATCTCTACGACTTAATGCCACCAGACCCTTATCACAACCCACCATAGCTGGAGCGCCATCGGTTGTAAAGCCTACCATTTTCGATATTGGAATTTTCTCGGAAGAAATAATATTTTTTAAATGAGAAAACAACTCCTGTCCAGTAGTGTGTCCTTTCAGTGGAATTAACTTCAAAAGATCTTCTTTAATCGTAAAATCACTAAAATCCATCCTGACGAACACGGCCATCTGGGCAGTGTCAACGACATCTGTTGATTCATCCAGTTGAAGTGAAAAATAAACACAGTTATCTAAGTTAGTTCTTAACAGTAAAAAAATATCTTTGCTCATTACTTCAACACGTCTCATCACTGTATTAGCAGAAAGTTGCATAGATTTTGTAGCTGAAACTATCTCGTCTTTATTTCTAAAGTTAACAGCTAACGAATCAGCAGCTTTTAAAAACGCCCGTTTTATCATTTCTCCGTCTTCATAAGGTTTTTTTTGTGCAATTAACTGAGACACACAGTACGATATTTCAGATACAGCCTTATTTTTGTCGACTGTTCTTAAAAATATTGATTGTTATCCAATTAACTGTTTTTTAACTGTTTCAGTTTCTCCTTTCTGGCGGCAGAATGTAGTGGGAATGATTTTTCAAAATTAGAATGTACACTTTTATGATGTCTCTCAATATTTCCTTTTTTTAGCAACGGAGACCAAAGTATTATATAACAAACATACATTTTTATCTTTAACTTCTGTAAACAAGTATTGTTCTTCTTATTCCGAATGAAAGTGGTATGTCTTTACCTTCTTACAACTGCTTGCCATAATATTATTTTTGTTGTTCTCAACCGCTGGACGTTGGTTACGCGTTCAGTTTTAAACTAAGCGCAATATCGCCGCGCCGTGCGTATTTATCCCGTTTAAAGCAATCCAGATCGTTCTCGACCACTAACGCGCTGGTCGGTTCTATAAATAGCCGGTTCTAGCTTGACGGCGTCAGGGGCAGATCGCTCACCGCAATGTTGCCGCTGTTTATTTTTAATATTATGACAATTGGATTTTTTTGTGGAATTTTCGGAAGCTTCTCTGATTTTTGCAGTTTGTATTTTTTAAATTAATATCGTTGTGAGAGCTACAAGAATTGCCTCCGCGAGCTACCGGTAGCTCGCGATCGACAGGTTGGCGACCACTGCTTTAGATGTATATATTCTGTTACATTTGATTTAACCTTCCGCCGCGCCGGTAACTTGAATTCTAGTACCATAGTTGGTAACGTCGATCTACGATAACGACTTTTTTAATAATGAATATCTTGAGTTGTGATTTGCTGTTAATATTTTAATTTGACTAAATATTTAATATAACCATATTTATATATCTATAATATATTACTATATTTATATATAATAATATTTATATATTTATATAATATATTTATATAAATAATCAATCTTTATTTAATTTCAAGAAAAAAATGCACATTAAAAAAATTGGCTTCTTTTAGGTACTAACTAACTAACTACAAACAATTTTAAAAAACATGTGAAGTTTTGAATACAAAATATCAACAAACATAAAGACAAGGGTTGAAATGTCACAAAAAAGAAATAAAATTATTCAACAGATGTCAAAAATAAACTGAAACTATTGTCCGTTTGCTTCCTCATTATTCTGGATAGGTTGATTTCTTGTCTGCATGCCACAAATTTTCACTAACCTCATGCGAATTATCCTTGGAATATTTTGTTCTAGGGCTCTCTAAGTTGAAAACCTAAGTCTTCCAAAAACTTTCGTCTAGGAATGCGTGTGTCTGTATTCGATTTTATATAATGTAGAAATTTATCCCAGCGACATTCAAACAACTAAAAAATGCTGCGTATGCTGCGCAGAGTTTGTCCACGACATCAAGTACTCCTTTAGTCTTAGTATAATCTATGATTATTTTTGGTTTACCTGCTGCATTATCAACGTTGTCGTTGTAATGCATAATAGATAACACTAAAACATTTTAACCTTTTCGGGGTACATAAGATACAAGGGTATGTACACTTCTCTTGAAATGCGAACATACTGGTTGTGCTAGCCTTTGTTTTGTTAGCCCTAGAGAAATTTGAAGTTTATTCTTTCGTAATGTTCCTATAAATGTTAGAAGATGTTTACGTTGAAGTAATTGTGCGAGCTGAACGCACGAGCTGTGAAAAAATTATCCATGGTAACTTTCCTTCTATGTTGACTTTTTTTCATTGCTTTCCGTGCCCTAATGTCCTGGTCTCAGACAAGTTTAACCTTGTTCCTGTTTTCTAATTTATTTAGTTCTTTGATGTACTCCCACACTAACCTAGACGTCACTTTCTAATACGCCAGTGCCTCCAGTGTCGCTAAGCTATCAGGCAATATACGGATCTGCTTTTTTTCAAGAGCTCTCTTATTACTTCCTGTTACATGATTGCAGTAACGCATAAATTTCTGCTTGAAAAACGGTGCAGTGCAAACAATGCAGGGTTATTGAAGTATATTCTTGCCCCTATACCACCCGTAGTTTTGGATCCATCTGCATATTAGGAAAAAGAAAACTCTCTCTGATGGCTAGTAGACCCAGAAACACGTGTTAAGGAGTGATAAGAGACTCAAATTAAATTGAAACGCAACCTTCTTCGTATATTAATCGTCCTAACTCGACGCAATGAGTACAAAAATAACGGTAATTTATATTGCTAAATTGTTAAAGCATAGTGGAATATAAATATTCCCAGCATCGCTCCGAATGGCTTGATTAAGCTTGGGTATACAGTTTACTTTAATTGCTATCGACATATATATATATATATATATATATATATATATATACATATATATATATATATATATATATATATATATATATAAATATATATAAATATATAAATAAATTAATAGAATTCCAATGATTTTTTAAGGAAGTGATTACACTGGACAGAGGTAAGTTAGTGAAGAGAGATACCACATCAAAACTTACTAAAATGTAACCTTGTGGTGGTTGAAAATTGTTAATAAATTCACTAAAGTTGAAAGAATCAACAATATTAAAGTCATTGTTGTAATTATATGATTTAGATAAGATGTCTGTTAGAAATTTAGCTATTTTTATATTAGGTGAATTAATAGATGACACAATAGGTCTCATGCTCAACGTAGGTTTTTTCCTTTTTCTTTTTCCATTTTTCATAAAATAATTTATATAATACATAAAATAGAAATAAAATACATAAATATCTTAATAAAATAATTTAATATTCTTTACTTAATTTACTATTACATATGCAACTTACATTGCATTTCCATACACTAATTACTTTGATTAGTGTTAACAATTTTATACTACAATAATACAAATATTGTAATTGATTCATAGAATCCTTTGCATATCACAGTTCCAAGTATATTGAACCTTGGGCTGTTTGGAAATTAATGGGTCGTTAACCACCTGTGGCTTTTTAACTAGCCATAATGATTAACGTTATTACATACTTATGAGGTTGAATGAAAATCTCCTGTTTGTAAATCTGGGCTGATTAGTGGGGGAGTTGCCATTACACTACCAACTTCTTTCACTGTTTTGTCTTTTGCAACCGGGTAGTCATCCAAACTCATTTAAACTTAAATTGACCGCCCAAAATTTGGGTTGGTACCTACACCTTGTTGATCTATCGAAAGTATTTTTGACCTCAAGGTTGGCTGTCTTTTCGCGGTTTAATTCGTTCCTGTTCATTTAACGCCATTTTCTCGGCGACATTTGTAGGGCTTTGATCGGTAACTTCATTTATACTACTTTTTAAATTTTATTAATATCACTTATAATGCTACCTAAAGTTAAAATCAAAGCTTAATATTCATATAAATAGTTGGAAGTTATCTATGATTTTCTTGGTTCTTTCTCACTAATTAACATTAAATAACATTTAATTTACTTTAGACCACATGGTCATTTGCTGTGCTAATTTTATAAGTTCATATATGTTGTTAGTTACTTAATTGTTTATACAAAATCAGCGTATTATGTCCATTTACTTAGTTTCATTCACATTATTGTTAATAACATTGACTGCTACATGTCTTTTAAACAATTAACATCGTTTCCATGATTGTGTGGTTCTCATATTGTAATTTTTTAGATGAACTGATGATGCTTTCAAAACTCGAAAGCGAAACGTCTTCAAAATAGATAAAGTAGCCTATCAACTTTGTCTTTTATTTCTCCACCTAGAGACCGATATAAGAACCCACCATTCGTCTGAGTGATCCTTATATATATATATATATTGGATTGACGGTCGTACTCCTTTTTCCTATATATATATATATATATATATATATATATATATATATATATATATATATATCTATATATATATATATATATATATATATATATATATATATATATATATCTATATATATATATATATATATATATAATATATATATATATATATATATATATCTATATATATATATATATATATATATATATATATATATATCTATATATATATATATATATATATATATATATATATATATATATATTATTTTAAAAATTTACCTGATTGCACTCATGAAAGCTTTCACAAATGGCATCACATACTTTTGGAACAAATTTAGAAATTGCAGTTTCTAGAAATACGCAGACAGTAGGTTTGTTTTTGTCAAATCTATCATATAATAATATATCATTAACAAGTTCTGCAATTAAATCAATTGTAAAAATGCATTCGCGAAAACCAAATTGTAAAGATTATATAATATTATGGTTATTGAGATAAGTAGTTAATCGGGTTTTAAGTGACTTTTTAAATATTTTTGCTAAAGTAGTTAGTAGTGAAATAGGTTTATAGTTAGATAAACTACGTTTATCACCCTTTTTACGGATAGGCGTTATAATGGTTTGTTTAAACTTGTTGGGACACTTTTCTGTTTTAAATATTAGATTTATTAATTCAACTAATCCACAAGGAATCTACGTTCCTGTAGTTGGCTGTATACCATGTATTAAAAATTTAATTAAAAATCCTTTGTAATAGGTATATATTTACGGCCCAAACGGGCTAAGTTAAAAAGACAAAACGTTTTCGGAAACCATGTTCCATCATCAGTGTCTAGGAGTACATGAATGTAGCCACCAAGAGTAAATATATGGGTAAAAACCCGTTAACAGATGTTTAATTACATTTAATTTTAAAAATATGTTATAATTATTTAAGATTATAGAGTTACCGATGGATTAGGTAACATGGCGACATATGACTCCACGTTGAAGTTGCTAGTCCTGAGACGGTATGTCTTCGAGGACTGTAGAGGACTTGAGTTGCACTCATACAGTCCTCGAAGACATACCGTCGCAGGACTAGCAACTTCAACGTTGAGTCATATGTCGCCATGTTACCTAATCTATCGGTAACTCTATAATCTTAAATAATTATAACATATTTTTAAAACTAAATGTAATTAAACATCTGTTAACGGGTTTTTACCCATATATTTACTCTTGGTGGCTACATTCATGTACTCCTAGACACTGATGATGGAACATGGTTTCCGAAAACGTTTTGTCTTTTTAACTTAGCCCGTTTGGGCCGTAAATATATACCTATTACAAAGGATTTGTAATTAAATTCAACTAATGGTTTCTTGATTTGTACATTTTAAATTTAATATTGATTGAGAGGTGATTTTGTCAATTGCCGGAGACTTTTCTTTAAGTTGTTTAGAATAATTTCTGTTTTACTTTCTGAATATCTGAATTATGAATATATTTTAGAGCACATTAATTCAACATTTTTAGAAATAAAATTTTTTGGTAACTCAGTTGGGACTCGGAGTTTTTAACGAACAAATACCTTAATGTACAAGTAGTGTTTACAAAGCTGTCAGGGACAAACTTGTAATGTAGTGTCTAATGGTTAGCCCAAAACTTCGCCACTAATTCAGAAATTCGAAGTGGAAGGTGCGAACATCTGGTTCACTGTCACTTTTCTTGTACATGGCTTTCGAGGGTTAATTTTGGAAAGGGTTACGACTTTTCGCAAATGAAAAATCGTCAAACAATAACTTGAAAATTTAACAAATCATTAGTTTTTTAATTTCTTTTTAGATATGTCCATTGTTTAAATATGTTTTTATATGATGTTATCACCTATATTTTATTGCACTGGCTTATTTTTATTTGTGACCTATACTTTTATTTATTGTTTTAATTCATCAAACCAACCTTTTTATTTTATCATCATTTATTATCTTTGGTTCTATATTTTTTTGCTTTATTTCTGAAATTTGCAGTTTTCTTTTGTTATTGTTTTAAAAGTGGTTGCCTCTAAGGCTTTTTTCTTATGGTGCCCTATCCAATTAGTGGATGTTGGCGACAATTTTGGCATACTCCTCTCGATCTTGTGTGGCTCTAAATAGTGCATGGGCATCGAGGTTTGTCCAATCCCTTATGTTTTTGAGCCATGAGTATTTCTTTCTTCCGATGCCCCGTTTTCTTTCTATCTTCCCTTCCATACTAAGCTTTAAGAACTGGTACTTTGAATTTCAAAATATATTACGCAGATAAAAAGTTTTTCTTCTTTTTATTATTGTTAGCAATTCTCGTTCTCTGCCCATTCGATTTATTATTTTGACATTTGTTGTGTGATCTGTCCAAACATTTTGAAGTAGTCTTCTAAATAATCACATTTCAAAGGCCTCCAATCGGTTAATCGCATTGGCCTTTATCGTCCAAGTTTCTACACTATATAGCAATATGGAGTAAATGTAATATTTTACAAAGCGATATCGAAGCGTTAAGTTAAAGCTGTTGTTGCTTAGCAAGGTTCTCATATTAGTAAATGGTGTTCTGGCTTGCTCAGTGCTGCTACGTATCTCTGGTCTGGATCTAGATCTTCAGTTATCCAACTACCAAGATATCTGAACTTGGGGACCTTTTGGATGTTCTCTAAGGACTTATTGCTTATTTTATATGTTTAAAAGCTATATATTAAATTTGTAACGGGTTAAACCACAATTGATCATAATGAAAATTACATTTTGTATTTTTTTGACGTTTCAATGTTCATTCCGCAAATTGTTTTTAAAAAAGAAAGATGAAAGAGTTCAACTCGAAATGCCAAAAACAAATATAAAATGTAATTTTCATTACATTTATTTGTGGCTTAACCCCTTGTAAATATAAAATTTCACTTAGGCACGCCACAAGAAAACAGTTGTAGAACCTTTGAAAAACTGTATTTTCAAATGTAATTTTTTATCCTTTTTGGATGTAAGATAAATCAGGATAACATTGACACATCTTCACCATTTTTTTTCTCGCATGTGATACTTAGAAATTTAAAATTACACGTAATTTTAGATTGCTATATTAGGAGTAAAAATTGTAGTTTCGAACTTTGCCCACACTATAAGAAAACATTGACACCCCATATTAACTACGTTATAAGCTAATATTTACTAATGGTAGTAAAGTAACATTGTTACTTTACCAGTAAAGGTCGATTCAGACATATCAGTCCCGTCACAGTCTCGGCGCCGAACCGGTCCTGTTTGGTCACAGAACTATTAATTATCTGACAGCTGGGAAACCGTTCGTCGCCTGATGAATGTGAATGCCGGCGCCATATTTCTATTAAAGAATATTTTGTATGACGGATTGTTCGGTTCGGCGCCAGAACTGTGAGGAGACGTGACTGATGTGTCTGAATCGACCTTTACGGTACTAAAGTAACATTGACATACAATAAGTTCATTATGCTCTATTTTCGGTACAAAATTTATTCAAAACCCAAAAAATTCAAAAATAACAATAATCAAAGGTAACAAATAGTGATCGCTTCTATTAGCGCAAAATCGAAATAAAATACGTGCATTCCACGCTGAGTTGTAGGATTTGGCATGACCTTTACTATAACTTTTAGCAAAACTGTGGCTTCGTTAGCAATGGTAGGAAATAAGCAACATTTTCCTTTCGTTCGCAGGAAAGTCACTGCTATTTCAGTACCTTTGGAAATAATTTCTGTTACCTTTCCAATATAATGATGGATTTTATTCCTACGCTTATCAGCTGTAAAGTTTACCAAAACCCAAGAGTTAATACCAATTTTGGTACAACCGTGTTATTTCGTTTTGCCACTGTATTGGGAACATCATCTTTATCTTCCAATAGAGGCGATTCTAAGTCTGAATCGTCATCCATTCGTAAACAAACTTTCTAATGCTCTCAGAACTTGACTTCGCCTTTATCGGGTTTTTATTGGGTTTCTCAAACTTCTCGCAGTGTTTTCTGAACAAATTCTTTTCAAAATCTCGGCGCTATTAGGAGATTTAGCAACTTTTCTTCCAACTCTTTTCCGTTTCAGTTTTTCTGATCTTGAGTTGTTGCTAAAAAAAACTTGTATGTAAGTAAATAGGTACCCAATAATAGTAAGATTTTGGAATTGAGATTATGGATTAATGTAACATTGACACATATCAAAGTTAACCTTAAGACAAGTTGTGGGTGTTCTCTTTTAATTAAAGCAAAACATAACACAATATTTTAACAAGTTAATTAATATTAATTTAAAACAACCTTATACGGTAAATGCAAAAAAATCACCAGCAGACGTAGAACAATAAAGATTGATTTCTAAAATTTAAAATGCACCATTAAGCAGCTTTTACTTATTCTTTCAAGAGGGCAACACTACATCTGAGATTTTAAAACCGTAAAACTTCCACTTTTCTTGGTCGTATAAAACCTAAGCGGAAGATATAAAAATTTGTCAATGTTTGCTCCCTCTCGATGCTATTTAGTTTTACCTTACCTCTTAGATCGATTCAGACATGTTAGGGATTTTAGTCAAGTCAGTTCAGTACGTACGTTAAATATTCTAAATCCACAAGGAAAATAATTCCTGCAGTTGGCTCTATACCATGTATCAAAAAAAAGAGGTTAAATTTTTGTAAATGGGTATATTTAAAAAACCCTTAAAAGGGCTACATCAAATAAGACGAACGTTTTCGGAATAATAATTTCATCATCAGTTTAAAAATGCCTAATATAAGTATAAACCATTTAATTAAAGCAAACGTGATTTAAAATTTTGACTAAGGTTAAAAAAGCAAAATGGTTATACTTACAGGTTAACATGCCTGAGCCATCAAAATATTAGGGTAAAAACCCTTTAAAATACATAGGGTTAACAAAGATTGTATATAATGTTGTTATTAATATTTGATGTTTAATACTTAATTAAATTTTACTTTGGGTAACATACACCCATGCCTTATGTGAGTTCCACCGTCCGGAGAGTAAACCTCTTCAAACGGACTTAAGCTGGTAACTGATTAACAAGATACCTATAAACGGTGTCGAAAACAAAATGTCAATGTACCATGAAACAATATTAGTTATACATAGTATTACTACAGCCAAAAGATTCAAAAACTTTGATGATGTTAAAAATGATAACAGCAATCCAGGTGTTGGGATTTAAAAATTTTTTATTATTTAATTTTGGATATAAAAGATGTAAAATTACCGATGTTATTAAAGTTCATGTTTAAGAGAATGGCGTATGCATTAGGCAGCCTCTTTGTCGTATGGAGTGTGGTCTAAAAAGTGTAATTTGTGACAGATTAGCTTAGATATATGAAATTTTCCTTTTATGTTGCTCACATCTAAGACAAGGTAAAATTGAATAGTATATATTTGTAGCTAATATAAGACCTCATATTTAAATGAAATTGTTTAACTGCTCGTATGGTAAAAAAGTTACTATAAATGAGTCTAATAAATTGAATAAGGGTTAGAAATCTTCCGGCTGAAGAAATTAAAGTTATAACCTATGGAATTAAATTTAAAATTGAAAAGGATGAGCTTCTCAGAGACTTGATAAAAATAAAGTAAAGGAAATGACTAAAGAAGAAGGGGGAGGGTGTGAAAGGAAAATAAATGAGTTAATCAATAAATTAGAGATAATAGAGGTTCTTTATGTTTAAAGCATCTAGCACCCTGAACAAAATCTATTTTGGTTTTTTTAAATTCGGTTTATAAAAAGCCTGAAATTTGATGTGTGAGTGTGCTGTACAAAGTTGTTGACTAAGAGGGGAAGCAATGATTGATTAAGGATTTTGGTAAAGGGGGAATAGTGAATTCTGATAAATTGTTGGATTATGTTTAAATGGTTAATGAGTTTGACACTAATGAGTAGATGGTTGATCTATGAAATGACAGAGAAATAATAAAAGACAGAAGAATGGACAAAAATATGATGTAGACGTGAAGAGTGGAGAAAATGATGAAATAGTGAGGTATATTGGATGTGGATGGTTATGAAGTTAACAATAGGGTCGGAAATATTGGGAGGGGGAGTTGTGACAATCGTGTAAAGAGAATGGTTGTTTAAAGAAAAACAATTATTGAATAGGATTAAGGTGTTGACGTTTATAGAGGAAGGTCACGTAAAGAAGATGAGGCAAATTTAGGAAATGTGGGCTATGAGAAGAGTTATCGGTGTCAGGGTTGAAAGTCACGGTTGAAAGATACATGGCGGTTAACGCAGTTGGGGCTTCTTTGCTTTTCTTTGACTATTTCCAAGTCTTCATATAGATCTAATTTTAGAAAAAAGAATTTGAGAGATATTATGTAACAAAGAGACGTCTTCTGGGATGTTAAGGGTATGTTTATGTTATGCGAGATGTTGTGAGAAGGTGAAAGTGTTCTATTTTTAATTGTATGTTCTAGGGAACGGGAAGTTAGTGATCTACAAGTTCTACCTATATATGTAGCATTACAATCAGAGCACTGTAATTTGTAAACGCCACTACGATCCATGCAGTTAATGCGATCTTTTGAATTGGTTAAACATTGTCCTAGATTGTTCAGGACTTTAAAGTGGGTATTCTCAACAGATCTTCTTATGATATATCTGATATCTCCAGAAAGACGTTCTTGAATATATGGTAAGGAAGCATAATGAAGTTTGATGGTCAAGTCTCTGGGGAGAGACTATTGAGAGCGGTTGTGTTCCTTGGTAATTTTTTTTTTAATATTCTGTTTTTATACTCTTGTTTTTATTTGTATGGTTAGAGGTCGCTTACACTAGCATGCTTTTTAGTCAAAATACTCCACTTGCTAGAGTAGCCGTTTTTATATGAATTGAAAATATTGGTAGAGTCTGACAGTTAAACTCACAATGAACATCTTCCTTTCTTATCATTGTGCTATAAGAAAGAGTCTTATAAACATTACTAACATGTTACTGAAAAAAGTAAACTTAGCTATTAACAAAACAGAATAAAGAAAATATGAACGAGAGATTGACCCAAAAGAAGACATAATCAAGAAGCATCTTCTCTTTTTCAAGTTAACTTGCTGGAGAGGTTACAAAATGGTATAAATTATATTTAAGGATGAGTCGGGAAATGTTTGGGAACTACTTGAGATGATGACTCAAAAAATGCAGATGTATGTTATACAAATGAGAGGGGCAATAACTATAGGGAAACGATTATAGAGGTTTGCAGAAATTTTCAAAGTAATTAAAAATTTAATTTCTAAATTTGTTTTTAAATTATATGATGCTATTTATGAAGTAGATACTATCATTATGGGAATAAGCCACAATTAAAGATTAAAATAAGTTTAGTGACGTTTTAATTACCACATCGGAAATCTTTCTCAAAGTACATGTTTTTTTACAAACAATTCTTTTGTCTGTCTTAAAACTGTTGGGACGCATAGAATATTTTATGTAAAGATGTTTCATGGATTTATTTTCTTTTAAATTTTACTTTTTTGCCCATTAAACCGCTAACATCTGATCAATTACACTTTTATAATGTCGTAATGTGACCGACATATAAACCCCGCACCTAGTTCCTTCTAAATCTGTAAATAACTGGGGAAAAGCTTTCTTTACTTTACGGGCATGGATGCTGAATATATCAGTTTCGAAGAAGAGGGAGTAAGTGCTTCATGAAACTTATATTTTGTTTAAGTTCCTTCTAGATGAATGTACAGGAGTTATGTAGTTGGGAAATTATTTCAACCTATTTTAGCTTGGGAAAAGTTACTGATATGTACACAGTAAATTATAAGAACATATTTGACAAGTTTTAAAATATATTTTGAATGTTGTAAAAGATGTGAAAACATATATATGGTACAAATTTTAAAGTTTGCATAGAATAAATTCTTAGCCCATTTATTCCACCAACTATTTGTATCAAAATAATATTTTGATAAAAATCTCATTATATTATAATGATGATAATGTAATCTTCCAAGATAATGTAAAATATGATGCAATATTCCAACAATTTGTTTAATGTTTTTTTGTTCTATATAAAGAATACAGGTTATAATAATTTGGTTGTAAATTTTCTATTTTATCTCTCTGTATTGCTACCTTTACATATTGTTACGATTTTAAATGTTATGGCATATAGAACTGTAAATATTTTATGACTAATCCTTTTTTTATTGATTCTCGTAATTTGTAGGTCAAAATATACCTGAGCTTCGCTACCAGTTGTTTACAGAAATCTCTAGACACTAATTTTAGTGAGTCATCCACGTCTCGAGGTTGAAAAACGAGTCGAGCGCCTTCACCAAAATACGAGATGATTCAGGAAGTTTGCCGAAAGTTCCAGATGACAACAGTTGTGTATATAAATGAAAGATTTTTGTATTTGAGTCAGTCATAAGAAGCTCGGCAACCGCGATATTGAAATGTAACGAAACATAAATTATTATTTGTAATATAAATTAGAATTAATAAAGACTTTAATAAATTCGTAATTAGTTATCGTGAGTTTTAATAAATTAGATCATAGACAATAAATTAGAATAAAGACAAATAAATTAGAACAATAAAAAAAGACGTAACAGTGGTGCAGAAGTGGGATCGTAGATAAATTTAATTTGATTTTTGAAAAAGACTTTTGAACTTTTGAAAGGTATTGTTCGTCGGGAACATCCGCGTAGTTCAGTAGTGATCGTTGTACGAAAGAACATTTAAAAAGTACGTGTGTGCCTGACCAAATATGCTGCTAGTAGAACTTTCAGTGAAACAGTTGCGTGAGCAACTAGAAGAACGCGATGAAGACTGCAGCGGGTCCAAGAAGATCCTCCAAGAACGACTGAAGACTGTTCTCAACAAGAATGGAGACGACCCAGAGACATTCCAGTTCCAGTCAGCAGAAGAAGCCGTTTTAACTAAAATAATCGATGGAAAATTTGAGAATGTCTCACAAATGATCGAAGAGAGTTCTAGAAAAAATGATGAGAATGTTTCCAAAACATTCAATGAAACGTCTCAAATTATTAAAGAAGTAGCTAGACAAAACGACGAGAAACTCGAAAATGTGTCAAAAAGATTCGACGAGAAATTTGAAAATGTTTCTCAAATGATGGAAGAAACTTCGAAAAAGAATAATGAGAAATTTGAAGAAGTTTCCAAAACATTTGAAAAAGTAGAAGAGAAAATCAAACAGTTAGAGACCATGATAACTAACACGAGAGTGCTACCACCAATTAATACGGTAGCTTTAGATCCGGTAGAGATAAAAAAAGACGAGACAAAATGTAAGTTGGAAACACGGCCGAAATTTGAAGGAAGTGGAAGTTCCGTTCATGTCAAAGTCCCAACTTTCGACGGAAAATCATCATGGAATAACTACATGAAACAGTTCGAATCAGCTGCAAGAGCGAATGGATGGTCTGAAAAAGAAAAGGCTGTAAACCTGACTATCGCTCTTCGAGGAGATGCCTTAGATGTGCTCCAGACCATAGCCGTAGAGGAGACGGATGATTTCGAACAACTGAAGAAGAGGTTAAATATGCGATATGGCCACGAACACTTGGAGCATGTATATCAGTCGCAGCTCAAAAATCGAAGACAAAAGAAAGATGAGGCTCTTCAAGAATATGAAGTAGATATTGCCAGATTAGTGCGATATGCTTATCCAACAGCTCCTGAAGACATGATGGAAAAGTTGGCCGTTCAAACGTTTATTGATGGTCTTTGTGATCATGAGATGCAAAGAACACTACGATTAGCTCGTCACAAGACGCTGATGGATGTCTTATCTGCCGCCCTCGAATACGAGTCAGCTACGCAGGCCTCTGGCGGGTATAGCAAAGTTAGGACTGTAAAAGAGGAAGGAGATGAAGATAAACTTGACCAGCTCGTTAATATGATGAAAAGCATAACACACAAGAAAACGAAGACCATAAGACCGAAGACAAAACCAGAACGCGTCGGCCTTAGGGGAGCAGCTTCGACCGAGAACTTTACCAAAGACCCTCTGATACTAATAGCTTCTTTGAAATGTCGTGAAGATAGTGTCTATGTAGATGGAGAAATAAATGGTAAAAAGCATACGTTGTTGGTGGATACTGGAGCGACAAGAACCATTATTCGCCCGACAGTTATAAACAACCGTAAGAAACTGTTACCAACGAGGTTGCGACTGCGGACCGCTACAGGTGAAAATGCCAACATTCACGGAGAAATCCAGATACAATTAGGAATTGGAGCAGAAAAGTTCGTCCATACTGTTATAGTTGCTGACATCGAAGAGGATGTTATATTAGGAATGGACGTAATGAATACGCATGGATTCCAATTGGATTTTAAGAATAAGGTAATCAAAGTTGGTAACGAGGAGGTATTTCTCCATCCACATGATGACAACACTATGCAAGCTGCCGTTAAAGAAGATACAGTCGTGCCTGCGAGAAGTGAAACGATAATAGTAGCGCGGCTACAGGGAATTGTGGACGAAGGAACACCTGTTATGATGGAGCCTTGGAATCATGACGACGAAGTTGGCCGTGGAATCATAATTGGAAAAGAATTAGTGACTTCGGCTAAAGAAATTCCTGTGAGACTTATTAATGTCAATGACTACCCAGTGACCATCAAGAAAGAGACAAAAGTAGGAACTTGTGTACCTGTCACATCCATAATCCGTCAGACGACAACGTCTGATAATTCCAACGATAAATTTGATCAAATGGTTGCGGTTGCTGGACAGTCTCTGAATCAGATTGAGAAAAGGAAATTAAGGGAATTTCTTCGGCAGTATCGTGATATTTTCGTACCGAAAGGAGGAAAGATGGGAAGAACTACCGTTGTTAAGCATAAAATTGATACTGGTAATGCTAAGCCAATTCGTCAAACAGCTCGACGATTACCACAGGCGAAAAGAGAGGAAGCTGAAACGATTGTTCAGGAAATGAAGAAAGACGGGGTGATAGAACCTTCTACGAGCCCATGGGTCTCTCCGGTGGTCCTGGTTAAGAAGAAAGACGGAACAACGAGGTTCTGTGTGGATTACCGTTTGCTGAACAACGTTACCAAGAAAGATAGTTATCCTCTGCCTCGGATCGATGACACATTAGACACATTGGCTGGAAGTAAATTATTTTCTACTTTGGACTTGAAGTCTGGATACTGGCAGGTAGAAATGGACCCGGTAGATAAAGAAAAGACAGCCTTCACCACAGGATCTGGATTATGGCAATTCAACGTTATGCCATTTGGACTTTGTAACGCTCCTGCGACATTTGAGAGGCTTATGGAAAATGTGTTGAGAGGGTTATCTTGGAAAACATGCCTAGTTTATCTAGACGACATAATCGTCTTGGGGAAGACATTTGAAGACCATCTGAAGAATTTAGAAAACGTTTTTAATCGACTTAAAGCTGCCCAATTGATGTTAAACCCCAAGAAGTGCCAGCTATTTCAAGGTAAAGTCAATTATCTGGGTCATATAGTCAGTAAAGAAGGAGTGGCCGTGGATAAGGGAAAAATCGATTCTATTAAGGAATGGCCAAAACCAACTGACAAACATCAAGTGAGAAGTTTTCTGGGACTGTGTACTTACTACCGGAGGTTTATTAAGAAGTTTGCAGATATCGCTAAACCATTAACGCGACTTACAGAGGAAGCAAGAGAATACCGCTGGGATGTAGACTGCCAGAATGCCTTTGAAACCTTAAAAAAGCATTTAATCACAGCACCAATTTTAGGGTATCCACTGCCAGAAGGAGAGTTCATCTTAGATACAGATGCAAGTAATGTGGGAATTGGAGGAGTGCTGTCTCAGATTCAAGGAGGACAGGAAAGAGTCCTTGGATATTTTAGTAAAGTTCTCTCAAAACCTGAGCGAAATTATTGCGTCACGAGAAGAGAACTTCTGGCAGTAGTGAAATCAGTAGAGCACTTCTATCAATACCTCTATGGAAGGAAGTTTTTAATCCGAACCGACCATGCCGCCCTTAAGTGGTTGATGCAGTTTAAGAATCCAGAGGGTCAGATAGCCAGGTGGATCGAACGACTCCAAGAATATGATTTTAAGATTGAGCACCGGGCCGGAGTTAGCCACCGAAACGCCGATTCTCTTTCCAGAAGGCCATGCCCAGCAGAGTGTTCTCACTGCAACAAAACGGAATCCAAGGAAGCAGCAGTGCTAAGAACGACGGTGGTCCACGACGACTGGACGCCTACCAAGATCAGGGAAGAACAAGAGAGAGATCCAGTTATACAGAAAATCCGAAAATGGAAAGAGGAAAACCGTCGACCACCTTGGCAAGAAATATCGAACCTAGGCTCAATAGTTAAGACGTATTGGGCCCAGTGGGACTCATTTATCATGGAAGATGGCTTGCTCAAACGAGTCCTGGAAAATGATGACGGTTCAGAGAAGAGAAGACAGTTGGTGATTCCAAAGAGCAGAATAGCCGAAGTACTTCATCAGTTACACGACAGTCCATCAGGAGGGCATTTTGGTGTAAAGAAGACCCTTCAGCGAATTCGGGAACGGTTTTATTGGATGAACAGTTCCGACGATGTAAAAGACTGGTGTAAGAAATGTACTATTTGTGCTACGAGTAACGGGCCTTATCGAAAAAGGAGAGCTCCTATGAGACAATATAATGTTGGAAGCCCGTTTGAAAGAATAGCTTTGAACATTGCTGGGCCATTTCCAGAAAGTGATAATGGAGGCAAGTACATGTTGGTAGTAATGGATTACTTCACTAAGTGGGTCGAGATTTACGCACTTCCAGACCAGAAGGCGGCCACCGTTGCAGATAAGTTGATCCAAGAATATATCAGCCGATTTGGAGTGCCTTTGGAGATCCATAGTGACCAAGGCAGGAACTTCGAAAGCGATTTATTCCAAGGAATATGTGATAGACTAGGTATGAAGAAAACAAGAACTACGGCTTATCATCCGCAATCGGATGGTATGGTAGAACGAATGAATAGAACAGTTGGCAAGTATTTGACAAAGATGGTGTCCGATCATCAGCGAGACTGGGACCAATATCTTCCGTTCTTCACAATGGCCTACAGATCTGCTGTTAATGAATCAACAGGCCAGACACCAGCCAGAGTCCTATTCGGACGCGAGATGCGACTACCTTGTGATCTAGAGTTTGGGTGTCGACCTGAAGAAGATGTAGCAGGTGAAGATTATGTGATCGAATTACGAAGAAGAATGGACGATGTACACGAGTTGGTCCGTTCCCATCTCCAAATCGCTAGTGACCGAATGAAGAAACGGTACGATACACAAGCCGAAAAGGGGTGTTTTAAGAAGAACGATAAAGTCTGGCTTTATAACCCCAAAAAGCGAAAAGGTTGTTCTCCCAAATTGCAGCAGTTTTGGGAAGGTCCATACCTCATTATGGAGAAGATCAATGATGTTATTTACCGAATAAGCAAGATCCCGAGAGGAAAGCCGATGATAGTACACCATAACCGGTTGGCGTCTTTCGAGGGTGACCACGACGTAGATGAAGAAGTGGAAGTAAACCAAGTCCAAGATGTGTCTGACCTCACGTTTGAGGAATTCATGGGTGCCTATGGAGGTACCGGTAAAGCAAGACATGGTGTTACCACTGAAGAAAGGCAAGATCTACTCGCGCTTCCCGATGACTACTCACTGGCCCTTACCATCCCGGCCAGTATCAAAGATGCACCAGGGTTGGCATCCGTCTTTTGAAGGAAGTTTGGTCGAGTTGCAGAACTTCAATGCCAAGTGCCAGCTCCTGGTAAAACCTTGAAACTTCAAGATGCATCACGTTACCTTTTCTACCTGGTAACAAAAGACACTGCCCGTGACCAACCTACCTACCGAGATGTATGGGAAGCCTTACTTCAGTTGAGAGAGCACGTACTAGAGTCCGACGTGCAAAAGTTAGCCATGCCAAAGTTGGAGTGCCGCCAATTAGATTGGAGGGTTATACGAAATATGGTGGAGGAAATCTTTAAAGACACCGAAGTCCAGGTGTTAGTCTGTTGCAATCCGCATAGTTACTGGTGCGGAGAGAAAACCGTCCCTTGTCATTTCTATACAACTGGAAGTTGTAAAAGAGGGTCCAGTTGCCGATATCAGCATGTCGTTCCAGTTCCAGTCCCGACAAGGTTCCAGGAGGAACCATCTTTTAAGAGGGGGCAATGTTACGATTTTAAATGTTATGGCATATAGAACTGTAAATATTTTATGACTAATCCTTTTTTTATTGATTCTCGTAATTTGTAGGTCAAAATATACCTGAGCTTCGCTACCAGTTGTTTACAGAAATCTCTAGACACTAATTTTAGTGAGTCATCCACGTCTCGAGGTTGAAAAACGAGTCGAGCGCCTTCACCAAAATACGAGATGATTCAGGAAGTTTGCCGAAAGTTCCAGATGACAACAGTTGTGTATATAAATGAAAGATTTTTGTATTTGAGTCAGTCATAAGAAGCTCGGCAACCGCGATATTGAAATGTAACGAAACATAAATTATTATTTGTAATATAAATTAGAATTAATAAAGACTTTAATAAATTCGTAATTAGTTATCGTGAGTTTTAATAAATTAGATCATAGACAATAAATTAGAATAAAGACAAATAAATTGAAACTATATAAACGTCACAATATAAATACATACATAATAAAGATTAAAGTTGGCGCCCTAATATAATTTTGATTTTTAAAGTTAATATATTAAAGCAGATTGCACATCAACTTTTAAAGATCCACCAAAAATTTCTTTCGATACGAGCGATGGGCCTGGAATTATTATATAAGACAGGGTATTCTTGCAGCCCATTCGACTAACGTTTCTTCAAAAATATGTATTAATATTTAATATTAATTCTATATCCTCAATTGTTTCTATAACATGGTCGTCTATTAAACTCCCATTATCATCATCATCTGGTTCTGCCTCTGAATCAGTTCAAACTTTCAAATTCAATACTAACTGTCGGCTGATAACGATATGTCTCTCGCACTGACTGAATCAAATTTTCGTTGTTTACGTCCCGATATTTTTTATTTTAATCTGCACTTCACAGTATAATCAAAAGACTGATATTTTTTTGTACACACTTATGACAAGTTGCATTTTCTTTCGACTTCACAGTACCTTTCGAACATTTTTTTTTCTTTGAGAATAGAAATTTTTGACATAAATCGTACCAGGTTATCCCATATCTAGGAATGGCTGGGGTGTGTTGGATTCATGGTGGAGGAGTACATCGGAACCTATTTCCCCTTATAAGAGGAAGGTCCTGCAAACAAATGCCTTCCTTTTATCCGGCCTACCAACTAAAACTACCCTCTCCTACTTGTGCGCAATTTACTGTCACACGTACCGTACTTCGAACATGGGATGGGTGCTGTAAGGCTGACGACACTTTTGGAGCACTACCGTTTATTATCTATATCTTATATCTGTCATTGGTCCGGCTGGTGTTTCTCTTCATCTTGAAGGGGAACACAACCCGTGATAGTCCACAAGGCCGCCGCAGATACAGTGTTGTGGACGTATACTACTCGCAACAGACTTTTTCTGTCTATTCGTATCATGAGCCTTTTGCAGGTCGGTATCTTGATCACCTCATATTGCACAACACCATGTGAGGCCCCCCTTTGTTTTAATTTGGGTTTTCTAATAATAGGCATTACTTTCTCCATCGCAGCGGCACTCTTCGCTGCCTTTTGGTCTACCACCTATATATGCTTCCCCCAACGGCCATATTGGTGTAGTGTTACTTCCAAATATTTGACGCTTTTCTTTGTTGTTAGTTGTACCCCTGCACATTGGAGTTTCATCTCTTTTCTTCTCCGCTTACCCTTTAGAATAATGGCTTTGATCTTGTCTGCCGTGAGTTCTAGTCCGTGATCCATCACCCAGTCTTTCATGATGTTGCCTGTATGTCATACCCAAAATCGGGGATCCGGCTCACCCCGCGCTACTATCAGCACAGCGAGATCATCTGCAAAAGATGAGAGGGTTATACCTGCACCATATTCGCAGTTTATGATCCCGTCATATGCTAGATTCCATAGCGTCGGACCCAAGACTGATCCCTATGGGACTCCAGCCGTTACTTCAACTAACGTGCCCTTCTCAACTATGTTCTTTCTCTCACAAAGATAATCCGCCATCACACTCATCAGATAGTTAAGACACTCCCTTTCTTTCAATGCCCGAACCAACTCTTTTCAACATCTAAGAGCAGCAGAGCCGCACAGCGTTGTTTATCTCCAATGTTGTAAAATGCCTCGTTTACAATTGCGTCAACTGTGCTCTTCTTTTTTCAAAATCCGAATTTTCTCGGATATAAACCTGCTGATCTCTTAATCATGTCGTAGGTCCGTCCTGTCAGCATCCTCTTGTATCACTTTCCGATGCATAGGAGGAGGCATATAGGGCGATATTTTCCCCAGTTTTGGGAAAAAGTACCAACCTTGATGTCCTTCAAGCTTTAGGAAATGTCTGTGCTTTAAGCAATGCATTTATATGCTCCCAAAGCCACCCAGGTTCCGCATGTCCTAGACCTTTTACCGCTTCGGGCAGTATCTGGTTTAGTCCGGGGGCCGACGTTTCTTGAGTGCATCCAATGCCTCGACTAATTCATTTATGGTAAATGGTATGGGCCGCTTAGCTCCCTTGTTTCTCCATACTCCATGCCATCTGCAGGACGGAAAAAGCTTTATTTTAAGCGTTTTGCCTAGTGGCATTTCGTATAAGGGGTATGCAAGTAGTATCTTTCGAACGTGCCTGTGCCTATTTAGTCGTAGTTTAGCAAGCAACAATGTGTATCAATAATAGAAATTTTAAATATTGTATACAATTCGGTCCGCAAACCGACGTTACAGTTGCCGTTACATTTTAAGGTAAGAATAATTTTTATGATTTTTCGTTTGCTGCAAACTGATTTATATTATATTTAAGGGTATACGTTTATATTGAATTATAAGAGAAAACAAGAATAGCTAGTTGTTCTATGGTCGTCATGTAACGGTGACTCCTAAGAAATAATGTATCATTTGTTGCACTAAATAGTTAAGCCCGAATTTACAACATCGTTCGGTGTACATAGTCATAACGCTTCAAAATGTGCACTATAGTATACATTTTTTTATGTATAGTAATTTTGAATATATGCGTTATACTGTTATATAATTTAATCCTTAAAAATAATTTTTAGAATCGCTACTGTTTATTTTTGCGAATTTCCCTTTTAATCTTAACTTTTCATTTTCAACATACCCCTATATTACACCAGAGTTCATCTCCAGAATCCTAATTTTGTTGGTTATTCCGTCTCTCCCTGTCTCTTATGTACATTTTCCCAATAAGCATCACAACACGACAATACTTTCGAAACTGTACGATGTTAATTTCATCACACAGCGACCCAGCAAATCGTCCGAAATAATCGCAGATGAAATGAAACACATTCGCTCTTTTCCACTAGATGAATTCCTTTAACCCTTTAATCGGCAAGATAGAAATAGCAGGTTTTGAGTTACAGGAATTTTGGTTTTAAGGTAATTTGGGTGTGGGAAAAACGAATCTGAGGTCTGTTTGGCGATATTGTGTGTGTGTTTCGTCGCCAGGCCAAAAAATCATAGACCGTCTACAGACGGTCTTGTCGTTCAGAAGGAAAATTTATGAAATCACCATACTTTATTAGAAGTACAAAAATAATATTTTTATTGAAAAATAAAGTTACAGGTAAATAAACAAAAATTATCAAGATTTGGTGTGATACTGTGTGAAGCAATTTTTAGATTTCCTGTTACACAAATGAAGGTTGCACTTGGTGCAAAAGGAATTAGTGTCAGACTTTATACACAGTTTGCACGACTTTTTCGATCCCCATTCAGGCCAATGATTTAATCCGTCGTATCTTACACTATCCACCTGATGAACAGCTCGTCTACCGACTGCAGCACTACTAGTTGGCTGTGGAACGGACGATGGTCGTCCAACGGGACGTTTTTCAGTTGTAGCACACAGCTCTTTAGCCATTTTCAATCGAAATTGTTGCATTGTCATGTCTTTTTGTTTTTCACCACCGGAGACGTTGCGATTTTTCTCGACATTTACACGTCGATACAGAACAAAGGCATTGGTAATCGCCATGTCCAGTAGATGGTAAAAAATTCTGGTGGCCATGTCCATTGTTTTTATACGAAGTCCATTTCGACCCATATATGAATCCATGAGGTCTACACCTCCCATGTGAGAGTTGTATTCTCGAATGATTTGTGGACATCCAACCTCGATATATTTATTAGTTTTCTTGTCATAACGAGCCACCTTAGCCGGTTGAGTAACTGCTTTTGTTTTCAAGAAGGGTTTCACACCAACATATGTCGAACAAAGTCTAACATTTTTAGTGTCTTTCCACAAAACTGTGCTCAGATCGACACCATAAGCTGATCCGCAATACTCGACGGAATAACCTCTTGCTTCTCTTTTCAAATCCTTATCTCCTGGCAATTTGCAGTTAGGGATGCGATTGCTTCTAATAGTACCAAGAGCAAAAATGCCACGGGCTCTCAGGTACACCATTAGAGGTAATGAGGTGTAGAAGTTATCAAAATAAATGACATGATTCAGGAAGTCTGGCACTGTCTGCGATAACCTGATAACAACGTTTCCTGTAACACCTATGTCTGGAGTGTTAGGCAATATGATGTCATCATTACGAGCACCAGTATAAATTTCGAACTGGTATGAAAACCCATTCGTATCACAAAGAACGAATAACTTTACACCCCATTTGTTAGGTTTATCTTTGAGGTATTGTCTAAGATGGTGGACCATTTTAGTTGAGCACATTTGTTCATCCACACATAACCGTGCATTTTTTGGGATGCTGTCAAACTGAGCATTCAAAATTGTGGCAATTTTTCGTACTCGAAAGATAGGATCGTATCCTGGTTCACCTTTTGGAATACGTTGGCGTTCATCATTGAACGCAAGATGCTTTTTGATTGCTTCGAATTTCTTCAATGCCATGCAATCTGGTACGGCTCTGAAACCAAATTCGCCCCAGTGCGATTCCATGTTGGGATAACGAAAAATTGACATAAATATGAGAATGCCAATGTACCGCCGTATCTGTACTGCGTCAACGGTAAATTGTGTATTAATGTCGATGACACGTGCAGCTCGATTTGTTTCCAACACAATGAGATCCACCAATTCATCCGTAAGGAAGTAATTGAAAAACTGCAACGGCGAATCTAATTTAAGTATTTCAGGTGGAAGATCAGTTTTGCCACGAAATGCAACCTCATTCACGTGTAACTGCATTGAACGTTGACGCCACAGAATATTCTTCCATTCCTGTGATTCCTTTGCAATATTGGTTAACGCTGAAAGCAAATAAATAATCAGTACATGACAATTATTTTTTTATTCGTAATATGTACAAACCTCCTCCAGTGAAGCCACCTGCTGATGGTACTACCCTTGGGCCGGAAACTTCCAAAGTCGGTAACGGCGATCTTGGTCTCTTCGGTGGTTTGAATGTAGATGTATGTGTTGCTACTGACCTTGTTGCGATTGCAGCCGTATCTACTGTTGTTGCTACTATGGTTGTGTCTTCTGATATAGATGCTACTAATTCTGCTGCTGTGGTTGGTGAAGATTTATCTCTAACCCCATTAGCCGCTTCAGAAGTAGAAGTTTGTGCAATTGGAACTGTAGTATCCGTCGAACTGAACGAAGTACTATTGATATTCCGTGATAAGTTCGCAGCCTGTACACTTGTAGCGGTTGAATCTATGTTTTGGATGCATTCAGCTATCATCTCATAATCTTCAGGTGTTATTTCATCACACTCGTAATCTGGATCACTGTCTACGTCATCGACATCTTCTTCATCCGTAAACGATTCCATAATGTCTAATATATCTTCTTCAGTCAGAGTAGATACATCGAATCCTTTTCCTGCCGCCCAGGCTCTCTTACATCCTTTTACACCACGTTTTCCCTCCATTTTCTACATAAAAAAATAATAACCGCATGTTTACTAGGTAAAATAAAGAACAAAAATACGCGTAATAGTAAAAAGTAAGGAGAAAAATTTTGCAACTAAGCGACAAGACCGTCTGCAAACGGCCTTCACTAAATGCGCGGTATTTCAATTCCACTTCTTATTTCCTGCACACACAGTAGTAAATCAATAAATATACATAATAACTACTTACCACAAAAATTTTCGTGTTTATTTCTCAACTAAAAAGCACTTTTTAAAATTCTTTGATTTTTCCCGTACACACAAATAATTTTAACGTCTGATTCATACGATTGTCGCGACATAAATGCCAGCCGCTGTAAAACAAATAAGCCTACAACCTTCAAACTGGTACCGTTAGATTCGTATTTTCACTGCCTACAAACGGTTTTGTCGTTCAGCTCGATCACACCCGTTATTGAAAAAATACTTAGGTTAGAGTAAAGACCGTCTGCAGACGGTCTTGCCGATTAAAGGGTTAACCCAGCTAGGTACACGTGTTGTCCTCTCGGTCCAATCAAAATCGAACGAAAAGTTTTTCCAGGGGGCAGCCTTTCGAATAGTAATAGAACAGACAAGGGTTCAGAAGGTCTTTTCCTCAAAAACGAAAAATAAACTATGTTGTTTTTAAAGAAATTATTATACATCTAATTATATTATTTTGTTTTATATTATATATTATGTATTTAATAGAGTGTGTGAATCCGTTCTTTGTTTATTTTGTTGTTTATTATTTGTATTCTATATAAAACAAACAGAAAATATGAAACAAAAGAAAATTTAAATGTATAAAAAAAGGTTGTAAATAATACGTACTTACATACCCTTTAGATAGATTCCAAATACTCTTTTATTATGCTAAAAAACTTTTGAACTGAGTTTCACGAATTTGCGAGTGTTTCGGATTTGCGCTAGACACTCAGCAGTCAATTGTACCCAGCCACTATACTGTATAACATAAGAAGTACGAAAATAAATTGCTCAAGTACTAAAAATGTGAAATAAATGAAAATATTTTATAATCTTGTTTTACAATATTATTATAAGATATTTACAGTTGTCCCTTTAATATAATTTATGTGCACTGCACATTTTATACGAAAATATTTGTTTTTCAAACAGCCTTACCTTTTTTGCTGGACATTAAAGGCAGTTTTCAAAGTTAGATACAAAAGATTAGGATTTTTAAAACATTTTTATTTTATATTTACCTGAAAAGTATTTATTTTTTAGGTAAATATAAAAGAGATTAACATAAGCGTAGATATTTATTGAATAGCTCTTAACCTGTACGTGGATTTTTGGCCATTCGGAGAAACTGATAACTTAATTTGGTTGCAAATTAATGGTACCCTAATAAGTATGTTATAGAAGTACTTGTGATTGAAAAGAGTTTGTGAATTTATATCGAAGATGGTGAGTCGCGTTTTTGAAAATCATCAAGTAATATTTAATTTTCACACTTATTTTACAAGCAGAAAATGCCGATAGAGGCTCTTTGCGACCAGTTCAATATGTACATAAATGTGTATAACTGTACATAAACTCAGTTCGAAAATACAGAAAAAGTGTAGATAGCGAAGTAAAGGTCTCACAATGTAAACCTAGACCCTACCCTAAGACTAAAGATCTCCCTAAGGCTTGTAAATTTTAAATTCTAGACACTATACATAAAATGAATAAAAAGAAAAAACATGTTTCTGTATTCTCCTCATTCCTTGAGCCCTTACCAGGTCGTGGTGGCACTCTAAATAATATTCTCTTTCTGCCTGCATCGGCTGCGATCCTGTGTTATATGGACGGCTTCATGTAGGTATTTTCCCACCAGAGTTTGTATTTGGTCTTCCCATCGTATTGGAGATCTTCCTCTTAGTCTCTTCTACCTTTTTTTCCATGGTTCCAGTTCTTTTAGCTATGTGGCCGAATTAAATTAGGTATGATCGGTTTACTAAACAAAGGGACACAACCACAATTACAAAAACAGAGACAGCAGCAGACACGGCAGGGGGTACAACAACAAGAGCTGCAAGAAGATGGAGAAGAAAATGAATTAACTAGACCAAACACTAGAGGAGGGCCAAACGGCAATCCACATACAAAAAAGCCATAAAGCACCGGGACTAGATAAAATACCGGCAAAACTACTCAAGTAAGAAGGAACGAATTTGACAAAACAGATGTACCAGCTAATACGAGAGATATGGATGGAAGAAGAAATTTCCCAAAAATGAAAAAAAGTATAATATGCCCTATTTATAAAAAAGGAGACAAACAGTAGTGTCAGAATTATAAAGGCATCTCTTTACTTTGTTCGGGAAGGGGTAATTCCAGCAATTATCGACACAAGTCGGTGGGGTCACCCTCTCCGATTTGGCTAAAATTTTACACACATGTTGCACTCATCATCACACAGCCAAATTTGTCCACTGTCGAACATAGGCCTCCTCAAGATGTCTCCACTCTTCTCTGTCCTGTGCAGCTGCGATCCAGTTTGTCAGTATTCTTTTAATGTCGTCCGTCCATCTAGTAGGTGGTCTTCCACGATTTCGTTTGTCTGCCCTTGGCCGCCATTCTAAAATCTTCTTTGTCCATCTGTTGTCTCTCTGTCTTACGACGTGTCCATTTCCACTTCAACTTCGTAATCCGTTTTATGACGTCTTCCATCCCAGTTCCTCGCCCTATCTCATCATTTCGTATTCGGTCTCTCAAAGTTACGCCAAGCATACATCTTTCCATTTTTCGTTGTGCTACTTGCAACTTTTTTATTGATGCTTTAGTCAATGTCAGTGTTTCAGCTCCATAAGTGAGCACCGGAAGTACGCACTGGTTAAATGCTTTTCTCTTTAGCTTTATTGGGATGTTTTCCTTAAACACGTCTTTTAGCTTGCCATAGGCTGCCCATCCTAAAGCTATTCTTCTAGATAATTCGCATGTTTGGTTGTCTCTACTTATTTGTATTTCGTGGCCCAGATAAAAGTATTTGTCAACCGTTTTAATATGCCAGTTTTCTAGTTTCAATGGTCCACTAGGTACTAAGTTGGTCATCATTTTAGTTTTCGCAAAGTTTATTTCCAACCCTACTTTTTGGGAGACTCGTTGTAAATCTTGTAGCATTTCGTTGGCCTCCTTTAAGTCGTCGGTTATTAGAACTATGTCATCTGCAAATCGTAGGTGGTTCAGCCTTTCGCCATCGACACTCAAACCTCTGTTTTCCCATTCTAACATCTGGAATGCATGCTGCATTACGGCATTGAATAGTTTTGGTGACATGTTGTCTCCTTGTTTAACTCCCCTTTTTATTTTTATTTTTTGAGTAGGGGTGTGGAGGTTTATTGCTGTTGTGGCATTTGCATATATATGTTGAATAATGCTGGTATATCGGTAGTCGATTCTACAATCTCTCAAAGCTCTTAAGATAGCTACCATCTCTATAGTGTCAAAGGCTTTTTTATAGTCAACAAATACTAGAACTAGTGGCCGGTTGTACTCTATAGTTTTTTCAATTAGGGCCTTTAGACAAGTTAGATGGTCATTTGTACCATACCAAGGGCGGAAACCTGCCTGTTCTCTTGGTTGGCATGTTTCTAGTTCGTTCTCAATTCTGGCAGTGATAATTCGAGCAAATAATTTATACAGGTGACTTAGAAGACTGATTGGCCTATAGTTTTCGAGGTCTGTTTGATCTCCTTTCTTATGCATGAGGAGCGTTATAGAATTATTCCATTCAGCTGGTATTGCTTGGTTTTCTAAGCACATATTGAAGAGCTGCTTGATTGTCCTGATGAGAGCAGAGCCTCCGATTTTTAGCGCATCCGCCACTACTCCATCTTCTCCTGGTGCTTTGTTTTTTTTTTCATTTTCTTTAAAGCATGGTAAATTTCAGCCGTTGATATGTCGGGAATATCTTCTGAACCTTGATTCATAATTTTTTGTTCTGTATGTTCTGTCGGGTTTAAGTCCAATTTATTTGTGTATAGTGTTTTATAGAAGTATTCTACTATCTCTAGCATTTCGTCTCTGTTGGACGTTAGTTTGCCATTCTTTCCCTTAAGTCTGATGATTTCTTTTCTGCTGTTCGTCAATTTCCTTCTTAATATCTTCATGCTCTTGTGCTCGATTGTCTGCGAGATTTTCTCATTTTTATATGCCCTTATGTCCTTTCTAATTGCTTTTGAGACCTTTTTGTTGATTTTATTTATGCTTTGTTGTTCTATACTCTTATCTTTTAGCATTTCTCTTCTTTCTTCCATTTTAAGTTTGGTGTTAGCAGTGATTCTCTTCTCTCTCTTGTTACCTGTACAACATTTTCTTTGAGCTTCTGCTATGGTATTAGTAATTACTTTATTTAGCTGATTTATATCATTTGTGGGGGGCCTGTTTTGTAGACGTACCGTTATTTGATCTGCAAACTCTGTTTCATTTTTTGGTTGTGACCATGCGTTCAATTTTTTCTTTCTCATTAGTTCATTTCTCTCTTTATCGATGTTAATTTCTATTCTAGCGCGAAGCATTCTGTGATCACTTCCTGTTGTGAAGCTGTTGAGTACAGTGACATTTTTAACTATAAATTTTTTATCTGTTATTATATAGTCAAATTTCATTTTGCGTTCTCCCGTCCCTGCTTCTCCATGTCCACCTTCTATGTTGTTTTTTGTAAAAGAAGCTATTCATTTGATATAATTTGTTCTGAAGGAGATAGTTTAATAAAGTTTGTCCGCGTTCATTTCTTCCATCGCTGCCGAAGTTTCCAAGTACAAATTCTAATGGATCTGATTTCATGCCAATTTTTGCGTTCATTTCACCACATATGATTGTAAAATGGGTGTGATTTTCTTTCAGTGCTTGTGTTATTTCGTCATAGAAAATGTCTATTTCCTCTTCGCTATGGTCTGTCGTTGGCGGATAAGTCTGTATTATTTTGATGTTATATCTGTCGTTCAACTTTAGAATGACGTATATTACTCTCGTGGATATACCATGTATTGTATGGATTCTACTGTACAGCTGTTTATTTATGAGGAAACCTACACCTCCCACTGATTTGTTCTCTTCACCTAAGTGGTAGAATATATGGCCAGATTTTAATGTCTGTAGGTGTTCGCCATGTCTTCTTACCTAGCAGAGCTCAATTACGTCCCAGCTGATCTTTTCCATCTCCAGCTCCATTTTAGTGATCTTGGCTTCTGACAGTAGCGTTCGAGCATTTTACGTTGCGACATTCATCTTAAATAGTTTATGAGTCAAGGTTTTGTCCCCCCAGAATCCTTGGGACAGACTGATAAATCAGTGTGATATTCTGGATTCATCCTACTCACCTGGGGTAATGAAGTTTTAAGTCTTGACATTATTTGAGGGGATATGGCAAATAAATCACCATGCTTGCCATGCGGGTTAGTGAGTGAAGAGTGTGTAGTAGAAAGAAATATAGTGACCCGTCTGCCTTCGAAAACCTAATCGCCATTCGGGGTCGGAAGAAACAAGAGTTAGCCAAGAGAGGCTGATAGGAAAGATTAAAGACATTTTACTCAAGACAAGTTGAAAAAGAGTAAAATGTGAAGGCCCTTATGATCCGCCAGGTGCGTTTCATAAGCGTATGAGTATTGATACACCTTGTATTCTCGCTCATACTTCGGGGTGTTGACTACAGACTGTATGGCTCGTCCAGCATGCCATAGCATGGAGTATAGGGTGTACGCCATTTTACAATATAGACACCACCAACTCCATGGCCTGACAAATAACTCCATGGCCTGACAAATGTTGCACTAGACAAAGTAATATGATTGTCAAATTTTCAGATCTTATTATTTAAAATGGCGGCCGTGGCGCGCTATTGAAATTTCACGCTTTTTATCAATTTTTTTTCGTGTTTCGCCGATTTTTTTTTGTACAGCGAGCTAAATATGCTTAAAGAAATATCCAATATATGTTTTCCAATGTAAAATTTCCCGCTGAACACGATCCCGGTGTCAAAATGGCCATATGACGTTAAGTAAAGCCACAAAATGCGAAACAAAGCGCTTTTTTTGAAAAATTCATATCTTAAAAACACCCTCTTTAATTTGTTTTTCAAATTTTTACTAAAGACGCCTTAATACAATTACTTTCGAATAAAAGTTTTATCAGAAATCCTCTTTATATGTTTGAAACCGCTGCGCCCTATAAAATTCCAAAAAATGCCATATTCCCGCCTTTTTTAGCGTTTTTTCCTTCGTTTTTTAGCTTCCAAATAACCTTTAGAGGTTTTCTGACAACGAATTCGATTTCTCCGGAAAATTTTATACAAAAAATGACTATTTTGAAATTATACACTTATACTAATAACTATACATTTGAAATAATATTACACACACACACCCCTGTGTATATAGACGAACAAATATTATAATGTGTATAATAATAAAATCCTAGCGCAAAAAATGTATTAATTACAGCGCTCAATTCTGCGTTTAATATTGTGTCGCTCCCTATAAAACGGTAAAATTCACAGTAAAAAGATTCCAAATTGTCATTTTTTGTGCAAAATTTTCCGTAGAATACGAATTCGTTGTCAGAAAACTCTAAAATTTATTTGGAAGATAAAAAACGAAGGAAAAGCGCCAAAAAAACGGGAAAATCGCGTTTTTTTCAATCTTACATTGCACAGCGGCTTCAAACAAAAGTACTTGTATTAAGGTATCTTTTGTGAAAATTTGGAAAAAATTAAAGAGGTTGTTTTGAGATATGAATTTTTGAAAAAAGCGCTTTGTTTCGCATTTTGTGGCTTTATATGATGTCATATGGCAGTTCTGACACTGGGATCGTAGTCAGCGTGAAATTTTACATTGGAAAACATATAGTGGATATTTGTTTAAGCATATTTAGCTCGCTGTACTAAAAAAAAATCTGAAAAACACGAAAAAAAAATTGATAAAAAGCGTGAAACTTCAATTGTGCACCACGGCCGCCATTTTTAATATTAAGGTCTGAAAATTTGACAATCATGTTTTTTTGTCTAGTGTAACATGTGTGTAAAATTTCAGCCAAATCAGAGAAGGTGACCACACCGACTTGTGTCGATTAATGCTGGAATTACCCGGATACAAAATACTCACAAACATCATGAATTGAAGACTTCAACCTCTCACGAAAAAAATCATCGGGGAATATCAAGCAGGGTTTAGGCAAAATAGATCTACTATTGACCAACTATTTACAGTTAAACAAATACTAGCCGAAGTATGGGAATATGACATGGACGTTTACAATCTCTTTGTAGATTTTAAACAAGCCTATGGTTCCATAGATAAAATATCAATCATCAATTAGCCTGTTTTTGTCGACTGCTGAACGTAGGCCTCCCGTAAAATTTTTCACCTATTTCTATCTTAAGCTTCTTGCATCCAGTTTGTGAAGATATGGATAAAACAGATTTTGATAAGAATAGATAAATCAAGTCTACCTAATATATTGGAAGAATTTGGCATACCATCAAAATTAATACGACTAGTGCAAATGACAATAACAGAAACAGAGCACAGGTATGTATTCAAGGACAGATCACTAAAGCGTTTACGATAACGCAAGGGCTGAAACTAGGTGACGGACTGGCTCCAATGCTCTTTAATCTTGTTCTTGAATATGTAATTAGACAGTTGCCGGTGAGCGGAAATAACATACAAACAAATCTACCCAATTAGCAGTTTACACAGATGATACAAACATAATGAGCAGAACAGTAAATGCAGCGGAAGAAACCTACGTTGAGTTAAAACAGAGCGCAGAAGCAGTAGGGCTGGCAATAAATACAAATAATATAAAACTACTCATACAAACCAGATCAAATAGAACGTCGCAACAACACTTTATTGACGATATAGAACATGTGAGTAGATTCACATACCTAGGAATGGATCTGGTCGCAAGCAATGAAGAAGAACCGGAAATAAGTAGAAGGCTTGTTCTGGCAAATAAAGCCTATTTCGCCTATGGGCTACATATTCAAATCGCGAGACGTACACTGGAAAACAAAACTTCGAGTCTATAAAACAATAAATAGGCCCATAGATAGTTATGGTTGTTAAACATGTGTGGTGACACCGAAAACTGCCAATGCATTAGATCTGTTTAAAAGAAAAATATTATAAATATTACGTGGAAAACTGGGCGCAATAAGTAAAAACAACAACTGGCGAATTAGGTATAATAGACAAATATACGAGCAATATAGCGAACCAACTCTAACAAAAAAATTACGGTGGGCAGGGCACGTGGTCCGCATGCATGAGAATAGAATTCCCAGAAAATTACTAAATGCAAGAATGCAGGGAAATACCTAAAAAGAGATAGAAAGACGAAGTCGATAAGGATGCCAGGAACTGCCTGGGAACGCGTTCATGGAAAACAACAGCGATAAACCGAAATTGTTGGAGATTGTAGAAGGAGGCCAAGGCCAGATTTTGGCTGTAGTGCCATTGGATGGATGAATGATTATATATTTTTTTATAGCCTATCTTTTATATAAAGCTCTTCCAGAATTTGCAGGTTGCTTGTACGTTCTGTCTAGGACACGCGTAAAATTTTTCTATAGACCCACATTTCGAAGACTTCGATCTTATTTTTGCTGATTTTTTGCTTTTTTTTATTTGCTGATTTTTTTGACTTCTTTAGTGATTACACCATCCCATTCGTCTAGTACTTTTCCCATTATATATTCAAAATATATGTACGATAATGATGATTGTATGCAGCCCCGCTTAGCTCCTTTCTTTGTTTTAAAACCATCTGAATATATTTCGTGTATATTACCGTTTGCTGAGTTTTTATCATACAGATTTCTTATTAGATTAACGAAGTGTTTAGGTACTGCCATATTTTTTATTATACTCCAGAGGGGATCCCTTTTTACTGAATCGAAAGCCTTTGTGTAATTTACGAAACAGAGTAGCATTGGTATGTTGTGTTCTCTTGCTTTTTCTATTATCTGTCTGGTGTTTATTATCTGCTCCCGCGTTTCTTTTCCTGGTACGAATTCTCATTGTTCTAGAGCTATCGTTCTTTAGTCGTCCATAAATTTTAGGAAAGAAGACTTTTTAGACTCCTATAAAGGCTTTAGAATATTATAGAAGATTTTAGGCTCCTATGAAGAAGAAATATATCTAAGGTTAATACTTCATTAACACATTTGGTGTTTATACACTCTTTTTAATAAAATAAAAAAAAATAAAGCGATTTCCAGAGTGTTAGTAATGTAATTTTCATTACAAATAATTGTGGCTTAATTACCTGTAAACATGTTAAAAAAAAATTGTTTTCACATATGATCAGTTGCACGTAGTGTGTTAAGGTGTAGGCACACCATTCACTTTGTTTATTCTCACGCCTGGTAACACAAAAAAATATAGGTAATAATATATTACAAGATCCTTCAATGAAAATAATCGCCACGAGTGCAGCCCATTTAGTAAATGGTTACTTTGTTGTCACTTGAATTAGCTCCTTTTTGAATTTTTATTTAGCTTAATTAGTTTAATCTTAATATACAAAAGTTTGTATAACTCAGCTAATAGTTTAACAGAACATATTAATTCCAAGGAGGTATGAAGTTCTCCGGGTTAACTATTCATTGTATGCAATGCATACATACATTGCATAATATACATTGTATACTAACTAAGAAATAACATAGGAGATTTACAGAGACAATGTTTTAAATGTGAGTATGCACGAAAACATTTCTGAATAAAAAACCAAATAAATCAACTACATATCTTTGATACAAACGTAAATAATAAAAACATACAAATAATACATTTTTGAAGAATATATAGTAGAGATATACCAAGGAAGAGTTAATCTAAAAGTTATTTCAGGAGTTTCTTAGTATTATTCTAAACTTATTTTCTTGGGGCATTTTAAACTAATAACTATTTTATTTGGAATAATTCGGAAATCGTTCTCAAAATACAAACATTGATAAATTAATCAAACTTTGCTTTTTGTTACTTGGTGAAATTTAATCTGACTAATTTCTATTCAATATTGACAATTCAGATATGTATTATAAATTCTGAAGTAGACGATTTTAAAACTATACTGCCAATATTGCTAAGTTGCATTCCTCTAACGACTTTATTATAAGATAGTTCATTCGATTACATGAAATCAACTTTAACTTGAGAATATCAGTCAGAAAAAATCTTAGCATGTAATTCGTTTTTAAAAAGACAACCACATGCCATGATGACAGTAGAATTCTCCTGTTAGTGATTCTATAGTAAGTCATGAGGAAAAAGCCAGGAAGAAAACCTCATAATACTATCTCGATGTGGTAAGTACTTGGTGTTACATTTATTTTACTCTCAATAAACACAAATTTCTGATTTTATATTTTTGTTATTTAAAAAACATAAATGATATATCTTTAATTATGTTACTGACTTATTAATAGTGGTATTTTACTTTTATTACCTTCCTCTTTTCATATGCAAACCTTCCAGCAGACAAGGGAAATGCAACTGTGATAATAGATAAAATTCAATATGAAAACAAAATTAAAGATCTAATCCCAAACAGATCTTATACACAATTAACAAAGATCTAACAAAACCTTTGGAAAACAGAATATATGGAACTTTATTAAAGTTTAAAGATTGTTTAAAACTTATCAAAGAAGATTAATTACCCCTCATTACAGTAAGACCCGCTATTTTTATGGAGTACCTCATAATATGTGTCTACCATATTTGTATGAAGTAGTAAAACGAATAGACCACTTAGGCCTATTTGTAGTACCATGTAGTACCATAAAAACACAATTTTTTTTTTAAATTATGGAATATTTCATTAGTCTAGTCTATTACCTTGCATTCTCTCTAGATGACCGGGCCATTCTAGTCTACGTTTTTTCACCACTCTTGTTATTGTAGGGTTAGCATACAAATGGTACACTTCTGCATTAGTTCTTCTTCTCCGTTCTCCCTTTACTATTTTTCTACCAAATATTTTGCAAAGTTTCTTTCGTTACCATGCTTCCAATGTGTTTTGTATGGTCTTGTTCATAGTCCATGTTTCGGTAGCGTATAGCATTGTGGCTCTAATTATAGTTTTGTATACTCTTATTTTTGTATTACAAGATATATTTTTGGCCTTAATTATTTTGCTCGTGGCTCTAGTACACATGTTGCTATTAGTCAGTCTCATGTTGATTTCAGTTTCTTTCTTACATGTCTGATCAATAAGAGTACCTAAGTACATATATTCATCCACCTTCTCGAATTCTACAACTGATCCATCCTCCACCTCCAATTTAAAGTATACCCTGGTGTTTATTCCTTTTTTGATTTCCATGTACTTCGATTTATTAATTGTAACTTCTAGTCTCATTTTAGAGCTTTCCCGAATCAGTTTTTTTGCTATAATTGACAGTTTTTTTCCATTTCTTGCAATGAGAACCACATCATCAGCGTATGCTAAGCGTTGGTACTACTTGTATAAAATAGTTTCGGACCTATTTATCCCAATAACCCTTACAATTTTGTTTAGAACTATTATAGCGATAACTTTTCAGCGTTCAATAGTCGATGACAAATGTGTTATTGTGTTTAAAGTTTAGACTATTTAAGTGGAGGTGTTATTAGTTATTAGTTCTTTTAGACGAACTAGTTCAACAGAACTAGTTCGCGAAAGAACTATTTGTAGGACCGACATCGAAATCCAACCCTAACAGAACTGGTTGCCAAATGTCTCGTCTCAATTATCACATAAGCTCGGCGCCAGCCGCCCGTTTTCTTTCAGTCTTTCACTAGTTCACTACCGTACAAGTAGTTCGGAACTATTTCTTTCGATCGTATGTTTAAGTTTAAATGGTTTAAATTATTATATGATTAGTTAGTTTTTATTTGCAAAACATTATTAAGATTTGTTTTTTATTATCCGTTTTAAATATAAATATGGTCTAAGTATAATTTATTTTTATATTTACGTATATTTAAACTCATAGGTATTTATAATTAGGTTATTTCTAAAAGAAGCTTTACAAACAGTGAATTTTCTAGGAACATTAAATAACACATTTTCATTCTCACTTTTACATAAAATTATATTTTATATAAATACCTCAATCATTTTAACCACAACTAAAATTTTTATTTTACAATTACAATACAAGAATCAACACAGCATGGCAACATCCTAGCCAATACATGGGCATAAGATCCGAACCATTATGACATTAAGATAAGACTTAATGTTATTGTCACATTCATAAGAATTATAAATCTGTTATCTGAGGCTAATCGGCATTTTTTATACTAGTAAGTCCATCCATTCACAAAATAATAAATATAGGTATGTTCTAATTTATTCATTCATTATTTTCTTCTTTAGAAGTTGAGACATAATTTATAATGTAAATCGTTCGCAGTGAACTAGTTCTATGAAAATTAATGAACTAGTTCAATTAGTTCAGTTGAAAGAATCGTTCATTAGAACTATTTCGATGGTGAACTTCTTCTTCTTCTTCAGATGCAAATCCACTAATGGATGTTAGCGATCACATTTTCCATTAATTCTCTATTTCTTGCAATATGTATCAGACATTGTATGTCGTTAATCCCTGTCCATTGCCTTATGTTTCGGAGCCAGGACATTTTCTTGCGTGTCATTCCTCTCTTGCCTTCAATTTTACCCTCGATTATAAGTTGAAGGAACTGGTATTTTTCAATTCGCATGATGTGACCTAGATACGCCGTTTTCCTTTTCTTGATGGTTTCGAAAAATTGGCGTTCTTGGTTTATTCTTTTAAGGACATCTATATTTGTGATTTTCGCTGTCCATGGTATTTTTAGGATACGGCGATAAAGCCACATTTTGATGGTAAACTACACATCCCTATACATGAAAAACGAGTGGCTCGATTCTCCAGCGGTTGTTTTGTTTTGCGCTTAAGGAATGCGGCCACTCATTCTACTTATTCTTATCAGAGAGTTAAGTGACTTGTTTTTATTGATCGGGCGGCCTGCCTAACTGTTATCACACAGATGTTGTCATCTATTGACGACTTTTTATTTTCAGTTTGAGTTATGTCTTAGTGTGTAAAAAGTCAACATGTTTTTGAAAAAGCGTAAAGTGCTCTCGGTGGAAAAAAGTTATCGATAACTTGAGCAATAGAGAAAGGTTAAAAGCAATCGAATGTCGTCGCCACGTATGGAGCTGTCTTAGTCAACTGTAACTAAGATATCGAATGAGAGAAAAAGTGGCTTAAAGCAGATATGGAGGTCGGTAGTAGGAGGAAGTTGCGGAAACCTCAGCATGAAGACTTAGAACGCGTTATGCATTAGTGGTTCCAGAAGCAGCGTTTAAACCATATTCTACTTTCGGGGCCTATGGTTAGGACCGAAGCTAAGTTTTGCAACTGAGGGTTGGCTAAGCAAGTGGAAGCTGTGGCAGAAGATCAACAATGGCAAATAATTTAAAACGCTCGCGATGTTAACAAAAATCTAACGGATGATTGGCTAGAAAACGCATGTCCTGGACTAAAGGCACGATATGTGTCAGAGGAAATTTTCAATGCTGATGAGACCGGATTGTTTTTTAACCTGACAACAAACAGAACTTTAAAATTAGAATCGGAAAAGTGCGTTGGTGGAAAGCTCTCTAAGGAACCGATTACGGTTATAGTGGCCACTAACGTGACAGATTTGGTAAAGCGAAAACTGTTAGTAATAGGGAAGTCAAAAAATCCACGTTGCTTTAAAAATATAAAAAATCTACCGGTGACCTTAAAGAAAAAAAATTCTTCTGCTTGTAGGCAATTGTCCTGCTCATCCTGTACTGTGCGACATTTAAAACAGTGAACTTGGTTTTCTGCTAGCAAACACAATAAGTGTCCTTCAGCCCATGGACCAAAGTATTATTAAGAGCTTGGAAAGCCATTACAGAAGACGACTTTTGATGGAATTGGTTGAGAATAATGGGGATCGTAAACTAAACATTCTTGACTCCATCCTAATAATTAGTAAATCCTGGGACGAGGTGTCGAGCAGTACAATAAAACATTCCTTTAAACACGCACGATGGCCGGAAGATTAAGAATTGACTGATAATGAAGATGATCTGCCATTACATGTTTTGCCTAGACAGTTTGAACTTACTATCAAATACGGACCGAAAGAGCTAACCGATTTTAGTGTTGAAGAATGAAAAAGTTGATAAAAATGTAGCTACAATATCTGAACTTTCTGAAGAGAACATCCTACAAGCAGTTCGTGTAGAAAAGGAAGAAAACATGACCAGGAAGTGAAAGCAGAGCCAGAACCAGCTCCGACTACTCAGCAAGCATTGGATGCAGTAAAAGTACTGCATCGATATTACATTCATCGGGAAGACAATATGAGTGTGGAAGAATCTATGCGTCTTCAGCACAAGGTCAGGTCAGTTCTGTGAAAAGAGAAAGGAAACATACCAAGGTAACAGACTTTTTGGTAATGTAGGCTAAATATATTTTACAGTAGCATAATGTTTTGTTATTGTATAATACACATGTTTTAATTGCATAGTCAATTTTTTATACTGTTTTGCTTACATTATTCGTTAATAAATCTATATGGTGTACAATATAGTTTTAATCATTTATATTCGTTTTGATAAATTTTTAAATTAAAATAGATTTTTTAGTACAGTATTATTAATATTACAGTACCTAATTTTATCTCTCTCTCTCTCTCTCGCTGTATAAAGATCTCTCCTTGTAACGATGAAAATTCCCGGTTCCTTCCATATCGTTATAGAGAGAGGACTGTAATAGTACACTACCTTTCCTGGATATTTTAACCTCTAAGAACGATACTGGATATGAAAACAAACCAACATATATTTAAATTACAAATCAAATCACAATATCAATATTAAAAAGGGAATCATTCAATTCTTATACGATAGATGCAAAATTGGTTGTTCTATGGAAAATTTGTTCTTAGAGGATAAACATTTGTTAACATCTGTTTTATTAAAAAATAATTATCCTTTATCGTTTATAAATAGGTAATTTTCAACAATCTACCGAATAGAACAGAACAACTTAGAACGATATCCTACAGCATGCACAAGGAATAATGAGGAAAATAACAATACCACACATAAAAGGGATATCAGAAAAACTTAAAAAGATAGGAAATAAATTGAACATTTCAACAACATTCAAATCAACAAACACATTGAGTTCTATTTTATATAAAACTAAACCTAACAATGAACAAGAAAGAACAAAGAATTGCATTTATAAAATACCTTTTGAATGCGATCAGTTTTATTTAGGTGAAACATCAAGGCCATTAAATGTTAGAATACGTGAACATCAATCTTATATTAAAAATAGAAAATTTGACAGATCTCAAATATGTAAACACGCATGGGAAAATAAACATAGAGTTCAATGGAATGATTCAAAAATAGTTTTAAAAGAAACAAATGGTAAAAATAGTAAAATCAAGAAGCGCCGCTAATTATGCTAAATGAGACCAATTGTGTCGCAAATTCCTTGGCAGAATGCAGTAGCATCTGGTTACCCATATTAAAGGAGGAAGTTAATATGTAAATGGAATAATACCATTATAAGTAAAATCGAGGATATTCATTTATGTTTTTTAAATTACAAAAATATAAAATCAGAATCTGGTATTTATTAAGAGTAAACGAAATGTAACACCAAATACTTACCATGTCGGGATAGTATCATGAGGTTTTTTCCTGGATTTTTCCTCATGATTTACTAGGGAATCAGTAACAGGAGAATTTTACTGTCATCATAGCATGTGGTTGACTTTTTAAAGACGAATTACTTGTAAACAATATTCGTTTAATCGAATGAACTATTTTATAGCTAAGTCGTTCCAGGAAAGCAACTTAGCAATATTGGCAATATCATTTTATGTAGTAGTCTACTTTAAAATGTATATTATATATCTGAATTGTCAATATAAATGAGTCAGATAAAATTAAATTATTAAAAGAATTTTTCACTAAGTAACAAAAAACAAAATTTGTTTAATTTACTAATGTTTGTATTTTGAGAACGATTTTCGAAGTAGAGATTGGAACGTGAATAAAATTATTTTATTTAAACTCCTTTATAAAAGGTATATAATAAAACATCCAAACGGACTATATCATAATTACAGAACGTTTTTGGAATGTTAATTCCATTATCAGTGTAATTAACTTTTCAGGAGAAATAGAAAAACAGACTTAGAACTTAAAAGATAAACATATAGAAATGATTGGCAATTGGAATGAGGTAAACGCAACATTAGCTGATGACGTTGAATTTTAAAATTAATGTTTATTATTTTTATCATTTTGTTATCCTTTTTTTATTAATTTGTTCTATTATTCTTCTTAGTAGCCTTTTCAAAAACATTTACAGGATAAACAAACATTTTGTATACCTTTTTTTATTGATACTTTTTTAGTTTATTTGTTTGTTTATTTGTGTTTTAAATGACTGCGGACACTAAATCCATTCGCCAATCTTACAATTTGAGGTGTAGTGTGTGTGTTTGTGTAGAGTAATTGTCTTGATACTTAGCAAAGTCGACGTCATTGTCTTTGCTAAGAGACGCTAATTGTATCCGAACGTCTGCGGTCCCTCCGGTGTGTACCGATCACACAAGGATAGAAATTATTTTCATTTATTAATTTTTTTAATAAACGAAAATTTCCACATAGGTGGGATTCGAACTCACGACCTTTAGGTTTAAAGGCAGGCGCTCTTACCACTGAGCCACAGAGGGGTTTTTTTTTAGTTTAGTTAAAGTGGCTCTTCTTAATAATGTTTTACTGTGTTGTTTTTTTATATACTAAAACACACAAAAAATAAATAAAGAATACCCAAAAATAATATATTCATCTCTAACTGCCACGTCATACACTAAAGACGTCTATTCTTCTCTCTCGTTGTGTCAGATCCATTTATATTGTGGTCCTCCAGTTAATTAAATTTTCCCGAAAGAATAATAAGAAAACTACCAATAAAAGGACGCATTAAGTGTTTCAATTAGTCTTCGGCGAACTCTAGATTCTTTCCTCTAATTTTATATGTTTAAGGATAAGAAGAGAAACGCGAGAATAAATTATACAAAGCTTCATAAAATTTATTTTGTGCTGATTCTTTGTTCCAAAAAGAGAGTATGGAGATCGATCGTGGTTTACGAGGGAAAATGAGTGTCGAAAAGATTTAAGTTTTATTTTTAAGATTGGTGGTCAGCATTTTTATTCTAAAGAAACATATTATTATTGTAATACAATGTTGGATATATTCGATTTGTTTTGTTTAGATTTTATCAAATAAATACTTAGTTGCTTTTTTATTAACATGTTCGCTGCCAGGCATTTTTAAACATGTGACCAGTATGTCAAACATATTTATACTTTACATTGAGCACTAGTGAACATCTAAAAATAAATTTAGATAAATCCAAAATTCTTGTGTTCAGAAGAGGAGGTGGTGTGATCAGGAATCTTGGAAACTCAATGATCGAGTATTAGAGGTAGTGAATAACTATAATTATTTAGGAATGATATTAACACCCAAGTTGTCGTATAAAGCTCATCTAAAAAAGCGCCAGAGTTTGGCAAAAGTGGCGATTCACACGGCTTGGAGTAGTTTAGTGTCTAAGGCTGAAATACCCTTTTTGGCTAAAGTAACAGTGTATGAGTCAGTGGTAAGATCGATTTTGACTTATGGGTCTCAGGTATGGGGTATTTTTGAGTACGATAAGGTGGAAATAATCAGAAGATTTCATATAAAATAAATGTTTTCTTGTCCAAGGTATTGTCCTAACTTTATGTTAGATTTGGAGACAGGTATTGCTAGAGTAGACTATACGATGAACTTATATAAAAACTATGTTAAAAAATACTATATATATACGAATGATAGGTTGCCAAAATTTCTTTTGAAGGAAATGATGAGAGCAAGGTGTGGCTGGTGGAAAGATTGGATGAGCATGAAAGAAAAATTTGGTATTGAGGTTAGGTGTGAATGGGAATGGAGAGATAGCTGGCCTAGTATGATTGAGAATATGATAGAAAAGAAGGAGGAGGAGATACAGCGTCAGGCTGAGAACAGCGCACTCGAATCAAATTTTTGTGGACACTACAAAGAACTGCGGGAAGAAGGAGTAAACATGCATTACCTACTGGAAATGGAAAATTTTGGGGATATTCGACGGCTCTTTAAATTAAGATGTGGGGTTCTATATTTGAATGATCGACCTGGTAGAAATGATGAAAGAAGATTTTGCTCAATGTGTAACACGAAGGAAAGGGAAGATGTGATACATTTTTTGGGAAAATGTTCGGTGTTGAGACATATTAGGTTAAAGTGGTTGGGTAGACATGAACTTAGTAGAGTGGAAATAATTACTATGATGAGACAGGGCAAGGCTGAGTTAGCAGATTATTGTAGGGAGGCATGGGTGTATGGGTATGAGTTAGTGAGCCTATTTAACTACTAAATCTATTAGCGTGGTGTTATATTAAAATTAGGATTAATAATTTGTTTGCTTATATCTATTATCTTTTTATCTATCTGGTCTATCTTGACTAATATTGTTATTATTATTGTTACTATTATTATTGTTGTATCTGCAGCTTTCACTCCCTCAAAGGGATATTCAATATTTTAAATTGTAATCTATACCTCACTGTTATACGTTGTTATTATTGTTAAGTCTATTGCGAAGTGTTACTTAGTAGGATATATACATTTAGTTTATTACTAACATTTATATGAATATTTACATAATTTCTTTTTTATTTATTTTAATGGCCTTGTTAGATAGAATAAGCCTTTATGTAATTTTTTGTATATTAATTAGGGAATATTTGTTTGCCAACCCTCCTGATGGCATGTGCCAAGGAGAACAAATGTCACTAAAAGTATTGTATTGTATTTTTTTTATATTAAGAAATTAAAGGCATTATTGATTGATTGATTGATTGATTGATATTCCAATATGTTGGAAATCAATTTGTGAAGTTGCTTCATCAATAGATCAGATCAATATAATAATTTGCTTATTCTGTCTATAAAAGGGGAAGGAATAATAATTATATTAGGATAAAAAACACGAATGTATAGCGAATTAAGAGAAATCCCACGACAGTATAAATATATATTTATTTTGCTTAGTTTGTCTGTCTGCCTATCCGTAACGGAAACACAAGCACCGGCATTAGATCCCATCTTCATTTTTATTGAAGCGCATCATACAACTAATGCAAAGAGCACTGGAAAACTATTATATTCTTCTTCTTGATGTGCCTATCTGTTACGAATGTTGGCGATCATCATGGCAATCTTTATCTTATCTGCAGCAGCGCGGAAAAGCTTCAAAAATGTTGTATTAAACCAGATTCTGAGGTTCTTTAACCAAGATCTTCTTCTTCTTCATAGACCTCGTTTTCCAAATATTTTTCCTTGCAGGATGGCTTGAAGGGGAGCATGTCTGGATTAATTTTGCATAATATTTTCGAAGAATTGTAAATTTCGAGATTTTATGGTGGTTAGTACCTCTCGATTCTTATTCATTCTTCTGAGGATCTCCTCATTTGTGATATCCTCATTCGATCAGTCCACGGGATTTTAAGTATTCTCCGATATATTATTATATTAAGGCTGAAAAAAAAAACAGGCGACTACCAAAAGGGAACTACAGCTTATCTTCGATATTATTGAATATATAGCAACATAAGAGATATCACATGATAGTATTAGTACATATAATTTTCTTATTCTGTCTGCCTGTCTGCATGTAACGAAAACACCAGCGTCGGCATTTGGTACATCATAGCTCCATTGTTATTGGTCCGATTCGAGAATGTGATGCGTTAAATGAAAAGGGAGGAAGTGAATAAAGATTATTTTGGATATAAAACATAATATCAAAATAAATCTGCATAGAATATTTGTGGTGTTACAAAATAAAAACATTTTGATTTTGGTAGAACATTTTCGCATACAAATTGTGTATAAAATAGCCCAGAATTTTGGTAATTCTCCGACGAAGATAAATGGAAACATTTGAAGTATCTGACCATCATTATGTTGGTAGTTTAGAATTAGATCAGTTTTTAAACTTTGTTTTATATCGTTACCATGGCGGAATTTGTAAAATTCATTTTATCTTCTGCAGTAGCTTATTGAGATTTTTGTGTTTTTTTTTAACCAATTATTCTAATTTATTTTTATTTATAAACTCATTTGCTATTACGAGATATCCTTAAAAATATTTACTTTATTTATTGTGAATGTTCAAAGCTTTCATTCCTTTTAGTTTTTGATTAAATTGTGCACTCGGATATGTTTATGTGGATGTAATACTGTTTTTAAATCTTTTTATGATAACCAGATTTGATTTTGAACCCGATTTTTAACTATCTTGCTCTCTTAATAACCTGGCGAGTTCGCAGTATATTTTTTTCTTTTAGTCCCATATAAGGTCCACCTAACATTGAAAATTACATAAGTAAGTTGTTCACTGTCTTCTGCTGATCGAAATAGTTGTTTGGCACTGTATATTTTTGTCAAATCGCAAATTATCTTAAGCCATGACACCTCGTTGCTTCCAATTTCTCTGAATCCCTTAATTTTACCTTTCATGGTAAAGCTGAAGGATTCTGTACCGATCTTTTCTAAGAACGTTGCCTAGGTATACATTATTAGTTTTTTTGAACAAAATATTTGCTATGATACATTCCATATCTCGACAAAAATATATCAGTCAGTGTATCCTCTCATTACTTTTGTTAAATCCCTACATTTCCGCTATATATGTTGTACTTTCAGTACCAGTTTTTAAGTAAAAGTCACTCTCATATCTCGCCAAAAATATATCAGTTAGTGTACCCTCTCGTTACTTTTGTTAAATCCATACTTTTCCGCTATATCTGTTGTACTTGCAGTACCAGTTTTTAAAAAGTCACTCATAAAGTCACACAGGTTCTGTTAAATTTTCCTATGGAATTGCTCACTTTCTTTATTGAGTTTTTCAGTTGTTGATACATTGCCTTGTATAAAGTTAATGTGAGTTAAATTACTTTACAGTTATGTCATAATTCTACGAGTGTTGGAAGATTGTCAAATCTAAAGAAAGTTGTTTATTTAAATTAATTTAATTAATTCTCAAAAAGTTAATTTCGTAAAGAAAATTCCCAAAAAATAATTTTTTGTGAATCTTGAAAATATTTATTTGAATAAAAAACATTTTTAGTTGCACTATTTACCTTTATATATATATTTTGGGTTTTTTGCGTATACACAAAAAAATGGTTTATTTTTACTTATTCATAATGATACACCAAAAATATATTTTTTTTAATAGAAAAAGTAGTACTAGTCCATGGTATAAAGAATGACAGGTATGATATTGCGCAGGCCACTCCCCCTACTGTCGACGTCATAATGAGAGTTATAATACATTTGTTTATAATTTGAATTTTATCAATGTTTAAACTTTTGACGTCTTTAATAAGCTTGTGGAAGATTTTATAGTGTTTTTGTCAGAGTTAAGTTGATTTGTTGGCATTTTAGTAAAAAATAATCATTATTAAGGATATATTCAACTCTATATGCGAGTTTTTTGAGTGATCGTGGCTTTGTAGGTATACCTACTTTATATGGGCAACAATTTGGTCTTTTAGAAATTGTAAATTAGGTATGTTTAATTATTATTGAGTCAGTATTTAATACTCAACCATACCTATACCCATCTTGTATTTTCTACGAGGGTTTTGCTAAAAATTGTTTACAACGTAAACATAAAATGCGTTGTGCAGTATATAGTTGTTTAAGTGATAATCAGACAAAAGGTGCCGATAAATATGTTAGGTTTTATAGTTTTCCCAAGGACTCGGTAGTGGAAAAACTGTGGGTTATTGCTTGTTACCGTAAAGACAAATTTAATACTAAAACTTCAAGGATTTGTTCCAAACACTTTAAGCCGGAAGACTTTAAAAGAAATTTGCAGCATGAATTTTTGCAGTATGAATCAAAGAAAGGACCCAAACTGAAGGGTGATGCGATTCCTTCTCTTCATCTACCAAACTCAAAAAGCTTATCCATAAATCAACTTAAAAGGCAGGAAAGGTTTTCCAAAAGGGAGTCAAAGAAGATTGTGGAACAGATAATTACACAATCTAGGTGAACATTATTTTATTCTACATCTTTTGGTAGAAACACTTTTAAGTATTATGACATAAAAATAATATCTTAACATTTATTTTTAGTTCGACAGCTGGAGAATCAGGTGTGGACTCGGTGTGTCAAGGACTCAAAACTGATTTACCTGAAATTATAAAATCAGACGGGTATGTAAAATGTTCTAAAATATGCTGTGATCAGTCGTCTGAATGAAAACATAATATTCTTAACTTTATGCAATATATATATATATATATATATATATATATATATATATATATATAAATATATATATATATATATAGTACATTAAAAATATGATTTTTGTTTTTAGATTGAATACAGATATGGAACCTGCACAAGATCTTGAACTTCAAAAGTTACGTGTCGAGAACAAAGCCTTACTTCAGCAGGTTAATGAATTAACAGAAATGAAGTCAGAAGTAGATAAGATATTTACCAAAAGACAGCTAAAAAGACTGCAAAGGCCCAAAGTTGGAACAGTATGGACTACTGAGGAAGTCTCCCAAGGTCTTGCCATACATGCAGCTGGACCAAAAGCATATAAATTATTGCTGAAAAAAGGTTATCCATATCCTGCTGTTTCAACCCTTCGTTCATGGACTAAAAAAGTCAAAATTGTTCCAGGCATAATAAAACCTGTTCTAAAAATTTTAAAAAATTCTTACTTATCCGAATCTGAAAAAAATGTGTTGTTTCCTTCGATGAAATGAAGATTCTAAAAACCTATGCATACGACAAAGCAAATGACCATCTTTTAAAACCTTCCAACTATGTTCAGGTAGCAATGATGAGAGGACTACTGACATCCTGGAAGCAGCCAATTTATTTTGATTTTGACAGAAAAATGGAAAAATCAATTCTGTTTGACATAATTAAAGAAGTAGAAGAGGCAGGATTTCATGTCTGTGCTATTGTTAGTGATTTGGGAGGTGGTAACAGAGGCCTTCATAAAAATCTTGAAATAAATGAAGAAAAGCCGTGGTTTATAGGCCCTATAAATCATAAAATCCATGTTTTATGTGATGTACCACACCTTATAAAACTTATAAGAAATAATTTTCTTGATAATGGCTTTGTCTTTCGTGGAGCGGAAATTAATAAGAACATTATTTATAAATTACTAAAACTTACTTCTACATTAGATTTAACAATCTCAATCAACGTAAATGAAGAAATGCTAAATGTACGTAAAGAGCAAAGGCAAAAAGTAAAGTTAGCAACAAAGTTATTTTCAAATAACACAGCTCAAGCTATTAATAGGTGTGGAACACTAGGTTACTTTCAGGACGAAAGTTGGATAGAAACTGCTCAGTTTTTTAAATTGGTAAGCTAAATCTAAAAGTTTGTTATGTTTCTGTTCATACATTTTTTTTGTTTTTTAGGTAAACGATTGGTTCGATTGCCTTAACGTTAGGGTACCCTATACAGATTCCCGAGAACGAGTACAAGGCTATGGGTTAAATCTAGACGTTCAAAATAAGATTATTGACGAGATGTCAGAAGCTATGAAAGCTTTAAAAGTTAAAGGAAAACGATCATTGTTGCCTTTTAAGAAAGGTATTCTAAAATGGTTGCTTTTGAAATATTCTAATTAAAACTATTCTTTGGAGCTAATAATGAATATAAATATTATCGTCTTTTTGGCAAAATTTAATTTCGTTGTTATTTTTAGGAATGATTCAAACTAACAATTCCTTAAAAAAATTATTTGAGGATATAAAAACTAAATTTAATATAAAATACATCCTTACATACAACTTAAATCAAGATGTACTCGAAAACTTTTTTGGCAATATTAGGAGGGTTGGTGGATTACATGACCATCCCGATGCTGTGGAATTTCGCTACCGCTTAAAAAACTATATTTTAGGGAGAAATGAAGGTTCTTTATCTGAAGCTGGCAATACAGAAGCTGATAAGGTCATTGATGGACCAATTGATAACTTGGGAGAAGTTTTGTTAAGTGAAACATATTTTTTTAATTTATCCTGCGAAGCAGAAAAAGAAGAAGTGGATGCAGACATGGAAGAACTAGACCAACTTCATTATGATGCACTGGAATATGTCAGTGGGTATATATGTAAGAAATTAGATCTGCCTGAAACTACGGATACTTCCACTTACACGTGGATTGATCAAGTATCCGAAGGCGGTCTAAGGAAACCTCCAGAAGAATTGGTGGCAAAAATTAATGAACTAAATATTATTTTTAATAATTTCAATGGATCTGAACATTAATTAAAATCAGGCAAAAATTATATACAACAACTAATTGACTTATCGGAGAACATTGAATGTGATTATAAAATCAAACATCTTTTCTTCCGGTCTCGAATATATTTTAGAATTAGGAAATTAAACCTAAAACTTAAAGAAGATATAAGAAATAAAAGAAAATTAATAAAAATTGTAACTTAAAAATTTGTGTTTGATTTGTTTTCCGATTTTAGTGCAGATAATTTATGATAAATTATTTTCTTCCGTTTACGTTTAGACAAAGACTTTTTTCCTCCTCGATACTGGCACCAAATAAGACAATTCAATCAAAAGCTAGCTCGTAAAATTTATAAAGATTACCTTTCTAGGATTAAAAAGCGAAAAACACAAAAAAAAACTCCCAAATTTATTTTACAGATTTATTTTTTTTTCACTGTATTATTATTTTTTTCAATCAAAATAATTAAACACCTATATTTTAATAAATCCGGAATAGTTCAATACAAACTCTATTAATCCATTAAAATGATTTTTTATTGCCAATTAAAAATTAATTGTGTTCTGATTGCTAACGTTCTTACGGGAAATATTTAAAATCTCTCTCATTGTGACGTCATGCGCGAACTCGTCTCAATTTCTCTCTCGGGAGTATCATACCTGTTATTCTTTGTACCATGGTACTAGTCTATAGATAAATTAACAAATATTTGTTGAAAATATTTCCTTTTAAGTCTAAACATATTTTTATTAAGATTTTTTTTATGGAACATCGAACTATATTTACAATGTGTAATATAATTACACGCAGTAAATTGTTTAAGTATATTTAACAATATAAATATTATAGCCTAAGATCCCACTGCAGAATTACTACGTTCATAACGTAGTCTACCAAACTCACATTTTTACATAAATTTTAAAAGTAAGAAAATACAGTGATAATAGGTTGCCAGTCGTCAAGAAGTGGCCACAAATATTTTTAATTCAATTAATAGTAGCTCATTTTTAACAAAAATTTTATTTCTGTTTTTTTTATTTGTTAAATAAATATGCTGCTTATGACGTATATGCATGTGCTTTATATAAAATTACAGCTAATTAAAGCTAATATATATATATATATATATATATAATATATATATATATATATATATATATATATTATATATTATATTATAAGTTTGTCTGAGAAAAAATTGTCGAAAATTAAATTATAAAAAAAACGCGACGTATTAAAGAAAAAATAAAAGACAGCTAGCCCGCAACTATAATGGTTTGAAGTGTTAGCTGTGTGAGTTTTTAAAGAATGTAATAAAAGATAATAATAATAATGTACATATTATCACTTGTCAAACCAGTGCCGTTGCACTCTAACCCTATTTTACTTACTTCATCTTTGATAACTCGCGTTTTTAATAGCTTACATTTCTAATTTTCGGCTATTTTTTTCTCAGACAACCTTATATCATCATAATATTATCAAAAATCCTTTTATCATATAATGGTGTAAGCTTTAAATTGCTTCTAAACAAATTTCTTCTATTTTTTGCAATTTCGTGTTAACCTTGTTGCTTCTGTCCATGTCGCTCCTCTTCTCTCCAATGTTTTTCCCGTTATTTTTGATTCCCGCTTAGTTGTCTCTATTCGGTAAACTCCAATGTGCATGGTATTTTCGGTTCGTTCCTGATATAGGTGTACAATCAATTCAATTTTGGTAACGTCTTTGACTCTTCTTAAAAATTTCCTCTCTATACCCTGTATCCTCTGCCTCTCTGTTGCTGTTCCGTTAGTACCCATGATTCGCCGTTATAAGTCAGGACAGGTCTAAAAACTGGTTTGAAAACTTTAATTTTTGTATTGCGTGATATTTCTTTACTACATCTAATTTTTTTATTAATTGTATGATACAATTGTAACGTTTACTCTACTCCACTATTGATTTCTGGTTCTATAGATCCTGTTTCTTCTATTATTACTCCTAAGTACGTAAAAGTTTTAACTTGTTCTATTTTTGTTCATTTAATTTCCATATTAATTTTTTTTTGTTTCTTCTGTCTGTATAACTTTTGTTGTGTTAATATTTATCTTCATTTTGTTTCAGTTTTCAGAGTGTATCTTTCCATATTTCCAAATTAGTCTAAAGTTCTTTTTCACTTTTTGCAATTATCACCAAATCGTCAGCAAATACTCCTTTTAATATTATTACTCTTTACAGATTTCAAAACTTACATTCAGTTTTTTACTTCTTGTTGCGCATGTCTTATTAATTTCGACGATAAATATTATAATTAGTGTTGGGCTAACACTAATTATAATATTTATCGTTTGTATATTTATCAAACACTTGGGTTTGTCCTTCGTGTCCTCAGCCTCTGTTTATTGTAAACGTTTCTGATGTATTATTACTAATTACGACATTATTGTTTTCATTGTTTTGTATCATTCTTAGTAACTTGTCGTCCATTTCTTTTTCTCTTAATATTTTCCATAGAGTCTGTCTGTCTTGGTACTTTATAGAAGGCTTTTTCTTTGTCACGCAATGCTACGTATATTTACTTTTTCTCTTGCAGCGCTTTTTGTGTCACCCTTTTTAATGTAAAGATATGATCCTGTATATTCCTACTACCTCTAAATCCACTTTGTGCTTTGTTTAATGTGTATTCTGTCATTGTCCTTAATCGTTTTTTATAGTTTAATGTACATACCAACGGCAATCATCTGTAGGTATTACATTCTCCCTATCCTTTTACGTCTATGGGTACTATTAGTGACACTTTCCAATCTTCCGGTATATTTTTATTTTTCATATTATATTCACTACTTTAAGTAATATTTGTTCTTCATTTTTATCCATGTTTTTATAATATCTGTTGTTATTTTATTTACGTCAGAAGCTTTTAAACACTTCAACGTTTTAATTGTTTCTTCTAGTTGTTACTTGTTTATTAAGTTTTTTGTATTATCTTCCAATATATTATCTTTTCCTTTGTTATTTTAATATTGGTTTATTACCGTTAGCAGTTCTTTGACGTGTTGTTTTTATCTTTTAACTATTTCTTTTGCTTATGTTATTAATTCTTCATTTTTATTTTTAATGCTGTATATTTCATGATTTTTTTTTGTGTTTTTATCGTCTTCAAGGTGGTGTAAAATAGCTTTTGGTTACTTCCGTTTTTTTTTTATTTTCTTTCTAAACTTTTTCTAAATGTCTCTATTTGCTGCTGTTACCAATATTTTTAACTTTTTTCTTCCATTTTTATATTTATTGTACTTCTTATTTTTTTGTCTTTTAGATATTATTTCTATGTATTTTTCTTCACTTTTACTTGCTTTTTCATTTCTTCAGAGCCACCATGCTGTGTGTTTCTTTGTTAAGCCTTTTTTGTTTGGTCCGCATACTTCTTTACTTAGCTGCATCCAGTAGCATGTCCTTGTAGTTGTTCTATAGGTTGTTTATTCATTATTGTCGTGTGTTTTTTTTACTGTTTCAAGTTTTTATTATCAATTTTATAATTGTTTTTTTCCTATTTATTTTAGTCTTTTTTTTCTTATTTATGTTTTCTCGTATCTTTGTTACTACCATGAAATGGTTGCTGCCTATTTCGGGTCCTGTGTGTACTTTTGTATACATTGCTTTTTTCAATCATAACTTTTAATTAGTATATTATAGGTAATAATGGATTTTTTATTCCAAGTCTTTACTTCTCTAGTGTATATATGCATTTAATTCTGTTTAAAAAGGTATTAGTTATTGTCATATTAAGTGCAAAATTCTAGGAATTCCATTGTTATTTCTAGTCATTTCTACATATGGTCCTATATTTCTAGTATATATTTGGTTTTTTATTTCTAGCCTACTGTTAATATTCCCAAAGTGGTCGATTTTATTATCATTACCAGATGAAAGAAAAACTTGTGACGCTCTAATAGAAGTGTGCCATAATTTTCTTGACAAAGCGGAAGCTGACATCTACCGAGAAATCATTCAAGAACTTCTTAGTGGTTTAGAGGTACTAGGATAAATCATGTCACTTAAGATTTATTTTTACATTTTCAATTTTTTTTGCTGGAAATCTAGGTACCTACCCTATGAGATGAGCGTGGTGAAAGGTTTTGCCAGAATATATTGCACATTGGAAGAGGCTACAGTGGTAAAGCCAGCATTACTGTTAATTGGTTATCTGTTGTGTGTGTGTGTGTAGTTTTATTTTATGACTAGAGACATAGTCCATTAGCCTATTATGTTTTGAGTTATTAATTAATTTTTTAAACAATTGTTATAGAGAGAACCCGTAACAATAAAATCTTAACTTCTATTGACTTACATATAAGTACGTACCTACATTAATTTTTTTTTTCATATTTTTTTTTTAATTTTTTTTTATTTTATTTTTTTTTATTTTTTTTTTTATTTTCTTTTTCTTTTTTTTTATTATTTCTTTTTTTTTATTTTATTTTTTTTTAGTTATTTTTTTTTACTGGAAGGAAAAGGAAAATATATGGTTTTGCTGATTTATTACATACGCCTAGGGGTCTATCAAGGCGATTTGCACAACACAAAATTAGACCACGGATAGAAAGGTTAACAACTGGGTTAAAACAAAGGACTTATATGACTAACTTTTTATGTTTGAAATATATACACTGTTACAATAATACATTTAGAAATTCAATTTCATTTCACGTACGTGGCGAAAAATTATTTCATAAATATGCAAGTTATTGGTTTTTATTAAATCTGATAAATTAAAAGGTCTTTTAATAAGAATTTTTTCCTTATTGATATACTCGTATATTTTTATTATAAATTGGTTTATACATTGTGTATTTAATGAGCAATTTAAAACTAAATGCTCAATTGAGCCTTCTTCGCCACATTCGCAAAATGGAGTTTCAGCTAAATTAATTCTGAACTTATGTAACGGAGACAGAGCATGGTTAAATCTTATTCTACATAGTATTCTAATCATATCTTTATTAAAATTTGAGTTTTTGAACCACGTTGAGGACTGTATTTTTGGTTTTATATCTTTATAATATAATCCTTTGTTGGACAAATTGTACATTGTTTGCCATGAATTTAACATTTTTTTCCTTAGATGTGAATTTAGATCCTCAATTACGCATTTATATTCTGATTCTTTAGATGGTTCATTATATTTAGCAATTTTGTCTACTATTTCATTATTTAATATTCCACAATGAGCTTTTATCCAACAAAACATTACATTAGATCCTCTTAATTTTATTGTACCCACCAGGTTTATAATTTCAGATAACACATAATTAAATCCAATATTGTTATATTTAGAAATATTTTCAATTTTTTGTATTGAACTTTTACTATCAGAGAATATAACGTAATTAGATTTTGTTCTTAAGAAATTACTAATGTATTTAAGTGCTTCTAATATTGCTATTAGTTCAGCGGTATATATCGAGGTTTTAATATTTAGATCTACTACTGTACTAAATTTTCGATCTGGATCGTAAAAGGCAGATGTAACCTTTAAATCTGATTTAGATGCATCCGAAAAAATATATGAGTAATTAGGGAACATAGACTTTATGTCAGCTTGGAACATGCTATTCCGGATATATTGTGGGAATTCTGAGTAGTCTCTAAGATATCCTACTTTTATGCTGTCCAGGTGTTCTAATTCTATTTTAAAACAGGGTAATTCTCTTGAAGTCGACATGTCCTTACTAAGTTGTATCCTTACGTATTTGTACTATTCAATAAAAGGAATTGTAGGCTTTTTTTGCCAATATTCCTTGACTAAATCGTAAATACTGAGCTCGAAGCATTTTTGGACTACCGGACTTTTCTTTGCATACATTTTTAATAAAAACTTCTCCGTTAAGTAATCTCTTCTGAAATTTAGTGGAGGTTCATTGCATTCTACGTTTAAATTTGAAATGGGTGTACTCTTAAGTGCGCCTATAGCTTATTCTTAAGACTTTATTTACTAGCCTATCTAATTTCTTCAGATGAGTCTTCGCTGCTTGACTATAAAAAATTGACCCATAATCTATTATTGAACGAATATAAGCTTTATAAAAGGTAAGCGTAATATTTGGATCAGCTCCCCAACTTGTATGACACACTGATCTTATTGCATTTAATCCTTTTTCTGTTTTTGTTATTAAGCGGTCTATGTGTTCGTTCCACAATAACTTCCTATCTATTACCATACCCAAATATTTAATGGATGATTGAACCTCAAAATTAACGTTATTGAATACTATGGATTGTGGTAATCTATGTTTTTTGGAGAATATACATGCTTGGGTTTTCTTTGTAGAGATGCTGAGACCTATATTAAAATAATACTCTTCTATTGTCGAAAACATTTCACTCATTATATTGATACCTTGATCGATTTCAACTTTAGGTACATATATACACACATCATCAGCAAACTGTAGAACATTTCCTCTTGTATTAATTTTTTTGTGTAAGTCTGAGGTATAAATGAGATATAGTAAAGGACTAAGGATGCTTCCTTGCGGTAACCCAACATTAGAAATTCTTGGATCCAATAGTTCATTATTGATTTGAAGTTGTAGATTCCTATTTGAATACAATTTTATTATTCTTTTACCAAAGTCACTGGGTATTCCTATCTTCTTCATTTGTTGATAGAGGATATTTAATTTGATATTATCATATGCACCTTCTACATCTATGAATAGAGATACCAGGGATTTACGTTCAGAAAAGGATATATTAATGTCTAGGATAAGGTTAGCTATATTTTCTGATGTCGATCTTAGTTTACGAAACCCATATTGTGTATCACTAATTTTGTTATTTTTCTCTAACCATAATTCAAGTCTTCTCTTTACCATCCGTTCGAATGTTTTTAAAATACACGATCCTAACGAAATTCCTCTATATGAATCCGCTGAGTCTATATCTTTATTTGGTTTTAAAATCGGTATAATTACATAATCCTTCCATGAATCCGGAAATTCAGCTTTCATCCATATTAAATTAATTATATTTAACAATTTTATTTTCTGACACCTTGGTAAGTAATACAGCATAATATAATGGACATTGTCTAAGCCAGGAGCAGTATTTTTATGACACTTTAAACTATATTCTAGTTCTTTTAGAGTAAATTCATTTAACAAATAGTTTGAATTATTATGATTCACTTTTTTAGGATGGTTTACATTTAAATTTGGTGAAACCCAGGGCGGAGCTAACTTATTTAAAAATTCTTCAGTCCAATTATCCTTTTTTACTTGATTTTTTGGGACATTATAAGTATTTTTGATTTTTTTAATTTCTTTCCAAATTTCTTGGACCGGAGTATTTTTATTTAATTTATTACAAAATTCTCGCCAAGAAGCTTTTTTACTTTTTAATATTGTTTTTTTCTTAATTGCCTCTGCTTTCTGATATTTTATGTAATTTTCATATGTACTATTTCGTTTAAATTGTAAAAAAGCTTCTTGCTGAAACTTTATAGCTTGTGCACATTCTGGGTTCCACCATTTTTTATTAAACTTACTATTGATCGTCATTTTTTTCTTAGGTATTGATAATTCACAAGCATCATTAATTATATTGATAAATGTATTATATATGTTATTAATATTTTCATCAGTATTTATATCTTTGGTGTCAATAGTTTCAAGAATCGAAGAAAATAACGACCAATCTGCTCTGTTCACGTTCCATCGGGTTCTCTCATTAACTATTGTTATACTATCAACATCGCTTTCAATTATTATTGGAAAGTGATCAGAACCTAGAGCTACATTTTTTACGTTCCAATCAAAACAGGAAGATATGTCACTGGAACATATAGTTATGTCCACAGCTGATTTATTTCTATTGTATAATCTAGGTATTATAGTTTCGGCCCCATTATTTAAAAAACATAACTCACAGTCTTCTATTGCTGTTAATAGACTAAGTCCAGCCCTATCATTCTGATCGCAACCCCATGCATTATGGTGACAATTAAAGTCTCCTGCCACCAAAAATGGTGTACTTAAACTATTAAAAAACTTTTTCCATTCACTCTCTGATACGTTTAAATTTGGTTTTGCATACACTGAATATATATTAAGAACTTTATTTGATTTTAATTTGACTGTTATTGACATACTCATAACCTGATTGATTTTATGATGATTTGGATGACCTGTGAACTGAATGTATTTTTTAGTTAAAATAGCTAATCCTCCATAACCATCATCTCTATCTCTCCGAAATATATTATAACCACTGAAATTAATATTATTTTTTTCTTTTAACCACGTTTCACTAATTATAGCTATATCAATATTATTTTCAAAAATAAATTTCTCAAAATGACCTTTATTGTGTACAATGGACCTAGCGTTCCACTGTACAATTTTGAACTTATTCATTATCTGCGAGAATACGACTTAAATTATTTTTAAAATCGTCAAACATTTTTATATTGTCTAAAGTTTTTTTTTTTTTATTTAGAATTTCCGCATCAACCATTAAAGGTTATTAGCGGGTTTTACAGATTTTACAGTTGTTTTTACTAATTACAAATTGCATATTAAATTACACATAATAAATTATAAATTACAAAGAGATACATATAATATAACTTAAATTTTGTGTAGTAAACGTATGTCCTTAAGGAATTTGATTGTATTAGATACATTAGTGTTTAAAATATCTTTAAGTTTCTTTGCTTCTTCTGGTACGTTGTTGATGGCTCTTTCGTAGGAATAAAGAGGACATTCAATCAATACATGTTGAACAGTTATTGGACATTCACAATAGGAACATTCAGGTGGTAGTTCTTTTGTTATGAGATGCTGGTGAGTTAACGCTGTGTGTCCAATTCTTAGTCGGTTTATAATCACTTGTTGCCTTCTGTTTTCTGGAAATGGTAGTTTAGTGCCAATCCTAGTTTTCATGTTTTTAAGGTTGGCCTTAGTAGAATTCCACATTTGTTGCCAATTTTTTTCACAGTGCTGTTTAATATTGAGCTGGATATCACTGAATGGAATTGTAGTCATAATTTCAGTTTGCTCGTCAGTAGCAGCTTTCTTTGCTAATTCATCTACTCTTTCATTTCCTGCGATACCTGTATGTGATGGTACCCAGAGAAATGTAACGTTCACGTGTCTATTTTGTAGGTGATAAAGTGCTAATTGTATTTGTTGCAGGATAGCATGTACTGGATATATTTGCCTTAAGCTCTGAAGAACAGATAAAGAGTCAGTAATGATAAGAAAATCTGAGCTTGCATGACTCTTACACATGTCTAAAGCCTTTAAAATGGCGATTGCTTCTCCCGTGAAAATGCTGCAGAATTGAGGGATGCGAACTGCATATTCAGACTTTCCTAGAATAAAGGCCGCTGCGTGTCCGTTTTCAGTTCTTGATGCATCGGTAAAAATCTTGTTATGGCCAGTGTATTCTAATATCCGTTCTTGATATAATTTGTTAATGATTATGGGATTTGTGGTACTCTTTGGATAGGCCGTGAGGGATAGATCAATGGTAGGAAAATTAATAGTCCAGGGAGGTATAGTTCGTTGTGTAGGGTAAGAATGTGTGAGCTGTTCCATGTCAAAACCGTATCTCGTTAGACGTTCTTTAAGGGGTGGATATTTAATTTGTTGATGGTAATGAGTAGGTGGATATATTTTATAAAGAAGTGGATAGTTTGTGTTATTAGGGTTGGAAGACAATCTCGCGGCATAATTTAAAGAAATGTGTTGTCTTCGTATTGATAGGGGAGATTCATTTAGAATAACCTGAAAACTTGAAACAGGACTAGTTCGGTAAGCACCCAGAATTAGTCTTAAACATGTGTTTTGTATAATGTCTAGTTTTTTAAGTATATAATTACTCGCAGTTGAATAGCATATTGCACCATAATCCAGTTTACTTCGGATTAATGATTGGTATATATGCAGCAATTTTATGGTGTCCGCTCCCCAAGATCGGTTTGATAGCATTTTAAGGAGATTTATTTTAGATTGGCAGGATACGACTAGCTTTTTAATATGTTCTGCCCATGTTAACTGACTGTCCAGTCTTAGGCCAAGAAAGTCAATGCTCTCTACTTGTTCTAAGTTGACACCATTTAGAGTAAGTGTTGTTTTGCAATCAGTTTTTCTTTTATTGAATACGATGAAACGAGATTTATCACCTGAGAACGTAAAACCAGTCTTTTGGGACCAGTCTTCTAGTTTATGCAGAAATGATTGCAAAATGTTTGAGGCTAGTGTAATATTGCAGCTACTAGTATACAACTAAGTCATCTGCATACAGACCTGCTTTCAAAGGTAGCTTTATCTCTTGAGCGATATTATTAATTGCTATTAAGAATAAAGTGGGGCTTAAGGTTGAGCCCTGTGGAATACCGTTTTCAAGACATTCTGTTTTGGAAGTAATTCCATTTACACGTACTTGAAATATCCTATTATTCATGAAATGTTTTACAAAGGCAAGAAAATTTCCCTGGATACCCCAATTGGACATGGTTTGTAAAATGTTGTATCTCCATGCAGTGTCAAATGCTTTATTTATATCAAAAAATATGGCAATTACTTTCTGGTTATTTCTAAAGGACTCGCATATAATATTGTCAATAGCTACTAAGGCATCGTGAGTTGATCTGCCTTTTCTGAAACCGCTTTGGATGTGGCTTAATAATTGGTTTTTTTCAAGAAACCACATTAATCTGTTATTTAAAATTTTTTCTAGTAGTTTGCATGTATTATTTGTAAGAGAAACTGGTCTATAGGAAAGGGGGTCAGTTTTTGATTTGGAAGGTTTTAATATGGAATAATTGTTGATTCAGACCAGATTGAAGGAAATTTTTTATTAAGGTAAATGTGATTGAAAATGTCTAAGAGAATTAATTTTCCTATGTACGGCAAGTTTTTGATAAATATGATTGGTATATTATCAGGACCCGATGAAGTGTTTTTTGATTTATTTAGAGCTTCTTCAAATTCTTGATATGTGATGGGGAAATTTAGTGGATTATCACTATCTTTTATAGATATATCTGTCATTTCACGTTTATTTTTGAAATCTAAAAATGCGGGATTGAAGTTTGCATTGCTTGAATTATTCTTATATACATCTGACATAATATTACTAATTTCTTGTTTGGAAGATATTAATTTGTTTTTATAATAAAGAGTGTTAATATGAATTGAGTTTTGTTCACCTTTTAATGTACGAACTTTATTCCAGATTGTAGTCATAGGTGTTGATGAATTTATGGTAGAGACATAATTTGACCATGTTTCTTTTTTACTTTTCTTAATAAGATATTTAGTTTTTGCTCTAAGTTTTTTAAAATTGATAACATTTTCTGTTGTTTTATGTCTTTTTAAAACATTGAAAGCATGTTTGCTAGATTTCATAGCTAAGGCTATTTCTTCACTCCACCATGGTACTGGGTTTCGTTTACAAGGTTTTGTTTTTCCCACTGCAATATTAGCGCATTTTACTATAGTATCATTGAAATGATAAAGAGATGAATCTATGCTATCTTCTAGAGTAAAGTTCGTAAGATAATTATTTAATAGATCTCTATATAAAACCCAGTTTGCTGAGTTTAATTTCCATTTTTGGTAAACAGGAATATTTGGTTGATCATGCAAAATGGTTTCAATTGTTACAGGAAAATGATCGCTATTATATAGATAATCAAGACTATTCCAAGAAAAACTTGTAGCTAATGTGTGATCACACAATGAAATATCGATGGCAGAAAAAGTACTATTGTGGGAGCTGAAATGAGTAGATTTACCAGTATTCATTAAAATTAGATTTTGATTGTCTATTAATTTCTGAAGAATTCTACCACATTTGTCTGTTTTATACTACCCCATGTGATATTATGACAATTCAAGTCACCAAGTATTAGTTTGGGAGCAGGAATATCATCGATTAAGCGATGTAATTCTTCAAGTACATTTTCATTTGGATGAGGGAGGTAAATGTTACATATGTTAATAGGTCTGCAGTTGATATTGCATGACACTGATACAGCTACAGCCTCTAGATTAGTGTGTAGCTTAATTTCTTTGGTCTGAATGTGATTTTTAAACAAAAATACCAACACCTCCACTAGCATATGTTGCGTCTCGATTTTTAAGGAAATGGGAATAATTTTTTATATTAAAGTTATTACTTTTAAGGTGGGTTTCCTGTAAACATATTATAAGAGGAGAAAGATCGTTTATAAGTAGATTAAGGGATTCTAAATTATTAAAATAACCATTAAGATTCCACTGTAATATAAATGTATTATCTATTTTATTTTACAACGTTAGAAAGGGAGTTATCGCTTTCAATATCCGAGGATGAATCGGTAACTAAGGATTGTATCTTTTTTCGAAGTCTTGTTAGTTTATTTTTTATTTTGCGATCGGGAATATGGTCGTGGGCGAATAGAAGTATCTCTTTAAAAGAACTTATATCGGTTGTGTAATTTTCTACTATGGGGGTAGGATAATTTGAGTTTAATGCGTTACATATCGCGTCACAAAGAACTGTAAATTTAAGAGGAAATGTCGGGTATTTAGATTCGATTTTACCTTTAATAGATTCAAGTGACTCGAGGATATCAGATTGTGATGATTTTGGCCGCTTAACTGTATTTTTGGGTTTGGTAAAAATTGTTGGATCGGGTGGCGTTTCATGTATCTCAGGAGAGTCAGTAGATATTTGTCTCTTTGTTTTTTGATGGGAGGCATCAGTGTTCAAAGTAATAGGATTGTTATTTTTAGTCGTTTCGTTGTGAATATCTTCTGTTGTTATTTGAAAGTTAGTGGTATTATTAATAGGATTTTCTGCTTCTGTTGTAAGATTTTGAGGTTTAGACGGAAGTGATATTGTAGATTGAGATTCAATGGGCGTTTCAGTTGATGTCAATTGTGATAGAACAGGGCAGTCTGTTTCGCGATGACCTTTTGACATACACTTAGGGCAATTTAAGTCAGTGGATAGATAAATTCGATAGTTGGTGTTGTCGAAGGATATTGTAATGAAATCTGGGATAGTGATATTTTCAATAGGAGTGATAAAAATTTGTCTTCGAAAGCTTAAAACATGGTTATAGGCAGTGTCCGGCATTCCAACTCGCAGAAAAGTCATCTGGGATACAGTATTAAGTCCTAATTTTTTCAGCTCAACTTCAAGTACTGAGTTTGGTATGGTGGGACAGACATTTGAGATGACCAGTCTTGTAGCAGGAGTAATTAGACGTCTTACTTCAACTTCTGAATCATTAATGGATATTGATGTATGTGTCTTCAGCAATGTATTGACGACTTCGGTATTGGAGAGATAAATACAAATTCTGTTATTTGAGATGTGGGATGCAAATAATATATTTTCTGGTTTTACTATATTTCCTATTGCTATCACGTATTCATTTATTTTTATTCCATTGAGAGCAGATAGGACAATGGCTTGGTTTTTGGTTGGATATTTAAATGAAGTAACAGCGTTGGAATATGAACATGGTTGATTATTGTTAGGAGAAGAAACAGAACCAACAGAATCTTCATCCATTTTTAAAAATATTATTCATATTTTGGTACCTCTATTCTTCAGACGGTCCTGTTTGTCACAACAGAATCGGTAATGAGGTACCAAAAGTTGTGTAGTTGATAAATCCGGTAGCAGGAACTTGTTTTGATATAAGTATCTTTAATTATATTATAATAAATACTACTTACAGTTTTTTTCCAAGTAGTTCAAATTTATTTTTATATTAACACTACACTTTATTGCAATTTTATCAACTGAATATAAATAATATCGCAAAAAACTAGGTGTAATTAGGCTAGCTATTAAACACGTCTGTTAACGACAAAGGTTCGACGTGAAGTCTATTGTCTAAAGTTATTGAGTTATTCTTTAATACATTTTTAAAAGTGCTTATAATCATATCACAAACAGAGTTTATTTTACCGTTTTTATTTAAATTTGAGCTCATTGTTGATTGGGAATAGTTAGGGATATTTCTATAATTTTGATTATACCGGTTGACTACTAGTAGATGGAGATGAAAGAATCTCCTTATGCTCGTCGGAATATCCTGAACGGGGATAATTAGGATAACTTTCTAAATTTCGTCTGCGTTTAACTGGTACTGAGTAATGAGTGCTTTTATTTACATTCTTTGTCACCGTTGCGTAACTATGATCATATTTTTTATTAGCCTCACTATAGGATAAATTTTCTGTGGCCATATATGTTTTAATTTGTTTTTGACGATGAAATTCTTCACAATTTTTCCTATCCGTTGCTTCATGATTTCCTTTGCATAAAATACATGATGTCAATTGCGAATTACATGAATTTGTTTCATGTTCATTGCCACATTTTCCACATCGAACTTTACCTCTACATTGTGCATTAACGTGGCCGTACCTCATGCACTGTCTGCATTGAATTACTCGTGGAACATATATATCAACATCGTAAATAATTTTTTTCTATTACTACCTGTTTAGGTATCATTTGCCCCTTAAAAGTAACAATAACTGCCATTGTCGGGAGTAATTCACCATTTACCTTTCGTTTTATTCTCCTTACTTCATAAACTTTAAAATTATTTCCATATTTAGGTTTAATTATGTTTAATAAATCATCGTCTTTGATATCCTTGTCAATACTTTTTATTACACCTTTTTTGTATGTAAAGAAAGTGGGTATATAAGCCTCGTAATTTTTTTCCTGAAATACTTTAGACTCGACTAACTTGTTGGCACTATTGAATAAATTTAATTCGACTTTAACTTTATTTCTACCAGTTACAGAAATATTTAAAATGTTATCCCTGATCTCCGGTTCTGCGTTTAAAATTAATCTTGCAGTAGAAATTTTATGAAACTTACCTATGTTTCCTTCTTTACTTTGCACAAATACATAATAAGGACCTTGGTCCGTTGAACTATATTTATTTTTTTGTTTTATTATTTTATCAATACCACCTGTTTCGTCGCTTTTTCCATTTCCGCTAAATTCCATATTCACTTCATCTATAATTATACTTTTTCCCCTATCAGGAGGTTCATATCTTCCGTCCGAATCCCCGATCATAACAATCAAAAACAAATAAACAAACACTTAATGAAGACTCGTTCACGCACTGATAAGAACTTTACCTGACCACTGCCAAAAACGAACTGATGGTTATCTGTTGGTTGATTTAAAAAACAACAAAATAACTTATAGTACGTACCCTTATAATATCATTTTTTATCAAATAAAGATTATATAAAAAGTACATGTGCTGTTTTTATCCCAATGGTAAATTTTCGAGCACCAAACATAACGTTATTATGGATGAAAACAAACAGGAGGAAAAAAAATTTTTTGCAGACTAGTGAAACGAGCTTTTTGACATTTAAGCTATGAATAATTACAATTATTCTCAACTTTTTTTTGTTCGTAAATATTATTTAATTTTGATGATTGATGATTAGTCTATTTACACTACTTTAACCATTAGCATATTAATAAAGTACATTTACTAAGTTCTTTCTCGTTACCCGCTCGTTATCCTTTTTACAGCTTTTCAAACTTGTGTAAACATGTTTTCATTCGATTTTCACCAGACGGTCGTCGTTTTAAACAACTTTACAAACAAATCGCATTCTGACGTACTTCAACTGGCTCCACTTTAGTAAAAAGATGGACGGGGACCAGATTGCGACCCTAAAAAGGGAACGTTCCATCTTTTTGCCATTTATTACTTAATGTAAGGTTTTTTTGTTTATAAATAGTACAAGATATAATGCGTTTTGCTTTTAGATGTTTTAATTTTTCTGTGATACAAAACTGTAAATTATTTAAGAAATGGATATTTTCGTAAGTATTTTAACTTTTTAACTGATTAATGTATCACTGAATGTAGATATTAAAAATATCTTTAGTAGTTTTGATAAAACTAGACTATAATAAAAGAAAACTTGAAATATTTTAACCCATTTTACTAAATAATATTATATACTCAAAATTAGAAGGTGCAAAAACTTCTTGCCTTGTCAGTAAGGCTCACTGGCTGAGATACATACCAAAGGCACCTATAAAGGCGTTGACCTCTTTCTTCTGCATGTCGTTAGAAGCTAGAATGAGTTAACAACAAGCAAATCTGAGCAATATAATAGTAAGGTCAGGATATAGTAACATAAGTAATGAAATCAGAATGAATGAAGACTTATGACTATATGATAACAAGATGCGGAACGTCCAAGTATATGTTTTCCCACGAAAAAGAACAGGCCAAGGAAACACACAGAACCTAGGCTACAGAGTTATACCTTAATGAAAGACGGACTTAAACTGCAAAAGGGTTTTCCAATAAAAAAATATACCTTCGTACTCCAGACATAGATTTAAGCAATCATGATGTTGTACAGGGGAAATTACGATAAGGGGTTTTGAACCCAAGTGTATTAATATATTTACAGATAGTGAAGCGGAAATGGGTGCTCTTAGAAGCCCTAAAGTGGACGCTAAGCTAGTGTGCAAACTTTAAATTAGATAATAGGCTCGTGTGATAGGATAAAGATGCAAAAAACTCATTGGTAGTCGATTGTGGAAAAGAGTGGGTACATATGTTTAAGAATTGAGATTTGACTCTCGAATTGGGCTGTAGAGCTATAGGATGGATAAAATAGGCTAACAAGGAATGTGCATTCAGTTTCAGTATTGATCTGGTGTATCATAGGTAATAAATTAATAAAAAATCAAAATCAAACCGCTGAAATTACCAAAAGAATAAGTTTAGCATGGGCAGGATTTGAAAAACTAAGTTGGATCTTGAAAAGCACTAAAATAGAACAATATTTGAGAACCAGAATTTAACATCAGTGTATCCTCCCTAAACTCACGTATGATTCATAGACGTGAACAGTCACCAAGTCTAATATGGATAAAATAGTAAAAGCACAAACAGCAATGAAAAGACCAATGTCGGGGTGAGACTTATAAACAAAAAAACAAACAAATGGATTAGAACCAAAACCAAAGTAAAAGACGTAGGAGAATATGATGTCAAATTAAAATGGAGCTGTGCAGGACACAATGCCCGATTAAAAAATAAAAGATGGAACCACGAAATACAACAACGGAGACCATGGTTAGGAAAGAGAAACAGAGAAGTACCACAAATGGGATTGGCTGATGATATTAAGAAGATCGAAGGCACAACTGAAGCAAGTTGCGCAAAACAGAAAATAGTGGGTTGATTTTGGGGGAGGCCTTTGTCCAAAGTTGGATTACTTAAGGATGAAGAAGAAGAATCATAAACGATTATTTTAAGTAAAAAGTAATGACTTTTCTGTAGTTTTGCAAGAATTCCTAATTTTTATTTGTTAAATATTATGCTAGTTCGTTCACGAGTTTGTCTGATGACTACTGAAAAGTTTAGCTGTTTATTAATGATATTTAGTTTAGATAAGTCTGCTTTTATTTGCATATATAAATTTATTGGTACAATAGTAATGTCTTTGTTACGTGTACTTAGAAAAAGTGGGACGTGCATAATTAACAATTAAAAACCTACGGTTTAAATTGAAATAAATCGCGATTATTCCTTATAATCCTGAAAATGAATGTTCTCTTCATCCAAAAACCAAAACCATTAACTTTAAAGAAAAATGACAGAAAATCGTTTTTGCTAAGAATTAACCAAAAATCCTAAAAACTGTTTATCAAAACAAAAAAAGATAATTTTTGGAATTTGTTTAAAAAAACATCTTTTGATTTCTGATCAAAAAATTTGCCAGAAATGGGACATTTTTTAGCAGGAATGCGCAAAGAAATCAAATCAGATTTTTTTTTCTACGGCAACGGTTCGATAACTTTTACCATTTATCGACTGGATTCAAACTAAACTGCGTTTATAGGTGTAAATTGACATATGATATGACATGATATATTTGTATCACATGCAGCAACTTAAACTTATTAGTTTGTAAGGTTTTATTATACAATTTAGAATTTATTTAAATTTGCAGTAGATTGTGTATTTTATTACCTTTTATTTTGTGATATTTAAGATTTATTTAATTTCGATCAATGTTACATTGTTATAGTCGTATTTCTGACTTTTGTAAGATTTGTCCATAAAATTGTACAATTTTTAGTGACAATAAAGCATATTTCTATTCTAATCTATTCTTACATTCTGTAATAAATCAAATGAATCGGACTTATCGTGTTTTTTCATAGTTATTACAATTATTTTTATAGCCTCTTTATTAACAAAACTAATGTAAAATGTTTCTTTTTATATTATGGTTACAAAGTTACTATTCCAGTATTCTCATCTCTAGCCTGTCATAGAGATTGTTGTAAACTTCGTCCATTATTCCGCACACATATTCCCGGGCAATTTTCAAACAAATCGACAACAAGCCGGTACCTGCCGTTTGTAATTGAGCCAATTAACCAATTACCGAACAGCCACATAAACTGTAATTGTTGTAGACAAATTAACAGGCCGTGAACGGTAGATACATGTCATAAAATATGGGAAAATATAAAAACACTACAAAGTATCTGTTCGGATTTAAAATTTTATCCTATGGTATTCACATAGTAACAGAACGGTAATAATAAACAATAACTTGTTTTAATGATTTAATGTATTTATGCCAGAGCGATGCTTAGAATCTAACTGATATTAAATGAATGAATGATAAAGAAAAGTATTTTTAAAATGTGTAAAATATTTAATTACTATCTGAGAACTTTCAGCTTACAACGCCATAATTAGTTTTATGCTACAATAGAGTAACTAATATAAGTAACTAATTTAAGTGTTTCAATGTTTTTGACCTACGTTTTTTTGACTTACGTTAAAGTTATAAAATACCATTACTAAAGAGGGATCCCATAGGAGAAAATTACAAAGTTGAGGGGCACCAACCATATGTTGTAAGTGATCAAAATAAAAGTTTTCAGTAGAGACAAAAACTGTTTTAGTTGAAAAGTAATAAATGAAATAATTCTTAATATTTTTATTATTAAACTTTGGTTCAAATAACACTATTGAAACACAAATTTTAGGTGATATCTTAATTTTTTTTCCATTTAAAAAATGTTGTATTCACTACTAAGAACAAATTTTTTCTTTCTAGCATTAGCAATAATTTCAATGGGGCCTTTTGGTATAAAGGGCTTGGCACGCCCTTTTGCTTTCTCAATAATGTCAAAATCATGATCACACGCGAGAAAAGTATTTTCTGTCACATAAAATTTATAAGTTATTTCTGAAAAGAAACCGTTTGCAATAACAGACAACAGTTAAGTCTGGTTCTTTCTTTAGCCACCACAATTATCTGACCTGAGAATTACTTTTTGCTTCTATGTAGTGAATCCTTATTTCGCTACTGGTAAAAAACCTGTACAGACAAGAAACTATCGCGTTAGACCCCCTTTGACCGAACATTTCATTACAGAAGAGCATGATGCCACTTCCTTAGTCTTCTAAAAGAATACTCCTATTAATACTGGCAAGCTGACGGCTGTAGTAATATGAGTTAATATTGAAAGATCATCTGTTGCTGGAGATCAAATTAAACCGTTTAAATATCTTTATTGTTTCCTTTGGATTCTATGCAATTGTTACTCGTTTGTGTTACTCGTGTACTATTAAAAGTATATCATTAAACCACTGTCTAGATACTGGTGGTTCGGTAAAATCAGCAAAGTCCTTTTCCAAAAATCCTTTGTACAACTTAACTATATCAAGTTCTGTCGAAAGATATTTTTGATTTGGAATGTCACTTCTACCGTAGTGACTTTCTTGTACTGGAATTGATGACATATAATCTGCACACGTCGTCCACTGACACCAAAAGTCTCACAAAACGTCTTTTGGAAACCTGAAAAAATGTGAATTAAGTTCTGCCCACAGAACACAATTTATTAATTAAAGATTTAAAAGAAAGATACTGAATTTTACATACCTGAACTTCAAATATGCCCGAATTTATTAGAATATATTTGTATATCCGCTGTATGTCGCCATCTTTAGGTGCATCACCGTAACTACCTTGTGTCCTTTTTACCAAACAGATGCGAATGAGGATTTTAGATATATTTTTTGTTCGTTATTATTCTCCATATCACAAAAGTCACGGAAAAGCTTTTTAAAATTACTAATTTACAATGAGTAATATGATTGTTAAAATACTGGCAAATGCTTATCTTAAAATGTACTAGAATTATTCGTTTAGTTGTCAATTTTGCAAAGGGGCTGTTTATAGATGTGCATTGCTTTAGTTTTGAGTTGTGTTGAAATTTCGTTGTTTTGAGGTGGTAGTTATAATTTTAGTATTTTTTGTTGTTTGAAACTGTGCATCTCTGCATAAAAAAAATGTTTAGACCATAGGAAAAATCTCCTACAGAAGTTATATAGAAGACAACGACACTGAGACTAGAACTGTAGAAAAGGGTTTACGACTTCTAAATAAAAGGATTGTATTTGAATGAAAATTTGAACATTTACAAAAATTTTCAAAATTATCCCGAAAATAGTTGTAAAGGCAATATCATACGAAAAGCAGCCATTCTGACAGGAGTTCCGTATTCCACCATGCGCGTCATTGTGAAGAGTGCTGTTAAAAATAGAAAAACAAGATCGGGTGTTGAAAACCTAAATATCATAATACCGTGACTGCTAAATGTTTAAGGAATTTGGTTTACGAGAAATACGAAAAGAATGTAATACCAAAAATTGATATTATACCAAGCTTGTTACGATGGGACGAACCTGTCATTAAGCCATTTTACGAATTACATCTACTTGGTCACTGATTGCTTCTTTAGGTGTTTCAAGTTCCTTGTATAGTTCGCTGTAGAATTTAGTCACGTACTGTATTATTTCCTTTTTGTCTATAACTCTGTTATTTTCATTTGTTAGAGCAACGATTTGCTTCTTCCCAATAAATACTTAATACTTTTTTTATTTTTTTATAGTTTTTTCTGTTTCTTTTTTTTACTGTCTTCGTTATGTCTTCGTTAATACTTTTCCTTATTATCTTACAAAGTTCCGTATATTGTATTCTCTGTACGTTGCTACGTACTTTCATTTTCCTTATTTGTTTTAGCATTATTTTGGTTGTATTAGACAGTTTACTTTATTTATTTTGTTGTTTCGGCCTCCAATTTCTTTAGATATATTAAGGATGACTTCCATTAATTGAGAGCTGTCGATTTGGTCATGTTATCTCTCATCAGTTGTCCTTAGGTAGTAATCTGTGTTTTCTTTTAGATTAATAATATTTATACCACTTGTTGTTGGTTTTGTAATTAATTTTATTTTTTATAGTTTCAGATCTAGAATAATTTTTGCTTTGATTAGTCAATGGTCGCTGCCTGTTTGAAATTTATTTATTACACATCTGTTATTGCAGCTATCTTGTTAGTTAGACTAAAGTCAATTTCATTGTTAGTGGTTCCATTTGGTGCTACCCAAGTCCATTTTCTGTTCGATTGTTTCTTAAAGAATATAATTGCAATAGGCATGTTTTGATAATGAGCAAACTGTTTTTCTCCCCTTTCATTTCTCTCATCGACTCCATACTTTCCCATGACTTGTTCCTTGCCGTTTATTTTATCCACTTTGGCAATAACTTCACCAATTAAATAATTAAAATGACTTTTATTATTATTTATTGCTTCAGTTAGGTTACTGTAGAGTTACTCTATTTTTTCGTCAGTGTGAGTAATCGTTGGAGCGTATATTTGTATAATATGTATATTATATTTTTTTATAGTTGTAGAATTAAGCTAGCTACTCTATCCGATATACTAGTTCTTTCTAATACTCTTCGTTTCCATTTCTTGTTGGTTAGGACTCCAATACCGCCTGTTCTGCCCGTTGATGTTTCTCGGTAGTAGAATATATTTATTGACGCTCCTTCGAATAGCTCTTCATCTTTCAGTCTTACTTTACTGATTCCTATGACGTCACATTGTATATTTTTAGTTTCCTGTCCCAGGTCTACAAGTCTGGATTAATTTCATACGGAGCGATAGTTATATATCGCTATATAATGCGTTGTTGTTTTATTTGGGTAGTGGTTTAGATTCCGCAGATTCTTAGCAACATCTCCCCTCCTGGCTTGATCCCGAAAAGCTACCCAGTTAGGGCCCATTTGGGCCTACAAAGAATGAGGGCTATGCTTTGAATGTGTCTTTAATGTCAGGTATTGTTAGGCGTACCTTACCACGCTGCCTAAATGTGTGTTGGTAAGAGTTCGCTGGTGTGTTCTACTTATAAGGCGCTGAAACCAGCCTTTTACCATCCTCCTTCCGCCTTATAATGTACTTGCGTAATACGCTGTATATTGCCGAGGATTACGCAACTTATGTCTGAACGTAGGAGATAGGATTCGTTGGCAGAGGTAGCTGACGTTTCAGATCAGCAGTGACCCATTCGTCACTATCAGTTAGGTATTTACCGAAAATTTTAATGGTTTACTCACCAGCAAAAGAACAATCGCTATGATACCTATACCAACGTTTAATTCCCATATAAACATGTATTTATGTATATATGTATATGACTACCTACACATATAATTGCTACTGATTAATTTATCGAATTTATTGTATGAAAATAAAATTTTAGATTTTAATAACAGTAAAATTCTCAAAACGTTAGAACATATATAGTAAAACTATAAAAAATTCTGTCACAGCAATAATTTTATTTTTGCTTTTAGAAAAAACAAGTATATAAAATATTACCTATTATATCATTTTCATTTCTGGGATGATACCAATAAAAAAGAATTATTATCATACTGTAGTAAATATCCCAATATTGCTCGTTATCTAGATCTCCTTCCAAATATACGGGCCGTATATACCGTGCGGTCCTGAATCAAAAACACACAAATCATCTAAAAGTGTAAATTGTCGCGATTGTGTCACCCCGTCCTTGATCCTTGTTTTCTCTGCGTTCTCAACTGTTACAATCAATTAAATGGACGAGAGTTATGGCCTAATAAATCTATCAGATATGCTATCAGGGTCATTGATCATCTGGTCTTGTCCGTTACCAGCCCTGGAGTCCTTGAGAGCCATCATTCAACTGTTATCAGGAGGATAATGACGGTGAGAACTATCACGAGAGCATTATTGCACTCGAGCTAGAAATTAGGCCCTAAAGTAAACATGTATATCAGCTATTTGGAGTCAAATCTTATCAGCAACTTTCGAATAAGATTAATTTGGGTTAACTGACAACCGCTAAGTTATTTACAAACTAATACACTGAAATACAACGATTTAATACAAAATTTTAAAAATAATGGTGAATTTCAAGTTTATTTGTAAAAATTCAGCGAATAAATTTAGACTGTAAGCCACAGCATCGACCAAGTAATAGCTTACAAATATCTAGGACATAAAATTCGCTTAGGCCGAGATAATCAGATAACTGAAATACAAAGGATAGGTCTCACATTGGTTACTTTTAGTAGATTTAACCTTTTTAAATCTTATATTCCAGTTTGTTTAAAAAGAAAGGTTTTTAAGCAGTTCTTACATATGGCGCGGACAACTAACTCTGACAAGAGGAACAATAAATAAAATCAAAGTTACACAACACGCTATGGAAAGATTAACGTTAGGTATTACCATCAGAATAAATTACCAAACCTGGAAATAGGAAGAAGAACAGAAGTCACGAACGCAGTTGACAGAAGAGCCATGGCTAAATGGCGTTGAGCTTGACATGTTGCTAAATTGACGGATGATAGATGGACCACAAAATTTCTGGAATGGCGACCAAGACAAGAGGCATATCGAAGGAGAGGATGACCACCGACTAGAAGGACGGATGATATTAAGAGTTTTAGATGCTTAAATGATTGGATACAAGAAGCTCAAAATGTAAATAGCTGAAAAAATTTGCGGGAGGCTATGTTCAGCAGTATACAAAAGGACATAGTTCATACCTGGTTTAAATGTCTGACAAATAAAAAAGCATATGAATTTTAATTCAATTAGCTTAAAGCATTTGTTTTTGTAAAGTTCGATAGTTTATGGTTGGTCTTAGAAAATATGGGGCTCCAAAATATCAGTTTCGAAAAAGTAAAAGATCAACAACGTTCATTCCCAACTATTTAAAACAAAATCTGATATAAGAGAAGACTGCATTGTGTTATCTATATAAGTATATTTCTTTTTCTTACTGTGCCTATCCCTTCGGGATATTGGTGATCAGCGTAGCTATCCTAACTTTATTTCCAGCTATTCGGAATAGTCCAATTGTAAACGTATCGAACCACTTCCTTAGGTTTTGAAGCCAAGATATTCTTCTTTTCCATGGTCCTCTTCTTCAAAATACCTTGCCCTGAAAAATGAGTTGCAATAAACCATATCCGTGCTTTGTTTTATTTCAGTAGAGTGGTCCAATTGACTGTTTATGTTAGTACCAAGATATGTGTAGCTGTTTACCCTGTTAATTGGCTATTGGTTTACCAAAAGATGTGTATTTAATATTTCACGCTTACTAACTACCCTTACTTTGTTTTGTTTGAATTGAGATTTAGCCCATATTCGATATCTGATATGCGCGACATTATTGTATATGAACCATTTAGGCTATCTGCGGAAACTACTGCGTCGTCAGCATATCTTATGTTGTTTAGATGCACTCCGTTAACTAAGACGCCTTTCGGTAGTTGTCCCAGTGCTTGCTCAAAGATACGCTCCAAGTACATGTTAAATAGCACTGAAGATATAAATGCATCTTTGTCTTACTTCTCTATATATGGAGATTGTCTTTGTCAACTGGCCATCCATTTTAATGTAGGCAGTTTGGTTGTAATATAAATTACATATAATTTGCAAGTCTCTGTCATCCAAGCCCGCGTCTTTCAAGATGGGTATGAGCTTGTTGTTGGTATGACAATTCTATATTGTACATTTTTATGTTAAGTGTTGGCATTACCTGCAAGTGACAAGTGTCAACGTCAAGAAGTAGAATTAAGACATTTATGTAAACAACAATTTATGTTAGAATAAAACGTTTATTTTTGTCAACGTATTGTTTTAGTATTCCATCTATAAGCAAGACTTTTTCCATCACGCATCCCTAAAGGTTATGGGCCCAGAGTTGTGGAAATCCAAGAAGCTTGCATAGTGGTAATCAGAAAACAAAAGTGTTTACGGAAAACGTGGTACGGAACTCAACGACAAAAATGGCGGAAACAAATGTTGTAAACATCAAACCCTTTGATGGAAATAATTTCTCCAACTGGTTATTCAGAGTTAAATTGTTACTGGAACAGGCTGGTGTCTTAGCTGTACTATCTCAAGATGAACCTGCAGATGATGTCTCTCGAGAAGTATTTAAGAAAAACGATGTGAAAGCCCGGAATCTAATTGTGCAATGTTTGCATGACAATATACTGGAAATGATTAAGTCAAATACCTCAGCAAAAGAGATTATAGGTACATTGGAAAATACTTACCAAAAGAAGGGAATTTCGACACAGGTTCAACTGCAGCAGAAACTAAGGTCATTGAAATATACAACAGGGTCTTTAAATATGTTTTTAACAGAATTCAATCAAACTGTATATGAACTTAAAAGTGCAGGAGGTCAAGTACAAGATAGTGAAGTTATATCACAGTTACTCTCTGCAATGCCTGAATCATATCAAGCAGTTACTACAGCAATTGATATTATGTTTTGTCAAGATGAAACTAAAGTTACATTAGACTTTGTTAAAAACAAGCTACTAATGGAAGAGGCAAGGCACAATAAAAATGACCATGAAACAAACCCTGATGTTGCATTTGTAGCAAATAAACAGCCATGGAATAAATGGAAGAATAGAGCTGGAACAAGTAATGGTAATGTGAGAAATAATAAACCATTTCAATTTAAATGTCATAACTGTGGAAAAATGGGACACAAGCGCTATCAGTGCTGGAAAAATAAAAATGGAAATAGGGCATTCCCAGCAGAAAATGGTGAAAAGGTAACATTTTTGACAGCAGAGGAAACCACCTTAGTTAGCAACTCAGAATCTGGTGAAATAAATTTTATAATACACAGTGGTGCTACAAATCACTTAGTTACAAAAGATGTTAAAAGGTTTTTAGATAATATCCAGGAAGTAATGCATAATATAAATGTAGCAAAGAAGGGTCAATCATTGGAGGCAATAAAACAAGGTGATTTGAATCTACAAGCAGTAAATGGTAACCAAATTGAGATGAAGAATATATGGGTATGTAATCAACTTTCATATAATTTAATGTGAAGAAAATGGAAGAAGCAGGTCTTCAAATTGTGTTCAAAGATAAACAAGTCAACATAATGAAAGGAAATCATGCTGTGATAACAGGTGAGTTAAGAAATAACTTATATATTGTTAAATTAAAATGTAGACATCTACCAGAAGCACAAATTACAACTGTTGAACATAATGTGCTAATGCATAGGAAAATGGGTCACTCTGCAAAGTATCCCATATCTGGTATATGTGAAATCTGTTTAAAAGGAAAACAATCACGATTACCTTTTCATAGCATTGATGCTGAAAGAAAAGCAAAAAGAATTTTAGAAGTTGTATCAACAGATGTGTGTGGCCCTATAGATCCAATAACTCATGATAATAAAACTTATTTTGTTACATTTATAGACCATTATTCACATTTTTGTATATGTTATTTAATTGAGAGAAAATCTGAAGTAATAGATAAATTTAAAGAATATATTGATATGGTTACTGCTAAATTTAATGTAAAAATTGAAAGGATAAGGTGTGATAATGGGGGTGAATACTCATCAAAAGCTTTTAAAAGATTATGTTCAAATAATGGAATTAAAATTCAGTATACAGTACCAAGGAATCCAGAACAGAATGGTGTTTCTGAACGTTTTAACAGAACCATTATGGAAAAAGCAAGATGTTTAATTTTTTATTCAAATTTAGATAAAAGCATGTGGGGTGAAGCTGTCAGAGTAGCAGCATACTTAATTAATAGAACAGAAACTCGAACTTTACCTGATAACAAAACACCTGCTGAAATTTGGTATGGTGAAAAGCCAAATATGGAAAAGATAAGATTATTTGGTTGTAATGCTTATAATTTAATTCCTAAAGAGAATAGGAAATCTAAGCTTGATCCTCGTAGTGAAAAGCTGATTATGGTGGGTTATTCAGATAATGGCTACAGACTATGGAATCCGGAAGAAAGAAAAATAATCCATGCACGGAATATAATTTTTGATGAAAATTCAATTGAAAATAATACAATTAGACTATCTGAGAATGAACAAATTGCTCAAATTCAAACTGAGAATGGAGTAGAAAATATTCCTGAAAGAATCACTGAACAAAATGTACATGACGAAGAAGAAGAAGTAGTTGAAATAATTAATGAAAATAGAAGAAGTACACGAAATAAAAAGAGACCGACATATCTTGAAGACTATGATTGTGAGTATAATACAGAGATGAATCTACTAGCAGCTTTATCAGTAGGTACATTTCTTGATGATGTTCCTGAAACCTTCTCTGAAGCAGTCAAGGACATGGAATGGAAACAAGCAATCCAGGATGAAACTTCAGTCTTTGGAAGAAAACAAGACATGGACTTTAGTGAAACAACCAGAAAATGTGAGTGTAATAGATTCCAAGTGGATTTTTCGTGAAAAAGAAGTGAACGGAAAGGTAGTTAAGAAAGCTAGATTGGTAGCTCGAGGCTTCCAACAGAGTAATTTTAGTGAAAATGTGTATGCACCAGTAGCAAGAATGGCTACAATTAGAGTATTACTGTCATTGTATGTAGAATATGATCTTTTTGTAAAACAGCTAGATATTAAGTCTGCTTTCCTTTATGGAATGTTGAAAGAACCAGTGTATATGTATCAACCAGAAGGGCTTGAAGATATGACAAAAATTTAATTTGTAAGTTAAGTAAATCACTATATGGTCTAAAAGAAGCTCCTAAATGTTGGAATACACTTTTTCATGAAAGCATAACTGATCTTGGTTTTCAACGATCTAGGAAGGATCCTTGTTTGTATTTTAAGGATTTTACATTTTTACTTGTGTATGTTGATGATTTGATAATATTTTCAAAAGTCGAAGACAATATTATTTTTATAAAAACTGAGTTAAAGAAAAAATTTAAATTGAAAGAGTTTGATGATGAAAAATTGGTATTTTTAGGTTTACATATAAGTAAAATTGGAAATGAAGTTTATATTTCACAAAAGGAATTAATTAAGAAAATTTTGCACAGATTTAATATGAGTGATTGTAAAATTTCAGATATTCCAATGCAACCTAAACTTAATCTGTCAATTTGTAAAGATAAAAATTTGGTAGGAAATGTTAAGTTACCTTATAGAGAATTGATTGGTTGTCTGATGTATGTAATGTTAGGCTCTAGGCCAGATTTAAGTTTTTGTATGTCATATTTTAGTCAATTTCAAAATAATTACACCGAAGAACATTGGAAAAATTTAAAAAATGTTTTGAGATACTTAAAATATACAGAAAATTATGTCTTAAGTTTTGTTAAAGGTAGAAATAAAGAAATAGAGATAGTATCCTATGTTGATGCAGATTTTGCAAACAATCAAATCGACAGAAAAAGTATTAGTGGTTATGTTATAAAGTTTAATAATAATGTTATTTGTTGGAAAACTAAGAAGCAAAATGTAGTGTCACTATCTAGTGCAGAAGCCGAATATATGGCATTATCTTCATGTGTAACAGAAAGTTTGTTCTTTAGTCAGATGTTGGAAGAGATCTTTAAAATCATGTATAGTGTACATGTGTATGAAGATAACCAATCATGTATTAAGATGGCTTCTACATTGGAATCAAAAAGAACCAAACATATTGATGTTAGACATCATTTTATTAGAGATTGTTTAGAAAAGGAACTTATTACTTTACAGTATGTACAGTCTGATCAGCAACAAGCTGACATTTTTACAAAATCATTGTCAAAAACTAAATTCACCTATTTTAGGGAACTTTTGAATGTTATTGAGTTGTAATAGTTTTGTAGTTACACTAATATAGAATTGCAGAAGGGTGTTGGTATGACAATTCTATATTGTACATTTTTATGTTAAGTGTTGGCATTACCTGTAAGTGACAAGTGTCAACGTCAAGAAGTAGAATTAAGACATTTATGTAAACAACAATTTATGTTAGAATAAAACGTTTATTTTTGTCAACGTATTGTTTTAGTATTCCATCTATAAGCAAGACTTTTTCCATCACGCATCCCTAAACTTGTCATGTTATAGATAAGCACTTGTATAGCGAATAGAGCTTTTAGGGTACCTAAGGTATCGCGGAATCTAAATTGTGTCCATAACACTTGTTCTTCGCCTTTTTTATATATTCTGTTATATATCACTTTTACAAACGATTTAAGTAAAAGGCTCATTAGACTAATTATTCTGTAGCCTTCCCATGTGCTTTCATTTATTTTTTTTTGTATAGTTCCGAAGGTCGACTTTAACCAGCTTTGGGGAATATTTCCAGTTACATTTTGTTAAATATAGTCGATATCCATTTTATTCCTTTTTGGAAAGGTGTTTCAAGGTGTTGAATAATTTATTGTAGAATGCTTCACTTATGTCGTCTGGTTTGTCAGCTGTATGGGCATATACACGGAAAATGTTATTTTTTATTGGGTAGGTATCAAGTTTTAAGATGTTTGGCAGCTTCTTGATTATACCTACTATATTTTCGTGTCTTCCGTTGGGGTTACCTAAATAATATATGTGATGACTGTTAATTTCACATTGCCCAGAGTTCGTCCATTTTATTTCGCTTATTTTTATGATGTCTATTGATAGCATATCCATATCCTTAATTGCATTATGAGTCTTAATGGCCTCATATATTGTTTTAACATTCCATGTGCAGATTGTGAGCACTTTCTTTAAACTAGATTGGAAAGGATTTTGTCTGCTGGCAACTGAAAAAGCCTTGCCGTCTTGTGATTGTCCTTCTCTGTCGGATCTTGGTATCTGAATGTCATAATCAGTATTAACTTTTCTTTAACTAGTTATCCTATTGATGATTATACTAGGAGTACTCTCCGAGTCTTTAATGCAGTGGTTTTCCGTTGCTTTCTGTATGTTTATGGCATTGACCATTGTTAATAGGTTCCTCCGCTTTCAAGACCAATTAACCAATCTTAGGACAAAAAGTTTTTTTCCATTTATTAGCTCATCTGCCTGGAGTCATTGGACAATAAGTGGGGGGATTCTTACATCGGCAATTACTCGGTAAATTTTTTACCATGTCTAGCTACCCTTACTTAGTCTAGCTTGCAGACCAATGCAGTTGGTTAGACTCTGGCATGTGGAGCCGTAAGTAAGAGTTAGGTATATTATGAGAACCAGATATTAAAAAATGTGTTCGTTCGATGGTGCTCGATGTGTTCGTTCCAAAATATATTTATGGAAAATATTATACAAAAAGTCTTGCAAGAATGGAGAGACAGAATAATGTAAGATGGCAAAAGAATCACAAAATACTTATATTTGGCCTGCTCAGAAAAGAAACTGGTCTCATTTTTAAACAAATTGAACAGAATAAGCAAAAAATTATGGTTCCACACCATACATCAGAAAGACTTGAATCTTAGTAAAATATCGCAATACGTCCAACATTAAAAAGACTGCTGATTTTGAAGTATTTGATCTTCTATACTCTGTTTTTTAACTAGGAGGAGTAAACCAAAAAGACAGATTCACACCCAAGAAAGTTACTAAAAAAGTCACCAAATACATCTTCTTTTTTTGTTGTATATCTCGGCCTTGCGGTAATCGAGTAATCAATATCGAACAAACTTACACGTCAATTCTAACCTAACTTTATGTTTGAATAATATTTTTTTTTAATTCACTTCCAATATATATTACAATTATTACAATAAAAAAGGACGTTTTTCACATTTGGTCCCATGTATATATATTTAAATATCGGGTGATCCAGTTTTATAGATCTTTTGAGTCGATGGTACTTAATTTAGAGAATATTTTGATCCAGAGAGTCAATAATGTTACAGATCTAAGTATGGTTTTTCTCAGAAATTTGTCTTTTAATTTGCAAATAGATCTTATATGCAACAAAGCTATGCAAATGCATGTATCAAAAAGTTAGAGAGAGTTCAAAGATTTCTGAAATACTGTTCTTTTAAACTGCGCAGACCATATTCTTATTCTGGTGTGATTAATTTCTTGAATCTAGGTTTTTTTTTCTTACCAGAAGAATTAACTTTGTAACGAAAATATTTTGCCTACTACAGGGGCCATTAATACAAGGGGTAGAAAATTGGGGGAAGAAACTAAAGGGGTTGAGATAAGACAAGCAAAATAATCGCTACTTGTGCGAACGGCACTCAGGGTTTCGTAGGAGAGCTGGGGTCGTGGATAAGTAAAACATAAGGGCATTGGAATGGGGCAACTACAAAAAAAATGAAATAAAGGGCTCTTGGAATCAACAAAATAAAAATAAACAAGAAACACCTCAAGGAATTTAATATAGGGCGCCACTTGAGGTGCCTAATTATGCCTATTACAACCACTAGTTGTAACTAGGGAAATAATTAGAAAACAAAATCAAAACATAAAAAACATATCTTTTTCAAATAAACTTAAAAAGGGTTAGCTCAAAAAAAAATAAAATGTTAAGACAACAAAATTTAACATTTATTTATGTGTCACCACAAACAGTTACACAAATACAGATAATAATAACAACATACACGAACAACTTACAATGGTGCTATCGGTTTACAGCAAACTCTAGACGTTGGGGACAATATTTGGGAGACATTTTGTAGCGGTTCCAACAACTAGTCGTAACTATTTAAATACTTATTATAAATCAAAATATCTTTTTAAATGGATCTTACTCACTGAGATTAACTTTTTTTAAAAACAAAAAAAAACAAATTCAAAATTTATGGTTATGCATGTACCCAATGTCCGAAGAAAATAATGCTAACTGTCATACGCCAAGATTAAATATTAAAACTTTATAAGAATAATTAATATGACAGTTAGCCAATTCCTAAAATTAATAATAATCAAAATGTCCATTTTTACTTTAAAAATTTTAACAAAAAAAAATACCTGATATCACTGACTATTGTATCTCCTTTAAAAGTTTTGGCGTTGGAATTGGACTCCAAAATACAGCAAAACAAACAAATGAGTCTCACAAGCTACAAAATGTTCTGGAGTGACTAACGACAACAAATAGATGATGAAAGCTGGGCACTAGATTATCTTGTCGCAATCTTCAAGGCTTAGCTTTTCAAAAACTCAGGCTCTTGCTCGAAACCATATGGACATCTTTTAAACTGATCGAAACGCCGTGTTTCAAATCCTCAGGTAAAACACAGCACGAACAAAATCGGCGAGTAACTCAGACAAAAACTGACACATTACATCTGAGTATAAAATTCACCTCTTCATAAAAAATTGTTGGTTCCTTGAAGAGTACACACCCAGGCTCTTTTCCCGTCAAGATCTTAAACCAACCTCAAACTGTAACTATACATGTTACCAAACTTCACTATTTCTAATAACAAAAATAAAACAATAACCAAAAACCATTACGAATTTGACGAAAATTCGGACTAAACAAACGAAACCAACTGCCCTTGACAGCGGCTCCACCGATAGTGACGAAATTAAAAATTTGTTCGCTTAACTTGAAAATCAACGAACTGCTGAAATAGCAAAACCAACGAACGACGTAGATATCCTTTGAGACGCATAAAATTGAAAAGAAATCGCCGTAGTAAAATAAACAACAATTAAATGGATTTATTACTCTACGACGTTAGAATGATTGAAAACGCTTTTCGAAAGATACGAACTAAAAACCAGAAAACATTCTTCGTTTTATTAAGACGATTTCATATACGAGGCGACTTTAAATATACTTCAAAGAATCAATCAAATTTAAAATGCTACAATACCCCCACGTAAGAGCGAAAACTGGACTAACAGGAAAAGTTTTCGTTTAGGGCGAACAACAATCAGGTTGGAACAACAGTAGCATTTTCTAACTACTGCAACAACACATAATGACTTCAATAACTCAAACAGAACAAAAAACAACAAACAAAAATCATAACCAAAACTACACATCATAACTGTTTATGGTTCTAACATAATAGCATACAAAATAAAACTGGATGCTCAATTTGACGAATCGGCACCAGGTACAGTTCGTTGGCTCTTAAGCACAACGACATAATGGCAGATTTCTACTAAAATGGCTCTTGCTTAACCAAAAACGTGGAACAGACCAGTGTTGAAGTTTCTGGAAGCGAAACGAGAGGTGTTTCCAGCTCAACAAAGGCGGGTGGCCAACAACACAGCTTAGACAAGCTTCGCTATGGTTATCCACATAATAGATAACCAAAACAATATCAAAAAATAACAAACTCGACTATAACAGTCAAGCAATGAATTTTCAACCACTTTTTGAAAATTAAACACAAACAGAAGAAAACAGGATGGCCAATAGTTCCATAGAAATATCCTCTGGGATCGACACAGCGAAAAATTTCCAAGTCAGGAAACTCCCAAAAGGACCAACGAAGAAAATAAATCCAAAATGCTAATACACAATCTTGGAAAAGAAAAAAGAACAGGGGCACATGGCATACAAGCCATAATCAATACACAATAAGTTCAGTCTCAAACTAAATACTTCCAAAAGAAAACAAAAAAAATCGTAACAGTCTTCCAAAGAAAACAAAAAAGTCACGACAACACTTCATAAGAAACAAAAACATCATTACAGATCTCCAAGGGAACATAAGAATCACTGTAATCTTCCAAAAGAACAAAAAAATCATTACAGTCCGTCATCAACAATAAAACTTCCAACTGGGTACACAAATCTCAAAAGCAGGGCAAGAAGGGTAAAGAAGAAGAAGAGTATATATATACACAAGGCAAAAACTAATGACTTATCTTCCTTAAAAGCTCAACAGGTCACCTGGCGGACGAATCCAAAACTCATCGACCTAGCCGTTCCTCTTATGACAACTAATAAGGTCAAAGACACCGTTTGGGAAGGGAATAAAGGGGCAACATCAAGAAATAAACTTCATCACTTCACGAATAATAATTGAATACAACATCGTCATACAAATCAGAAAGAAAACGTTCACTATTCTTCAACAAAACTCGAACAGGGTCACAACATTATGAGTCTGGGGAATTCTTAGTGGGTCATTCAACGGTAGTACTAAAAAAACTTCAGATGTTTTACTAACATGGTCTCACAATCGACATAAACAATATTTTCACAATAAACGGCGGCGAGGTACTTTCACCTCAGCAAATCAAAACGTCACAATGGACAATGCCAGTAATTGTACCTCCGCTTCCACCAAATCATCAACACTACATCACAAACACTACAACAAGAAGGAATGCTATTGAGACTAGGTCAATAGTCTTACTTTAACACTTAGAAAGGCTTATCCTTTCTAATATATCACGGAAAGGGGATGCTGCTACGCAGTCTTACACAACAACAGTAATATCCAAGGAAACACAAATCCAGGTCACATGCCTGTACGTCCTATATGATATTTCAACAACACAATACTCAAATCACTAACTAATACATTTTAGACCATCAACATATCTCCACTACATCTGACCACACAAAAACACGGAAAGACACTAAAGTAACAGACAGAAAAAACATCAGAATACTTTCGCTATGTATTCTCAACAAATCGGCCTTAGCCAGGAATACACGAAGTCGTATCATCACTCTCTTCTACGTGTACACAAAAAAGAACTAGGGAGAAACACAAGACTAACAAACAAAAGAAAAATAACAATACTGCGCTTTGTCACTAACAAATCGGCCTTAGCCAAGGACAAACGAAATTGTATCATCATTTCCTCCTACTTATAACACAGAATAGGAACACAGAAAATACGGGGAAACACAGAAATAACAAACATAAGGGAAATAACAATACTTCGCTTTGTCGCTAACAAATCGGCCTTAGCCATGGACAAACGAAATCGCATTATTACTTCCTCCTACTTATAAAACAAAAGACAACAAGGGAAAAACAATGGACAAACGTGGACTGTAACAGAAAACATTTTCTTTTTCCGGGCTTAAAAAAAATTTCACACATTGCCTGGACTATTAAACTTTAAAGATACGAAAAAATTTGACCTATATTTTTCGTACAACAGCTGATTTCTAAAAAACGCAATAAATTGCTCAAAGACTCAATAAGAAGACGAAATAAATTGACTTAACACTTAAAGAAAGGACAGCGTCTACATACGAAATAAATTATTTCGTTAACGTAAACAAAATTCTTTTCTCAGACATGGGATGGTACTTAAGACGAACTTGGAAATAAACAAACTAATATCGTTCACATTTTAAATACCGGCAAATAAGGAATGACATCATTCCAAATACGTATTTTTTAATTCACAAGGAAACAGACGAAAATTATTTCTCATAATTTTACGAAAACTGGACATAAAAGAAAATGGAAATCGTAGCAGTTAACTTGGGACAGGAATAGACTTGATTTAACGGAAAACTGGATAAAAGCAAATCACAATATAACTGAAAATACAATTCGAAGCAAACTCAACGAACTTCACATACAGGGCGGGACAAAAATACTAAAACAATGATTGGGTGAAAGCAAATACACAATGTATACAAAACAACATACTCGATAAACTTCACATACAGGATGATACAAAAATACTAATAATATTGAAAACTTGACCTTTGAGTGAGCTACACAAAATAACACAACATAAAAAACCTTGCTCTTGTTCTGAAAACTAAATGAGACTGCTCCTAGGCAAAACTAAACAGCATCTCCGATCACGAGTATAACACTTGTCATCTTTCAGATACAAGACAGGAAACACAAAAGGGGACTCAGGGGAACACAATCTCCTATTAACCCGTGGCATTACATACGCCGTCAAAACTGGTTAATTAGGGAACAACAGGGGAACAGGGGACTACTCTTCACATCCACAATCTCCTACTGCCCGTGGCATAACACAAACGCCGTCAGAGAGGGGATAGAGGAAACAATGAAATGTCTTAGGACAAAAGACAAAACACAACTATACTCATCAGCTCAAAAAAAAGTCACTCAAACAAAAAACACATTTACTCAAAATGACCAGACAAAACAAAGTTACAAAAACCGATTTTTCTGTAAGAAATGTCAAATCAATCAAAAATAAATGGCACAATAACGGTACACTTAATTTGTTACTGTAAATAACTTAAAATTCAATATTCAATCTCAAAATATTTGCTTTCATTTACCAATACACAACAATACATATAGAAATATTTCTACAGTACACGAAATAAAAGAACAACATTACATATGTCAATATACAACAAAAACATCTGTTGATATACAATAATACATATGTCAATACAAGAACAATACATAAAAAAAACAACAATACATATGTTGATACAAATACATAAACAAACTGTTTGTGGGACACCGGGGCACTACTCGGAAGGCAGGGTTTCATAAAAATGGCAGAAAATTATGGCAGAAAAACTGAAAAAGATATGTTGCTTCTGGAAAAGGGACAAAAACCTAAAGATGCAGGAACATTCAAAAGCCTGAAAAAGGCCCCACGCCAAGGGCGCCATTTTTGTAACGAAAATATTTTGCCTACTACAGGGGCCATTAATACAAGGGGGTAGAAAATTGGGGGAAGAAACTAAAGGGGTTGAGATAAGACAAGCAAAATAATCGCTACTTGTGCGAACGGCACTCAGGTTTTCGTAGAGAGCTGGGTCGTGGATAAGTAAAACATAAGGGCATTGGAATGGGGCAACTACAAAAAAATGAAATAAAGGGCTCTTGGAATCAACAAAATAAAAATAAACAAGAAACACCTCAAGGAATTTAATATAGGGCGCCACTTGAGGTGCCTAATTATGCCTATTACAACCACTAGTTGTAACTAGGGAAATAATTAGAAAACAAAATCAAAACATAAAAAACATATCTTTTTCAAATAAACTTAAAAAGGGTTAGCTCAAAAAAAAAATAAAATGTTTAAGACAACAAAATTTAACATTTATTTATGTGTCACCACAAACAGTTACACAAATACAGATAATAATAACAACATACACGAACAACTTACAATGGTGCTATCGGTTTACAGCAAACTCTAGACGTTGGGGACAATATTTGGGAGACATTTTGTAGCGGTTCCAACAACTAGTCGTAACTATTTAAATACTTATTATAAATCAAAATATCTTTTTAAATGGATCTTACTCACTGAGATTAACTTTTTTATAAAAACAAAAAAAAACAATTCAAAATTTATGGTTATGCATGTACCCAATGTCCGAAGAAAATAATGCTAACTGTCATACGCCAAGATTAAATATTAAAACTTTATAAGAATAATTAATATGACAGTTAGCCAATTCCTAAAATTAATAATAATCAAAATGTCCATTTTTACTTTAAAAATTTTAACAAAAAAAAATACCTGATATCACTGACTATTGTATCTCCTTTAAAAGTTTTGGCGTTGGAATTGGACTCCAAAATACAGCAAAACAAACAAATGAGTCTCACAAGCTACAAAATGTTCTGGAGTGACTAACGACAACAAATAGATGATGAAAGCTGGGCACTAGATTATCTTGTCGCAATCTTCAAGGCTTAGCTTTTCAAAAACTCAGGCTCTTGCTCGAAACCATATGGACATCTTTTAAACTGATCGAAACGCCGTGTTTCAAATCCCTCAGGTAAAACACAGCACGAACAAAATCGGCGAGTAACTCAGACAAAAACTGACACATTACATCTGAGTATAAAATTCACCTCTTCATAAAAAATTGTTGGTTCCTTGAAGAGTACACACCCAGGCTCTTTTCCCGTCAAGATCTTAAACCAACCTCAAACTGTAACTATGCATGTTACCAAACTTCACTATTTCTAATAACAAAAATAAAACAATAACCAAAAACCATTACGAATTTGACGAAAATTCGGACTAAACAAACGAAAACCAACTGCCCTTGACAGCGGCTCCACCGATAGTGACGAAATTAAAAATTTGTTCGCTTAACTTGAAAATCAACGAACTGCTGAAATAGCAAAACCAACGAACGACGTAGATATCCTTTGAGACGCATAAAATTGAAAAGAAATCGCCGTAGTAAAATAAACAACAATTAAATGGATTTATTACTCTACGACGTTAGAATGATTGAAAACGCTTTTCGAAAGATACGAACTAAAAAACAGAAAACATTCTTCGTTTTTATTAAGACGATTTCATATACGAGGCGACTTTAAATATACTTCAAAGAATCAATCAAATTAAAATGCTACAACTTGACTTTGATCATTATTTTTAAGCTTAATAATCCAATCTCCTGAATTGCTTCAGCCTGTTTGTTTTATATATTCCTTCCCATTCACTGCTTTAGAATTGACTTTTTCATGTTTCATATCACAGGATAATTTATGGTTCAAATATAGGTGTGGTCGTACTTTTCATGCATGGTAATCAGTTACCTCGTTAGATAGATTTAACCTATGTATCAATATCTTAAGGATCTATTTGAAGTAGGGATGGCGGTTTTTGACAAAACACCGGTTTTCGGTTATACCGGTTTCTTTTGCTTACGGTTTAACCTGGCGGTTATAACCGGCCAAAGAAACCGGTTTTTACAAAAACCGGTTTTCGGTTTTTTTAATCCAATAGGTTACAAAGTTACATTAACAATGAACTTTAGCTTGCGATACTTCATTCGACTCGATTTCAATATGATCAAAATAATTTTACTTTCGATAGTACTAATTATTAGTACTATCCAAAGAACATTATTTATTACCTATATAAATAAAACACGTTTATGCTTTAAATATGTGACGTAAGAACCAATAGTATCGCCTTCTATTATAAATATGCGGTTTAAATTTTAAAATGTTTACTAACGAAAGAATGAAAATGAAACTATTTAGAGTGATTATTGGTATGGCAATCGCAGAAACGCTGTTTAAAAGTTAGAGACCTTAAATAATTTGGTCGTATTATTCCAAACACCCATAATTCAAATTTTATGGGACCAAAGGCGGCTCACATCAGATCAGAATTTAATTACGAGAGGCTAATTACCACCTTGGATTCCATCTTCTGATTGGACGACTGGATGACATTTTTGACACCAGTTATTGAGGTTAGGAATTCAGTATTTTTGCGTGTTTTGTTTATTGTTGTTGTTGTGAACCTCCTGTTAAAAATATTTACTCAATACTTCATTTTGGTTTATTTTGTGTTTTTTTAAATTATATTAAAAATGTCTAATGTGTTTCATTTGTAAGAAACCTTATTCAACAATATGTGAGATAAACAATTTCCATATTTTACATACTGACACCTACCAGACACATAACTACTTTTATCCACTCATTTTTTTACCTTCATATCCATATCCTTGTAATTTAGCAATAAGCAGATCATGGTTAACTCTGTGGAAGACTTTAGAGAGGTCTGTGTCGATAGCATCAACTGGAGACCCTTATGTTCGATTGAATAGCAATAAAATTAGTATACAGTATTAAGTTTGTGCATGTAGACTTTCCTTCGGCAAAGCCATGTTGTTAACCTGAATTTTATAATACCTATATAGTGATATATAGATTTTTAATATAATGTAATTTAGTGATATAATTTTACAATCAATATATTCCTATAATGATAACATGTAATAAATAAAAATAAATATAATATAAACATAATTTATTTATTTCATCATTTTTTAATATATAAGGTTTAACCTAAAACACTTAAATAAAATATTCTACATTACTGAGATAGAGTGTTACACATATACACAAATACATAATCTTATTGTTTGGCTCATTTCACATGAATGTCTTTAATCCCCTAGATTTTTATTTTTGGGGACATATGAAGACCCTATCAACCAAACATATTCTAAAGGTTAGGAGAAAATTTTTCTGATATAATTCAAAAATGTTTTGAAATGAAAGGAGGCGACTTAGACAATGTATTAAATTGATTTATTGTTACAGTAGTCTAAATAAATATTTTTTTCAATGGTATTGTCTTTTGTATCCAATCATTTTATTAACAAGCTAGAGATCTGAAAATTTACCAAGGAAAATTGTTTTAGTATAATAAAAATTATAATTATGATTTTTTATGAACTCAAACATCAAAAATCATTTGAAATGGAATTTACTAAATGTATAACTTTATTAGTGACTAGTTATGACTAGTGGAAAATGGAATATAGCAATAAAATAAGATTATGTATTTTAAACATATCCTCTAACACAAATACATAACTTGAAAACTACTTACTCTTTTAAACATAAATAATCAAAAAACATGATGTAATGATTATTACAACAGCAGCATAGATTATGGGGGGAAAAAAGGAAGTATTTAAAATCCATATACACAATATGAAGATATCATATTGTTGCGAACTGTGTTTTTTATTTTAAACATAACATTTTAAAATAAAAATGTTTATATATTGTTAAATACAAACACATCATGTATGTTACAATTAACTACAAACATGACACAATAAAATAAAAATATATTATAACCTGGCCTAAAAGTTTTGAAACCCCTTAGAGAGTATGAAGAAATGTTATTACTGCAAATTTTGTATTATAAAATTTTTAAATAAAAATGTTTTTGATCAGTTTGATCATTAGAGAATTTGATTGATATTTTGCAATTAAGGTATCATTTTATATATTGTTAAATAAAAAAAAACATAAAACCTGTATGTTACAATTAATTGCAAAAAGGTCAAAAGAAACAAATTTAAAATATATTACAAAGTGGTTCAAAACCCTTAGAAAATACTAAGAAATATTGCCATAAACTTTGTGTTATAAAATTGTTATATAAAAATGTTTATAATTTAATAAGCATTATACCATATATATTATATACCTTACAATCAATTAAAAATTCAAAAATTAAATCAAACCTAAAACATACTACAATACAAATACACCTAAAAGATACTACTACAAAGAACAATGTTTATAACACAGACATTACAAGTTTTATAGAAGCTTTGGGGAACTTGACATAAAATTCATTAATATAGCAAGGCTTACATGGATAGAGCATTTAATTAGGCAAAAGGTAGGTGCAACAGTTAAGAAGGTTTTTGACAAAACAGGGCTGATATGACAATGAGCCAGAGGAAGACCAAGATTTAGGTATCGAGACAACCTAGAGGATAATTTAAAATCTATTGGAATTAGAAAATGGAGAAGAGTTGTCAGATACAGGGGTCAATGAAGGATTGTTCTGAAGAAAGATGTGATGCCACTGATGATGATAATGATACATTGTCACAAACTATCTACAAATTGTTCTAAAGTCCTCAAATCTGTCAGATTATAATATTTTAAAATATTCCCATTTTACTGTGCCCTTATTGATTGCCCTTTACAGCTTCTTGTCTTTTTTTCTTCTATGATTGTAAATTTGCACCTGTCCCAAACTTCTCATGCCTCGTTTACATTTGAGAAAACAAACCTTTTTAGTTTTAGCTAGAGTTTGTCAACTTGTTCCTGTAAGATAAGAATTTTTTGTTAACATTATCAAATGTCTTTAGACAATGTCAAAGAAATTTTAAAATAGTGCATTAAAATAAAATATTTGTACCTGTTTCTGCAATTTTCTCTACTTCAATATTAAGCGGCTGGTACAGTTCAACTGGATCAAAACTGTAATCAAAATAAACAGTTTGTCTTTATCCTTCTACAAATAATTTTTGGTTGGTACTCTCCAATAAAACTTGTCCTCTACTTTGAAGATTCATTATAGATTGTAGTGGAAAACAGCATGTAAAACACATAAAGTAACAGCTTTCTAATAAAACAATCTCTTACCAATTGAGGTAGTTGTTGATGTAGATGGCCCTTGTATTGGGCAATCAAATGCATTAAAAAAAAATAAGTAACACAGCTTCTCTCTATAATCTTTAAGTATAATATTTATTCAACACTTTGCTGCAGCCCGATTGATGTAATCTAACCGGCCGACCTGCTATTTCTATAACTCAAGGAAATATCATTTTTCATTTTCATATTTTCATATATTTTTTTCCTAAACAATTTAAACATAACTTCAATAGGTCACGTGACAAAATCGTCGAATAAAAAGATAGAACATACTTCTTGTCTTATAATCTGTGCTGATTACCTAACCTCACTAACTGATGTCAAAAATGTCATTCAGTCGTCCAATGAGAAGATGGAATTCAAGGTGGTAATTAGCCTCTCGTATTTAATTTAGGTCATAATATTTACCATATATACATAAAATTTTAAGAGTGGGTGAATGATTTATGGTTACCAATACGTGCCGATACCCAATGATGTTAATTGTTATGGTTAAGGGATCAAATTACAATTACGAATTTCCGGGATTTCTCATTCTTTGTATTTAATTTTTAAACAATACAGGGAAGTATCAAATAAATTTTAATACAAACGTATTGAAAATAATATCAAATTTTTTGTGATAACAAATTTAAACAGTAGATTTCCGAATCGAAACAAACCTAATAACCTAATAACCGGTTTTTACTTTAAAAATAAAAAACCGGTTATAACCGGGACACAAAAACAACCGATAAAACCGGTTATTGCGAAGTACAAAAACCGGTTTTCGGTTAAAACCGGTAGGTTTTTCCCATCCCTAATTTGAAGCACTAAAATGCAAAACAATAAATTTGTGTAAATAAGTGTGTACTTGCAATTTCTTTAATGCTGGATTCTTGTTTAATTTTGACAGTGAGTTTGTCCCATTTGTTATCAATAAATAAAATTTACTAATTCAATCTATTATGTTACATTCTAGTATAATTTTGTACTTTTCTTGTGATGATCTACAACAGGAAGAACAAAACCAACTGTATCAATACAATCAAAGTAAAACACAACATTACTAATGTTCTTTTATTGTGATGAAAACAAAATGACAATGCTTCTTAACAAGTATACACAAATTTAAAAGATAGTTGCCGTTTTTCTTATGATAATTAGATATAAATATTATACCTTTATAAATTTATAAACACTGTAAACTCTATTTATTATATATATATATATATATATATATATATATATATATATATCAGGTAGAAAAATATCACATTAAACACTATTATCGCATATCACAAGTTATTACAAAAACAACTTAAAGAGTCAGAAATCGATTTATATAATATTCTGTGCATAATATATATTCGGAAGGAATGTAAAAATAAAAATTTAATAATTTTATTCGTCTTCCAAAATCTCTCCATTTATGTCTTGGTGAGATTAATGAACAACTACACCATTTTAAATTTCTTGATTTATTTTTTCAGCAAAAACTGAATCTATTTCAGATATCTGAGCAAAAAAGTTTTGTTTTTGGTCAGCAGCCCAATGTATAAACTATTCTTTGAATAATTTCCCCTAAAAAATAACTATGGTAAGACATTCATAATATAGACAATAAATCAATCATCCTATAAACAGTAAGATAAACAATCTATAGTTTGTTATGCTACGTGATATTTGCTGCATTGAATCTGCATATGTAAAGTAAAAATATCCTTTTTTTCCTTTTCTTCCCTTTCCATGTTTTTATACCTGTTGAACCAAAATTAAATAACAATGTTGTAATAAAAACTTAAAACTTACTATTTAATAGTAACAATAATATACCTGATAATAAAAATGAAATCTATAAAATGTTTTAGTTAATTTTACTATATAATTGTAGCTAACCCATATTTACATACCGATATTTGTACTTACTTCAAATTAATTTGCTTCAAGAATTTATATAATATTGAACGATAGGGCTGCCAGGTGAAAATTTTTGTCCTCCCTAAATTAAACATTAAAATGTCCGTAGAAATCCCTAGATTGGAATAAATGTATATATGGTTGCCTAATTCTGAATAAAATGATAGGATGTATTGATGGTTGCCTAATATAATAACATGGATATAAAAATGGTGGAGATTACCGAAAGTACAAGCTGATTATAGCCGCAAATATCAAACATGGAACAAAAAATTTCGGTATAGCAGTGTTGGCATGTTTTTATAATGTAGATGCTGTATGCTTCAAATATAAAAACATAAAGCTTTAGAAAAGTACATTTTGTTTATATTATGTTGTTCATTCTGCAATTTTTGATTTATATAAAACAATAATGAATAAATATTTGTTTCTTTGGGGATTAATATTGCAGTTAATTATTAGAAATTTTTTAGCAATTACCCTTTGGTAGATTAGGGGATAGATTTGGCAATCGTCAAATCAGCAGTTGACAGATTATAACAGATGTTTGCAATTAATCTCGAAGGAGACAAATATCTACCCATCACTGCTTCATATAAATTAAAAATTGCAGAATTTATAATAATAATAATAGTCTCCCGTTTTATACCGCACGCGGCTTTGGGAGTATAGCAGGGTAGTCTGCTATATCTAGGGCCTACGGTATACAAGGAAGGTAACATGGCCAGTGCTACGCTTCAACCGCCTATTATTACCCCTGGTTTTACCCAAGGTACTCATTTTATTCAGGCTGAGTCGACCTGGGGCCTATAGACATTTTTAAAAATGCCTAGTTGTTCTTGCCGGCGGTAGGATTCGAACTCACGACCACCGGCATGCGAGGCAAGCACACTACCGCTTGCGCTACGCGGGCCCTAGAATTTATAAAATATTATAATAAAAATGTACTTTTTAAAAGCTCTATCTCTTTATATTTGAAGCATACATTATAAAAACATGCCAACAAATATTTTTGACATTTGCGGCTATATTCAGCTTGTACTTTCGGTAAACTCACCCTAAAAAAATAATTGTTTTATACCTTTATTTCAAAAACATTAAACGGTACAATAGCGATGATTTGAATAAATTTAACAAAAACAGAATAACGTACTTATTTATGGCTTTGAATATTCCATTTAATATATTATTAAGTATTATTCACTTAATAAAATTAATACAAAATACAACTTGAAGAGAAATGAGTCGGTGAAGCATAGAATTTTATTGATATATTTCCACGAATCCTGGGATTCATCCGATTCTTACTGTAAATCCCCTAATTATTTATTTTATAAAAACTAAGATTTTTGTAAATCTCCTAATTCCTTAAAGGAATCGCAAGATCCTTAAGATCGGAAACCGAAATATCGCTTATTTAATACTGTTAATACGAAGTGGTTTTATACCTGAATTACAGAAAATGTTATTATAATAGGCCTATGTAGGTAAATATTGGAGCCGGTCAAAAATCCTTAGATTTTACAATAAATATCAAAAAAATCCCTTTGTCCCTTTTATACTGAAATATCCCTAGATTCGGGATAAATCCCTAGACCTGGCAGCCTTGAATTGAACGACACATATTTTGTGAACGACACAATTTTACCTAAAGTGAGCATTTCATTATTGAAAAAGAAGCGCTGTACTATCTGCCGTATAGATGTTTTAACTCTTTCATCCTATGTTGCAAGATTATAAAGTCGACCTTCAATATTTTTAGGACATTTTACTGCTCCAGTCTGCTTATATTCTTTAATTGTTTTAAATTCTATTGTTGTAAATAATTGAATTCGCAACACCTAAAATTAGCACATTACTTTAGTAAGTCTTGATTTATAATAATAACTATTCTGTAAAACTAACCTGCTGCCTGTTTTATTTTTACTACCGTGGCTGTTATTTTTATTCCAGGATTATCAATTTTCATGTTTGTACATGTTTATAGTACATTATATTTCTCATTTGATGATAAATGATCCAAATCTACTTGGCGTTTTTAAGGTGGAGAAGAATAATTACCACTAGTACTTGGTATTGAATCCATATTGTTATCTTAATAACACTAATATGTCGCTAAATTGTTCTGAAAAGAACTGTTTTTTATATAAATGCAAACGAAAAATCTAAAGATGTAAGAAATAACACAAAAAATACAAAAAATTGTCGATATAAATTTTGAATTTTAAAATTTCACAAATGTCATTAGTGTCAATATGTCATAATTTAGTGGAGTAAACTTGCCTGCTCATCGACCAATTACAAACAAGCATTATGGCGCGGAAAATTTGAATTACTCCTCCTGGTTTAAAAACAGACCATAATTCCTTATTACAAACAAAGAAGATTGTCAGAACAAAGATATCAAACACAAATTGCTAATAGCAAGTAACTCAATTGTAAAACACTCGTACATAACGAGACTCGGCAGTATTTTAGAAAAGTAAACTAAAACTATTAAACACCTTAATCTTTCTTATTGCCATATAGGAGTCTCACATATGGATGTAAAATATCGTTAAACAAAGAAAATGAAATACCTTCTAAATATGGGTTTAACGGGCTTAAAAAAAATGTTGCGAATATTATAGGCAAAGCATCGCATGGACATTTTTACTATAAAACAATTAAAGGACAGCACGATATTGTTAAAAAAATTAAATCAATACCTAGTATCTGAGATACTTTGCAAATATAGCTAGTAAAACTAATGATCGAGGGTAAAATCAATAAAAACGAATGGAAAACTACCAGGAGAAGATTTCCCACACGCTAAATGTATTAAACCAGAGGAATTATTGGCCATTACCTAGATAAAGCTACCATTGCAGCCCAAGATAGAGAAGAATGGAAATCCGCGTGAGAAATAATATCAATATATTCTTTCGAGAGCAAACTGACACAAAAAGAGAAGCTAAAAAAACTCTTATTACTTATCATTATTATTCTTTCTTACTGTTACTGCAGAACATAGGAAAATCGTTGGGTGTTAATGATATTGATGACATGTTCACAATAGAATTGAGTACTGCTTATTGACAATTTCGGTTAAAATAAATATTATATTTAACAAACACTTATTTATTTTAAAATTTACAAAAAGGGATTATATATAATCTCTTCTTATTCCATCGTAATCGGAAGTTTTTAACCTCAACTGCGATCCGCCTTCCCTTTCTATATTTTTTTCTTCACTCTTGGAGCTTGTATCTTGTTCTTCATTCATATTCTTTACTGCATCTTCGGTTAATTGATGTACATCATCGTTTAGTTCACTGTGTTTGGGTGAGCGTGATCGTGATCTATGTCTTTTTGTCCTTCTCCTACTGCGGCTTCCTTTTCGTCTTCGACGCCGCCTTCGGGCAACTGTAGTTTTTGGTGCATTTTTGGACATCGCAATGTAATGAGCGCGTTGTTTTTCATCCATCTGTCTCCACATTTGAGCTCCTCTTCTCACTAATTCAGTAACTGTTAAATTTTTTTTATGAGACTTACGAAAATCTCTCATAAAGTTTAAGAAAGGATTGCGAAAAATTTTCGATGGTACTCTTCTGGTGGGAGTTCGTTTTCTTACAGAATTATCATGCCTTTTTGAATGTGTTTCATCCATTTTACAACAATTTTTACAATTTAAACACTTATAGGTGACATTTGAATTAAATTATTTTGACAAGATTTGTAAATAAATTTAAATCATTATTTATCATATGATTGTTGATTTTTTCGAATTGTTAAAACGTATTTTGTAACGGGCTATATTTGAAATTGTGACAGGCAGCAGTCATGTTTAAAAATGTCTCCGAGAAGTGAAGTTGTGTGATTATATTTAAATTTTGGATAAAATCAATTGGATAAGTTTTTTTGATTATATTTCTCAATACATTTTTATTTTTAATGTCACCAGTCTTAATTTCCTTTTATGATTCTTAATTGTGTTTTTAATATATGCTTATCGTCTTTTTATATATTAAAAAAAAATTGAATTTATTAATAGCCTGTGCCTTAATTATATAGACTTTCTCTATTTGCCTACAATTTGCCTACTTTTTAGCATAAATGGTTACCCAGACTTCCTAGCATCATTAGTAGCCCAATACACACAACAATTTTTGTAGAAGCCCAGCTCCGAGTGACATGTGTGTTCCAATGAAACAGTAGGACCCACGTGTCCGAAGATCAAACCGGTAACACTCCGTAATGGAGTGGTACCTATCTGACCCCCAAGCTATAACCAACCACCCCTCCCCATCGCAGGACATAACGAATGAGGAGGCTTTGTATTGAAAATTACTTTGGATGCCCTAGGTAATGGGATATCCTCTGTTTTACATAATGTGGTTAAGCCACCCGATTTGAGGGGTAGCTAGAAAAGCTTTGCTACCTATGAATATTTTTCGTGATGTGCCTATCCGTTACGAATGTTCGCGATCATCATGACAATCTTTATCTTTTCTGCAGCAGCGCGGAAAAGCTGCATAGATGTTGTATTGAACCAGATTCCGAGGTTCTTTAACCAAGATGTTCTTCTTCTTCCTGGACCTCGTTTTCCTAATATTTTTTCTTGCAGAATGACTTAAGGCAGCGCATATCTGGATTCATTTTGCATAAGTTCGTTAATATCCGAAGAATTACAACTTTCGAGATTTGATGGTGGTCAGTACCTTTTGGTTTCAATTTATTTTTCTGAGGACCTCCTTATTTCTGACTTGGTCAGAACACAGGATCTTAAGTATTCTCCGATATAACCTCATTTCAAATGCTTCCAGTTTTCTGTACATATCTTCGTTTAAGGTTCACGATTCAATACCATAAAAAAGGACAGAGAAGACATAGCATCGCAGCATTCTTACTTTTGTATCAAGAGAGAGGATGTGACTCTTGAAGAAGGCCCCCATTCGATTAAAGGTGAATCTAGCTTTTCCGATGCGTGCTCTAATCTCCTGGTTGTTGGTCCATTCTTCATTTAATATGGTGCCGAGGTATTTGTAGTGCGTCACTCTTTCTACAGGGGATTTGTTGACGGAGAGTTGACTTTCTGTTATCGTTTTCTTGCTAATTATCATAACCTTTGTCTTCTTAACCTTTATTATTTGTCCGAAAATACTATGGTGTCATCTGCATATCGAATGTTGTTTAGCCTGTAACCATTTAGTAAAATACCTTTTTAAGTTTCGTGTAAAAGTTTCGATAAATATTCTTTCAGAGTACAGATTGAAGATTGGATTAGACAAAATACAGTCTTGCCACAATCCACGCATGATCAGTGTTTTCACCTTCAACTGTGAGATTTACTGTCCGATTCCAGTAAAGATTTCTAATTATTTTCAGATCTTGGTTGTTAATTCCTGCTGCTTTTAGTATTTGCATCATTTTGGCGTGCTATACTCGATCAAACGCTTTCTCGTAATCTCTACAATCAGTACTGAAAACAAAGCCTCTCTAGTACCAACAGCATTTGTGAACCCGAACTGGTTGGGGTAAATTTGACTTTCACACAGCTTGTAGATTCTCTTATGAATTATCATTATAAACAATTTTAGGAGATGACTCATGAGGCTTATTGTACGGTAATCTTTGCATTTTTTGGCTCCTGTTTTTTTTAAAAGTGCAGTAGACTCAGATTTCAGCCATTCTGTTGGTATTTCTCGAGAGTTGTATATGTTGTTGAATATCATTGCGATTATTGCTACTGACTCATTGTCCATTAGTTTAAGTAGTTCTGCTTATATATTATCAAGGTCTGCTGCTTTTCTATCCTTTGGGGTCCTTATTCCTGATCCATGATTGACCTCTTCTTCTAGCTCAAAGGTGTTACGTCATAAGTCCCTATGAATACTGAAGTTAATTTGTACATGACTTTGGACTTGTGTCCCATTGTAGCCCAATAGTGTCCAATTTTATGATTGTTATTAACTCAACTCACCAATTACTAAATAATATTTCTGTAACATGTCATCATTGTGCTCTTTCTATTTTATTCTCAACATTCAGTTTCATATACATTATAGCTATGTAATGAGCTAGTCGAATCATATAAAATACTGCCTTTTTTTTTTCTTTTTTGTAATTTTTTTCTAATTTCTACCAACTTATTTTCAACTAGTATTTCATTAAATGTAAATAACTATATCAATTTTATTTATTTATTGTAATTTATAATCTTATAAGGGTTGTAGATTGTAGGGTCCAAGATACACGACAGGGATAAAACTATTTTCGTGTTTCTTCATATAAGGTACTTTAACTACACTGTAAATACAACTAGTAGCAACTGTAGGTTGCTAATATGCAATTAATAAAATTTCCATTACTGTGAGCGGTATAATTATCAAAAAGACTAATAACTTGTTAAGAATAGTTTACAACAAACGTTTTGACTACAGCTTGCCATCTAATGGCTGAACATCAATGGACAGCATTTGGTCACACCATCCTACGTCATCAGGTGATAGTGATGCCAAATGTTAAGTGTGTTATAGCCTCCCACTTTAAATCAAACGTAGAGTATGTGTGATACAAAACAAAATAAGTTAGAGCTTAAAACAGACCACAGACATTATACATGGAGCATCTTGGTAGCACTTAGGAGAATATTTGAAACGTCTGCGTCTCTAAAGGAAACAATTACTCTTTGTAGACAAAGACTTCTGGGCTCACTGGATGTGGTTAAGGGTACACCAAAACTTGTAAATTGCTGTTTTAACTTTGGATGTCGTTAGGGGACAGCACATTTGGTTTTATCTGCCACATATTTCTGCAACGAATTGGAATCACAATAAAAGTATAAAGGGCAGACATATGGTACTTTTCATGTCGGAGCAAGTGGTGTTATCCCAGGAATAAACATTTTATTCGCGACAATTGCTTGTGTTTACGCACATCTGTGGGCGTAAGTAGCTCACGCGCATTGTTTAAGTATGCCAGGGAATAACTGGTAGCTAAACTTGGTACTGTATTCATGGAAAAAAGAGTACTGGGTAACACTTTATCCCATTTGGTATAGTTTATTTGAACTAGTATGAAAATCTGAATCTTTAGATCTCTATTTTTACGTTCCTCTAGATTTAAGGCAGTATAATAAACAAAAATGAGTGATTGCTGAATACGTAGGCAGTATATAAACTGCTACAATATTTTAGTAATACATTAGGGTCCTTTGTCACCTTGTTTTTAACTAAAATAGTTCTATCCATTTCGTGGAAGTATCTTCCACTGCAAAAACTAATCTTTTTCGTTTTTCAGTCCCTTTAGTCCTTTAGTAGGTAGTGGACCTACTAAATCAATTGCAATGGATTCAAAGCGTTCTGCCAATATAGACCTGTTGATTTCAAATTCAAAGGTTTATACCTTTGGCAGTCGATGCATTTCCTTATATGCTTTATAACATCTCGCCTAATGTAGGCCAGTAGTAACGAAGACCAATTCTTTAGATTATCTTTTTTAACCATTATGTCCTGCAAGAAGCATATCATGGCACTCTTTTAAAATATCGGTTATTTTACTTCGAGGGACTACTAACTGAGCATCCTCACAATTAGGCTTCTGATTATATCGATTCAAGACTCCTTGATTCAAGACATATCCTCGATCGATGTATCGGTTGATGCCTACCAATTCAGGTTCTTCAGATTCAAAAAAACTATATGAAACTAATACAGGTATCAGTTTGGGGGCAAATGTACTGGACACAGAGTATGAATTTAGGAACTAGACCAAACAACGGGCTAGAAAGTGGTTGGTTATTTGAATAACATACACGGTTGGTCATAAACATAAAATTGTACATAACACTATACTAAACAGGGACAAACAAATTAAAATTATTTAAAACATTTTGTCAAAGCTACATTCCGGTCAGCAATAGAAGAGAGAATGACTCCTTTGTCATTCATTTGAGAGAATGAGAGAGTTTTGTTTATCTTTATTTACTTTATTTATAAGGAAGAAGGTATTCGTCAATAAAGAAGACTTATCTAACTTAGAACCGTTACAGAAAGATTTTAAGTCAACAACCAATATTAATGAGGTATATTATATAAGTTTTAATTTTTAAATAAGTTTTGTTAATTTTCACTTATTGTTATTTATAGAAAGAAAGTACTTATAAAGTCGCTGTTTTTCCAAATATTTACAGCGATTTACACACGGTTCGGGAAGTGTAATTTAATCTAAAATTACCAGCCATTATTTTTGAGGTATAAAAAAACTTAAACAGGAAATTTCTAAATTTGCCTTTACTTTATTTGTAGGAAGGAAATAATTCGGATGGATATTCAAACAAGGAGAATTAATTTGGTGATAATAATTTAAATCAAAAAGAAGACAGACAAAGAAGAAAATGGTGGGGAAAATAATAGCGTAAATCTAAAAAAAAAATATATTAGGGCCGTCCAAAAAACAAAGGGAGAAAAAGAAAGTTCTCTTGTCAAAAAAGAAAAATCCGCAAAAACAATGCATTTAAAAGAAATCAGTATTCACACAAAAAAGCTAAAATAAAACTAAAAAAAGAGTTTCGTCAGTATTTATGTAAATGTCTATTGCCGACTGTCTATCAAAAGTTGGCATTGAAAATTCTAAAAAAGAATACGACAAATTGCACCATGGTTCAACAAGGTCCAATAAAAAAAACAAAATTTTAGACTAAAAAACTGTACATTTTTGTTGAAAATTCTAAGAATTTCGAGTGCAAGAGTAGATAATGTCTTAAAATAAAAAAAATAAAGAAGGAGTTAAAGGCTTAAGAGGAAAAAAGGCGAAAAAAATCAATCTCAAAAATCAATATCAAAAGAACGTGCAAGAAGCATTAGAATATATTGAACAATTTCCAAAACATTAATCTCATTAGGCAAGGGAAAAAACAAGTTCCATGGACTTGACACTACATTGCCCACTATATATGATTTGCACAAGCAGCAAGTTAATGTGGAGAGAATAACGAACCAAGTATTTTTGGGGCATATAATGAGTAGGTACAGGATAATGCAGTTGATACTCACCGGAAACATAGACCGAAGAAGAGGAATTGGTAAAAAGAAATACTTATGGCTCCAAAACCTTCGTCAATGGACTGGCTTATCAGCAGATGAATTATTACATGCCGCGGAAGATCGAGAACGATATCGGCAAACCGTCATGGAAGCTACCCACGCCTAAAACTTGGGCACGGTACTTCGACACGGACAAATTAGAAAGTCTAATAAACAACAGTGCCATAGAAGAACAGCTTAAATTTAAAACTGAGAGGGATAACCCCATCGATCCTGCTAAAAAGGCAAGACAAGCTTTAAATGAAGACAGAAAGCGTGCAAAAGTTGACGAACAACTTGAAGTATTGTGTTTTGATATGGAAAAAACACTGCCTCTTCCTTGTATGTACCTACAAATGTAGTTTTTTTACAAACAGCAACTTTGGCTTTAAAATCTAAGTATACATACATCTAAATATGATAAAAGCCATTGTTATGTGTGGTTAGAAGGGAAAGCCGGCCGAGGGGCTCAAGAAGTTTGCTCTTGTTTATTTAAATATTTGTTGTAAGCTAGAGATAGGGAGACATGTAAACATTTAATTTTGTGGTCGGACAGCTGTGGAGGGCAGAACCGAAACATCAAAATAGTTTTGATGTCGCAGAACCAAGTTAAATACACAGATGCTCTTAATAAAAGCAGAGGATAGAGACTAATTTGCAATAGTTATAGCCCACCTTCATTAGTGGAAACAACACTAGATTCTTTCCACGAAGAAGCTTGTAAGATATGTCTGGGAAAGTAACGTGGCAGACCATCATCAAAACCTTATCAAAATTTTAAAGAATCACTAGTGTTGCTATAGCCAGATGGGAAGCCAATACCAGATAAAAAACTTGATGATCTAATCAAAAGATGCCAAAGAGTTTTACAAAAAATAGACTGGTGATCCAAAGTTTGTTAAAAAAATTGACGGGTGATCCAAATATGGAAGATGATATAGATGGGTTGAATAGACCTCTTGATTTTCATCTTGAAGATGATGAACTTTAATAAAGTCTTATAGCATTTTTTGTTTTTATATTAGACTACAGTTTCATAGGATGTAACTATCTAATAAAACAACACTGTTGTTATATTTAATCTTACAATGTAGTTTTCTCATAAAACAATAAAGATAATATTATCTAAATACCATGTTAATTCGCATAAACCTCCCAAGCAACAGTTTTGGTTAGTAAACGACTTCTGCAAATTATTAAAATGTTAATAATGAAAAAAGCCATAAGCGACCAAACGCAATTTTGTCTATATCAGCTAAAATATAATTTTAAAGCTTTAAATAATAATACAATAAAATTTGCTTTACCGGTTTTAAGAATATATCTAAAAATCAAATGTTTAAAATGTTAAATAGATTTTTTAGAAAGCCATAAACTAAAATTCATTTTTCTCAAAAAGGTAAAGGTGGCGATTGGTCGAGTTATGCATAACGAAGTCCATATAATTATATATTATGTATATAGAGAGAATTTTCTGAGGTCCTTAGCAATTATGTTAAATGGCCTAGAAATAAGAAATATCACCATCCTGCAAATTTCAGATTTCTTTTGTAACAGCAGACATGTCACACCCTGTATGTTGCGTAATTAAATTATAACTGAGTCTGCTAAATAATTTAGCCAACACCTTACAAACAATTATATAAACTCTCTAGAAAAATGCTTGTCTGAAGCATGCTTCATGTGCACTCTGCATGAACTTGTTCACGTACTTTCAGACACTCGCATCTCGAATAACGAAGCGTTGTTTTGACAGTAGCTAGTTTTGAAATTTAGATGTTAAATAAATTATTAATTGTTTTCGTTGTTTCGTAAAAGTTCTGTTAAACTACAACGTTTATTTATTAAACATAGTCTAAAATGTTGATTTGGCGTATGTGGAGTTCTAAACATGTTAAAAGCTCAAAAGTATAATATTCGCCAACACAAAATGTAAAAGAATAACGAGTATAAACTAAGAACATAAAAATATGTTCAAATCAATTAGATGTAGATAAAATACGTACATGCTAACTCTTTGCGATTACCTGAAATTAATAATGCAAAACATAATTTATGTATTTATTAACAAATAATATTAAGTTAGTCTAAAACAGAGGGAACAAAAAAATGAAACAATAGTCAAAATCAGAATAGGTATAGTCTGCTTTTACTATCGTACCAGGCAAGTTATTTTTTCTCCATAGTATTGCTAAGTAATGTCTCTACATTCATTAGTTCTTTGATTCTATCCGTGCGTCGTTGTCTAGTCTTATAATACAAGGAATTATTTTTTACAGTATTTATCAATTGCTGCACGTTCTTTAAACCCTTTTGCCTCAACTTTTTAATTTTTATGAATATTTTTTATTTATATACGATTTTTACCAATTGTTAAATTTATTGACCTATATTTTGATTAATATCATCATGGAACATGTATGTACCAGGAATGCAAAACTCAATGAAAGGTAGAAACACCAAAATCCTTTGATTGCAGGAAATCGTATAAAATAACAGTATTTGTCATGTATAAAATATCTTAAAACAACCATACATAATGAAATGTTACACTTACAGCAAGAAACCATTGTTCATTTTTCTGTTTGTGACATCAGTGGAATCTTCGTCGAGTTGTTCCTTTAATGGGCAAATGCTCTCCAATATTATGTAGACATTGTAGTTTTAGATGGCCTAGCATTATAACCTGCCTCTTTTTACGTAAGCATTGTGTCTGCCACAACTAATGAGCTGTTCAGCTAGATTTTTTTATGGTTTATTTCTTTATAAAGTATCCAACAATTCACCACCGACGTCAAAAGTAGGTTATAAAATACTTTCCTTTACCATTTATTAGGACTTATGTTTATATTGTATAGCTTAGATACCTGATCTGGAAGATCGACTCTGCCCACATTTTGATTGTAAAATAAAACTGACTGTTTACAAGAAATATTATTGTTTAAAAGATCTTTCATTTTTTTTTTTTCGACTTTTTCAACATTATTTTTACAACCAATTTCAACTCTGTAAGAATTACTAATTACAATCACTTCTTTAGTATCCTTCCATTTGAACCAGCCTTACATTTCCAAGTTATCTCGTACTTGCAGAGTGTTAATAAACTCTGGTAGCTCTCTTTGACTGCTAATACATGTACCAACTGCAGCATATTGTAAGTTCCTCATTTGGTTCACTGAAGTAAAAAACGATCAAAGCATATAGATACTTCTGGACTTCTAATACTTTGACATAGTTTGGTAACCAGTCTTTTACCCAAAATCCGTCGGAATATGCAGTTTATTTCTTAGTATAAAATATATTACATTTAGATCATAAACGTAACCATTCAAACTGTCAAACTGGTGCCAGATTTTAAAACCTATTTTTATAGGTTTTGTAGGTAGATATTGCTTGAGATCTGCCTTTAAATTTGGTCACTGATTTATCAACACATTATTAAACACTATTAACTATCGGAACGTCCATTTATAAAAGTTTGTTTTAAACAAGTCACAACTTCGTCAATATAGTAAGTTTTAAGAAAAACTATCTTTAGAAATCGTAGATGTAAATGCTTCTTTCCCCACTGACTTAGTTGTAAACCAATAAAGCTGTTTGGTTGGAACTAGTTTGTAACTTATGACTAACAGAGCTAACCCCACAATTATCATTATTTTAGAAGGAATTTGTAGGATTAACAGTAGGTTCTTTTAACTTCTCTAAACGTCGGTTTGTGTTTTGTAATATATAAATTAGAAAACTTTTAGAAACACTTCTAAAAACACCTCAATTTCATTACAAGAACGATTAACTGATATTAGTGGCACAGCCAAAACACAGCCGTCACGGTTCGGTAGATTATTTCGGGGAATAAAATTCTCGTGAGATGACTTTCACTCAATCTGAGATACTTTTAGTATTTTACTAAAAGCTGTACGAATATCACTAGGTTGTTCTTAGGAAGACAAACATTCATCATGTAAATTCAAATTAAAAGAACTACCAGAGTATGGTGCGTATTCTAAATCACTCTCTTGAAAGAGCTCTTTTCATGATTTTGGTAATTTCATAAACTATCAGCCAATCATTGTAATTTATGTTTATCCAATTTAATCGATATCGCCATAATTGTAGACCTTAAGTCCAAACTGACTTAAGGACTTGTTAATAAATTAATTTTTTTGTTATGCGGGCAGAGTGGAATTTCTTGCAATAAGCCAAGTTTAACTTTCTTTATTTAAGGTCCAGCTCTCAAGCTCATTTATTTTCTTTTTTAAGGGCACATATTACTTTTTATCCATATTTGTATAGTAGAGAGGATGAGTCAAGTTACATAGCACTTAGAGAACAAGTCACCAGGATCACCTTTTGTAGGTAGCTGTAGGCTAGTACTCTTGTATTGACGATAACTCCTGATATTTCTATAGGACAGGCTTGATAGTTTCGTCTTCTCGTTTACACTTTCTGCATAGAAGTGTGTCTTGTAGTCCCAGTGTGTGAAGATATTTACTTAGTTGACAATGATGGTTCAAAAATCAACTATCAAGCGTAGGTTTTATTCCTAAGTACTTTTTTGATGCCGACTTTTCAAGTTTCCTTACCCACCTTTCAGACGAGGATACTGTATCCGAGATACGCGTATCCTAGACGCAGATATTACATAGACTTAAATGGAGCTTTTCACACGGGACGCGCGAGTGATACAGTATGTGAAATACCGAATGCGTATGCCAGATACAGAAGAAACATTACGATAAATGAACGCTTTCAGACACAAATTCTGTATCTCGCATACAGTATCTTACATACAGTATCCTCGTCTGAAAGGGGTCTTAGTGTTACGACTAGCAAGTCTACGTCATTGACCTTCTTTTCAACTTTTTACGTCTTGCGCGTGGGAGTAACATGTGGTAATTTTCGCGATAGTTCTGGTTAATCAACCTAAAAGTTCACCAGATCCTAAGAGGCATAGACCTGCCGCCTCCCTAGCTAGTTGATTAGCCATGCGGTTGCATTTATTATGTCCTTTAATCCACCTAAGAATAATGTTATTATGTCTATTCAAGGTTAGTAGCGCTTGTCTGCTATCCATGCAGATTATTATGGTCTTCTTGGCTATACCTCTCCGGATTATCTCTTTTGCGGCTATGCAGATACTAGCCAGTTTTGCCTGAAATACGCTGGTATTTTTACCCATATCTTTCTTTATTTTAAGGTTCAGTGGAGTATAACCTGCATCCTCATTCTACGTTCATTTTGGAGTCATCGGTGTATATTCAATACGCATTTGCAACGTTGAATTTCCTATGCAGTCTAGTCTAAATTGTCCCATTCCTACATCAAAGTTTGCACCGACTGAGCGCAATCGTTTCAATGTTACCAGCGCCAATTCTTTGAAATATATATCAAGGGGTTAGTGCTAATGAGCAACTTCATTGCAGCAGTTTGTGTTGTTTTCATGGCACCTGTTATATTTGGACAAGGTACCCGCCGAGTATGGTTTAGTTTGTTGATCGATGGCGTCTGTAGCACTTTATCGATGGCGTCTGTAGCACTTTTGGTACCCAAGCATTAGTTCCTTGTCAGCATTAGTCTAACGACAGTAGTCCGACCATCTATCGACACTGCTCATAGGTAATATATGCTATTTTAGCTCTACCATCATCCATACCACTCTCTCCAAGTGAGAGTTACATGTTAACTTCCCGTCAAAGCTAAATACCAAGGTATTTCCCCTCTTTAGACGAGTTTTAATTGTAGTTGAGAATATTTGTGGGTATAAAGCCCGTAATCATTCTCTTTTTGGTGAAGAGGACCATCTCTATCTTTTAGAATTTATAGATAGTAAGTGTTTCTTACACCATATTTCTATTAGTCTGAAAGCAACTTGTATTCTCTCACATGATGTATTCTTTAACTTTCAAGACAGCTATTTCCTCTGAATTTATATATAATTCGTTGGCCAACCAGAGTGTTAAGGACTATTTTCCAGAGGAGTAGTGACAGCAGTCCCCCCTGTGGACATTCACTTGTAACCATATTGCTCTATTGGAGAGTATACTAAATATCCATTTCGTCACGGCCAGAGTGACATTCATAACATTGAGCTGTTGGTAGATGGTTGGGAGTGCGGTCTTATTAATCGTTCCCTTATTGTCTTTGAATATACCTAGGGCAGATTCCATATTATCCATCGATCTTTCAATTATTTCCGTAAGTTTATTATTTATTATTTCAATATTATTTCAGTAATAAACCAGAAATTTATTCCGTATGTGCCTCTCGTATTGCATTTCCATTGTTTTCAAGATAAACAATGTTAGGCTAGCTGACTGAAAGCCTTTGGTAGGGTGAAGTACTTCCTACTTGGTTTTGCTATAAAGACCACACGTACCTCTCTCTACTCCTAGAAATATATCTTAAAGCCAAGGATATCCAAGGAAGCCCTTATTACTTCGTTAATATGCTGATATTCACATATGGATCTTCTAAGAGTGCTTTTTGTAACCTGAAAGCCTATGGGGAATATTTAATTTAATTACAGTATGCTATCCAAATAACTCTTTGTTTTTAATTGCAGACTTTCTGAAATTCTCTGAGTTATGATTGATAAGAATCACAATACTCTTTAAGTTCAATACGTTTTGCTCTATTCAATGCTGTTCTTGTTTTAAATAAAAGCTGTCTCTTCTTTTGGCTATCCGTTTAGTGCATCAGTTATGTTGGTTTTGAGTTAAGTTTGTTCAAGGGTATATTTTGCAACCTTCCTGGATCCTCCTTATTTGACGCGATTTTTTATAAGCATAGCTTATTATTTGGTAAAAGATACCGTATGCCTGCTAATTTCTGTATAAGATAACGTAGTTAAAGTTTTTTCATTACGCCAAAGTATCTTCTAAGAATTAGTTGTAGAGTTATACATCCATCCTTCGAAGGTTACGAGATTTGATAAGGCTTTTTTCCAGAAAAGCCAACCAGCGGTGGTTAATTAAGGAGATGTCCTCCGATACCTGCTAGTCCTAAATTTTGTTTGATATTTCAGATGTTACTCGCGTAATATCTGTGACTGTTTGGTTACGACTATTAATAAAGGTAGGTTACGTCTATTTAAAATAAACAAATCGTTTTTAATAATATAGTCATAGACTTACCTTAAGCGTTGATATCTCTATTGTCCCAACATAGATGGTAAATGTTCGATTCGCAGAGGATAATGAGTTCTACCTTCTGACAGAGACATTGGTCTACCCGATCTTCCATTTAATTTGTTGATGGTACAGTGGCTACATCTTAGGGTTGGTAGACCGATGCTAGTATCAACTTTGTACCTTTATCTTCTTCCCATAGGCTTTTCACTTTAACCGCTGGTACGTCTAAGGTGCAAAACTGTGCCATAAGAGAGGCTTTGAATTTGAGAACAAACTATTTTGGTCCTAATTATCCAATGTTCTTGGATTAATGCTATTGCATACTCGATTACATCTAACTGGGGCATAGTGTTGTCGCCGTTTTTGTGTTGGAGGTTGCATTGAATAATATTTAATTTATTTGTTACGACGTTCTTGCCCATCGCTTAGGTGTCGTTCTCACTCTTTTAAGGCGTCCATTGCCTCCTCGGTTGAGAAGAGAGTTCGTCGACTACGACTACAATTTGTTGGTTGTCTTTTTATTGTAGGACCAGGGGCATCTTGGTCTAAGTGGCCGTCTTCGGCTGCCGGGTGTATAACTTCTCTGGTTCCGAGAAGGTGCACCCTACTTTGTTAAAGCTTGCTTTTAGACTTAATGGGGTGAACGCGTAGCACAGCCTCATTGCTCGTCTCCTAAGGACAGTTATATCCTATGTCTTTGTTTCCGATTTCAAAAACAAACAGGCGACCTTTGGGATCCTTTTTTCCTTGTGCTGGAAGGTGCACCATCTCGTAACTGCCATGTCAGGATTTTGCGCTGTTAGCGTCCGCAGCACTCTTTCTCGGTAATTAGAGGTGGTAGTAACATCCTCCAGGATCCATAAAGAGGCTTTAGTTAGTTTTGGAAGCCTATTGTGACTAACAACAGTCAGTGATACCTCCTTACAGGGTTTAAGCCACCTCCCAGCTGTACCCTTTTGCAGCTATGCAAGCGCATTATCGTTATCACAGATTACTTTGGAATATTCATTTACTTAACTTAGACAATACTGCTGTATTTTTCATGGTATATCTATACCAATGTATATATTCGCTTTTTATATAGACTAGTTTTCTCTTCTTTTTCATATTATTATATATCTATATAAGGATATCAGCTCACACGTATTAATTAAATACATTTTTTTTAAATGTATCTTTAATGTTTATTTTGCAATATTCCTTAGCTTCAGCAACCTAATTTATAGAAAAACATTTGTTAAATATTTTTTAACATCACATTTATTGATAATTACAATGAATCTGGCATGTAACTAGGCTAAAGTAAAGTTAATTTACGCAAGAAAACAGTTTCCATTTTCTTTTCAGGTCGTAATATTATAATATTAACATTATTATCATCTAATGGATATTATAAAAGATTTAACGATATCAATAATTAAAACCAGATATAGTACAATCGTGAGACCACGCTTCGAACCACAATGCACCGCACTGCAAATTGCACTAAATTTTAGAATGTAATTATGCTGCGACCATTCGCTTCGCTCAATGAATTATGGTCCATTTTCCTCTCAGTTTTACTGCAGAAGCAGAAATAAAAAATATTAATGCCAGTAATTGAACTATTGAATTACGGATTGTTAACACGTAGAGTGTTTCTCGCTTTAATCACATTAGAACGTATTAGACATCGGGGTCCATTGCAATTACGCTAGACGCAGTAATGAATATGTGGTATTTAGAATGTTAGCCAAGTAACGATAAATAAAATATAAAACATAGAAACTCATAAGTCCATAATGTAAAAAAAACTTGTCATGGTCACACAGTTATTCCTTTTATTTTGTATATATGGGGTTTATTTACAAAATTTTCTTTAAATCAGCTTATTAACCTGGCTATTTTAATTAAAAAAAAAACTTAACCAAACATCAAAATTTTTGACTAAAAGTGAGACCAAGTTGAGAAAATGGCCATTCCATCAAGATACCTTAGTAAAAATATGTTCTCTTTAGAGATTAAGCTTTTATAAAACAGATAATAATATTGTTTTTACCAAACCTTCTTTTATAGTGCCGTGTACCTTATAGTAAGTTGCTTAAACACGCCTTGTACGGAACCGTTGAAGCAAAGACCTTCCGCGAAAGTGACGTCACAATGCGGCAAGAGCCCGCTTGGATTCTTAGCAAAGCACTAACATAATTACCCAATTTTAGATTAATTTTAATATAAATTCAATATTTTGTAAAAAATATGGAAGGTAAATTATTTAGCAAAGTAATTATTAAATATTTTTGCCTTAAATTGTAAAAATAAATGTTTTATTGAAAGTACATACCTACATATTAATCGTGGTATATACTTTTGTTTGCACATCACCAATCAATTTAAAGGGAATACTTATTTTGGGTGGAAGTTTCGGTTATTACACAAAAAATATTATAAAAATCAAATAATTAAATTTCCACCACAAACAAATTCTTATGTTAAACTCAATCATACCTAAAACCCAACAACCTAAAAATCATATTTCCCAACCATAATCAACCATTCCCCCCCCAACAAACAACTCAAACCCCACCCATAAATAAACCCAACTACCCAATAAAAATCATTAACCCCCTTTCCCCTCCCAACCAATCCACCTCACCAAAATACAACCCTAGGAATAAAACCAAAAAAATCAATCCACCACACCAAATAACTACAAAATTCCCCCCACATCTAATCTAAAAACTCTTATCCACAACACACCTTAAAATTAATCAGAACAAAAATATAAAAAACCAATTTCAATAACCAAAACCAAAAAATCACCAACCAAAAAAACAAAATCACCACCCCACACCCCACAATAAACAACAAAAAACCCATATAACCCCTACCCCCCCCATCATTCTATAATTAAACCAACCACCACCCAATCCTAAATACCCCATTAACCATTAAACAACTTAACAAATTACTCGTACAAAATAATTAATAATAATCAATATTCACTATATTCTTCTCCACACTCAAGATACAACCATTAATTACAATCGAGCAATTAATAACCCCTAAACATATCACCGAAAAATTTTGCTTCATATTTTATAAAGCCCTTCCTATATACGGCTTAGTTCATCAACACATATAAATGATAGAATTAATAACAATTGACCTACAATTTAAACCTATCCTACTTTATCTACCACTTGGTCCGCTGTATAGATGATCCTTTTTTCCAACTCAAAGTCAACCCAAGATATCAAGTCCTTCGCATATTATCCAGAGAGGTTACCACAGGTCGTTTCTACTGGTGTCCCATTACTGGTGGGCCAGGATTCCACCACGTTAAACTCTATATTAATTCTCTTTAGATCCTGTTGGTATGACTGAAGCAGTCTTCCTCTTTTTTTGTAAATTTTCTAGTTGTAACTTGCTTAATAAATTGGTTTGGAAAATCAAAAATGCTAGATACAGCATCTTTTTTTAGTTGTTTTTTTGAACTCTAACCGCTACGAATCCGCTGTGAAATGTTTGGAGCAAATTTTAGAACTCCTTGTTGGTTTAAAATTTTCACGGTGCATCGCTATAATCAATTTTTTTTGTAATGATGGATCTTTAGGAAATCTAAAACAATTTATTTACTTAATCCTTTAGTTTTCAATCTAATTATAAAATAAAAATTATATATAAGACTCTCTATCTTATATGTATCTATTTTAAACACTTTGTCCCTTTTTTTTGTCGCTGCGTACAATTAAATGCACTGCAAGATGCCACCATAATTAAAATATTAATGTATTGAAAAATTTTTATATTGAAACACTTTAAAAAGTTTACAACGCGTATAAACACTTCTAATCTCTACCGTTTCTGCCGCAAACTGACGTCACCCACAGCTGTCTCCTCGAGACGAGAGAATAGCATTGGCGCGTCTATCAGTTTTTATGGTCTAAGGTAAGTTGGTAAATTATCTTAGGCTAAACGTCTGTCTGACTTTTGCGGCATGCATCATTATACTCCATAGCCACATTTCTTTGCGCTTACTCATCTCTTGTGCTCAGTCTTTTTTTGGATAGTTAGTTGAGGATTTGCGTATTTTTTTCTCTCAAGATATGGTCTAGGTATTTTTCTTTTATCAAGTTGAGTAACTCTTAGTATTTGCCCTTTTTAATGTTTCCTCGTATCTCACCCTATCTGTACATGGTATGCGGAATATTATTCGCAAGGTGACCATTTCGACGGCCTCCAATTCTTTGTGGAGGGTATTTTAGACGTTCATGGCATGTCTCCATGCACTATATAATATGGACCATACATAGCGTTTGACCATCCTGTAGCGAAGATTAAAGGAGATGTTGCGGTTACATAGTAGCTACTTAAATTTAATTAAAGCTTGTCTTTCTTTTTTGATATTGCATTTTATTTCTTATTGATAACACCATATAGTGAGGCAGACAGTGTCCAGGGGCTTTAAAGAATAACGGACAGTGTTGTAGAAAGATGTAACAATTACGGCCTAAACCTTAATTGTAAAAAGATAAAAATAATGATCCTAAGTAAAAATACCAACAAAAACGCCCAAATTACAATAAACGATACATCGTTAGAAAGAGTGGAAAAAATATGCTATTTAGGGTGCAATATTAAGGATACCTGGGATCATAGCTACGAAATACAAACTATTATTAAAAAAAAAAACAAAAGTTTTTTTAATGGCCTTAGGCAGATTCTGGGAAACCTATATTAAGGTATCAATATGCGCGTAAGAATTCTTAGATGTTATGTCTTACAGAAAATGCCATAAAACAACTAGATGCATTTAAAATGTGGTATTATTGACAAATGTAAAGAGTCTTATATATACACTAGACAACTACCATATTTGTTCTCCAAAGGTTACGAAAAGCCAAAGATATTATAAACACCTTATACAACATAAAATTGACTTTGTTCGATCACATTGTGCGTGATAGTAAATATCTACTTTAACAGTTGATTCTACAAGACAAGATTAAGGGCAAGAGAGACCCTGAACGTAAATATATTATATCCTGACTGGTCAATTTTAGGAAATGAACTGGTCTAACGTCAACTGATCTATTTTGAGCTGCTGTGAATAGAAAAAAAGGGTCAATGTGGTCGCTTAAATTATTCCAAGATAAGAGCATTTAGAAGAAGAGGATTCCATTTGTCATTTATCATTATTTTCAAGTATTTGAATGTTTTTACTTGCTCTATCGGAACATTGTCTACTTGCAGTTGTATTCTTAAAAGTGCGTTTTTCCTTATTTTCATGCATTTAGTTTTTTAAGAATTTATTTTCAAACATACGTTTTTCCTACTGTATTTATTTTATTAAGCATTAACTGTATATCATGTTTGTTGTCTGTGATGTTCGCGGTATCGTTGACGTAACGAATGTTAGTTATCGGGTACTTGTTGACTTTTATACCACACCCAAATTCTTTAAGTGCGTTTACAAAATCATTCTCCACATTCTCTTATTCTCTTCTAATTACTTCTAAGGCAACGGGACACCACCTAGAGCCTAATTTTCCCAAGAAACCATCATGGAAATGGCTGATAAATACAACGGCCTCGAGTACGGGCGCTCCTTAAATGGAGCAGGGGTGCTAAGAATCTTCCGATCAGCTAGAAACATGAACACATTTTCCAAAGAAAGAAAAATAGGTACATGGAGTGTAAGAAGCATGTATGAACCAGGAAAAATTCACAACACCATTAAAGAAATGAAGCGTCTAATTATAAGTATCCTTGGAATAAGTGAAATGAGATGGCCAGGGTCTGGACAAGTAACTGTAGATGAGTACATTGTATACTATTCAGGAGAAGACAGATCAAAACACAAAGATGGTGTAGCAATAATTGTGTCGAAGGAAACAGATAAAGCTGTAAAAAACGTCGTCCTATTCTCAGACAGGATACTGATGATACAAATACAATCAACAACAATCAATGTGAACATATTACAAGTATATGCACCCACACAAGACTATGAACAAGAAGAAATTGAAAAATTCTATCATGATTTAGAAAAATTATTAGCACCTACAAAGAAACACGATCTAAATATTATCATGGGAGATTTTAATGCAAAGATTGGTAAAGGTGAATAGGAAGATATCATAGGAAAATATGATCTGGGAATACGAAATGAAAGAGGAGATATGTTGGCATCTTTTTGAGTAGAAAAGGAATTAGTAATAACAAACACAATTTTCAAACTTCCAAAACGTCGTCTTTACACCTGGAAACAACCAGCAGATACACCTAAACAAGTTGTTCGTAACCAAATAGACTTCATATGTATAAATAAGAGATACATAAATTCAGTATTAGCAGTAAAAACATATCCAGGCGCAGATGTACCAATAGATCAAAATATTTTAGTAGGAAAAATAAGACTGAGATTAAAAAGAGTTACAATGACGAATAAGCAAACAGTTATTGATAGAGAAAAGATGTTAAATGATACTGTAAACCAACAAATAACTAGTATATTAGAACAAAAAATGAAATTAACATCAAGCAAAGAGAAAAGTACTGAGGACTGACTTATGTACCTCTTTAGAAGAAATGAATAAAAAGTCGCCAGAAGACATCAATGAGAGCATATCAATTACCAGAACACTAGTGAATAATTTCAGATATGCAGACAATACAATATTCCTTGTGGACCGCAGAGAATGAGTGCCAATTTTGGTTTATCGCACTAAGCAGTACTGCAAGAGGTATGCAATAGATGTGAACACAAAAAAAAATGAAAATCCTGATTGACAGTAAAACAAGATTAGAAACGAAACAATCTACGTTAGAGCAAACGCTTCAGAGAAAGTACCCAGATACAATTACTTGAATTAAAAGAACAATGGAACTGCAGCCTTGAAATAATACGACGTATTGAGATTGCCAGGAGCGCTTTTAATAAGATGAAAGTGGTATTATGGAATGAAAAAATAAGAACAAAAATTAGAACTAGAATAATAAGATGTTACGTATTCTCTACCTTTCATATGAAGTTGAAGCCTGGACAATTACGGACGCAACTAAAAAAAACTTGCCAGCTTTGAGATGTGGTGTTATCGATGTATGTGGAAAATATCATGGATTCAACACCTAACAAACACGAAAACATTAAGAGAGATAAAAAAGAATCAAAAATACTCAATACTATAAAGAAAAGAAACATTTGCTACTTTTGTTACATACTAAAAAATTAAAAATATGATTATCATATGCATTCGACCGTTACTTGACCAAATTGATTCGACTTAAGTGAAAAAGGCACGCTGCAGAAACAAGTGTAGTGATTATAAATTATAATACAATTTGTGGTAGGGTTGAAAAAAAAAAATTTCAGTGTTTTCTTACTTGAAAAAATATGACCATATAGATTAATTTAAAGCAGTGGAGTGGAAAAACAACAATATAACTCTTTAGAACGGTAAATTATTGGAATATCGATTATTTTCAGAATATTTTGTATTAGGTAGTTTTATTTCGCCCGAAAATTTATTACTTTTTTATTTCGTTTTTAATCACCACCCAGGGTGGCGCTCGATGCACGACTACTAAATTCGGTACGAGTCCGCTAATGATAATATCAATGTCTGGCTGTCTATTTTTATCTGTCTGTAACTGGTTTTCATTTGTTGTTTAAATACTTCTATCTATAATATTATTCTTAATTAACTTTTTTGAGATGGTGCCCAAGTATCTTTTTCCCAGAACTGAATTAATATTTTTCATTATTAAATCATTATTTTTAGAAACGCTCTAACTGAAATGCTAAAACGACACCTTAAGAATGCTTTTGCAATTTTCAAATCTTTTGTTAAATTTTCGTTTAGTAGTTTCATGATAAACTATACCAAAATAAAAACAGTCTGGAAATGTTTACCTATCGTCTATTTGTATGTAACACTTCTTGTGGAAATAAAATTGATTCAGTTATTCGGCAATAAGGCTTGCACTGTATGCAATTTTTGTTTGCTTCTTTTTGCTTCTAAGTTGCTTCTATTTCATCGTATATACATTTATAGAAGATATATCTATAAGAAAAATGTATAAGAAATTCCTGTGAAATGCCATTATGCTTTCCTTTCACATTAAATTTCTTTTTATGCATTAACCTATTCGATACTACTTTTTGAAGTTAGATATTGTAAATGTTTAAGAGTTAACTAAAAACACAAACATTTTACTATACTACAAGCAAATTATTAAACTTTAAAGTATTATATATTAGTAAGTAAGTATAAGTAAGTGTTAGTATACTTACTTCCCTGAGAAATGGCTTAAATCAATATTTATGCCTCTATTAAAAAATTTCAATCCTAGAACATGTAATGACTAGAGATTGAAAAGCCTTGTATCACCAATCATCATCATAGTTCTGCAACCATTTAATATACCAGGGGTTTACTTCAGAAAGTTCTTCCTTTCGTCCCTATTAAATCCCTTTCTTGTCCATTCTCTTCATACTCTAATGCTAACTGTTCTGAAATCCTCTTCCAATTCGTCGACATATCTTAGTCTAGATCTCCCGTTAGTATAAATGAGAAGACCTTTAATGTTTGCGGAATTTATATACAAAATCAGTATGTTAAATTATAGGCAACCCATACACGTTCTTTACTCTTGCGCCTGGCAACACAACGAAAAGTATAGTCTGTCACAATCAATATAATAATATAGTATCACCATATCTTGGTTAGCTAGTTTATATATAGTTGACAACTTTTTTTTAATAAATAGTTGCCAGATGTAATCTGATTTTTTATTTGATTAAATTATATGAAATCGTTTTAAATTAATACACTCCAGTCGTGACAGACGAATATGTTACTGAACCTCTAAAAATTTTACGAACAAGCTGAATTTTGCTGAGAATGTCAATTTTAAGGCGTCAAAAAAGAAACAAAAAAGTTTACCAATTTTATCCCTGGACTTTCCCCTAAAAGTTACCTCGTAGAGGGGGAAAACGGAAAAAATTGAATTATCAAGAATCTGTGCGTCGTAGAAAAAAATGTTTTAAATAAAAACTAAAGCTATGTTAATTTCGAGCAAAAATATTTATTGGTTTTTTATGTAGAATTAACCTTTCTCTCAGAAACAATGCTTAAAGGGATCGGCGATTTTAAATGTCAGTTACGCGCTCAAAATCAATGTTCAATAAAATTTGTATAGCTCAACGGTAAAAATTCGATATCTTTTTATCCGAGTGTTCTATCTACAAAAATCAAGATTAATTTTAAAGTTAAAGATTGCTGCTTGCGAATGAAAGTTTAGTATTTTCCCGAAAATAAACTTATTTTTTATAAAGGTGTAAGTCAATAAACGTCTCGCGATTTTTGCCATTTTTTATAATTTTTATGAGATCAGTACAATGTATTCTCTTCATTAACTGGCCACTATAGAGTCTTGAGTACTAGAGACTAATATTCAAAACCTATAACATTAAATTTTAGTTTTGAGTTTAGGCAACAAATGTGAGGCATTTAAAATAGGCTTAAAAACATTGAATTTGAACTTTTACATTACAAGCAATCTAAAACATCTAAAACTACTCTTTTTAGCTATACTAGTACGTTTTTTAAAAGTACTTAACTTTTTCTATAAATTACACGCAGAACCGTCTTCTTAGAGGTATTTCCTTTGACGCGCGATCGTTTGATATGTAAAAGTTTAAATTCTGCGTTTTTAGTTTTATTTTAAATGTCTCATATTTGTTGCCACAACTCAAAATTTAACTTTCATAATATATGTTTTGAATATTGTTTTCTTAAAATGGAAATTTTACTAGACCGGTCAATAAGAGTGACTAATTTTATCGATCTCACAAGAATCGTAAAAAATGTCAAAAATCGCACGTTTATTTATTGAACAGATTAATAAAAACTGACTTTATTTTCGGCAAAATACAAAATTGCATACAAAATCTGCACCTTTTACATTTAAAATGCATTTTGATTTTTGTTAGTAGAACACTTTGGTCAGAACAAATCAAATATTTACTCTAGAGTTAATACAATTTTTTTTTGATTTCGTGAGCAACAATTTTGTTTTAAATTATCTCGGCTACATTTTTTATTTAAAACATTTTCTTCTGCGGCGTACAGATTCTTGGTGAATCGATTTTCTTTTGTTTTTCTCCCTACGAGGGGGGTTTTAGGGTTAAACCCAGGGGCAAAAGTGGTGAACTTTTTTACATGTTTTGTTTGTTTGTGGGTCTCAAAATTGATATTCTTGGCAAAATTCAGCTTATTCGTATGATTTTAGGGATCAAATCTCTGACGACTGGACTAATATATACTAAGTGACAGAAATCCAAACAACCAGTATAAATTATTGTATGCATTTTAATAAAATTTGGTGTACGGGCTTATCTTAACAAAATCAATAAAGATTAGAATTTCAGCCACATTAGTTTAGGTTTTATTACCGATCAAAATTTAGCTGTGTGTGCTTTTTGGTTTTTTTTTTAAGTTCGTAGTAGTAGTAGCCGCATCATCAATGGAGTTAGTTTGATAGGGGGAGGATAGTTAGCCAAAGAGAAGCTTGACTTTCTTTTCGGAAGATTAAAGTAAATGTGGTTCACGAAAGTTTAAATACTGCCTTAATATGATATTAAGAACAGAGCGTAAAGCTAGTCGCCTAAGGTTGGTGGGTCTTAGAGATAGTTTCTTCACTACCACGTTTATTGCAAATCAATGTTTTGCAGAACAAGGAAGATCAATTGATAAGCGAACAATTTATTGTTAAATTTGCAGTTTTAAGCTTTTTATTTAGGCTACCTTGGGCACTACCTCTTGCCCCTAAATGTCGACGTAATTTTCTTAAATGATGCGGAGAAGGATTGATTTAGGACAAAGAATAAAATGGGGTTGTCTTTAATGATAAATTTTAAGAATTTCAATTCTGTTTAGGGATCCATGATATCCGAGCAGTTGGAAGGTAATATGGTAAAAGACGATATTCACAGTTTTTGGTCGAATGGCACGTACACCTTACTGTTGGGGTTATGGGGTGTGTACCATCGCTTAGGATTATATACATAGAAGATATTCTGGAACCTCATCTCATACCCTACTTTTTTATGCTCCAACATCACAACATTAACAAGTTTTCACATTTAGAGAGTCATCATAAACTTCTTTAAACAGACTAGAGTCAATTTTTTGTGCTGGTACCCTAGATCCCCTGATCCCCAATTGACCAAGTGTGTGATAAGATGGTTCGGATACTTTCTTATTTAGAGCATTCAACTCAAGTTTTAGGTGCACTTCCAGAGAAGTAAATTAGGACATGTAACGAGATATCCTAGTAGGATATTGGACGCATAATCAAAAGCGAGCTCAGGTGTATCCAAGATTGTGTTGCACACCGAGGTGCAGTAGTACATTATTAGTTGATTTACACCTGTAAGTTGTTTCAATCATATTGAAATTTCGGTCGTTTGTTTTTTTGTGACCCTGTATAATTTTACAAAATATAATAATTTATAATAGGTGTTCATATTTCTATGTCACTTAGTATATATTGGGAACTAAGTATAATTATACGATTGTAAATACTTTATTTATATTTATAAATTCAGGTTTTAACTTTTTTTCTAAAAAATTTTTGCAAAAATTGTATCTTAAAAACTATTTTCTAAAGTTCAAATGTTGATAAAGTTGTTCCAGTAGAATAGTTGTGTTTGGATCCCAATATTCAGAAAAAATTTAAATATAATTTATTACATTAATAGATATCATTACATACAGAGGTATTCCATAAAAAATAGCTTCATAATAAACATAAAATAAATTAAGTAATATTTTAAATCTGTTTACGAATACACGATTTTTTGCGCACTTTATGCTTTGTCTTTTCTTGAATTCTGTTTATTCTTAGAATATTTTTTAAAATACCGTTACCACTTTTACTATTGGAAACCATTACCTGACTTTTTCTTTGTACTTTTCTTATTAGGAACCTTTTAATTGTAGGACTTTTTTTTCTAGCTCTAGAAGATGCTTCTTTTGACTCATTAATATAAGGAGATCTTTCCCTTGGACTCATAAGACGCCAAATACCAGCTGCTCTTTTAGTTACCTCACCCATACCTAGGTTTCTAATTGTTCGTATCTTCCTAAAATGTTTTAAAAAATTTAAAAAAGGATTTTTGTATAATCTTCTGGAAGCTGTTGTTTTAAAGTTTTTTGCTGCAAATTGTATTAAACATTCTAGAGATTTGTTTTTTGTCATTAGGGAGAAATGTTTTATTTGATAAATATCACACTGTAAATTTAGAATCGACCATTGGAAGTTGTCATAAATTTGATGGAGATGTCAGTTGTAATCATTTTTAACTTGTTACTGACTTAAAATAAGTGTAAGTGCCTCAATTCTATACTATATTTAATCTTCTTTCATTTTACATCCACTTCATAAGTCATCTATTATCATAATTAACTAATTATGATTTTTTCATAAATTTTGTTTACATTTTAGGCAGATAAGAAAAAATTTAAATGATAAGTACCTGTTACGCAACAGAATTAACAGAGATTGAGAATTTTTCCTTGTAAAATTTATAAGTAACTTGTCAAAAAAAAACTCGATTCTGCTCATTTGGCGGCTTTCAATTACATGCTCGGAACCACCTACTCGATAACGTCATTGTTGTAAGGTTGCTTTGTTCGATCGCATGATACTATGAACTAAAGATAAAACTACGCGCACGCGATCAGTCGTGTGACGTCATTTGGTGACAAATGTCACCAGAAAAGTTCTGTGTTTTATGGAGTTTTGTCAGATTGAGTATTGTTTTATCGTTTATCTTGTACGTTGATATCGGTTTACTGGGTAAACCATCTTTCCTAAGGAGGTTTACTTAAACCATATCTATACCTTATTCCATTAAGCGATGCAGGGCATATAAACAACGATAAATTTAACAGATAATTGTTAAAGATGTTCCAAATGAGTTTACTCGTTCTGATAAGTAACAGTATAATTATAACACTTTATTATTTTTTTTCTTTTCTCAAATATTCGTGTTTATTGCATAGCAAATAAATTAATGTTATCACTGAATACATAGTAAGTGAAAAAATAATCCGATTTATAAAATTAATGAATATTTTATGCATAAATGCAAGTAACAGTTCTTCAAAAATATTTAAAAACTAACCGAAATGTCCATCTTTATTTCGTCTGCCGACGTTTTCAGTAGCTCAAACCGGTTCGGACACGATTTAATGTTTACATCTTCCTGCATCGCTTAATGAATTTTACTATAGATTTTCTAATTAAATGTTATTTTTAATTACCATATTTTTAACAATTTTAACAAAGGATCATTAAAATTAACCAATAATTATTTAAAATCGCTAATGGATTTAGCTGTATATGCAAATTTGTATATACTATGTGTATGCAAATCCCTAAACTGTTGATACGGGTGATTCAATGAAAAATAGATATTTGTCAACAAGTTTACAGAAGTATATAGCAAAAGAATTTTAAGTTGAAAAGTTGTTGGCAATTTTTCTGCTAGTCTTGAATGGTACTGGAATGGCAATTATCCATGACTATGACAGAATTTTTTGGAATTAAATCCAACATTTGCTCAAAATATTCTTCAAAAACGTCAGCAGTCATTTCCTCGTGGTAAACTTTGGTTGATTTTGAGGCAAAACTTAATAATCCACCATTGACGAAACCGTATTCGTTTCCAATATGGGTTATTATGAGTCTGCGTCCTTTTCCAACGAGAATATTGTTTATTCCAGTAGATACACATTCAATGAATGCCTGACGGGAACTTTTCACAGTTGTATCAACCCATAGATATGGTACAGTATGACCTTCATTTAGCCAAGTCTTGTCCAAATAAAAAATTGTTTTCCCTTTTTCTCGGTACTTTTTAATAGTTCTCGTCTCCAACATATAATGTAATCTTTTTCAATTAAAACGGATTTTCTTCTATTCTTTTGCCAACAAAGTCCCATCTCTCTCAACAGTCCCATAATTTTTTGTTGCTTATGATTGGTAACTCTTCGTTTTCTCTAATTAATGTTTGGATTTTGTCCAATGTTGGAAATTCTTTGATAAAAATAAATCAGTGGACGCTGCGTCTTTCATCATGTTTTTATGTACATATTTCTTCAATTTCCAAGGGTTTACTCCCTCCACTCTTCTTGTGAGATGAAACAGTTCCTCCTTTTCTTTCTTTTAAAAATCTATAAATTGTTGCTTCCGCAACCCCTGTCATATTTGAACACATGTTAACGATTTCACGAACATTACTTAAAGGGCGTTGATGTACAAGTGCATCGTGTACATTTAATATTATATTTTTCTCTCTTAGAGTGAAGGCACCTTTAAAACTACACTTAACCGGGATAAAACCTGTCGTCGACGTCATTTTTAAATGCAACTAACAAAATATCGACACCAAAAACGTAGTTAGGTAAGATATGAACAATGTACATTTACAAACTAAATGGAAGATGCAAACAATTTATATTATTGGCATAAGCTGTAATGTGGCATAAAAACTACTTAAACTATTATTAGTGAATCCTTCTTATCAGTAATTCCAGGTAATCGTTCAAAGAAGGTATTCTTTTTGTGTCAGGCGATAACTTGTATAGAAAACAATAATCACCTTTAAATTACTGTTTACAATAATTTATTTCGTGAAACATCGAATTCTCTCGTTAATCACCCGTGTCTAATTAACAATAATCATGTGGCATATATACCGACGTTTTTTACGCACAAAAAAGGTATAGTAAGATTAGTGGATACTTATTTTACAGAAGATTTTTTAAAAGATAATGAATTGTTGACGGCATCTTGAAATATTATTTTTTTTTATTTATTGCAAAACAAGTATAGGGTGACGCCTATGGTTTTATGACCTGTTGAGGATTTGCATACATAATGTGCTATCAATAAGACAGAAAAGGACTTATAGTAAACGTAATTTCAGATGTCAAACATAGTTTTTAAGGTGTAAATTATATTTTAAAATTAGAAAATTGAATTAAGAAGAAAGTTAAGAAGAAGAAAATAATAAAAATTGTAAAATAAATTATTAAATAAACTTGTAAATTATTACAGTGTACTTTATTTTATCAGTTGTATTAAATTTTTATTTTAATAAATCAATCCATTGTATATAAATTTCCATTTTCAAAAGGATGTTTAGTTCCCACTTTTTTATAAAATTTTATTATCTTTTTATATTCTGTTAATTTACATTGCTAGAATAACAGATATATATATATATATATATATATATATATATATATATATATATATATATATGTATATATATATATATATATATATATATTTACGGCATAAAGTGGAGTCCGCCCATGTTAAAATTCAGGTTTAAGTGAGCTCCGTGGTCAAGTGGACACCGATATACGGAGCTCACTTGACCATTCCCTAATATTGGTTCTGTCGATTCGTTAACATACAGCGGTTCATAATTTTTAAAAAAATTTTGGAGCCCATAAATACCCCTGTATGATAAATGTATATCGTGTAGTTCACGTGTATATATTATAGGGGTCGTTCAGGTCTTTTTCACTGTATATTTGAACAATTAGTTTATCGGTTTAAGTAAGCTCTGAGAGTTTGGCAACCGTGCGATTATAGCGTATATTTTCAAAGTTTACCCTGAACGGTTTATATGAGCTCCTTATTTTTATCTACTTTTTGTAGGCCGTGTAATGCCATACGCATTACACTGTATAATCAAGGATATCTTATTACCGGGTATTACTACGTGCTAATAGGTACAAGGTACAGGTTATTTAAAAAACAGGTATATAGATACAAAAGGACTTGGGCTTATTATTTAATGGAATGGTCACTTGCATAGAAAATTTTATTTTCTCTGCATTTTTAAAAATGTTATTTTTTTACTTAATATAGTTTTATTAGTTCAATGTTGAAGTCTACGATTTTTTAATTGTAGAAGTTTCGTACTATTTATATTTTTTTTACGTGACTTTGTCTTTGTACGTTTTATAGAAGCATCCCAATAATAAAAACTGTTTTTATTTCATCCAATGTTCTGCGATATCTTGTATAAAGTTTTTTTATTATTTTAGTTTTGGTCTTATTTGTACTACATAATATGATATCTTGATAGAAGGTTATCTCAAAATAAATATGGTTAAGTGATATAGATATATATAATAGATATTTTTGTGTTAAAATGTGTAGTAGTGTACACAAAAAGAAATAATGGTTAATTTGTAGGGCGAAAGGACGTTCGCCTCATTTTTAGCTGACAAATATTATTTCTGACCTCAATTTACCTTTTAGTTTTAAACAATGATCTGTGAATAATCACGTGCAATACAAGCTACTTTCAAGGAATTTATAGATAGTCTACAGTTCAACGATTTCATGACATTATTGGAGGTTTAGTTTTGTGAAAGCGTTTGTGTTAGGGAAATTGAAGGAGCACATATGAGTTTTTCAGGCGTTTTGGCTGAAAATTGATTCATAGTTTATTTTTATTGGGCAATAATAGGTGTATCGTCTGTATATTAGAAGTCCTAGTATCTATAGGTATGGGTTAATCGTTTGTTTATACAATGTAAGTGTCTTTATGCTATCCCAAGCGAGACCGTTCTTCATCTGCTATTCTTACCATCGAGTGATACGAAAAATATTCTATTGTGTAGGCATACACAGATAATTTTATCGTTTGTTATCTACGGGGATATCATATAGTTTTTCGAGAAATATCCTGTAATTTAAGGTGTGGTAAGCGGAATTTATATTGAAAAATACCACCCCTGATACCCGATATTTTTCGTACCCGTCTTTGCTGTCTTGAGTAAGATTTAGTATTTGTAAAGTACGCGATCTTCCCTATCTATAGCCACTTTCGTCTTATAATTTGAGTTTTTTTTCTAATATCGGTGAAATCATATCATCGTCTCTTGTGCAAAAGTATTTTAAATAGCTGACAAAACAAAGATATTGGCCAATAGTTTTTGTGGTCGTTGGAGTTTTTGCCAGGTTTAAGCAAGGTAACAACTTTGGCTCGTCTCTAGACTTTGCGTATCTGCATAATTTGAATACAGTTGCTCATCATCCGGATAAGCCATTGTAGTGTTTTGGTCCAGATTTCGTAATTAACTGTGTGTTCAGATCCTCAATGCCGGTAGTTGTATTATTTTTCATTTAATATGTAGATGGTGGATCCAATCAAGCTGACTGTTTTTGTCCTTTCTTATTTTAAGTTTTTCTTTGCTTCTTTTACGACAGAGATAGCAGATCTATATCTATAATAAGGTTTTCAGCGATCAGCTTAACACCAAATATCCTAGGTTAGGCCCTATATGTGTTTCCTGCACTAGAAATACGCCAGATTCATGTTTAGCGCATATGTCTGATAAGTTTAAGTCAAGTAAAGTTTCTTTATCTCTAGATAACCCTTAACATATATAGGCATATGTTATTAGAATAGTTGGTAGTAAAAAGAACAAATTTGACAAAATAAATAAGTTTGTGATATCGGTTGCAACTCATACATGTACAGATAGATAATAAGTAAGTATAGATAATAAGAAAATAAACAGCTAAAATAAGTGTAAAAAATTCCAACTACATACACCGGTGCCATTGTTTAAGTGATGGGTTTATCACAGATATCAAAGGTTACATTTTAATTCAAGGTTCCATTTACATATTTTCAACATGAAAAGACATGTTTATGCTTTTATTTTTTTAAATCTATTATTTTCTCTTTCTTGCAGCTATTTTAATGTTCTTTATTAATTGTCTTGTTTCTGCAGTAGGAATATATGTGTACCATGATAGGTTGTTGTTTTGTTTAATGTAATTACTCTTTGCTTTTGCCAATTGCTTTCTTACTTCCTCAGCGATTGGTCTTTTTTTTCTCATCAATAATCTCATCCTCTCTCGATATAGCTATTCTAAGATATTTAGATTTCACTATATGCTCATATCATTTGGTTTTTATCTCAAATTTGGACCTATGATGAAATTTTTATATCTTAAATCTAATGCTTTCATATTAAACTGGAATAAAATACTTAAATACTAGCCAAATTGACATTAATTTTATAGTTTCCATTTTATTAGTACTGATGGTACATGATTAGCATCTGTTGGTACTATATATCAATTTCAACACATGGAAGTGAGAGCAATCTCCTGTTAGTAATTCCAGTGTCAATTATGACAAAACCCTTGATTGGATATTATAGAGTATCCAATATTTCAATCAACGGTATTTCAGAGTGATTTTTTTAAAATTTTTATATATATTTGCAAAATGGAGAAGGAAGTTCAGTACAGAGCCGGTTAAACAGCTAATCTGTCAATTTAGAAGTAAGAACAAGTACCAACTTGCTAAAAAGCACACCCATACACAAAAGGGATGATAAAATGTACTGCACAAACTGTAGTAGTATGAGTTACATATAAGCTATATATTAATAATTAGGATATACAGTATTTTTTCTAATACACCTGGAACGATTGAGTAAATAGGTGAACTATCAAACAGGAGACTATTAGTGTAGAATTAGAAAAACTTAAAAAATCGTTGATCAAATATTCTCTGTTAGGCAGTTAATGAGAAATGTTGGGAATACAGAAAAAACATTAAACCAGTTATTTATAGATTTTAAACAAACACATGATATAATTATAAGAATAAAACTATGAAATACCATGGCAGAACAAGGCTTACCTAAGAAATTAATTAATTTAACAAGGGTGAAGGACGAAAACTGGACAAAGTGCTTTAAAAAAGGCGAACGAATTAGCGTAACAGCTGTTTTAAAAACTAAACAATATGAGACGAATTGGGGATATTATATTACACAAACTAAACCGCTTGGATACGAAAAATATCAGGAAATAATGATACGACAGAAAAGACTAATGACTTTACAGCTAATTGCTACATAAATAGCAAGTAATGCAAATAGATGATTTTGTATATAAGACTAATAATATATTATAAATTATACCTATATAGATACAAATAGTAAAATAAAATACAACTATTATACAATATAGTAAATACTTATTTAGATAAACGTAAAATGTTCCACTGAACGTTAACGATAAATGTTTCAAATAAAGGTTAAAACATGCTTTTCAATTCGCGGTAAAAGACTTAGTAGAGTTCAACACACAAGATAAATTCGTAACAAAATTGATATATCAGTACACGGTACCCGATACAGCAGCAAATTAATTTTAACAACAAATATGTAGGTTGTACTTTACCCCATTGGAATCATAGCATCCGCTATGGAAATTGGTATCTTCTTTGACATACAGCAACCACATGTGAAATTACGAAAGATTAATGTTAAATTAGGAAAACTCAATTAACCGTTGATCAAATATTCACTCTTATATACTTAATGAAAAATGTTGGGAATAAAAAAAACATCAAGCTATTTATTTATAAATTTTAAACAAACATTTAAATATGATATAATTATAAGATTCTGAATAAAATGTTATGGAAGAACTAGGCATACCTAAGGAAATTAACTGCCAACTTACTTTTAAATGTACAGTAGCCTCAAACAAGAAGATGCCATGTCTCCAATCGTGTTTACCATTGTTTTGGAGAGCATCGCCCGGAAACTCTAATACCGAAAATCTCACAGTTTAATATCAAGGTCCTCACATTATACGGATTTTCGACGATGAGTTTAATATAGTAGGGAGTATAATCATTATTAACAAAAAACATTAATACATTCAATAGAAAAAAGCGCAAAAAGGGTCTTCCAAATCAACGATGATAAAAAATATATGACATCATAAGAGAACTACAAAACAGAACAGGACATAATATTTCATTAGACCAGTACAACTTTGAAATGGTTCATCGGTCTAAATATTTAATATTTAAGAGCACTTTGAACAAAAACACTACAGAATAGGATAACAACAGAACACAAGCTGGCAGTTCCTACGTTTTAAGCAAAAAAATTAAATCCAAAATACATCCCGCAATACCAAAAATAAGAATCTACGTATGTAAGTGAAACACGGGCAATGAAAAACAAAATAAGAGCCGATTGAGCGTCGCAGAAAGAAGAATTCTTAGAGAAATATATGAATCTGTTATGAATAAGATTACAAACATTAACTTTGGCGTTGAGATTTAGTTTCTTGTACGACGTTGCAATCTTTATCTTTGACCTTGGCATTAGTTCCCGGTCGTAAAACACTTCTGGGGGATTTTTAGCAATCCTGATCTAATTAATACCTGAGTTTTACTTGCATTGTTTTATACATTCTGATTTTAGTAGTTCATATTAGACTTCTGGATTTAAAAGTGTTATGAGAGTTATATATGAGTTATATTAGTTTGCTACCTGAATTTTTCCTTTTATCTCTTATTTGACAACGATATCGCGATATCTAAAACACTCCTATCTTTCAAAATTATACGTTACTCCTGTTACGTTACGTTACTCTTGTTACGTTATATCGTGTCTTTTGTCTGTTAATGAATATTTAGTTGGTTTTCTCGTTACTGACTATTATACAGTTTTTTTTTTGCTGCTAATAGCATTATTGTATAGTATACTAATATTTAATGTATATATTAAATCTGGATAGTGGATAGATATTCTTTACTTTCTCGGAGAAATTATATTCTAACTCACAAAAATCCTATTAAATTGCCAAAACCGCCCTTGCATGTTCTATTTACTTATGAGAGCCAGCAGCAATATCAGTATCATAATAATGCGTATAGTCCTGGACTGGCTAATCGTTGGATAATAGAAGCATGCATGTAGCAGTTTTCATGGTTTGATGCCTGCTTGCTGAAATCGGGGAGCAGATATATCAGAACCAAGGTAATGACTATAGTAATTGTTGCTTTACCGGCAAAATATTAAATACCAGAAGGTATAACGCTAGCAGTCTCACTGCAGCCTCGATGGAGAAGGCAAAGTGAGACAACTTTATTATTATTAACCAACAGTATATTTTCTAGTAAAATCATCATGATTTTACAGCAAGACAAATTTTCCAATGTTGGTAATCAAAACATCATGTAAGTACCACCAGGTTCCCTATGTTGGTATCCAACAAAATCCTTGTAATAACGATACAGGAAACAAAACTCCAGAGATATCAAATAAATTAACCAGATATCTAATAAAATACAGATTCTTGATTCCAATAGTTAAAAAATTAACCAACAGCCTACCCAAACAGATATAACGTCCATTTAACATGTAATCCGTTAACGGTCCAAGGTACAAAGCAGCTCCTAGCATAATGCTGATGATATAGATTTGATAAGAAACTAAAACATAGACGAAGTGAAAACCAAATACAAGCAAATACACAGAAGAGACCAATTAAATAAACCTAGATAAAACAACTAGATAAAAAGTCAACAACTACAATTTCAAAAGTATAGAAGACTTTAAATATATTGGATCAATAACCACAGTTAATAATACCGCCACTGGAGGAATAAAGAGCATAATATAAACTTTAGACCTATTTTAAGACCAAAGAAGACTTAAAACTTCAGCGGCATTTTGACTGACTGTACAACATTTTTTCCAATTTGTTCGGTCTTCCATCAACATAGGGTCAAATAGAATGTTCATTTTGCGGAGATCTGCTTGGATGTTATCTCTCCATCGCATTCTGGGACGTCCGAGTAGTCTTTTGTCTGTGGGAATCTCCTCCCACACCAATTTTACAAGTCTTTCGTTATGCAATCTGTGCACGTGCCCTGCCAATCTTAGTCGCTATGATTTAATTTCTTGGACTATATTGGCGTCGCTGTAGAGAGCTTTTAATTCGATATTAGTTCTGATCTTATACTGGTTTGTGGTGATGTCATGGTGAAGTTCAAAAATGTTTCAAAGTATTTTTCGTTCAAAGCGTCTGAGCTTTTCTTCGTTTGCTTTGGTCATGGTCCACGTTTCGCATTCGTATGTTAATACAGGTCTGACGATAGATTTATAGATTTTGATCTTTGATTTTCTTGTGAGATTTTTTGATTTTATGAGCTTATCCAGTGCAAATAGACAGCAGTTTGCAGATTGGATTCTGTCTTTTATTTCTTCAGTAACATCGTTGTCAGCTGTGATTACGGCCCCCAGATACTTAAAACGTTGTACTCTTTCGAAATTAAATTTGTTGACCGTCACATTTTGTCCTATTCTGTCTCTTCATGTCGTTCTATTTATACACATATATTATATATTTCGTCTTATCTTCATTAATCTTCAGCCCTACTTCACTTGTTGCTCCTTCCACCTTGTTGAAAATGTCTTTCGTGGATAGGATGGAGTCTCCAACGAGATCTATGTCATCTGCATATGCGAGGAACAGCTTGGGACCTTGAACCGATAGCAATTCTCTTTTTATTTCGGCCGACCTCATGGCTTTCTCTAATACAAGGTTAAAAAGTAGTGGAGATAACACATTACCCTGTTTAAGTTCACTGTTGATTTCAAAGCTGCCAGACAGTTTATTATTTACACGTACGCGTACTTTAGATATTTCAGAAGTTCTGCTGGTATCTAGTCCGTACCCGGCGCTTTGTGATTTTTCAGCTTATTTAAGGCCTTTTGGGTTTTTTGACGGGCATGTCCGCTGTGATATAGATCTCTTAGTTATGCTGTTCTTCCTGTATGATGTTTAGAAGGTCCCTAAAATACTTTTTCCATTCTTCTGTTACTTCTTTACCGTCGATTATCATACGGCCTTGGTTCTATGTCTTCTTTTCTCATGGGAAATTGTTTTATAGAATTCTCTGGAGCCTGGTTTGGGCTGGTCTCTCTCCATAGCTTCATATTTTTGTTGTTCATAGTTTCTTTTCTTTGTGCATATTATTTTTTCTTGGTTCTTTTCGGCAGTCGTCATATTCCTTTTTACTTTGGTCTGTTTGCAGTTGTATCTAAGTCTTCCTTACTGTTTGTCTTTTTCCAGCTGTTTCCGACATTCCTCGTCATATCATGGTTTTGCCCTCTTCTGCCTACTCCTTCCAAATATCTTGTCCGCTGTCTGGGTTATTATTTCGGCAGTCGCTTTCCATAGCTGTTCTATATCATTGTATTCTCTTTCAGAGTTCAAGGTTTGTTCAAGTTGTTCTCTATAGTTTTGTTGTTTCTCTGCATTGTGTATTTCGTCCATGTTCCATTGTGGGTTTATTGTTGTTTTATTGTATTTGTGGCTAGATATTCTGGATTTGACTTTTGCTCTGATTAAGTAATGATAATGATCTGTGTCTCCGTCTATTCCTCTAAGGATTCTTACGTCTATAATATTGTTACCAGGTTTGCTTATGAATGTCTTTATGCGGAAACATGGTTGACTTTATTAGCATAATATTAGCTGCTGCAGTTTTTGTTATTCTTAAGCCATTGTCCTTGGATACATTGTGTAGGCTGTGTTTACCTATTGTGGGATATAGGCTAGGCTCTTTGCCTATTTAGCATTAAAGTCCCCGCAGAGTATGCGCATATCATGTTTGGGCATCGTATCTATCTCTCTTTCTAGGGCATCGTAGAAGTCATCCTTTATATCTTCATCCTTCTCCTCCGTTGGTGCATGCGCTGAGATAATCGAAATGTTGTATCGTTCTCCCTTTATTCGTATGTAGCATATCCATTCATTTATAGGTTTAAAATTTAGTATGTTCTGTACTAGATTGTCTGTAATCACAAAGCCCGTTCCAAATTCATGTCTTCCGTTTTTGTTACCGCTGAAGAAGATGGTGGATTTACTTATTTTTATATTTCCATCGTCTGGCCATCTTATTTCTTGGACGGCTGTTATATCCATTCCTATGTTTTCCAGTTGTTCCACAATATTTATAGCAGCTCCAGATCTGTACCAACTCTGGGCATTCCAAGTTCCAATATTTATAGTCCTTTTACATTGCATTTGTCGGTTTTTGTGTTTATGTGTCCGGTTCCGAGGCAAAGTTGCAGTTTTCATAACTAGTTTCTTTTTCCGAGGATGGGTAGTTAACCCTCCGCTTAACCCTCCTATTTTATCCGGGCTTGAGACCGGCTGCAGTAAGATGATTTCCGAGCTACTAAATCCACTCGTTCCTCACCCTACCCCAGGCAGCAGCAAAAGAGTAGTGAATAAAAAATGAGAGAAGTGCGTTGTTGATAACATGTGCAATAATAGGAACGAATGGAAATGAAGAATCCGAAGAAGACAAAGAGGTTTTAAATTTATAAATCTACATAATTTTTAACAATATATATTTATTCGTCATTTCCAGAGCCAGTGTGCTAATTGTGCGTAAAATAAAACTTTTTAGGGTAAATCTGCTACAGCTCGGTGTGACTCAAATAATTCCAAAGCTAAAAACTATCGATGTTTGTATGAAAAGAAAATTTCATTTTTGAATGCTTAGAATAATGTAATGGTAAATTTATCGCTACGAAACATACCGTGCGATGTCGCGGTGTCTACCCCGCGAATTTTATTAATCTCTTTTAAAAGAATATTGGCAAGTATACATAATCACATAATTGTGGACGGTATCCTGTACCTAAATACTAAGAAGGTTGTCGTTGTAATCTAAGAATAAGTTTTACCATTTACAGGAGAACCATGTTGGAGTTCTATTACCCAGGACTCCCACATGAAGAACATTTAGCTGATAGTTGTGCTCCTATCGCGCATCAGAGTGCTATAGGGGAAAGGGATAGTCTGGAGCATTCGAGCGCGGTGGAATAGTTCCTGTCTACACTGGAATTAATACACCTCGCTCCAATCAATTGTTACACCCGAATGTAATTTTAAGGGGTGAACAAGTTTCACAAACTGGGTTCAATTACTTTACAATTTTTTAATTTTTTGTGATAAACTGAAGTGATTGATTGTTGTTTTGAAAAAGTAAGCAATTTTTTTTATTTTTGTATTCTTATCATTATACAAATGTACCTGATATTGTAATATTTACAACATTTTTCATAATATATTCTGAAATGCGCTTTCTTTGACTGATAACGAACAGGAGTTTTAATAACTTCTTGTTATTAATTATGTAGGTATTAATATAATTATGTAGGTATTTAGATTTTTACCTTGTTCTTACTATAGTGCTAAAGCACAAATGTAGTCATAGTCTACTATATTTTTTCCATAGGGGTCATAGTTTTTAACTGTGTGATAGTTTCTTTTATTGTTTCAACTGTTATAAACATTGTTAAAATACTAACAGACTTTTTGTTAGTTTTGATTCTCACCGTGTAGTAGGCCAAGATATGGGTTACAAAAACCCAGACACTATCGAACAATTAGACGGTTGTAAATACATTGTTTTAAACAATAGTACATTGTTTACCGGGTAGGAAAAGCTTAACATTCCTGGACGACTGTGAAGATTGCTAAGTCGAGGCGCAAGCCGAGACTTAGCAACACAGAGTCCAGGAATGTGGCTTTTCCTACGAGGTAAACATACTATTTTTCCGCAAATCGTTTAAAATTCGACAGATATTGATTGATTAAAAAAAAACGCGATAATTTTATTCCCAAATAAATGGTGCTTTGAAATTCCTAATAAAATTACTTGGGTTACTATGGAAACGTATTGATGTTGAATTGTCAAACTTGACGCTTATAAATTTAATTGCTGGTGTTCTCGAAAGTAAAATGATAAGTGATGATGAAATTTCCATTCCTGGGACTCCTCCAGAGCTGGTTGAGGCAGTGAATACTGCTTCATTAGAATTATTGCCAAAGAAATCAAGAGAAAAGTACGAAAATGCATACAGACGTTTTATGGATTATCGCATGAGTAAAAATACGAGTTCTTTCTCAGAAAATGTTGTAATGGCATACTTCCTAGACCTTTGTTTAAAGATGAAATCTTCAACATTATGGGCCAATTATTCAATGCTGAAGTCAACCCTTGCACTTAAACACAATGTAGATATATCTACATACTCAAAACTTCGTTATTTATTGAAACGGCAAGCTCAAGGTTATAGGGCAAAGAAATCCAAGATTTTAACGAAGGAAGAAATTGAAAAATTTATCCAGGAAGCTCCAGATAAAGAAAATTTAATGATTATGGTAATTTACAAGGTTTTAATTTCTATTTAGATTATAGCTTTATTTATTTTTTAGGTGGCTGTAATATTTGGTATTTCTGGGGCCTGTAGAATGGATGAGTTAGTCCGAACGACTGTACACGATATAGAAGACTTAGAATCTAAGCTTTTAATCAGCATACCTGATTCGAAAACCAACAAACCAAGATCATTTCTAATTAATTAGATCTACTTGAATGTTTATCGAAAGTATGTTTCGTTAAGACCAGAAAATATGAACAGTGACCGATTTTTCTTTAAATATCAAAGCGGAAAGGGTTGTAGACAAGTGGTAGGAATTCATCAATTTAGAAAAATGCCCAAAATAATTGCTACTTATTTGAACTTGGTAAATCCGACAGAATATACTGGTCACTGCTTTCGTCGGTCTTCTGCAACAATATTGGTTGACTCTGGTGCCGACATAACTAGTTTAAAGAGGCATGGCGGATGGAAGTCATCAAACGTTGCTGAAGGATATATCGAAGAATCGCTTAACAATAAGGTTGAGGTGGCAAATAAAATTTTCACAGTACAAAATATTCAACAAAATGACACTTCCACCCTGCATGTTGTCCAAAATGTTTCTCATAGTTCTAAGAGTGTTCCTCCAATGTTCAGTAATTGTACTAACTGTCAAATTACTGTAAATATAGCAAATTGATCTTAAAAATGTATTCAGCAATGACTTGATGTTTTCAAAATATAAATTAATTCCTTATAAGCAATGTGTTTTCTATCATTTATGTAGAACACTAACAACTGTACGGAAATATCATTTCCTTACAGTAAGGAAATAACATTTCCTTACAGTAAGGAAGTCCCGACTTTTTCTTCAAGAAATTTTGACAGGAATGTCAAAATTTCCTGGCGATTTGCGGAAAAAGACCTTTTATTCATACATTGTATTTTAACAAAGAGTGAGTGTGAGTGAGTCTTGTCCATAGAAAAAAGAGTGGCTTTCTTCAAAAGTGCAGATCGCAGGGTAATTATCGCCCACAAGTAGCGTCCACTTGGCAAAATAAATTCTATAAAACCCCATTTTTTTAAGGAGAGCTGTTCCACTTGCCAAACCACACAGACCTGTGTTCGAGTTCTAATTTATAGTGTTTTGCTGCATCCATCCTACATGGTAAAGTACAATACACCATATTTATTTTGTTGTATGCATAGTCTATACATCAAGTACTTTTACTTGCTATTGAATTATTTCATATTGTGTCGCGATTTGAACCTTTTAATTGAACTTTGTTTTACTTTCGTTTAAAAATTATAAACTTTTTTCATAGTTTGAGCTTTATACCGTTGTGTATTATACAAGTATTCTATTTCTTTTTATCGTAGTGAGTCATTATTCAGACAAAATATTTAAGTCTTATGGTAACTTGATTCTGTAATAAAATTCATGGCAGACGACAAGCGGTTTCATAATCACTAAACATATATATTTCTTTATGGGTTCATATGTTTTACAGTTATGGTATTATGTTCGGTCTTATTGTTTTATATACTTTGTCGCTTGTATAAGCTATCATTATCTTGCCGTTCTGTATTTTTCGTTTTCAAGCTTATTTTAATTATATAGACGTTAATCATTTAAAAGTAAATGAATATTTTTTTTGTCACTTGGTTTAAATATAGTTCTTATTGCTTATTTATTTTTATTCGTAATACCCAAGTCGAAAGGGAGAAACCAGCGAGACGAATTTTAGATTAAACATAAATTATACATGTCTCGTTTCTGATGATGGCCACCTATATTACATATATGTATATGTACAGAAAGCAACACTTATTTCAGTTCGTACGATTTGCAGTAATTTTTTTATTGTTATTTCGGGAATTTCACGTTAATACTCTGTTTCTGTTGTTCCGCTTATTTATTTGAGATATGTTACTTCTTTTTCTTTTTCACAATAAGCAATTCTGCTTGTTCATTGGCGGACTAATACCTTTATGGAAGGTTGTCACTTCATCTTTTGCGCGGTCGTCCGATACTTCTTTTGCCGATTGGTGACTTATCTCTTGCTATTTTGACGACACGAGTCTCCTCCATTTTGCTTATGTAGTTATTCCATTTTTTACTTCTATTTTGTGTCCATATATACACTGTACGGTAAATTTTCTTTTAATTTTTTCACTTCTCTTTCGATTTCTCCTTGGCAAAGATTTATTTTTATTTATATTTCTTTCACCAAGAACTTTTTTGGCCGAGGCTAAGATATTAGACCTCATTTTTGCCCAGCTTTCTTCGACTCCATCACTTTCTGTGATACATGTGTTTCTGCTTTTTTTTTTGGTTATTCTTTTTTGGAATAGGTATCTTGTGGAGTCATCCTAAAAGCTTTCGACTTTTTTCTTTGTAGTGTATTCTGGTATTTTGTTCAATCAATAAATCAAACACATATATGTGTTTTCATTCGGATTTTACACAATACCAATTTCTGATCGCTTCCTATTTCTGCTGATATTAGTGTTCTTACATTCAAGATTTATGAGGTCAATAATTCTCTATTCGACCGAATATAGCCCATCATAGATCTTTGTCCTCTACTGTTTTCAAAAGTGTATTTGTATTGTTCTTTTTGAAGGAAAAATGTATTATTAATATGTATCTCGTTTATGCTGCTGAGGTCCGTCAGAAGGTTTCCGTTTTAATTTCTGATATTTTCGTTATATCGCTGTTTTATTCCTGGAACTATATCATTGCCAACACAACAAATGATGAATATATAATGATATATAATGTCGGTTAATAATTTATGTTTAACTACATTAGCCAAATATTCATGAAATTCCTCCATGACTAAATTGATCGATATTTAAATATATTTCAAGTTCCAAAATGTAGCTGCTGTAAAATTTGAAAATCTACTACTAATACAATTATTGGCAACATCGCAGGAGTTAAGAAGTGTACGCAAAATGGTAAATACGGATCCCAAAAATGGTTTACCCTGCTGTGGAGTCCACTTACTCCTACATGTTGGTCGGAGTCTACATAAAGCGCTACTCAGATAATAATATACACGGTGTATATTCTACTGGAGTTAGTATAATACCGTTTTAGTACGGAGCCTACATTAACCGCTAGAAGTATATATATATATATATATATATATATATATATATATAACATATTTTTAAGTTTTAATTGCAGATATTTTACCTAACATCCCTAAATATTTAAATAAAAACCCTCTCTTTCCATATATGTTTTACCGACTGTGATGATAAAAGTGGAACTTTTATCACCAAGTGACGTCAGGCGCGTCCACGTACAAAATTCGATTGCGAAGTGGGTTTCTCTTGGAAGTCATAGTATCATGGTTCGATCGCATGAAGTCACATCCGTTTAATTTATCGTATATGGCCGTATTTTTTTTGTAAAAAAATTACGTAAATGTTTGAAGAAGCAACGTACCTTACTACGTAATTAAAAAAGTACAATAACAAGTTTGCAAAAATAAGTAAAATTAACTACAATTTTTTTGACAATACTAAGTTCTCTGACCGATGGTCATGAATTCATACCTGAGGATTAACATTGCATGTAGAACCAGATATTTATCTCTGAACTCATTTAGCTTTAATCTCAGAAGCACATTTAAGTCACGTTTACAGTGAAGCGGTACTTAAAGAAGCGCTCTCAGATTTAATAGAAGGTATATCTATTAATAGCGAAGTTTGGAATAATTTGCGTTTTGCAGACGATACATGAAAAAAAAACTAAGTGCATGATCATGACTTATTGGCAGATCAAAACATCCAATTAATTGTTAAAGATACTGTAATTAAGAGTATGGATACCTACAAATACTTAGAGGGATAACATCAAATATAGAACAAACCAAAGAAATTAAGACAAGTACTGAAATAGCACGTGCATCATTCGTTAAACTTAAAAAAATTTTTGGTTGTTAGGATATGATATTAGGACTACGCCTGAGGATACTTCGGTGTTACGTATTCACTACTCTTCTATATGGCTTAAAAGTTTACACATTTAATTAAATGCATCTGAATTAGTTGACCGCCTTTGAATTTTGGTGTTACAGAAGAATCCTATAAATATTATTGACTTAAAGAATGTCAAACGTAGAAGATACTAGATGAATAGAAAAAAAGCTAAAATAATATTGACTATCAAAGAAAGAAAACTTGAGTACTATGGCCATGTGATGACAGGTCAAAAATATTGATTATTGCAACTTATTATGCAAGGCAAAATTCGAGCAAAACTATTTATAACTGCAGTCCGCAGTGTCCGCATAGCCGTGATGATTTCCAAACTTCGATAAAAAATTAAACTTAAAGATGAAGATTTAGCATAAAAACTTACCTACAAAAGCCAATAAAATTAGAAAAAATGAAACACAATACAAACACAAATTAAGCACAGAACAATAATGAAAACCATATGTCAAGTTAAAATCAGTCTCAAGGGGCCGTTTCACATAACAATAAAGAGAACAATTATTCACATAATTAGTTCTTTTCATTTGGATCCTATGTCCATATAGATTAGATGTTCTGGCTTACTCATTTCTCTAAGTACATTCCACATTTTATCCCATTTTACGACATCGAAGGTCTTGGCTAAACTCTCGAGATTTTTCGATAATTTGACGAACATAAAGAATATAAAAATCCACTAGAAAACTAAGTTCCTCTAGTTGGCTGTATACCATATATCACAAAAAATTTATTTTAAATCCTTTATAAAAGGTATATAATAAAATGCCCAAACGGGCTATCACAATTACATTACAGAACGTTTTCGGATGGTCAAATCAATCATCAGTGTAAACGAGGTATACATGCTATGAGCCACCAAAATGTATGGGTCAAAACCCTTTAAATGTTATAAATTTACAGTTGTTTTACATTATATATAGTTACAAATTAGGATGTTTAAGTTATCATTGGAATTGGTAACATGGCGACGTATGACCCTACATAGGTAAAAGTCAGTTGTTATTAACAGGTCCTCGAAGACACTTCGTCTCAGGACCATTGTTGACGGCTTCAGTGATCCATTTCTTTTTGTATTCCCACGTTTTGTCAGGGTCTCCGGTAGTCACTGGTAGGATTGCTTCTGCTAATGCTTCTATAAATTTTCCGGGTGGTTTGGAATACATTTTTGTCTTTTATTTATGATTGTTTTATTGTGTAACTTGATGTGAAATCCTACTTGTAACATTTTGTGGTCAAAATCACAGTGTGTAGCTGGTTTTGTCTTCTCGTTGCTTATTGAGCTCCTCCATCGTTTAGTGACAAAAATATAATCTATTTCATTCTTGTATTTCCCTCCAGGCGAAGCCATGTTCATAATCTCCGAGGATGACGTTTAAAGATTGTGTTTACTATACTAAGATTAATATCAATGGCAAATTTAAGGAGCCGTTCATCTCTTTCATTTCGCTCGCCTACGCCATGCTTACCTATCGTTCCTTTTACATTGTCATCTATTTTAGTTTTTCCTATTTTTGTATTTCCTATTTTAGCGTTTAGAGTTATTCTGATTATTCGATAAGTTACTGCTAATCGTTTGATCGGCCGCCCATTTCACTCCATTCGACCCGGAATCGATATGGCGCTGGATTGCAGAGCACAGAATTTTCTTGCTTAGTCGTCATTTCATAGCGGTCTCTGGGAAGATAATTAGGTGGTGTCCGTTGCCTGCCTGATTGCACTCTCACAGCAGATTGAAGTCAGATGTAGTTGTCGCCTGTGAGTAATTTCAAGCAGACTTATATGGATCATACAGCCCCAGTGCAATAATGACATAGCTGCTGCCCTATGTCATGTGCTCAGTTGATCCGCGAGTACTTATTTGGTTGGACCTTATTCGCACCCGTCCCACATATCTACAGGAACATTCCGTAACAACCATTATAAATTAGCCTTCAAATGAATATAAACAGGCAGTTAATCAGAAGAAAGGATGTAACATTATGAAATGAGGTTACTATTTGGATTCGAAAAACAAGTAAAAAAAGATATTATTTACATAAGGACTGACGTTTATGTTATGAACTGACAACCAAAGCTGGTGGAGTATATTTTTATGCGTAGAAAGTTAGAATTCGACAATTTAAAATGCCTAGAATTCGCCTCTAGTTTCATAAATATTTATTCGAGAAAAAAATGGTTTTATTTTTAAGATTTCATTAACAGTTTTATTCATTTACATTGTAACGTTGCAACGAACATTCATTGGACGTCAATCTATGACGTGCCAACAAATATTCATTGGGTGCCAATTTGTAACCCTTCGAGGCTCAATTTGTAACATCCCAACGTTGAGCTGCTGTTGTCAACCTGTAACCGCAAACCTTAGTTTGCTGCTACAACCTGACTAACATCACTAACAACGTTGGAGTGACAAATCGTTTCCCGTTGGGACCAATTTTCAACGTCATAACCCCTAATGTATCAATTACAAAATTGCTACATTAGACGTTATACGAAACACTCCCTGGCTAGCTCACTCAGGACGTGAATATGGCCTACTCTGGAGCAACACACACAAACAAGTAAAAAGAAGAAACAATACACAGTTAAATTAACACATGTTTATTAAAATATAAAAAAAAAGACAAATAAATGTTAAGTATCGTATTGAATTTAAATAAAAATTATTCGACTTCTTGCTACAGTGTTACATTAGGTATATGAAAGAACAATGTTTGTCACCAAATCCAAGTTTTATCCTGGTCTTTTCTGCTCTGGTTGTTAGCAAGCCATGTTGTTAGTTTGGGATTTCCTTGTCTCGGAGTCAACTCTCCTATTGGAATAATGGTTCCATTCTCAGGCCGGTTGGTCTTCTGGATGTTAATAGAATTTGACCCGCACCTGAGAAATGTATCCCGGAGGTTGACTAAAATGAAGAAAAACACACCTTGCTTTAGAAAATGGTGAAACCAAAATGAGAGACCTTGCTTGGGGGATGAATAAGGTGACCAATCAAATTTAACAAAATTTTATCATTATTCACCCAAGCAAGTCGAGAAACAATTCTTATTTATGTGCTTATCACAGGCAAATAAGTAAAAGTAAGGATATATATATATATATATATATATATATATATATATATATATATATATATATATATATATATATATATATATAACTTTAATGCAAATGGTAATTACTTTTTTAAAACTGAAATATTCTAGTATTAATTTAAAAAAAATGACAAGATATATTTAGTGAGAAGCTAGATAATTTAGAAACATTGCTATATAGAAATGGTAGTTTGTCAAAAGTTAATTAATATTAAAATAAAAAGATATTATTAACGATTTAAAATTAGTATTTAAGACTATAAAAATATTCGTAAAACTTTTACACACAATATTAAAGAAACTATATATTTCTTATCGCTAGTTTTTTATATAAAATAAAAAACATAAAAAATCCACAAAATATGTACCTACTTACATGTCATTCATAAATAATGAGCTTAGAATTTTTAAAGTTAAAATTATAAAAAGATTTTTATACAACAGGTGGAATTAGGAAATCGATAAAATATATTATACACTTACCTCCAAATCTGGAGACGACACAACAATTGGTTATTCTATTCTTAGAGAAGTCATGAAGAAAATCGACATTTTTAGAAAATAGAAGTCTTTATATCGACTTTTGTATCGAACGGGAAGGAGAAATGTCACAGAGGATAAAGATGGGACCTCTCGTTCCAAAGTAACGGAAATAGAGATGAAAATAAAATTCACTCTTTAGAAACTTGAGTAAAAGATAAAAATGATGATTATTAAGAAAATAGGAAAGGTAGATACTAAAATATATATATAAAGAAGATAGATTTGGACGCCAACTGGTTTTTATACCAAATACCAGTAAAATTGAAAAGAGAATAATGAATCAATTAAGTAACGACATAATTCTGATACAATCTATATCCGAGAAAATATATAGAAAAATAAGAGATACAGTGGAGGATATAGAAGAATATGAATTATGACAGAAGATATGGAAATTGGAGAATATAATTAACGAAATATATTAACATAAGAAAGAAAGCAGGCAATGTAGCAGTTATAACGCTACAACATTTATACAAGGTGTTTGAAAAAGGTATGTCATAAATTAAATCACGCATTCCGGGGACAAAAATAAATTGATTAAATCCAACTTAACTTAGTAAAAAAGTGTACACAAAAAAAGTTTGCACACATCCCTTTGAAGGTACAAAATAAAAATTGTTTCTTGCATTATCTCCTAAACTACTTGACATTTTGTAATAAAAATGGACACGTTACTTTCTTGTCCTAAAACCATTTTTCATACAAAAGAAACAAAATCTAAGCCACAGAATAATTTTAAGGGGGGTGTGCAGCCCTAAATCCCCCCAAACTTTTGAGTACGTCAAATCAAATGAGTTTTGTGGCATCATTAGTTTAAAACATTATTTTTAAAACTTTTTTAGCCTCTTATCACTTTTTCGAAAAACTAGTTTTTTCCAAATTGGCCATAAAATTACAATTAGTTTCTACGGATACAATAATTACAATCAGTTCCTTCAATAATAGTCAATAATGTGAAGATCATTTATTGTGTGAATAAGATTAATATTAAGAATTTTGATATTACAATTTCCTACACATTTCAGAAAATGGCAGATATGCATTTAACTTTGAATAAGTTGGATCAGATTAAATTATAATTTCAATAAACTATCGGAATATCGTAGGTGAATCTCAAGGAAATAGTGCAGCAGTCGCAAGGCGTTATGCAGTAAAATACCCCAATCGAAATACACCTGATAGACGATTGTTTCTGACCACTGATCGTCCTTTATGGGAAACGGGTACATTCCAGCCGCAAGTTGCTCACAATAGTAGTCGTCCAATAATAGATGCAACTGATGAAGAAATTTTAGAAATCATTGAAGAAGTCTCTGGAACAAGTACAAGAGTAATAGCTACTCAACTAAATGTTTCCTCACGTTAGGGTTTGGAGGCGTTTGAAGGATCAGCTACTTAAATCTTATCACTTAAAACAGTTCAAGAGTTATTGGTTGAAGATTATTCTAAAAGGATTAGATTTTGCGATTGGTTGTTAATGGAAAACACTAGAAATGTTAATTTTATTAACAAACCATCATAACGAGCACATTTGAGCCAACAAGAATCCTCACGCCAAAAGGACTTTCAAAGTTAATGTTGGGGCAGGAATTGTGGATAACAATCTAATAGGCCCAGTATTTCTTCCCAACAATTTAAATGCTGATAACTATTTGTAGTTCTTGGCAAACGATTTACTATTTGGAAGAACTGAATATTGCAATAAGGCAAAATATGTGGTTTCTACAAGATTGCACTTCACCGCATTACACTAATAAAGTCTGGAAATACCTTTGCAGGCAGTATCCTGGTCGGTGGATTGGAAGGAGTCGTGACGCACCTATTTCTTGGCCACCCAGAAGTCCAGGTCTTAACCCGATGGACTTATGCTTTTGAGCGTTTGTAAGAGAGAAAGTCAGTAGATAGGCTATGTACTTCTGAGCACAACCCCTAAATTGCAACCCCTAAAATCGCAACCCCCGGTCGTAAGTTCCAAACGGCTTAACGTAGGATGACGTACGAGGGCTCGTTGGAAAGGGGATGAAAAATGGGGTTGAATGCAGTATGTGCCATGCGCATCGGAGCATGCCAAAAGGTCATTATGGGGTATCTTCGTTTCTATTGGTCCGATCGTGACGTACGAGGGCTCGTTGAAACGGGGAGAAGGCGGGGAGACAAAAAACAAAGATGGCGGCGTTGCCAAATGGGCGCTAAAACGTATCTTCGTTGCTATTGGTCTGATTTTGACGTATGAGGTGTCAAAGCGTTGGATGTCACGTGACATTCGACGCAGGACGTGACATTTGTCACAGAACATGACATTTGACGCAGGACGTGAAATGTCACGTAAAATGATGTTACATTCGACGTAGGACGTGACATTTGACGCAGGACATGTCATTTGACGCAGGATGTGACATTTATGTGACATTTGACATAGATCGTACAATGTCACGTGAATTGACGTGACATTCGACGCAGAACGTGAATTGACGTGATATTCAACGCAGGACGTGACACCAGGGCTCGATGGAACGGGAATGAGACGGGGAATACTTTGACACAAAAAACAAAGATGTCAGCATTGCCAAATGGGCGCTAGAATGTATCTTTGTTGCTATTGGCATGATTTTGACGTATGAGGTGTCAAAGCACAGAAGCCATATCAACGATCAGTATGAAAATTCTTCTTCTTCTTCTTTTCCGGACAGTGGCTAAGAGAACGTTGACGAAGGACGTGACACTCGACGCAGGACGTGACAGTTATGTGACATTCATCACAGAACGTTAAATGTCGTGAAATTTGACGCAGGAGGTGACAGGTATGTGACATTCAACACAGAACGTGAAATGTCTCGTGACATTTGACGCAGGACGTGACATTCGACGTAAGACGTGTCATTTATGTGGCATTCGACACAAGACGTGAAATGTCACGTGAATTAACGTGACATTCGACGCAGGACGTGACATTCGACGCACGACGTGACATTTATGTGACATTCAACACAGGACGTGACATTCGACGTAAGACGTGTCATTTATGTGGCATTCGACACAAAACGTGAAATGTCACGTGAATTGACGTGACATTCGACGCAGGACGTGACATTCGACGCAGGACGTGACATTTATGTGACATTCGACACAAAACGTGAAATGTCACGTGAATTGACGTGACATTCGACGTAGGACGTGAAATGTAGGAATTACGTGACGTGTGACGTTGTGACGTGACGTTCGACATTTTAAAAGACAAAGACACAATAACAGAAGGAAACAGAGCGTAGCAGAGGGTAGCAGAGGTACACAGAGGGTAACAGAGCGTCATAACAGAGACATTCAGACGCCTTTAGTGACACATATGCAGCGGCACGAGGGAAATACCAGCGTAAAATCGTTTTATTCGACTTCGAATAAATTGCATAGTTATTATCGCCAACAGAACATCGAGGCTTATTCGTAATCATATTCATAACAATTCGGGTGATATACAAAATTAGCGAATACAAATGGTAAGTTGAGTACTATATTTTATCTACGGCATTTCGGGCAATATTTTATTTGTAGGTTGGTATTGTGCTTCGGTAAATATATATTTCCACTAACAATCCGTACCAGTTAAACTGACACTACAGCATCTCATACAAAATAGGTTAAATATAGAATTACAAACAATTAACATAAAAAAACCTATATAAGTATCAACGTTAAATTCGACGATAATGCTTAGTCACGGTACAGCTGAAAGTAAAAACCATTAAAAAGCCACTCATAAATGTCAAATATGCTTTACAGAGGTACAATGCTAAACATATAATAAAACAATGTTAAATACTACCAAAATAAATACCTGCAAAAAAACATAAGCAAAATATAACGTGAAAATGCTAAAATATAATAAACTATGTAAACTACAATAAAAAAAAAAACACCCTACAAAGAAAGAAGAAGCAGTAATAAACACGTACTGACAGATAGCAAATAACCTTCAAATAAAATCGAGATGCAATGAAGTAATAAAACACTTATTGATGGATAGGAACTAATAATCAAAGCAGTCAACATGCAATGACAAATGCATTAAAAAACATCAAACTTATAAGAGGCATCCTGCAAAAAGTAATAAGCACCAACAGACTAATAGGAAATAATAATCAAAGCATTTGATATGCAATGAATATACATTAAAAAAAGAAATCATCAAAATTATAAGGGGAAACATGCAAAACAGTAATAAACACCTACCCGTCGGAAAGCTAATAAAATACAGTTAATACAATAAATCATAATGAAATATGCTAAAAACGAGACATGAGACAGAAAATTAGCGACAATTAACAAAGAACATAAAAAAAAACGTTTACAAATAGCTGAGTACATATCGGATATACGTAATCTTTGAAAAACGAGACAAAAAGATGGAACTTCAGTGAAATATGTTAAAATACAATAAAACTATGTAAACTATAGTTAGAAAATTAATACCTACAAAGAAATAAGCAAAAAATATATATACCGAACAAACATATCTTAAAAACAGAAGAGGTGCTAATGTGTAAAACAAGAAGGAATACAACCTCAAGGCAAATACACTGTCTCACAAAAAAGCAAAGAACAAAGCCGCCTTGTAAATGTCGTGAAAAATTTTAAAAAACATCAAAAACATACACATAAAATGTAAAAAAATGGAGAAAGCAATCTAGCATTTAACACGTAATCATAGCAATAAAAAACAACACAAAGGACAAGAGGTGTTATACATAAACAAAAATTACTAGTTACTCCCCGACGGTAAAATAAATTACCAAAATACTGCTAAAGGTAAAGGTAAAAACAGTGCAAAAATAGTAGAGTATAGCTAGACGTAATCTTTGGAAAAAATGAGACAACCGAACGAAAATCTGTAAAATATGCTCAAATATAATAAACTTATGTAAACTGCTGTCGCAAATAAAGAATTACAAAGAAATACACAAATATACTTAGGTAATATGCTAAAAAATATAATAAATACTACATGCAAATTATTGACAAAAATAAATACCCGCAAAAGTAGAGCAAAAAAAAGTTAAATAAATACCGAATTACATGAAAACTATGTAAATTACAGTCACAAATAAATACGTGCAAAAAAAAAATAAGAAAAATAAAAACACATTTCTTAAAATCCAGAATACAGCATGCGTGGATGTAAATACAAGCAACCGTATATCACATATTACCTTCTTTAGAACTGAAGACACTCTAGAAACAGGCAGTATGTAATACTCATTACTTGTCTGATTAAACACTATTTGCGAAAACACTTACACTAACACAGCGACCACAATGTTCTCAGAAAATAACACAGAAAACAGTAGACACACGCCGCTTTTACTGTTAAATATCACAGAATACTAGCGGTATGTAACAATATAGTTTCTGAAACGATACGACGTATAATTTTTATGACTGAACACTTACCTACATACTGATTTAAAAATGTATACCAAGTCTTTCCAGCCCGTGCATCTATAACAAAAATCCTTCAAAAAGCCGATAACTTGACCAAAGCACATAAACATGTTTACTACCTTTGAATAATAGTCTATAAGGAACTATGAAAAATAACTGAAGGCACGCTTCTTATCAGGATATGTGGTTTTCAATCTAACTACGAGACTGCAAGAAAACGATAACTATACAAAAACAATTTTTATCATCTGTACTTTTAAAATGAAATTAGGAAATAACAATACCTAAATATGCATATTATTATACAGTAATGATGTCCGCTCGATTGCACCCCCCTAAAATAGTACCAGATAGCCAATAAGACCTGTCGTTCGATAGATCCAATAATATGTTATTGGTATTGACCAAAAATACAAACTTGTAAATTAACAACAAAGAATATTAAAAATGTAGCGAGTACATAACCAGACAGGCGTAATCTTTGACAAAACAAACGACAACCAAAACAAAAATTTGTGAAATATGTTCAAATACAACAAAACTATGTAAACTACAGTCACAAATAAAGAACTGTAAATAACTAGACCAATACTTATACAGGGGTAATAGGCTAAAGATATAATAAAACTATGTTAAATCATGTCAAAATAAATACCTGCAAAGAAAAAATAAGCAAAATATAATGTAAAAATAAACACTCTACAAAAAAGAAGAAGCAAAAAACAATAATGAAAAACATGGCTAAAATAAAAGAGGTACTAATGTGTACAACAAGTTAAAAAATAATAAACACGTACTGACAGGGGGCAAATGTTAAAATTATATCGACATGCAATGAAGTACTAAAACATCTATCGACAGATAGGAACTAATGATCAAAGCAGTCGACATTCAATGAAAAATACATTAAAACATTAAACTTATAAGAGGCAAGACGCAAAAAGTAATAAGCATCGACCGACTAATAGGAAATAATGATCAAAGCAGGTGACATGCAATGAAAATATATTAAAACAGATCAAAATTATAAGAAAAAACATGCAAACACCAATAAACACCTACTTGTTGGAAAGGTAATAAAATATGGTTAATACAATAAAAACATACCGAATTATGCTAAAAACGAGACATGAGTAGGAAAATTAGCTACAAATGACAAAGAACATCAAAAAACATTTACAAATAGCTGGGTAGATCTAGACGTAATCTTTCGAAAAACGAGTAAAAAAGGTTTGAAATAATGATCACAAGCAGTTCACATCAAAAGAAATACGGTAAACATACTTTACAACATACTCAATTACACAAACACGACATGAACCTGTAAATTACCAAAAAATAAAATATATATTAAAAACGTAGCGAGTACATACACAGTCAGACGTAATCTTTGAAAAACGAGAGACAACCGAACAAAAATTTGTGAGATATGCTCAAATACAACAAAACTATGTAAACTACAATCACAAATAAAGAACTGTAAAGAACTAGACAACTACTTATATTGGGGTAATATGCTAAATATATAATAAAACTATGTTAAATACTGTCAAAATAAATACACGCAAAGAAAAAAAAATAAGCAAAATATAACGTAAAAATGCTAAAATGTAATAAACTATGTAAAATACAGTAAAAAACACCCTACAAAGAAAGAAGAAGCAAAAAACAATAATGAAAAACATAGCTTAAATATAAGAGGTTCTAATGTGTAGAACAAGTAAATAAGTAATAACCACGTACTGACTGGTATCAAATAATGTTCAAATAAAATCGACATGCAATGAAGTACTAATATACTTATCGACGGATAGGTACTAATGATCAAAGCAATCGACATTCAATGAAAAATACATTAAAAAACATCAAACTTATACGAAAAAAGTAATAAGCACCATCCGACTAATAGGAAATAATGATCAACGCAGGTGACATGCAATCAAAATATATTAAAACATATCAAAATTATAAAAGGAAACATACAAAACAGTAATAAACACCTAACCGTGGAAAAGGTAATACAATACAGTTAATACAATTAAAAGAGATTGAATTGTGCTAAAAACGAGACTTGAGACAGAAAATTAGTGACAAATAGAAAAGATTATCAAAAAATGATTACCAATAGCTGAGTACATATCCAATAGACGTAATCTTTGAAAAAACGAGGCAAAAAAAAGGCGGTACTTCTGTGAAATATGTTAAATTAAAATAAAACCATGTAAACTACCGTTAAAAAATAAATACCTGCAAAGAAATCAGAAAAAAATAATAATAACGAAGAAACATATCTTAAAACAAAAGAGATGCTAATGTGTAAAACAAAAGGAATACAACCTCACAACAAATATATAGTCTCATGAGAAAAGGTAAAGGGCAAAGCAGCCTAAACACATTATCAATAAAAATAAAACATTAGAAATCATTATTCCTAGAAGACGCAAAAAGAAATAATACATAAAGTTGTCGAAATACCGTGAAAAATACATTAAAAACATCACAAATCATACACACAAAATGGAAAAAGCAATCTGACATTTAACATGTAATCGTAGTAATAAAAAACATCAAAAATACAAGAAGTGTTATGCATAATCAAAAATTACTAGTCACAATCTGACGACAAAAGAAATTAGTGCATATGTCGTCGAAATACAGTGAAAATACAAAAATATCTATCAAAATACCGCTAAAGGTACAGGTAATAACAGTGCCAAAATAGTAGACTAGAGCTAGACATAATCTTTGGAAAAAATGAGACAAACCGAACGAAAAATCTGTGAAATATGCTCAAATACAATAAACTTATGTAAACTGCTGTCACAAATAAAGAACCGCAAAGAAATACATAAATACTACATGTAAATTATTGTCAAAAATTAATACCTGCAAAGAAAGGAAGCAAAATATAACGTGAAAAATGCTAAAATATAATAAAACTAGGTAAATTACAGTCACAAATAAATACGTCCAAAAGAAATACACAAATATACAGGGTAATATGCTAAAAAATAATAATAAATACTTCATGTAAATTATTGTCAAAAATTAATACCTGCAAAAAAAAAAACAGAAGCAAAATATAACGTGAAAAACTGCTAAAATATAATAAAACTATGTAAATTACATTCACAAATAAATATCTGCAAAAGAAATAAGCAAATATATGACGACGAACACGCAAACTACTGCTGCAGAAGCCTGATACTGTCTACGTACAAAACACGGCGACCTAAGTGTTCTCAGAAATTAACACAGAAACAGTAGACACACTAACAGTGGATATATGTTGTAAATGCGACAACTGTCACTTTAGTGTCACACGCCGTTTGTACTGTTAAATATCAGAGAATACTAGCGGTGTGTAACAATATAGTTTCTGAACGATACAACATCTAATTTTGATGACTGAACACTTACATACTAATTTGAAAACTGTACAACCCATACATCGATAACAAAAAATCCTTCAAAAACAAACACTTAAACATATTTACTACTTTGGCAAATTTTCTAGACTGGGAATATGACCAAATAATGGACCACACAATATTCTTTCAGGAAATGCTCTTTTCGATCTAACACGAGACTACGAAAACGATAACTAGTAATGTACTATACAAAAAACAATTAACTTTATCATCTGTAGTTTTAAAATAAAATTAGGAAATAACAAAAACCTAAATATGCATATAATTATTCAGCAATGATGTCCGCTAGATTGGATTACTAAAATAGTACCAAATAGCGAATAAGGCCTCTCGTTCGATATATTCAATAATATGTTATTGTTATTAACCAAAAAAATCAACAAAATCGACAGCTTTGACAAAAACACAAAAAATGTGTGTAATAGAACCACTGACATACGAAAAGACCGATATTATCGATCAACAAAACCAATAGTGATTGATAGGGTCTGTGACATGCAACCGCAAGGACAATACCTGAAGGTCACTAAGCCTGCAACATCCAAACGGTTCAACGTTCAAAAACGTGCAAAGTATTGAAGGAAAGAGGAGGTGGTAACAAATATGTTAAGATAAAAATAAAACGCAAAGACATTGCCAAAACCATACCCAAACGGGTCAACGAATACAAAATGCAAGATATCGAAGGAAAGGGAGGTGGTAACACATATGTTAAGATAAAAATAAAACGCAAAGACATTGAAAAAACGCTACTAAGCTTGTAACGTCCAAACGGCTCAACGTACAACAATCAGCTACTAAATGACATCGGCAAATAGAATACCAAATTTTTTTAGTATCGAATACCGAATAAAGAAATTTTACGTTAGGAGCACATACTAGAAGAGAAAAGTCACTCACATTTAAGATTAACTGATACCATTCTTTTGGTGACTCTGCATAATCCTTTGCCATATCTTCTGGCGAAAGAGCATTAATGTCGTTGACACTCAAAAGACAGGATAGTCTTTTGTCTCTGTCTCATCAGACTCATTAGACTAAAAGAGTCCTTACGAAGTCGTTAAATATATCTTCCAGTACAGCATCCCCTACGTAATTAATTATTTCGCGTATGAACCATTAACGCGGTCAAAGGTCAAAGTATGTCTTAAGATGGTAAATATATTAGGTTAGAAGGTCTCTGCGTACCGCTGTCTACGTGTCACAGATGGCTCTGTGCGCCTCTGCATGTCTCAGCGTACTTTTTGTCTACGTGTCATAGATGGCTCTGTGTGCTTCTGAATGTCTCTGCGTCAAATGTCGCGTGATTCACGTCATACGTCAAATATCACATAATATGTCACATTTTATGTCAAACGTCACGTTATATATCTAATGTCACGTATTATGTCACGTCATACGTCAAATATCACATAATATGTCATATTAATTTGTTGGGTTAGGTATTACTTAACAGACGCGTAGTTTATGGTTAATTTATTAGGTTAGGTAGAGCCGCGAAGCGACCCGAGTATAAGTTTGATGTTTTTAATGTATTTTTCATTGAATGTCGATTGCTTTGATCATTAGTACCTATCCGTCGATAAGTATATTAGTACTTCATTGCATGTCGATTTTATTTGAACATTATTTGATACCAGTCAGTACGTGGTTATTTACTTGTTCTACACATTAGAACCTCTTATATTTAAGCTATGTTTTTCATTATTGTTTTTTGCTTCTTCTTTCTTTGTAGGGTGTTTTTTTACTGTATTTTACATAGTTTATTACATTTTAGCATTTTTACGTTATATTTTGCTTATTTTTTTTTCTTTGCGTGTATTTATTTTGACAGTATTTAACATAGTTTTATTATATATTTAGCATATTACCCCAATATAAGTAGTTGTCTAGTTCTTTACAGTTCTTTATTTGTGATTGTAGTTTACATAGTTTTGTTGTATTTGAGCATATCTCACAAATTTTTGTTCGGTTGTCTCTCGTTTTTCAAAGATTACGTCTGACTGTGTATGTACTCGCTACGTTTTTAATATATATTTTTTTTTTTTTTTGTTAATTTACAGGTTCATGTCGTGTTTGTGTAATTGAGTATGTTGTAAAGTATGTTTACCGTATTTCTTTTGATGTGAACTGCTTGTGATCATTATTTCAAACCTTTTTTACTCGTTTTTCGAAAGATTACGTCTAGATCTACCCAGCTATTTGTAAATGTTTTTTGATGTTCTTTGTCATTTGTAGCTAATTTTCCTACTCATGTCTCGTTTTTAGCATAATTCGGTATGTTTTTATTGTATTAACCATATTTTATTACCTTTCCAACAAGTAGGTGTTTATTGGTGTTTGCATGTTTTTTCTTATAATTTTGATCTGTTTTAATATATTTTCATTGCATGTCACCTGCTTTGATCATTATTTCCTATTAGTCGGTCGATGCTTATTACTTTTTGCGTCTTGCCTCTTATAAGTTTAATGTTTTAATGTATTTTTCATTGAATGTCGACTGCTTTGATCATTAGTTCCTATCTGTCGATAGATGTTTTAGTACTTCATTGCATGTCGATATAATTTTAACATTTGCCCCGTGTCAGTACGTGTTTATTATTTTTTAACTTGTTGTACACATTAGTACCTCTTTTATTTTAGCCATGTTTTTCATTATTGTTTTTTGCTTCTTCTTTTTTGTATAGTGTTTATTTTTACATTATATTTTGCTTATTTTTTCTTTGCAGGTATTTATTTTGACATGATTTAACATAGTTTTATTATATCTTTAGCCTATTACCCCTGTATAAGTATTGGTCTAGTTATTTACAGTTCTTTATTTGTGACTGTAGTTTACATAGTTTTGTTGTATTTGAACATATTTCACAAATTTTTGTTTTGGTTGTCGTTTGTTTTTTCAAAGATTACGCCTGTCTGGTTATGTACTCGCTACATTTTTAATATTCTTTGTTGTTAATTTACAAGTTTGTATTTTTGGTCAATACCAATAACATATTATTGGATCTATCGAACGACAGGTCTTATTGGCTATCTGGTACTATTTTAGGGGGGTGCAATCGAGCGGACATCATTACTGTATAATAATATGCATATTTAGGTCCACATATCCTGATAAGAAGCGTGCCTTCAGTTATTTTTCATAGTTCCTTATAGACTATTATTCAAAGGTAGTAAACATGTTTATGTGCTTTGGTCAAGTTATCGGCTTTTTGAAGGATTTTTGTTATAGATGCACGGGCTGGAAAGACTTGGTATACATTTTTAAATCAGTATGTAGGTAAGTGTTCAGTCATAAAAATTATACGTCGTATCGTTTCAGAAACTATATTGTTACATACCGCTAGTATTCTGTGATATTTAACAGTAAAAGCGGCGTGTGTCTACTGTTTTCTGTGTTATTTTCTGAGAACATTGTGGTCGCTGTGTTAGTGTAAGTGTTTTCGCAAATAGTGTTTAATCAGACAAGTAATGAGTATTACATACTGCCTGTTTCTAGAGTGTCTTTAGTTCTAAAGAAGGTAATATGTGATATACGGTTGCTTGTATTTACATCCACGCATGCTGTATTCTGGATTTTAAGATATGTGTTTTTATTTTTCTTATTTTTTTTTTGCACGTATTTATTTGTGACTGTAATTTACATAGTTTTCATGTAATTCGGTATTTATTTAACTTTTTTTGCTCTACTTTTGCGGGTATTTATTTTTGTCAATAATTTGCATGTAGTATTTATTATATTTTTTAGCATATTACCTAAGTATATTTGTGTATTTCTTTGTAATTCTTTATTTGCGACAGCAGTTTACATAAGTTTATTATATTTGAGCATATTTTACAGATTTTCGTTCGGTTGTCTCATTTTTTCCAAAGATTACGTCTAGCTATACTCTACTATTTTTGCACTGTTTTTACCTTTACCTTTAGCAGTATTTTGGTAATTTATTTTACCGTCGGGGAGTAACTAGTAATTTTTGTTTATATATAACACCTCTTGTCCTTTGTGTTGTTTTTTATTGCTATGATTACGTGTTAAATGCTAGATTGCTTTCTCCATTTTTTACATTTTATGTGTATGTTTTTGATGTTTTTTAAAATTTTTCACGACATTTACAAGGCGGCTTTGTTCTTTGCTTTTTTTGTGAGACAGTGTATTTGCCTTGAGGTTGTATTCCTTCTTGTTTTACACATTAGCACCTCTTCTGTTTTAAGATATGTTTGTTCGGTATATATATTTTTTGCTTATTTCTCTGTAGGTATTAATTTTCTAACTATAGTTTACATAGTTTTATTGTATTTTAACATATTTCACTGAAGTTCCATCTTTTTGTCTCGTTTTTCAAAGATTACGTATATCCGATATGTACTCAGCTATTTGTAAACGTTTTTTTTTATGTTCTTTATTAATTGTCGCTAATTTTCTGTCTTATGTCTCGTTTTTAGCATATTTCATTATGATTTATTGTATTAACTGTATTTTATTAGCTTTCCGACGGGTAGGTGTTTATTACTCTTTTGCATGTTTCCCCTTATAATTTTGATGATTTTTTTTTAATGTATATTCATTGCATATCAAATGCTTTGATTATTATTTCCTATTAGTCTGTTGGTGCTTATTACTTTTTGCAGGATGCCTCTTATAAGTTTGATGTTTTTTAATGCATTTGTCATTGCATGTTGACTGCTTTGATTATTAGTTCCTATCCATCAATAAGTGTTTTATTACTTCATTGCATCTCGATTTTATTTGAAGGTTATTTGCTATCTGTCAGTACGTGTTTATTACTGCTTCTTCTTTCTTTGTAGGGTGTTTTTTTTTTATTGTAGTTTACATAGTTTATTATATTTTAGCATTTTCACGTTATATTTTGCTTATGTTTTTTTGCAGGTATTTATTTTGGTAGTATTTAACATTGTTTTATTATATGTTTAGCATTGTACCTCTGTAAAGCATATTTGACATTTATGAGTGGCTTTTCAATGGTTTTTACTTTCAGCTGTACCGTGACTAAGCATTATCGTCGAATTTAACGTTGATACTTATATAGGTTTTTTTATGTTAATTGTTTGTAATTCTATATTTAACCTATTTTGTATGAGATGCTGTAGTGTCAGTTTAACTGGTACGGATTGTTAGTGGAAATATATATTTACCGAAGCACAATACCAACCTACAAATAAAATATTGCCCGAAATGCCGTAGATAAAATATAGTACTCAACTTACCATTTGTATTCGCTAATTTTGTATATCACCCGAATTGTTATGAATATGATTACGAATAAGCCTCGATGTTCTGTTGGCGATAATAACTATGCAATTTATTCGAAGTCGAATAAAACGATTTTACGCTGGTATTTCCCTCGTGCCGCTGCATATGTGTCACTAAAGGCGTCTGAATGTCTCTGTTATGACGCTCTGTTACCCTCTGTGTACCTCTGCTACCCTCTGCTACGCTCTGTTTCCTTCTGTTATTGTGTCTTTGTCTTTTAAAATGTCGAACGTCACGTCACAACGTCACACGTCACGTAATTCCTACATTTCACGTCCTACGTCGAATGTCACGTCAATTCACGTGACATTTCACGTTTTGTGTCGAATGTCACATAAATGTCACGTCCTGCGTCGAATGTCACGTCAATTCACGTGACATTTCACGTTTTGTGTCAAATGCCACATAAATGACACGTCTTACGTCGAATGTCACGTCCTGTGTTGAATGTCACATAAATGTCACGTCCTGCGTCGAATGTCACGTCCTGCGTCGAATGTCACGTTAATTCACGTGACATTTCACGTTTTGTGTCGAATGCCACATAAATGACACGTCTTACGTCGAATGTCACGTCCTGCGTCAAATGTCACGAGACATTTCACGTTCTGTGTTGAATGTCACATACCTGTCACCTCCTGCGTCAAATTTCACGACAGTTAACGTTCTGTGATGAATGTCACATAACTGTCACGTCCTTCGTCAACGTTCTCTTAGCCACTGTCCGGAAAAGAAGAAGAAGAAGAATGTTCATACTGATCGTTGATATGGCTTCTGTGCTTTGACACCTCATACGTCAAAATCATGCCAATAGCAACAAAGATACATTCTAGCGCCCATTTGGCAATGCTGACATCTTTGTTTTTTGTGTCAAAGTATTCCCTGTCTCATCCCCGTTCCATCGAGCCCTGGTGTCACGTCCTGCGTTGAATATCACGTCAATTCACGTTCTGCGTCAAATGTCACGTCCTACGTCGAATGTCACATCATTTCACGTGACATTTCACGTCCTGCGTCAAATGTCATGTTCTGTGACAAATGTCACGTCCTGCGTCGAATGTCACGTGACATCCAACGCTTTGACACCTCATACGTCAAAATCAGACCAATAGCAACGAAGATACGTTTTAGCGCCCATTTGGCAACGCCGCCATCTTTGTTTTTTGTCTCCCCGCCTTCTCCCCGTTTCAACGAGCCCTCGTACGTCACGATCGGACCAATAGAAACGAAGATACCCCATAATGACCTTTTGGCATTGACCGATGCGCACGGCACATACTGCGTTCAACCCCATTTTTCATCCTCTTTCCAACGAGCCCTCGTACGCCCCCATCGGACCAATAGAAACGAAGATACCCCATAATGACCTTTTGGCATGCTCCGATGCGCATGGCACATACTGCATTCAACCCCATTTTTTCATCCCCTTTCCAACGAGCCCTCGTACGTCATCCTACGTTAAGCCGTTTGGAACTTACGACCGGGGGTTGCGATTTTAGGGGTTGTGCTCAGAAGTACATAGCCTATCTACTAAAGTCTATCCTGTAACAATGGAGGACGAACAACAATTAAGGGTTAGAATCATTGAAGCTGCAAATCAATGTCGTCAGAAAATATGATTTTTCAGCGCATTAGGTTTTCCTTCTTAAAACGATACCGAATGTGTATTGAAGAAAATGGGAGGCATTTTGAACATTTACTGTAATGTACTTATAGAGATTACACACATTTTTTGTACTTGTTAATTCATTTAAGCCATTTATTTAGTTGCATGTAATTAAAAAAAAAGCCATGGCTAAATGGGCTTGGGCTGGATATGTTGCCAGATTAACGGATGATAGATGGACCAGAAAGATTCTGGAATGGCGACCAAGGCAAGATGCATATCGAAGCAGAGGACGACCACCGACTAAATGGACGGATGATATCAATCGCATCACCACAAATTGGATGGATTGAACAATTGAATTGGAGGCCTACGTTCAGCAGTGGACAAATATAGGCTAATTGATGAAATTATTGATGAATTTTTTAAATTAAAAAAAAAGCGGTTTTTTTGAAAAAAGTGACGAGGCAAACAAATTTTAAAAATAATATGTTAAAATAATGATGATAAAAAATTCATTTGATTTGAACGTACTTAAAAGTTTAGGGGGATTTAGGACCGCACATCCCCTTAAAATTTTTCTGTGGGATTAGATTTTGTTGTTTCTTTTTTATGAAAAAATGCTTTCAGAACAAGAAAGTAACGTGTCCATTTTTATTACAAAATGTCAAGTAGTTAAGGAGATAATGCAAAAAAAGTTATTTTGTAACTTCAAAGGGCTGTAACTTTTTTATGTACACTTTTGTACTAAGGTAAGTTTGATTCAATTAATTTATGTTTGTCCTCAAAATGGGTGATTTAATTTATGACATACCTTTTTTTGAAACCTTTTGACCCTTTTTGAAACACTCCGTATTACATAACTAACAAATAATGTTTAGTTACATAAAGTTTCAGATATGGAAAATATTGAATGACGACATTTCATTTTATTTCTGTGATTATAGGAATGTTGTACTTGCGTTAGTATTGTCTCCCAAGCTTCCTGCAATTCCCAGACCCAGTCAATGACATTCTGTGTCGTATCGATGCCGAACGTCCGGCTAAAGGCGCACCTTATGCATAATATGTGCATTATATATTCTTTTTTAATATTCGATCAATTTATTGATAATTTATTTGTACAATCGATGAGACGGTGTATTGACTTAACTTTGCATACTACATCGTATAAAAGATAAAGGTTAAATATTTTAGATTAATTGTTAGTTTAAGAAATAATATTAATGCTATAGAGAATTCATTTGAACATTATTCCTATGATTATACGTTTGTTTCGTTGATACAAACAGTGGTCAATTTCGATAATTACTATCTTTACTGTAAGTCCTTGCTACAGCGGATCTAAATAATAAAAGTTTCAAGTTTCAAAAGTTTAAAAGAATATAAAACTTCTTTAGAAAAATGTATAAAATATGCATCATGTTTAAAAAAAAACTAAGTAACATGAGAATCCGAACAGTTGTTATAATATAAATTATTATATTTTGAAAATATTTTGTACAGTTAGACAGGGTGGCAAAATAAACTTACAGGGGTAAATAAATTAATAATGCACCTCGGTAGGCAATACACAATACACTTTTAGATGCGGCTGTGCTAGCTTTTGATTATATATGGTTAACATCCTTTGGGGTTTTCTCGTTCCATGCCCTAATTAACTGCTCTCTATATATTGTCTCAAAGTGACTTGTGTGTACAGGGTATTAGCACAACATCGATGCCATACTTCTTTGCAAACTTGTATTAAAATAAACGTCACTTCTTACTACTTAGCCTAATCCATCTTTTGTGTTGAGGGTAGCTTAAGTACTAATGTTCACTAACGACCCTGCCTAGCTTTCTTTTGTCAGTGGTTCTCAAACATAAATAATATTTACTACAACATACTTGGGTTAAATTAAAATAAAATAGAAATTAAGAAATGCCTTTTATTTATGTCAAACAAGCTGTTTATTTTTAATTCTACAGTATGTGCTAGCGATATAATTTAGCCATTTGTTTATAGATTTAAATAAAATGGAATAAAATAAAACTAAAATATAAAGAAACATTTGATTTATTTAAATAAATGAAACTAATAAATAAGTTAAAAATAAAAGAAGTCATTGTATTAATTTCGTGTGTAAGTAATCGTAATTGTACACCATTATATTTAGTTCCCTCTTCTGTCAATCGCTGTCACATATAGTTTCTGCTTAACTATCATCACCATCATTATTATCGTCACTGTCATCACTATCTCCGTTATTTATATTTATAATAATTGATTCGATTTTATCCATCCAATTTAACTTAACACATTTTTTTTCTGTTGCTATTACGTGGTTTACGTAGTTTTACCATTTCTCTGGCGTTGTGAAGTGGTACGCTGCTGTACTTAAATTTCGCATTTCAGCTTCTTAAAAATTGGCATTGTCCATTACCACAACAGTTTTTCTGGCAAATTTAGCATTAAGTTATTTTCGAATCAATCTTCGGTGGTCGGTTCATCCATCTCGTCGTGGTAGTCCTGAGTATTGTTCTTAGTCAAAAACGTGAGCTCTGCTTAATCAGCAAATCCACTGGTAGTTCCTGCGTACAATAAAACGAACCGTGCACCACGAGCTCTTGGAGCTTTTAATCCTGTTGTCACACTACGAACAAAAGCATCGCGATGAGATATAATTGTTTTATCAATTTATTCTTTGTTCACACTGTGCCCGATATTTATCCATGTTTCATCCGAATACACTATGTTGTATCCTTATGCACGGTATTTACGAATTGCGCGTAAATAACGATGACGAAACGAAATGATTTCTGGTTTTTCAATCAAAATTTAATTTCTGCCACGTTTTATAAACACAAAATCCATATCACTCAGCAAGTGATGTAGCGTGACCCGTGAAAAAGTTGGGGAAAGTTTTTTCGACATTTACAACAGCTAATATGGTGTTTATTGTTGGTGGTATGTTGGCCCCTAACACCTTCATCGTACTTGCTGTCACGAGAATTACCAACCTTTCGCTTCTTAGGCCTGCTCTTTGGAGATTGTAATTCAGCAGTTGATGAATATTCCTGTCGTATGCGAAACAGAGTCTTTTCGCAAACACCACACATTTCTGATACTTTCCTAATTACATTTGATACAGAATCGTTGTTATCGTGATTAAGATGATAATTAATAATATTTATTAGTATCTGCTTCTCTGGAAGTTTCAGAGCTTTTCCACGTTTCCATTGAACAATTTCCTTCATTTTGCGGTAAAAATTCGGCGTCAAATATAAGAATAGCCAACAACAGAAAATAACAATAATTGCCAACAGCAAATCAAAACAACAGCCTACAATCAATAATAACAATAACAAAACAGTAACAATACATCCAAGATGCTACAAATAATCGTAACTCGAATATGTTTACGCTCTTTGAAGAACAAATAAAGACTAAATAAGGCCCTGAATGTATCAATCTTTTAAACATATTCTGTACAATGCTCTAATTGCTTCCTAATTACTAAATAACTTGGAAGAAAGTATTTGAAAAACTTTGAAACAACTGTTTATTTAATGCACATTTTATTATACTACTTCTACTAATAAAAGATAAAGTTAATAAGTTACTATTAGAAACAAATAATGTATAGTATTATGTGAAATTATTACCAAACGATATTTGTAAATTACATAAAATTGTACGTGAGGACTCGTTGAGAACTCCTGGTTTATTCCGTTTATTTTGAAAGATAGACAATAGAGAATGCCATCGCTTACGGCATAAAACTGACAACATCTTGGCGAAATTCCCATAAGGTTAGCAATGCATATCTCCCCTGTACTGATTAGTCAATTTGGTGAGTGGAGAGTGGAGTACAGACTAGTCTGGAGTGGAGAGTAATCAGGTTTTAATATAGAATTCAACTTTGCTTTCATTGTAAAAATTCTTTAGAACTAAGCTACATATATTATCATCTTCACGTCACTTCTAAATTTCCAGATTATTAATGACTTCTTTGACACACTTTAGTACGTTTGTTAGTCTCTGTCGTTACACAAATCTACTAACTAACGATTCAAATTCACAAACTAAACAAATACAGTTGATAGTAATGTTTTGTGGTGTTCCAAACTGCTAATCAAAAACAAAAAAAATATTCCACAATCTAGAAACCTTCTGTAAAGAAAACTATACAATAGCTACCTGAAAAGCTTGCGATTTTTAGTTTCTATCCAAAAATTTCTAATAGAAATTTGGAAAATCCTAGAAGATTCCTTCGGGAATAGCTTTTTTGATACTAAACAAATTTTAATGGTATTTGGTCTTAAGACTGAATTATGGTTTATTATAATGTATTTATTTATAGGATTTTTCACGTTGGAGAAATTAGTAGGCAAGATTTCTTTAGGTTTTGTAGCGTCGTCATCGCTGTACATTACGCTCCTTTTTTGGTCCCTTGCTTGTTCTCATTAATCGCGCACACTTTTTTTTTGAGTCTTTCTTTACTGCTTTGAACCATTATTTTTTGGACGCCTTCTTATTTTTTTCCCTATTTCTTCCTCGTTCAGTATTGTTTTAACATTTCAGTTTTGTGGTGCTCGTATAATGTGATCAAGCTATCTAGCCTAGTTTTCCATATATCCTAATTATTACTTTATTCGTTAGTCTTCTCCAAATATTCTCTACTATCTTCATTCCTCCGAAGATGTTTCTAAGCACCTTATTTTTCGTTTCGAGATCTTTACTTTCTTTTTTTTTCTGCTGGTTCATAATCCACGTTTCGCTGACATATATCACTGTGGACATGATTACTGTCTCGTAGACTCGCAGTTAAGTTGCTCTTGACATATTTTTTGCTTTCATTATTAGATTAATGACCATATTATTTCGCTTCCCTTCGTTAATCCTTTGTTCGTTTTTGTTTTTTTCTTTTCCCTTGTTGGTTATGGTTAAACTCAAGTGTTTAAATTCTGATACTTTTTTAAAACTATAGTTTATCATTAATCCGTATGTTTTTGCTTCTTCTTCAAATTTCTGGCAATTTTTTTAAATGTTTTTTGTTCTCACTAATAACACCACATCATCCGCGTACGCTATGCACTGTTTCCTGTCAATAAAAATAGGCCAGTTTGTGCTAACATTTGATCTTCTTACGATTCGTTTTAATACTAGTTTAAATAAATTCGTTGATAGCGGATCCGCTTGTTTTTATCTTTATTGATTGTAAACTAACTTGAAAAACTTCCTTTCATTGTTACCCTATTTATCGTTATCCTAAGCGTCAGTCTCAGTTTTCTGGTATTTATAATTTTCTCATGTCCTCATCACAATTTCTCAAATTCTCTTTAAATGTCTTGTTGTTTACATTTGTGAAACCTGTATTTTGTTGTTCTTTTTAATTATATTCTTGATCTATTTTCTCGTGGCATCTTAACGCAATTACAATTTTTGCTTCGAATAAGTCACCATTTAAGTTTAAAATAAGTTTATTTTGGACTTTTCGATTTCCACTTCGGAATTCATTTTGAAAATACAATCGTCCTTTAATAAAATAATAAACTTATTTTAGACTTAAATTTTGACTTATTTCGAACAAAAATTGTAATACTTTTTTATTTTTGGTTGTTTCAGATTATTATTTCTGCCATAATGTTATCCGGATCACTCGCTCTTCTATTTTTTATTTTTTGTTGGCTATTTTAATTGAATTAATTGTTAGTTCTATTGGCTTTCCATTGTATTTCTTTTATGTTCTGATATTCGTTTAGATTTTATTTCTCTAAAGCTAAATGATTTGTATATCCAGCAAATAGCAAATTTCCATGTTTCTGTGCAACTTTTTCCCCCCAAGTGTGTTTGGAATTCCATATTTCTTCTCTTCTTATGGTGTCTATCCGTTACGGATGTTGGACACTAACATGGCTATTCTGACTTTGTTGACTGCTGCCCTGAAAAGTCTGGTAGTGGTTAAGTTAAACCATTTTCGCAGGTTATGCAGCCCGGTTATTCTTCTTCTTCTTCTTCATGGGAACAGAGGTCCTGGACCTCTTTTCCCATGAACTTTACATTGAAGTATGGTCCGAAGTAGGTCATATCGTTGTTCATTGCGCATTATATGACCCAAGTATTCCAGTTTGCAACGTTTTATGATTACGACTAGTTTGCGCTCTTTACCCATTCTATGTAGTACTTCTTCGTTGGTAACTCTATCTATCCAGGAAATCCTCAACATGCGTCTATAGCACCACATCTCAACTGCTTCGAATGTCTTCAGTGATGCTTCAGTTAAGGTCCATGACACCACGCCATATAAAAGAACGAAGAATAGGTAGCATTTTAGTAAACGAATTTTTATTTCCAATGTTATATCGTGGCTGTTAAAGATTTTCTTCATTTTGACGAAAGCTGATCTTGCCTTCTCGATCCTTATCCTAATTTACGTCGATTGGTCCCACTGTTCATTTAAGTTTGCATTCAGATAACAAAAGTTGGTGATTTGTGTTATAGGTTGTTGATTAACTAGTAATTGACCAGGTGGTATGCTATTTTTTGCTTATAACCCTGTATTTGGTTTTTTTGATGTTAAAATCAAGCCCAAACCTGCTACTTACTTCTGCCACCCTGAAGACAAGCCTCTGCAGACCTTTAAGACTGCCAAAATGACAGTATCATCAGCGTATCTTGTGTTGTTTAATCGTTCTTTGTTTATAAGTATTCCCTCGTCTATGTCCGTTAACGCTAGGTTCATAATGTGCTCTGAATATGTATTGAACAATAATGAGGACAATATACATTCCTGTTGCACACCTGTTTTTATCTTTATGTCGTCTGTTAACTGATCCCCAACAGCTGCAGTTTGTTCGTAACAGATATTGTTTATTCCATACATGTTTTGTCAAATGCCCTTCTTTTATTTTTTATACTATTTTATCGACCTTTGTCTAATATATTCCTTTAACCAAGTTCCTTTGTCTAATATTAAATTTGTACGTAGCCATTTGTGTTATACATCTATTTTTTATTTTAACAACGGTTTCGATTGCGTATCCACCATATATTAATTAATAGGACCAAATTCAAACTATTTCATATTATTTGATTATGATTGGTGTTACAGTATATTCATGGAGTAAATTCAATATTTGCAATAAAAAAGTTGATTAATATTATGCGCAATTAACTCTCCAATTTCTCTTTCTTTCAGATATGTCGAGTGAACGGGTGTCCGCACCGGCGCTCCGATGCCAGACTCTGGGTCTATTTCTGCTCTCAATCGTGATCCGTTCGGGATCAGGAACGGTCGTCTAGCGTGTGCTGCTGTAAGCTCGACGGTGTGTGTCTGGTGTCCCGGCGAGCGCTGAAAAATGAATCGCGGTCCGTGCTTTGTGGTGTTTTTTACTGTTGCTTTATATTGTGTGATTTCCGTGACGGCCCAGCCCCCTGGGACTGCCGGGGAGCCCTGTCAACCTGACAAGCTCACCGTTTATAAAGTTGTGTTGCACACCTTCTGGACGAGGGAGACTTTCCCTAAACATTACCCCGATTGGCGACCTGCTGCCCAGTGGTCTAAAGTTTTCGGTAAGTTCTAACGCTGTTTGCAATACCTTAAATAATAATTGTAGATATAAATTGTTGCTTATATCAATTTATTGATTTAAAATACGAATTTATTCATTTAAAATTCCAGCTTTTTAAAAATTAAACAAATTTCTTTTTTACGTTTTTATATTTCACCGGCCCAATCATTTTAATATTATTTTATATTAATTAATTTAATTTCAGTATTAAAACTATAAGATCCATAAATATTTTCAAATTACAGCTGATTGGCGTAATTATAATATCACAAAATGACGAGTTGTTCTTTTGTATATACCGATTTTCTTGTGGTTTGTTTTTATTTATATTGACTGCAGTTTTGTTTTATTTATATTTTAACGTAGCAAGCTCCATTTACATATTAATATAGAAGAAAAGATTATTTAAAAATCTTAACTTTTTTTCAATTAGACGTGGCTGTATATAAATGGTACGTTTATTTAAGATTTGAGAATTGCTCTCAAGGAGCTTATTAATAGGGACTTGATTATATGCTCTAAAAATTGGTTCAAATATGCATGCAATATGCATTTATATATTCACTTTAAAAAAATGTTATTTAAATTTTAGTGCTTGAGATTTGGTGAGAAATAATATTAAAATAATAGTATAACTTTGAGATTGTTTATTTATTACCACATTTAATAAAAAATATAAATGAAAATTCACAAGAAAATGTCCTCGTTCTTGCTGTTACAGTATATAATCATAAAATGTCCAATATTTTTAAGAGTAATGTAATACCTATCAGTTAATATGTGTTTATATGAGGAAAACGATCTTTCAACATCACAGGATGTAATTGGCGCAAATCTAAAATTTGACACTAGCGAGGGATCCATATTAATAACTTCGTTAAAGCTTCCATTGATTATGTTATTGATTGATCGCAATAAAGAAAAGCCTTCATTCCGGTTTAAAACTTCACTAAATTTATCTTTAATTTTTTTCCAATTGTCCCTGAAAGGTTTACTATTCTTTCTTTGATAGAATTAACAATGCAAATACTATCATTTAAAGACTATTTTTGACTCTCTAGTTTTGTAATAGAGTTTACAATTATGTCAAAATTTGCTTTTATATAGGACAGTTCATTCTGAACTGAATTCTCACTAAAAATATTTTGACATTTATGAACAGCATTACAACAAGAAGTATCAACATTTGATGTAACATTTTTGATATCAATATAATTATTTGCAAGAAATATGGCACTATCCAACCAAGTCCCCCACCTAGTCAACACTGATTCCGATGGCAAAGGAATATTAGGAAGCATCTCCCTATATACTTCTATTCGCAATGGTGCTTTGAAAAATACTTTCTTAACATTGTTGATAAAAGTGTTTACATTTGGAAACCCGGGTCTAACTTTCTCTGTCCAGGGTTTAAACCATGACCTAAGCATGTACAATGAATTAAATTCGGAAAAAAAATTCTTAAGGCTAGAACAGCTTTAACCATGTAGGAAGCGGCATCGCCAACTAGTAGCAATTTTTTTTTTAGAAGGTACTTGATTCGGTAAAAAGAAATTTGTCAAAGATTCATTAACAAATCGAGCAACTGTTACATAGTTGATTGTTTCTAAACCTTTTACGCTGATTAAAGTACGACTTGTTGGAGTCATCAGCTGAACTTTTTAAAACTCCAATAATTAAATTCGCGATTGGCCGACCGATCAGTAGTCTTGTCGACAGATATCCACAGATATTCATCTCTTACCCGGCTTTTAATACCTTCAATAACATTTTTGTAAGATTCCCTTCCCTGCGAAGCGTTGAAGAACTTGATACCTGTGCTGACTTATTTTCAACTTTACAATATGTTTTAAAAACATTTTCACACACATTGCTATTCAATTTATACAGTGAGATATTGCAACTTATAAAAAAATTGCATACACATTTTGCAAACATTTCTTCCCCCGTCGATGTGTGACGATATTAAATAATGTTTTTCTGCAGAAGCTGCTGGCGTGGTTTCTTAAAGTCCTTAGATAGTTTATATTGGTGGAGAGCCGTTTTCAGCTGTTGGGAAATTTGGATTTTTTTTTCACATGGAATCTGTAATAAAACTGTTTAGTAAATAGGAGTCTAATGCAATAATATGGACTTTAAATTTTTAAAATTAACTTAAATTTTTTTTCTTGAAACTAAAACTACCGCCAATAGTCAAACTGTTACATGTGTAGTATAGATATACCTATTTTCTTGCAAAAGTGAGATTTTAAATTAAATTTTTGAATCGTTAAAATATTAGTGGACTCACCTTTTATCACAAATTGTACAGAAAACACTTTCATTGTCTATAATCTTCATTTCACTGTTGCCATCAACCCAACTCCGCAATAGAGTTGATTTTTTATTCGTTACTTTCGGCATATTTTCAAAAAAGAAATTATTTTTATTTTAAGCACAATATTCACAACCACAAGATGCTTTGCCAGCTCATAAAGAGAATCAGTCATTTACAGCATTCCATTAAGCTCTTGTTTTTTGTATGTAAAATATAATAATAGTACTTTAAAGGTTGTTTTCATAAGGTTAAAAAAATAAGCCTAATTTTATCTTCTACAGATATAAGTAATTTTTTTCATAGTTTGGACGATTCTAAGGTGGTTTTCCTTTTATTTGGTGGTTTTTATATGTCTGTACAATCTATTGTTTCTACAAATATCTTGTACTATCTCTGTCTTTTATATTTCGATGTATTAGTTGATACCTAAATATTGCCATGAATTGATGATATTTAGGTTTTTGTTCCTAATTTGTGTTTGTATATTTTTAAATCTCTTATATTTTGCTGTTTTTGTTTTATTTATTTAACGCTTCACTTTTTTTGATTGGGACTTTTATTAGCCTCTTTAAAAAAGTCGTCTAGGTTCCATTTATGTGATTCCCTAGTCGAGAAACTTGGATTGTATTGTTTTATTTCTATTTTGATTTTTTATGACTTTATAAGTTTGTGAAAGCAAAAAATGTATAAATTTCAGAAAGTCCAAACTATAGCAAATAAAACTTAAATAAGATTGATCCATTACTTAATGCTTATGGAACAGACAGAAAATTCAACGTTCTATATACTTATAGCACTGAAAACTTTATATTGAAATTGACAAGCAGAATTTTTGCAGGAAATTATATTTTCTTGGTTTAATATTTAGTTACTCGTGTGGCAATTTGAACATAATATGGCGTCATAATATGTTGTTAACGTAATAAAACCATGTTTATAACATTTTAGCATTGAAAAATGAATTCAATTAAATAATAATATATTAAATAACTAGAAAAAAACTAAAAATAAATTAATTTTCAAATAAACTTTTTTTTTGATCTTGGACAAATGTGACATCCTTTTTTTTATAAGCACAATATTCACAATCACAAGATGCTTTGCCAGCTCGTAAAGAGAATCAGTCATTTACAGCATTCCATCAAGCTCTTGTTTTTTGTATGTAAGATATAATAATAGTACTTTAAAGGTTGTTTTCATAAGGTTAAAAAAATAAGCCTAATTTTATCTTCTAGAGATATAAGTAATTTTTTCATAGTTTGGACGATTCTAAGGTGGTTTCCCTTTTATTTGGTGGTTTTTATATGTCTGTACAATCTATTGTTTCTACAACTATCTTGTACTATCTCTGTCTTTTATATTTCGATGTATTAGTTGATACCTAAATATTGCCATGAATTGATGATATTTAGGTTTTTATTCCTAATTTGTGTTTATATATTTTTAAATCTCTTATATTTTGCTGTTTTTGTTTTATTTATTTAACGTTTCAATTTTTTGTTTTAATAAAAAAAATTGCGAAATCGTTAGTCCAGTTTTGTTTATTCGATACCTCGTCCACTTTGGGCCAGGTCTCTACCTTATTTTTTTAAGTCATTTATTTTTAACGAAATGGTGGAGCTGGTGGAATTATACAGTATTAGTACATTTAGAGAGAAAATATTTACAATATTGAAAAAAAAAATGGCATGAGTCATCATTTCGTTCTTCTTCCACTGTTATATTAGGTGTTTACTTAATTTTGTACCTTTTGTATTTTTATCATCATGCAGAATCAATATCTCTAGAACTATCACTCTGTTAGTATGGAACATAACGCGTCAAACTTCTATTTTTCTTCTTCCTTCTTGTATGTAGGCTTTAAAGCCCGTTTCTTTTTTAATATTAGCCTCCTAAATTGTTTAAATTATCTCGCCACCTTTTTCTTGGTCCTGTAATGCCGATTTTTGATAACATCGAGTACATACATTTAATTCAAGGTCAGGTTAGCTCATGTCGGAGAAAAAGGTATGTTAAGGTCAACTGCACAAAAAAACTACGTAGTATGTCAAAATTTCAAACACAATTAGATAACTGAAATCATAATTTATCATTGGACGCCACCCCTTGTTTATCCTCGTAGGGGACGAGAAAAGAAAAAGAAAAAAAATAAGATATATAAAAAAATTTACAGCGAAATTACACTTTATTTCTCAGTAATAAAAAGAAACATTAAAAGTTGTTATTTCCAAAGGATACTAAAATACCATTTCATAATTACATTACTATAAACAAAGCAACTTTCTATCTTTTTAAATCAAGAATTGGTTGATAGAAACAAATGAATTTATATATTATTTCCAAATTTCGAAATTCGTTTACATTTAAAATATTATAGTAGGCAACATAGAAAAGTTAAATCTATTTATTAAGTAGGCATAATAGAAAGGTTAGGTCTTTAAACAAAATTTAAAATATTTCACTATATTCTTGTCTCTGTGAATCCATAAATAATTCTCGCGTTCCTGATAGGGCTTAATAAAAAAAAAGGTACAACCTTATTTATCCAATCTCTGGGAACCAGGAAAAAAGGGACATACTCTGCTTCTTCTCATCCGTTGGTTATTTCATCAAATATTTACTAATAAGAATAAGAATCCATTTATATAATAAGTAATTATTGGAAACCATATATAGGGAAGTATTGGACCATAGGAAACTTTCTCAGTTAACTTAACATAATCAATGGACTTTAACCTCCCGGAAAAGAGTCTGAAAATAATTATTCATCTGAAATCTAGACAAGAAAAAGCTTTTCTTTGTAGCTTACCTCTAATCTAGAGACTCACTTTGAAAACGCGTCCTATCGGGTGGACATTTGTGTCAGGAAAGGAAGCGACGCTGTTTTAACGGTTTTGAATTGGGGGCGTGATTGACAAGTTAATATCGTTCTCATCTATCGGATACGTTGGGAATTACCGTAGAAACCTTGAGTCGAATACAAGCACCTGGCAGATAGGTGGGGTTAGTAGTTTTATTAAAAAAAATAATCAAATTTATAATGAATTTTCTAAAACTTTTGAAACGGTTACAGTCCAACAATATTTCTTCGTCCATTTGGTGACTTATATCGTACTATTCGTACAATCCTATCCTCTGCCAATCTACTAATGTGTTCGTTCTACTCATGTTTCTGTTTTGTCACCCATTTATTAATGTCTTCTATATTTCACGCTCTTATTAGGTTTTCGCTGTTCTTTCTATCCAACAGACTTTTCCCTGATATTCGTCGAAATATTTTCATCTCTGTTGTTTCTAGTAGTCGTCTTGTTTTAGATGTGTCAGGTCTTGTCTTCGCCGTGTATGTTAATTAAGGTCTAATGGCTGTTTTATACATTCTTTTTTCTTGTTTTAGGTGTTTGTTCTTCTAAATTGTGTCATTAAGAGATCCCGTCGCTTTACTTGCTTTTAAGATTGTTGTTGTACTTCTTCTTCAACATCTTCGTAACTAGTTATATCTATTTTCAGATATCTAAACTGCTTCTTCTTGCTTTATTATTTTCCCATCAGTTTCGATTTTACATCGTAGTGAGTATTTAGATGTTGTCATATTTTGTTTTTCTGTTGATATTATCATATTATATTTCTTGGCTGTTGAATTTAAAATGTGTTTTATTTTTTACTGCTCGTCTTCCGTCTCTGAGATTAATGCGACGTCGTCTGCATAACATAATATTTGGATTTCTCCATTTCCCATTCTGTAACCATGACCTTTACGTACTGCTTGTAATATTTCGTTTATTAATATAGTAAACAGAAGTGGACTTAACAAGTCACCCTGTCTGACCCCGCTTTGTGCTGGTATACACTGTGTTAGTTTTCCATTTATCTTTGCCTGTATTCGATTATGGAAGTAGATGTTTTTGATGGTTTGTGTAATATTGATTAGGTTAAACTTGTTATCTACGAAAATCAACATACACTACTATTTATTCTATTTATTTAAACTACTATTAAGTTTTTTTGTTTGCTTATAATTCAGGTAGTATCTACTTTTTTTTTAAGCATGAATACTAACTTGAGCTGTAAAATATATTTTTTTGGTAATGGTAGAGTAGATTCTTCTTTTTATTGCGCTGTCTTCTTTCGAAGGTTCGCGATCCAAATGGCAATTGTTGCTTTGGAAACTGTTTCTCTAAAGATTTCTGTGAATGAGCGATCAAACCATCTCCTCATTTCTTTCAGCCACGAGTTCTCCATCTTACAACTGATGTTTTGCCCTGCACATTACATTTCAATATGATTTAAAGTAACTCATATATTTCACCTCCAAACACATGACTGAAGTATTCTTGTATCTTCCTCTTTTTGATTATGCCGAGTAATTCTTTTTGTTTACTCATGCGCCGAAGTACCTCACCGATGGTAATTTTTTGCATCCATTGAATTATCAGCATCCGTCTGTATATATACATCTCAAAGATGTTATCTTTGTTCTATTTCAGAGTCCATTGCTCAACTTTCACAGCTATACAGCAAAGCAGAGAAAACGTAACCTGTGATTATTTTAATTCTAAGCTCTAGACTGAGGTCTGATCTCGTAAAAAATATTTTCATGTTCATAAGTTTTCTCCTTGCTTGTTTTATTTTAAATAGGATTTCTTTTTTTGAGTTACCCTGGCTGTTAATATTTGCTCCCACATATTTTATGAAACCTATTTCTATTATTTTATCCCTTGGCATACAAAGAAACGTTTGTTGGTATCATTAAAAATACTAGAATTTTTGTTTTGTAAACAGATATAAACCGCTAAACATTTCGCTATGACGAATTCCCGCATTTAATATATTTTGTAGTTCTTGTGGGTTGCTTGCTATTAGGACAGTATCATCAGCGTACCTGATGTTGTCTATTCTGGTTCCGTTAATCTTATATGAGAGGCGTAATAAAACGCTAGGTTAATGCCAGGTTTAACAACAATAAGGACAGCTGATCTCCCTATGTTAGTTCAGCATTTACGGAAAAAGTATTTGATGTTTTCCCTCTTATTATAACTTGTGCAAAGGAGTTACACACCGTTGCGATACCACATCTAGTTTCTTAGATATGCCCAGATCAACTATTCCATTCCCTATTCTTACACGAATAATTGAATCATAAGCATGTTTGTCATCTATAAAGTTGTGATTATACTCCCAATATTTTTCAAATATTTGTTTAGTAGTAAATATTTAATCAATTCTCAATATTCCAGGCCTGAATCTACATTTTAAGTCAGCAAACTCTGCATTAATATTCACGGGATTTATCGTCTTTAAGTGTTTTTATATCATTTGTCATATCTTCTAGCCATATTGGGGGTCTTTTTATTTCGAGCGTTTGATATTCGTTTTTTTATATTTGTTTTCATCATTTTCAGTGTTTTCATCAGTGACGTTCTGGACATTTAGAAGTTCTTCCAAATATTCAGCTCATTTTTAATTAATTTATTTTTGGCAATGCGCATTTCTCCATTTTTATCTTTTACGAAATTGAATGTCCTTTATAATTATAAGTCTCTCTTATGTTGTCTTACTTTGTAGAATGTTTCTCTTTAATTCTGTCTATGATATTATTTTACATTTTTAATTTGTTGTTATAGATATTGTCTCTATTTTGCCTTCGTGTTCTTTTAGCTGTGGCTCTCTCCTCTAATGAATTGTATATGTTTTTCATCTGATATATTGAACAAGTAATACATTCTTCTTTTGTTTGTTTCTTTTAGGGCTTTGTCACAATCTTTGTTGAATCATTTTCTTTTTTGTATTCTTCTTTCTTTTGATAGATTTTCTAGCTGCTTCTGTAATAGTTCTTGTTATGTAGTACTATTGCGGATCCACATATTTAAGTGCTTTCATTTTTATTTATTTCCAAAATCAGAAACCTATTTCTTTTTTCTTGTTGATGTTGTCTTGTACTATTTTTTTTCCAGTTTCGCCATATTCCATCTTCTGATCTTTGTTTGTTTATCTGTTGTTTTTGTTGAAATTGTTCTGAGCTTGACCTTCACGAGAAAATAGTCCAGTTCGCTATATTACCCCCTCATAGTTCCTATGACTCTTATGCTCCTAGAAGGTTTCCCTTAGCAATACATGATCTATTTAATTATATGTTCTTCCATTGTTTGAATTTCTTGTAATCCTATGGATCTGTTTTTAACAAACTGTGTGTTTTGATGACTAAGTTGTAGCCGATGGCAAAATCTATCAATCGTGATCCATTGTCATTTGTTACGTCGTGTAGACTGCCACGATGTGTTTCTGCCACCGATATTGCGTACTCTTATGTGCCTACTTTTTCATCTTTATCTCCTAATAATATTTTTATACCATAGTCAATAGCTTCTCTGTCTAGTTGATTTAGATAGTCGTTAAATTATTTCTTATGATTCTTTGACGCTTCTTTAGTTAGTAAATCCACTGAAAATATACTTAAATAGTACTATTTGACCCTTAATATAGATTCTGTCATTAGCTGCTAATGAACTTCTAAAACTGATTTCTTTACCAAAAAGGCATTTTTTTTCAAAATTTCTTTTATGGTTGTCAAAAAAATATAAACAAACAAAAAAAACAAATCTGCTGGATTTCTTACTGATTTGGCAGACCATTTAAAGCTAGTTAAATGAGTAATTATGTTGTGTTTTAGAGTTTCTGTCTCAGTTAGTGCGAGTTTATATTATTTCGTAAATTTATTTCTACCAAATTATCATTTTTTTTAAATGGCATTTGCTTGACTTCTTTAGTATCTTGATGCTGTGAAGAATCAATTGTTTAATATATTATTACATGTTCTTCTACATCCTTCACTTTATATTCTCAATCAAATTATTTATAAGATTTATTATCAATTTTCTCCTGATTAATCCATTTTTAATAACTAAATTATAGACTATAAATAATTTATAAGTACTTATGTCAAAATAAACTGATCGAAATAGGAAACATTCTTATTTTGTCTAATATTTCTTGGTAGCTATTAGACACTTGATCATATCCTTGTTGACTTTAAGCTAACCTTTGAGCTCGTTGAGTTCGTTGACTTCGTTTTCAAATAAAGTTTTCCCGTTATCTTTGCCTCCGTTTTCTTTGCCTCTAGTAAATTGTGCGATTGTGTCCATATTGTTATCAAAAGTCAGTAGTATTTGTCATCACATGAGAGCCATAGTTACGACTACACTAGAGGAATCTGGGAGCCTTTACGCCCAGGACACAAAAGTTCAAAGTTTAATGAGTTTTTTATGAAATGAATGCGGTCTGGTCGAGTACTATCAACTTTCTGCAGATTACACAGGGCCTATCTCACTTTGAATGGATAGATAGTGGTAGACAGTACAAAACGGTATCACTAAGCCAGTTTGCATTTCCACGAGCAACTAAGGCTCCTAAGCACTACGCGATCTTTTAAAGCCTGGAAAACCCAAGCAATTTTAGACCCCATAACCATCAAGGAATCCGTGTCAATATGAATTGGCCGAGGGTGTTAGGGTGGGACAACGCCGACAACTCCAACAAGACCCAATTTGGGTAGAGCAGGTCACATGTATCCGAGAATGGTATCAAGAAATCACCGCTACGAAATCACCGGACAGGGTACGAAAAGAAGAAAAAGGGCATATGAAGAGCATCGCCAACGTCTACCATGTACTGGCAGAATCAATGCCCATGAGAGTATGTTTCCAGATGAGGGTGACATAGTTGTCACCCTCAACTTGTAGAACCTACTACAGAGGCTATGTGGAATGGTGGTAGAGTGATAGCAAATAAGTTTGTCAGCTCTGGTTCTGCTTTTCTTATAGCATATTTCAAGAAAAGTTTAATGATAAAGGGGCAAGAGAGATCTTTTTGCCTAAGACCTGTGTCAATACTAAATTATTCTGATGTGGTGTTGTTAATTCTGACCTGTATTGTTGAGTTCTCCACGTACACCTGTGAAAATAGTAGTAGCTTTTAACAGTACACTGTGGCAGCTACAGCTAAGTGGCTATGTTACTGGCTTAACAAGCTGGAGGGCCCGGGTTCGATCCCCGGCACCGACAAAATTTTTAATTTCTAATTTAACTGAGCTGCCACCGTTCTTCGGAGGGCACGTCAAGCCGTCGGTCCCGGCTACGAATGTAGTCGTTAAGTCGTGTTAGGGGCGCTTGCGCGACCTGAAATCCCTAACACTAGACCTTAGCCAGAAGGTTACACGAACTTTACTTTTTTTAGTAGCACACTGGTAGTCGCCTATTATACCTACTGCGTAGTGAATTTTTTATGTATGGATACTATATAGAGCTTTCATGCCACCACTTTGTCACATATATTTTCTCTCCGTGTCATACTTAACTTGTGTGATACAAAATTGCTGTATTTACTTCATGTAGCGTTGGTATTTCTATGTCAGGTCCAGCTGACTTGTAGTATCTTTATTTAGACGTCATTGGTGGCTTCTCGGTATTTAACAGTTGTCTGGGGAATTCTCTACATTGCCGACTTATCTACTTATGCAGATGTGTGTGTATTTAACACAATCTTAATTAAACTTACAAAGTTATCCAGAGAAATTGTAACTAGAGTATGTTGTGAAATTTACATTTAAATGATGTTCGTTGAAAATTCATTCATTTCATTAGTTCTTAATATTATTAGCTACGTATGATTTGTCGTTGTATGCATAATATGTATATATTTTTTTATGTTAAAAAGAAGTAAAATTTCCACTTACGGCATTAATATTATTCATACTCACTCCAACTAGGTTTTTGTCGATAGATATACCTTAAGTTTATGGAAAATACTAAAAAAATATATATTATGATTTTTTCTTTATAATTCGGCAACGTTAGAAATTTCGAAACAGTGTTTCAATTAAATCTCAACCATTTCAAACGAAACTCCTTTGTAAACTTTGATTCTCTCTATCCCTCTTTCGTACCACAAACCAAGATGATCCCGTCCCATCCACAACATCCACTCTCGCAGCAACTTTTAGAGTACACATTTTGCACAGACTCTTTACTAACTTCCAATCAATAAAATAAATTGTCAACCCCATTACCTTTGGAAAACAACCCCAATAAACAACACCAGAACTTCCCGAACACTAATAACTCAGCTAAAAGTTTGGCTCATTGAGCTCCGAACGCCCCAATCGGGGCTCAAAAGGGAAAAGATGTACGGAAAACTGTTATGGTATTAGGACGTAAAAATCCAACTTCTCCATTAGTAGCGTTAATAGGTTTGCTTTAAACTTTTTATATGAAACTGGGGTATAGATTCGATAATAAAACAGGGTCGTAACCCAATGACAGGAGAAGGCTATTAGTAATAAATTAACAGATCGACAATAAACTTTTAATCACCTGAAGAAATATTCTTTACTAGTTCGGTATTCGCTAGTAAGTATAAGCATATTTATTATATGGGCTATATGTATGCCTTTATATTAGCAATGAAACAGATGTTTGTCATTTGGTTTTAGTTATAACCACCAAACAACTATTGTTGCATTAATCGTAAGTGTTTAGAAAGCATCCTAAATCACGTAAAATTTATATTTTAATATTACATCCTGTTGCCTAAGAATTGCATTCCTAAATTTAACACACTTAGAATGAGACTTTCAACCAGTTAATTTTCAGTTAGTGTTGTTATTATCATGATCATATTTGCATGTTATTATAATCAAAGCTAATAAAAAAATATGACAAATGGGCACTTGAGTATGAAGATAACCTAAGATGAAACACTCGATGCTGCTATAAAAGACAGAAACATACAGGGTAGAAAAGCCATATCCATGATGAACGGCATTCTGTGGAACCAAACAATATATAAAGTGAACAAACAACTCATATACAACACTATACTTAAAAGTTTAATCACATATGGCAGTGAAGTTTGGCCAATGAAACAAAGAAACGGAGAAACTGTTACTAGCAACAGAAATGGACTTCTGGAGAAGAGCCGAAGAGAGATCGGATACCAAATGAGAGAATACGAGAAATGATGGGAGTCAAACATACAATAGTTGATGACATAAAAACAAAACAGTTAATATGGTACGGCCATGTACAGAGAATGCCAGATGACAAGATTCCAAAACAGATTTTGACGTGGACACCACAAGGGAGAAGGAAAAGAGGAAGACCGAGAAGAAGCTGGAGAGAGGAAATTGAAAAAGAACCAGAGGAAAGAGAAATCCCTCCAGGCCTATGGTCGAATAGAGAATAATGGCGGTTAGGAGTCGGAAGGCGTCGGAGAACGCTGTAAACCGGTAGTAGTAGTATTCTAATCATAATAGCAGCCTGCTATTTTAAACTAATGCTTTTCTTAAAAACGATTTCCGGAGTGGAAATCGAAACATCAAATAACAATAGAAGGATGCAGCTTCATATTTAGACCGTCTTAGGTAGAAACATACGTCATAATTAAAAAAATTGGCGGATTGACTAGTATAAGAATGATGCAGATCCGATAATAAATAAATGAATGATACATCTCTATGGATCTGCCTCCTCACTCACTTGGTGCAAGAAAAGTGTAGCTCCGGACCTGCATCCATTTTGCACCAAACGATTGTAAATGTTCGGTGATTTTCGTGGAATGCAAAGTCATATTCTGTTGGCGCTGGGCTGACAGGGCAGCTGATTTGTTTTGACTTGTTAGTCGCTATCATTACTGCGTGGCGTGCCTTTCATGCGGTTTATTATAACCTACAAGCTTTGATGAAAGTTGATTGAAAGTGATGAAATAGCGCTTTCGCAGGATCTTCAGCTAGGAGCTACCATAGCAAGCATCCAACAAAAAACGTACCTATGTAAAAAAAACAACACATTGAAGCTATTGTCAACATGGAGCCCACGTATGATCCCCCAGTTATTCCTGTAACCAAAAATAAAAAAGTGCCAACCCCACTCTCTGGAAAAGAAATATGAAAAAAAGCTATTGCAGGTAAGAAAATGTATACGACCTAGAAAAGAATACAGAAGGAACCGAAATTAACTGGATCGAACTGCAACTGCAGGTACAATACCCATTTGGGAGGGTTTATTCAGACTACTACTATTCAAAAAACTCGAAAAAATGAAAGGTAAGACCGCACTTGTTCCCACAAATACTTTATAAAGCTGGGTAAGCTATCCAAACGAGTTTGTAGACATGCTTTTGGTTCAATCCACGGTATATCAAGGAAACGTGTAGATCTCATTGCTCAAACTTTTCGTGTCAGAGATATTTCAGCACCACATAGTTACAAAGGAAAGCATACAAATGGATATGCATATGCAGAGCTTACCAAGGCGTAAATCGCATTAGAGTAGAAACAAATTCCGTCGATTATATCTATCTCCAGATCTAAATTTAAAGAAGATGCATCAATTCTATTTGGAACTTTACGAACCAGAAAGTATTAGCAATCCGAAATATGAACCCAAAGGTTACCTATAGCTTCTACTATAGATACTTCAAGGAAATCTTTAACTATAGGTTTAATATCATAGGATGATAAGTCTTAGATAACAAGATGTGACCTTCGACGAAAATAAATAAAAATCATTAGCAGCGGAAAAGTTCTTAAGGAAGAAGAACTACGTTTTAGCTCCCAACAATATGCTGATTTTAATAAATAATCATCCAAACAGTTTATTTTCATTATGGTAAAACAAAATATGATCCTGAACTTTAGTGGTCACTATGATGAACATTCTAAAAAAATGATCTCAGATGCAGAAAACCAAAGATACCAGATTTCCAAGTACCGAATTTTTTAGTAAAGAAATGAACATTTAGATGGTCATAAAGTTAATATATTTACTGGCCTTCCGAGTTTTCACGTATTCCAAATCTTGAGAAACCTTGACAGCGACCTCTCAGTTTCTACTAATATTCCTGTCTATTGCAATCCTATACTTGTTAAAAAAGCCAAATATGCGGATGTAATGCAGTTGGCAACACGATTCGTTTCTGTGGATCAAATGGCTTTTTCTACCCTTCTCACAAGTGATGCAGCCATGGCAGAGAACCAGAAAACCGAATCATCTGGAACGAATGATGACAACCACAAATAATTGCTTCTATAATAGTGATCTTAACACTAAAATATGTGCTAACCTTTAGTATCCGTGTATAGAGTTATCATCCAATGTGTTCAAAATTGCCTAGGAATATTGTGTATATCGCTAAGGTGTTCGTGAACCTTCCCCAGCTTCTTAACCATACGATAAATCTAAGTTTTATTGCAGTTACATTGAGATATGTATGGAGCCAGTGTATGTGTCAACTACAATCAATAATGTTGATCATTTCATAATTTTTTAATACTTTTTACTTAAAATATAAAAGGGAAGTTATTATTTCGATCGTTGCCAAATCCCTTGAGCCTGATTCAGCAACGACTGGAATATTTAAGATAATTGTAACAAAAATATGAAAATGAAACGCTTAAATGTACAATTATTTCCAAGTGGCTACGCTCTATAATTCTAGTTACTAACAGTTTACGGTAGAAAACTTCTCTTTTCGCAGAATCTTGACAAATACTCCCTGGAACTTTCGCTTCTTTGATTTACTTGACTTAAAGTTTCTTACTTAAAAGTTGTTTGTAAAATTTAATGATGAACTCCGAACAATAGAAACAACTTTCTAGATATTAATCTTACTTCTTACTTTTCATTGGGACACACCGACGATGCACGATTCAACCAAACTTATGGAACAATGTTTTTTATTTTGTTGCGAGTCTGCTAAACACTTACTTCACTTAAGGGTATTAAAATCTAAAGATGAGTTGGGCCGTTCCCTATCATGGTTTGTTCCTTTGTTAGTAAATGTGTACTGCGTATTGTTTTATTGTTTATGTTTTATACTAGTGTGTTTTATTAGGTACTTCGGTATCTACTCAATGCAAGATTTCTATTTTTGTCATCGTAGGCCTTATTACTGTTTTTAGCTATCTGTTTTTCCATCAAATACTCGTCAAGGTTAGGTTAGGTCATGTTATTTGATTATACCTTTTATTTTCTGTTAAAATTTCCAGATACCTTAACTTCATTTCTTTCTATATTATTCGGTCGTTGTTCATCGGTTGTCGCATTGGTTTCTATGTAAATTAGTTTTAGACCTAGTCGTATTTTTTTTGTTGATATATTTATATTGTATATTTTTCCAGTTATTCTGCATATACCTTTTTTTGAACTAAAGTGAAAATATTCTAAACCGACGAGGGAATGTGGCCCTAGTACTGTTGGATTTAATCCGGAATGGAACACATGCTAGGTCATAGCATTCAAAGTATGAAATATAAGCGCCGCATGCACCCCGGATGAGTCGCCTATTAACTAAAATCACTCCTTCTTCGCACTCCCGGGCGAGTTTAATCGGTGAGCAAAACATTGGAATGCCTTGAGCATTCTGGGAATTGGTAAAACACTGGAAGAAGATTCTTACCTACAAACGATAAGAACGACTTAAGGTAATATCTAGAGACAGTATTATAAAGATGCAAAATATGGGATGATAAAAGATGTATGTGTCCTAACAAGAGGAAATGTAAATCTAGCTGTAGTTCAACTCCGTAGTATAATATAAAGATATAACATCGTACGCGCCTTACTTATATCTCCAGATTAAGGTTATGGCATTTAAAGAGTTTGGCCATGTTGTTGAATGCACTTCTAGCCTTCTCAATTCTATATTTTACTTCTTGTGAGTGATCCCATGTTTGTTTTCTATTATTCCAAGATAGGTAAACTGTTTTACTTGGTCCACTGGTGTATTGTTGATAAGCAGTTGGACGTCTCTAATTTTATTTTTGCTAATGATCATAAATTTAGTTTTTGATGTTTACTTAGTCCAAATATTTTACCTACTTCATTAAATTTGTTTATTAGTTACAGTAAACTGTTTAAACTGTCTGCAAAAATAATGGTGTCATCTGCATAGCGGATGTTGTTTAGGCGTTCTTCATTTAAAAGAATTCCATGTTCGCCATTTTCGAAGACTTCACTAAATATTTCCTCTGAATATAGGTTGAATAAGATAGGTGACAGTATACATCCTTGTTTAACGTCTCGCAGAATCTGGATCGCTTCCATCTTTTTATTTTTTTTAAATTGATTCTTATTGTGGATGATTGGTGTGAGTATAAATTTTGTATTATACGCCGGTCTTCATCATCTATTTGAGCCTTTGTTACAACATTCATTATTTTTCGGTGTTGAACTGTCTCAAATGCTTTTTGGTAGTTCACAAAGTAGGTATAGATATGGCAAATCATATCAGTGCATCTTTGGAATAATACCTGTAAACTAAACAGTGCATCTCTCGTACTTACGCCTTTCACGAATCCAAACTGTGTGTCTTGTATTCTTTTTTCTCCTAGATTGTATATTCTCAGATGTATAATTTTTGCGAGAAAGTTTTAGTGTATTGCGCATTAGACTTATTAGGCCTATATTCTCCTCACTTTTTTGCTCCCTGTTTCTTAAGTAACGTGATAAATTCAAAAACTACCCAATCTTCTGGAATGTTGCCTGTGCCATATATATTATTAAGGATTTTATATAGTATTCTCAAAGATTCATGATCAAGAAATTTGAAAAATTCAGACTGTATTCCGTCTGGTCCTGGAACCGTCCCTTCATTTAGTGATATTATGGCTGCTCTTAATTCTGCCACCAGTATAGGTGGTCCTGTTTCCGTAGGTATTGGAGATTGGTTCTTCCTCTATCTATAACCTATAATCTAGTATAAAGAAAACAGTAAGGAAATTCAAAAATAGAAGGGTCAGAAGAGGACACAACATCGAACTAACTCCTAAAGTACGGAGGACCAGATCTGACTAAATAACTACTAAAACGTATGCAAAAAATAATAGAACAAAACCGAATTCCTCAAGAATTTAGATTAAGCCTCTTTAAACCCCTCTTCAAAAAGGCAGACAAATCGGACCTGTTAAATCGCAGACGAATTAATTTTTTAAACACAACACTAAAATTTATAACCAAAGTGATAACAAATAAACTGAATGAATCATAATTCTAGCAGAACAATACGATTTTAGGTCAGCATGATTATGCACTGACGTTATATTTATAATAGAACAAGCGCAAGTCATTAGAATACAACAAATCAGCATATATATATATATATATATATATATATATATATATATATATATATATATATATATATATATATATATGTTTCATGAACCTTAAGAAGGCATTCGACTGGGTCAAATTAAAGGACGTTATCTACTTATTATACGCACGAGAGATACCTTCAAGAATAATTAAAACGATTAAAAATTTTTAGCAAAACAACACAATAAAATTAAAAGTAGAACAAGACATTATTAAAGCTGGCAATGGAATAAGACAAAGAGATTTCCTGAGTCATTTTTTGTCAACCTAATTATGGACGAAATGATAAAAAAAGTAAAAACTAACAAAGAATACCAAATGGGATAAAACAACTTAAAATAATCTGCTATGCAGACGACGCAATACTACTCACACTACTACGCAAAATTTAACATGTTAATTTCCCCATAAAAGACAAAATGCATGGATATAACAGCAAATTTACTAAGATGTAAATTGGAGCTGGACGGTCAGATCCAATAGAATAGAACAAGTAATAGAGTTTAAATTTCTAGGTATCACATTACTTAGCTACGGAAAGCTTAAAACAGAAGTGAAAGATCAAGTGAATCGAGCAAACAAAATCAAAAGCTGTCTAAAAGAAACAATAGAGAAATATGGAGAAATAAAAATAGCGGTTTGAATAATTGATGGTAAAACACTATGTGACAGAGCTAGAAGTACAGATATACAAGAGTATGAATATGAATATGAAGAGTAGAATGGAACGATTATATTAGCCGAATGACAACAAACAATAAAAATAAATACATAAAAAATAAAGAATAAGAAAAACAAATAAAGTAGTAAAGACGGCAATAGACGGCAATAGAGTAGAAAGACCACAAAAACGATGGAACGACAACTTAATGGAGGCACATTGAAAAAAAAAAGACAGAGCCATGTCTATATACAAAGAAAAAGGAGAAAATTATTGAATGTTGGTTATAAATAGGTATATCGCAGCTTATAATTTTTTGCTCAAACAATTTAATTAATATTTTAGTTTTTTGTTTCGACTTCATTTTTTAGATAAAGACATATGCCGATTTTCAAGTCCCCTATTGGTCATACTGTTGCCCTGGAGACTAAATTTATATTTATCCACATTTACAAAATTAACAGATTAAATTTATAATTTATATTAATATGATCAAAATATTTCAGTTTTCTTTGTTCTAATGTTTTCAATAGGGTTGGTCATCGCATCTGTTCAAGAAGCTTTCTTCAGGATAATTATGATTTTTTGCTTTTTAACCTAAATGCACAATATGTGTAAGGTTTTTTTATAGTCTACATTACTATTACATATTATCTACCCTTTTTAGTAATTCCCGATAAATAATAAATACCTCTATAGAAATAGGACACATAAAGCTCTTCCATTACTTCTAATTCATACATAATCCACTTAAATTATTCTATCCTCAACCAAACCAGCCACAAACCGAACTATTCGCCCATTCAGGATTGACTCCCACCTTTCACGAGATGTTCCAGACACATTCACCTCTACCAGAATCTAATGTTTCGTACAGTCGCTAGAAAGTTGTTTTTGCTTTTGTATTCTGCAAGTTACATGCAAGCTGGAAATACAAAAATTAGGGACTCGTATAAAGGCTTTATTTGGAAATAATCAAATCGAAAGTTCAATTAGGTTAATGTGTTTGGATAGAGTTATACAGGGCTCTAATTCAATTGATTACTATTTTCTTGGCGTTTTTTAAAACGATCTGTTATACCAGTTTGGGTTGTTTTCTTTGTACAAAATATAGTTTTTAAATCAAAATTTATATTTGTGCAAAATTTATTTTAAATCCAAATTTATACAATTAGTACATATACATGGTGTCCATAAACTCTCCTGACAAACAAAGACCGGAGATTCCTCAGATAATTTTAAGATAATTTAAGCCAATTCAGCTTGTCCGAAAATACGTCTTAAGGGAGCTAGAGCTCTACAAAAATAACGCCTTGTAATTCGTTTTTTTTTAATACCTTCAGAACGTTTCCATTTAGAAAAACGAAAACTGATACTAATATTTATCCTTCAGAGTTTCAGAATTGCGAATTTCTAATAAAAGTAATAGGCGTCCGTTTTAGATAGGTTAACGGTTATTTTAACGGATTTATTTATTGTCTTGTAAAATGAGTATAGTAAAATGTCGAGGCGATCGTAACGGAACTAGTGCCACTATATGGCGTCGTCACGGGTAGCGTCATACAATAGCGGGTCTTCACATTGAATTACAACTTTCAATTAATTTATTTCTAGTCATCCTATATTTATTTTAAGCAGGTTTAAATTAAAATCTACATAAAAAATAACTGTCAAAATATAGAAATTATATAAGGAGTAAAAAACTAAAAAAATATTTGTCAATAAAAGATTCGATTCGCAACACTTGTCAAAATTTAAAAGTCTTAAATGTCATCCGATTAATAACAACATTGAATTATTTGTTTAAATTTTTAACACACTTCTAGTTTTAACATAAATTCATATGAATATAATTAGTATTTTTAAACATATTATTTAGTTTATATAATTATTAAATTTACTAATAAATGATATTTATTTACATTTTATTATGATTTAATATTTCGTTTGAATTTGACACCTGTCAGAACGTCAGAAGCAAACAACGTATGCTGTGTTAATACATCAACAGGTGGCGTTATTATGATATTATTTCTTTACTTTGAGAAATATGGCATTTCAACTCCATATATTTTATAATTAGAAAAAAGCTAATGAAATCCAACAGTAGGATTCCAATCACTCCCACTTCTATACATACAAAACTCCTAATCAGTTTTTAACGAAACAAAAGGTATCCGGCGTGGGTTGTTTACTCCAAACTTCCGCGATTTAATTGGCAAAGATACATCAATCTTGATCAAACTTGATAAGGAACGAACAGGGTTTGAAAAAGTCGTCGATGCTTGTGCAAGATTAGAATTTGGATCAAAACAAATTTTAAATTAGAAACTCTGCAAGTGCATTTGTTTTGATATCATATTGGAGAGAAAAACTAAGTGTATTACTCGGGACTCACTTAATTTTCTACATATAAGTAAGTCATTTGTATGTACCAAGTGTGTCAAATTGTATAATTAATTATCTTTTTAATATTTCTTGATTTGCGATATTATATTAAATAATAGTTATGTAAAATTATAACGCTGTTGTATCAGATCGACCTATACGAGTACATGAGTATGGACGGTAAAAGATAAGGACTTACCTCTTGGTGTTATGTTTACCGGAAAGACGTGTCATCACTTAAAAAAACTTGAATGTACATATATATATATATATATATATATATATATATATATATATATATATATATATTGGTTAAGTCATGGTTTAAAGAAAGAATATGCAATCCATATACCAAATATATTATATAAACAGCAAATAAAATATAATATAGGCACAAGAAACGTAGAAAAAGAAAAATATATTAACCAGTTATGGATAAAAATACGAGATATTGTATTTCAGAGATCGGTTTAAATATTGGGTAAAAGCAGGCAGAAAAATAAATCAGTGGTTTAATAATGAGTGCGAGATGGCAACAAATAGCAAAAACTTAACATATCAAAGCAGGAGGAAGAAAGAATAGTGTAGACGGTTCAAAAAAGCGGAAAAGCGTATCCATTGACTTAAGAAAGAATATAAACATCAAACATTTTTTTAATTTCGGAGAAATACTTTTTAAACGACAATTTTAACATATGGATACTTGAATCGATCATTTTCTTATTAACATCAAATAACAGCTCCTGGCATAGACTAGATCAAAGCAGCAATCTTGTTTTGCAATATTTGTTCCACCTCGATCAATAGCGCCTGCTCTAACGCTACCATAGTTTCAAACTCGCCATAATTTTGCTAAACTACTATTTTTAGCTGTCCCACAATTGCTCTGTCGGGTTAAGATCTGAAATTCTAGGACACAAACAAGGCTAGTAACTTAATACCATCATCTGTAAAGTGTTGCATTGTTATCATGGCTATGTGCGGCCTAGTATTTTCGTACATTATGAGAAAATCTTCACCTAAAAAATGCTTAAGGTAACCCATGTTCTTCCAGATATTCCATTATACATCAGCATATAGGCCATCTGCCCATATAACTAATATAACAACATATGTATGTGCTTCTAAAGAAATGCCGTCCCATACCAATATTCCTTCACCACCAAACTGTACTTTAGGAGTACAACCTAAACCTCATTATTTCATTCTTTTGTGTTTGCCTGGAATCTGCTTTTGTAATTATTTTGCAAACGCTCCATTCTTCTGCAATTAAAACATTTTAATTTTGAGATTTTTGTTAAAGATTCTGTGGTATGCTTAACATCTGGGATAAAATAGATTGTTGGTGATCTACGATTGTGATTTTTTCATTTTATCGAAATCGTATTTGTTTTAATTTTGGGAAATACTTGTCGCCGCTTCATAATCTGGAACTAAGATTAGTGCTTTATTTAGCGCTTTATGGTGTTGTATTTGGAGAGCTTGTTTTATTTCAACATAGTGAAAATTGGCTTCAAATACTTGCAAGCTTTCGTTATGCTTTTGATATCAAACTTTTAGCTGACTTTGAAAAACCCAATTTAGATGTTGCTGGCCATATCTTGTTTCTAAAGCTTGAACAAGAGAGGTATAACTGGGTGCATCCTGGGGAAAAAATTGCAAGACGGTAGCTCACTGTCCTCTAAGTAACAGTACTAAGGAAGCTGCCATTTCTTTCTCAATCCAGCCATTGAACGTGGGTGGTTTTAAAATTTTGCTATTTTTAATTGTGTCTGGTTCAACTATGAAATATGATAAAGCTGTTTGTTTAAATTAAACATTAAAATATAAATTAAATTTAAAATCATTTTGATTTTCATCATCATCATCATTAGGCTCTACAACTCTATGTGAGTGTTGACTGCATGTTCCAGTATAAAATTAAATAGCAGGGGGGGCGAGAGGATCTCCTTGTCTAAGCCCGGTGTCAATGAGGTATTCCTCTGACGTGGTGCTGCCAATTCTGATCCGTGCGGAAGCGTTCTCTGTGTTCACCTGTGCTTACCGTATCAACTTTCCAGGTACTTTCGTTTCTACCATGGTCTCCCACAATGCTTCTGTGCTAACAAAATTGTAAGCTTGTTTAAAGTCCACGAAGATTTGGTGTATATCGCGGTTGAATTTCCAGTTTTTTTTCCATCACCTGACGTAGGACGAATATCTGGTCTATGGTTGACCTTCCCGGTCTAAATCCACTTTGGTGGTCGCTTATTATTTTTTCTGGAGTTAGTCATATAGACAGTATTATGGATATCATTTTGTACGTTGTATTGATTAACGATATTCCTCTATAGTTCCAACATATTTGTTTGTCTCCCTTCTTGTGGATAGGTACTATATGGCTTTCATGCCAGTGTTTCAGTATTTCTTCTCTTTTCCAGACTTGGTGACTTGAAGATGATATATCTCAAGGTAAATCTTTTCATCTTCTTTTTTTAGTAGTTCTGCCTGTATGCCGCCTGTGCCTGCGGCTTTATGGTTTTTTAGGGACAAAATTACGGACTGTACTTTAGGTAGTGCGGGCCCGGATATTTCAGATTAGGCTAACTGGTACTGTCTTTGTTGTCCTGTCGTTGTGGGTTTTTCTGTATTTAAGAGTTGCTCAAAATACTTTCTCCATTGGCGGCTTATCTCCTCGTCGTCTGTGGGCAATTGTACTGCATCGTCTTTAATAAATATTGGGCGATTGTTTGTGTTGTCCTTTATGGTTTTAGGTCCTTATAAAACTATCTAGACTTACCGGTTCTATGTTCCTCCTTCAGTTGCTGTATTCGCGCTTCTAGATACTGGATCCTTTTTCTTCTTAGAAGTCTTCTCGTTTAAGTCCTTACTTTGTTGTAATCTTCCCTGTTATCATTTGTAGGGCGTGTTAGTAACTCTAGTCTCTTCATTGCTTTCTGATGCAAGCTTTGTTCGCACTCCTGGTCAAACAACTGGTTTTACTTTTGTTATTCCTTTCTTTTTCTAAAAATTTCCGCTGCGGCACTTTCTATGGCGTTCGTTACATTTTGCTATTTCTGGTCTATGGTCACTTGGTCTGCAATTTGTTTTGGATCAGTACCTGACATTGGCGTTCATTATCAGGTAAATCGAGCCTTGTAATGTTCCATCTGTTTCCTTGTTGACGTTGCTTTGGCTGCCTCGTCTTTAGCCTTGTTTTCCTTTTTGTTCTGACCAAGAGGTGGTCAGAGTCACTTTCTGCTCCCCTCAAACTGTGTGCGGTAATGATATTGCTAGAATGTCTTCCATCGATAAGCACATGGTCTATCTGGTTTTGCGTGATTCCGTCATTTGACATCCAGGTTACTTTATGTATATCTTTTCTTTGTAATTGTGTAGTTTTTACTACCATATTGTTTGCTACAGCGAATTCTGCCAGTCTTGATCCGTTATCATTAGTGTTATCATGTAAGCTATATGTGCCGATGACCGACTTAAGATTGACTTCTTTACCTAGTTTGGCATTAAAGTCTCTCAGTATGATTTTGACGTCGTATTTGGGTGCCGTTGTGTACCATTGTTCTAAAATTTTATAAAATTCCTCCTTGTCATCTTCATTTGCTTCTTGTGTTGGTGCGTCGATTGAAATGAGGGTTAGGTTAAACCATTTTCTTAGAGAGCACATGCGCTTGTTAATTGGTTTGAAATAAATTATGACAGACTTGAGTTTTCCGTTAGCTACAAACCCACATCCAAATTCGTGCCTTTCTTCTTCTCCTGATCATAAAACCAGCGAATTTTTCATTTTCAGGCTTCCCGATCCTGTCTATCTCATTTCTTGAATTGCTGTTACGTCTATTTTATATTTTTGAAGCTGTTTTATTGCATGTGTTACAATTCCGGCACTGAACCAGCTTAACAAGTTTTATGTGCCTATGAGAATGTTCTTATTTCTTAGCTTGGGTCTAATCCGTGTTCCATGTCTATTCTGAGGAAATAGTATTCGATTTGTAGCGTTTTTCTTGTTTCATGTGAGGATTGCTGGTTCATAGCAAAACCCCGCTTTTAGAAGGATCATTTCTCCCATCCTCATCTGCCCTGACCCTGCCTTCCACTGAGGTTGGTTACCTACTCTCCAGCAGGGTTGCTCAGGTTTTCCGGGGTTTGTCCGTGCAGCCCAAGTCGCACTTCGCGAAGGGGAGGACAGGAATTGACTAGGATAGGCTAGAGATGCTAACTGAAAAGATCATCTTTTATTAAGTCTCACTACCCATTTTGAAACTCCTCTTTTTGATGTTATAGTATTGTATTTTCTATATCATTTTTAAACGGTTTTATTGTGTGTTATTTCATTTTCTAAATTGGTTTGTTTTTGTATTATTTTATTTTGTAAATCATTTTGTTGTTCTTCTAATTTGTCTATTTTTGACTTACCTCTAACTGAAAATTTTCGTGAACTTTAAATAAATCATTTATGAGTCCTACCTCTACTTTTCTACGCCTCTACTTGATTTCTACCAGCCCATAGAGCAAGCGGGATTTCGTACCGGTTTGAAACAAATGATTGCCTACAGAGCATTAAAACGGTAATAGAAAAGTCTATCGAATACAATTGACCAGTCGTTTTGGCTTTTGTAGATTTCCATAAAACCATTGACACATAAAAGCCATATAATTTGACAAAACACATACAAGAACGTAATTATGTCGGTGAAACTACATAAAGACACGGATCATATCCCAATCGGCAGAGAAATCCGACAGGATGATACTTTAAACTGTTTACCGCAGTACTAGAATATGCCTGTCAAAAACTTAACTGGGAAGAGAAAGGCGTGAACATTGACGGTATACGAGTAACAAATTTAAAATTATAAGGCGAGAGGGTTTTGTTCTCGAGGAGATATGTACATGTACAATGCTACATGAACTTCAGTTATTGTGTGCCAGTGTGGGTTTTAATATAAACATCTTTAAAACAAAACTCATGTCAAACCTAGTAACTAGCGGAAATATCAATAGTGGAGACAACGAAGTAAAGCTGGTGGAAAAATACATATATCTTGGCCACGAAACAAAAATCACAAGAGACAACTCAACATGCGAACTACGAAGACGAATAAACATAGCATTGGCAGCCTATGGAAAACTCAAAAACATCTTATAGCGATCTTAGCATATAGCTCCTATAGCATCGTAAAACGAAATACCTATTTCTTTAAAAGGTAAAACATTTGACCAATATGTGTTGCCTGTAATGACCTATGGTACCGAAACTTTGACATTGACACCTACAACTTCCAAAACGCTGCAATAGCTCAGAGAAAAATGGAAAGGTTCTTGCTGAGTATATAGCTTCGTGGTAGAGTTAGAAATAAATACGTAAGACGAAGAACAGCAGTTACCGATGTAATTTTCCGAACTGCCACACTGAAATGGAACTGGGCCAGACACGTCGCCCGAATCAATTGTGTAACGTGAATAAAGAGATTGCTTGAATGGAGGCCAAGGTTATAAAAAATAAGTAGAGGAAGACCCCCTACTGGTTGGACTGATGATCTACAGAAGATGTAGAAAATGTTAAGAAATTGGATGAAATATGCTCATGATAGAGCACAACGGACAAAAATGAGGGAGGCCTATGTCCAGCAATGAACGCAAAAGGCTGGGTGATGACGATATTGACTTCTTCGATCTGGACTTCAGCGATTTCATTTGATGCTGTTTTCGTTTTTATTACATAAATGTAAAATTATTACCATTAAAAAGTAGTAAAATATGTAAAAGTAGTTGTGATTAGTATTATGATAAAAGGTAATAACAATTTCTGTTAAATTAAATATAAAACTATAAAATGACATTTTATTAAATTGTCTACAATTTTTTTTAAAGGAAAACAATTTCCGAATATACACAATGGAAGAGTAAAAAAAGTAATTTGATTAATGTTTTTAAATAAAGTTCTGAAAACTGCCATTTCCCCTAAAATTTAAACGATATCAGCAATTCGAGTAATTATCATTAGAGAAGTAGCGCAAATCTCTTTGATAACTTTAACAACTCGGCATAATTTTTGAGGTGAATGGCGAAGCACTCATGAATTCGTAACCCGCATCGAGAGGCATCCATGTGAGAACCGGTTTAAACAGTTCGGTAATGATGAACTTACGATTGCTGACGTTTACCGGCAATCTAGCAAACATGATACGCTACGGATACCCTTAATGAACCTATACGCGGAATCCCTGCAACTCTAAATTATGTTACTTCCCCTAATTTAAACTTTCGGCTCGGATAATTCATGGTAGTTGGGATTGGGATAGGCTTTCTGGGATTCACCAGACGACGGAGCTCGCTGGCATTAGGGACAAATCCAGTCGTGGAAACTCAGCGGTGGATTCAGGCGCTACGAATTCGCAAACGACAAAATTTTGACTTTTTTGTTTTTTATTCTACCATAAATCAATGATGTGAAAACAATCTTCGATACTCTGATTCTATTTTCGTTTGTTCTGATTATTCGTCATTGTTAAAAATAAATGTGGAAATTTTATAGAAAACACTGAAAAGTTCATGTGTTTTAATTTCACATCGTAAAAGTGTATATATTTTACTTTAAATATTGTATTTATATAAGATTAAACTACATTCGATTGTAATAAAAATCATTTAACATTTCACTCCGAAAATCGGTTTCAAAAATGATTATCTAAAAAAATAAGGAAAATTATTTTAACCTCTAGATGTTTATTAATTGGCGCTTCGTTTTACCAAGTTGACAGGTGACTTACTTAGCATCGATCTCGTATGCAAATTGCTATGTTAAAAATTTTAAGGGTGGTGCGTGAATGTTGTATTTATTTCTTATCCCTTTTTAATTTTTCCGATATCCCTTTACTTATAAAGAGTTTGCGGGAAAAACTATGAATGTCTTAAATTTCATAATTTGCTCTAGAGCAGGTTTTATACTTTAAAATTAAGTAAAAGTTCAAAAAGTAAAAAAATTAAATAGGTAGAAGCCATATACAAAATAAACACATCTATAACTTTTGATATTAAAAGCAATATTAGTTTAAAAAAATTGAAACATTAGTTTTTATGGGGGAAAACGATAAAGCTCTACATATTCAGTGGAAAGAAGGAGTGTCTTAGACGTTATTTTTTCAAGTTTTATAAAATTAAAGGCTTTTATATTATTACATCCTGGAAACGGAAGCAGCCTTTTCAGTACCAAGTTGTGACGTATATAAATGGATCCTGCACCGGCTCATCATTGGACACTAAAAGGCATGACTGAAGCAGTTTTAATGGCTCCTACACTGCGATGAGAAGAGCAAGGGAAAATTACCTCATTTAACATTCCTAATCCCTTAACATGGCAAGTAGCAGTAATAATACCAGTTTGCTGACCATGGTTCTCTAATACCAAGGTCCGGAAGGGGGAGATATAACAAGGATAACAGGGCTCCCTAGGTCGTCAACCAGAGAAATCCTTGTTCTTTAAAACTTCAAAGATCATCAATTACGATAGCTACGTGGAATTTGAGAACAATGTACGAGAAGGGCAAGACAAACAATGCCATTAACACAATGGATAGACTTGCTATCGATATATTGGGTGTAAGTGAAATGCGCTGGACTAGATCTGGACAGTGCACAGTACATGACCACCAGATTTAGTACTCCGGAAATAACGAAGACCTACATATTAACGGAGTTGGTATCATAGTGAATAAGAATATCTCTAAATACGTCACAAACTTTGACCCAATTCTCAGAGAGAATACTCCTTATTCAGTTTAACACCATCCCTGTTAAAACCAACATAATCCAGGTATATGCACCCACTGTAGACAAATCAGACAAAATTATCAAAACTTTATATTCGGAACTAATGAATGTTCTGAAAAAACTTCACAAAAACGAAATAAAAATGGTTATAGGAGACTAAAATGCCCAAGTGGGAAAGGGTAGATGTAGAAAAACCGTAGGACCCTTTGGAATGGGGGAACGAAACGAGCGCGGAGATCGCCTGATCGCCTTCGCTGTGGAAGAACAACTGGTAATCACCAACACTTTCTTTAAACTACCAGCTAGGAGATTATGTACGTGGAGATCACCTCAAGACACCCCATATCACATCATCAGAAACCAAATTGATTACATTATGGTAAATAAAATATTCAAAAACTCTATAACATCAGCCAACACATATCCTGGTGCTGATATCGAGTCGGACCATAATCCACTGGTAGTTAACATCAGACTAAAGCTGAAGAAGATAGAGAGTGCAAAAGCAAGAAAATACGATTTAGGACCAATAAAAAATTAATACACTAGGCACCAGATACAAACCTATATAAAACAGAATTAAAAAATACAGACAAAGCTAATGAACCAGATAACGAAATGGCAAACATCTTCGATCAACAACAGTTAAAAAGAAAGAGTGAATTACTGATAAATATGATGGAGAATAGAATTTGTATAAACAAATTGACAAAAAAATAAAAAAAACTATTAGAGAAACCAAAATCAAATGGCTGAAAAATCAATGCAGAGAAATAGAATCATTGGAAAGTAGACACGACTCATTTAATCTCCACAAGAAGCTTAAAGAGGCAGCAGGAATGTACAAACCCAAGAGATCATGACATATGACTGATGATCATGGCTACCCGGTAATAGATATTAAACAAACAAAGAATATATGGAAGAGATACGTCGAGAAGACATTCGATGACGACAGAGATAACAACCAGATAATTATAGAATAAAACACAGAATCACTCCAAGGTAAAGCACCAGAGCCCGACAACTTTCTAAACATTCAGAGTTTCTAAAAATCATTGAAGACGAAGGAGTAAAATGGCTTAGGACTACGTTCAATAAAATCTATGACACGGGAAAAATCCCAGAGAGCTAGTTAAAATCTACATTAATTGGTAAACCTAAAAAACCTAATGAAAAAAAATGCAAAGAGCATCGTATTATCAGTCTAATGAGTGCAGAGACGTCAACTGCGATATTTATGTATGCTTTATCGACTACCAGAAAGGTTTTGACAGATTCAAGCACCATAAGCTCATGGATATACTAAAGGCAACTGATCTGGATAACAAAGACCTTCGAGTAATCAAGAACATATACTTCAACCAATCAGCAATCAGTCGGGTAAAAGACCAACTAACAGAGGAAGTTGCCATAAAGAGAGGAGTACGACAGGGCTGCATACTCTCTCCCCTATTATTTAACGTCTATTCGGAACACGTCATAAGCCAGGCCTTAGAGCATATCGAAGAGGGTATTCTCATAAATGGTGAGCACCTGAATAACATCAGATATGCAGACGATACCATCCTCTTTGCAGATAGTTTAGAAGGTTTACACACTAGTAACGCAGTTGTGGAGAATCAGTCAGGAGTACGGGCTTGATTTTAAGATCAAGAAAACAAAGTACATGGTCATCAGTAAGAAGCATATTTTACCTAGTCAATTACTGGTAGATCAGCAACAAATACTCCAAGTGCCCGTTACTACTATTTAGGAACCACCATAAACGACCAATGGGACCACTTAGTTGAGATAAGACAAAGAATTGAAAAAGCTCGGTAAGCGTTTGTCAGAATGAGCAAGAATAAGCGTTTGTCAGAATTTAAGAGCTTCGACCTACCCTTAAAAACAAAAATCTTTTTATTGAGATGCTACGTGTTTACAGTGCTCTTTAATGAGGTTGAATCATGGACACTAACCAAGGCATCCATAGGAAAAGTCCAGGCGTTTGGGATGTGGTGTTATAGACGAATACTGAGGATCTCCTGGGTGTACCGAATAACAAACATTGAGGTTCTACGTCGGATGGATAAAACATGTGAAATTATATCCACAGTGAAACAGCGCAAGCTAGAATATCTTGGACATTAAATGAGAAACGACCATAGATATAACCTGCTGCAACTTATATCACAGGAAAAGGTCTACGGAAAGAGGGAACCGGGATGAAGAAGCATATCTTGGCTCCAGAACTTACGTAAGTGGTTTTTCTTGATCACTTCAGGACTATTTCGAGCTGCGGCCAATAAAGTTAGAATTGCCATGCTATAGTAGCCAACATCCGTAACGGATATACACCACAAAACGAAGAATATTATTACAGTTGTATTAAACATTTTAATAACATTAAGAATACATAGATTGTAATACTAATTTATTCACTTTATTTGTTTGTTTTCTTCTCTGCTTGCTTCTTGTTTTCTTTGCCTGCCTTTTGTATTCCTTTGGCTTCTTTTGTTTTATTTTGAAGTCTTTAAACTGTTTTCTTGATTACTACTTTCTTGATGCTTTTGTCTCATGTAATTTTATATATTAAATTTAACAAAAAAGCTTAAGCCCTTTGAGAGGGACCTATCATTAATAAATTTTATAAAAAAAAATATCATAAACATTTACTTTTTATCCTAGGCAAAAAGGTCTGCTGTGCACTGTTAATAAAATAATTATAATAACTACCTAAAAATTTAAACTATCTTTTTATCCATTTGCTTTTTTACTTGGTACTTTTCCATGGTAAACTGTAGCTGCGTTGTTGGAATAAAATGTTATTTATAATATCATACAATAGGCCTAAAAAAGCCCAACCTTACATGGCAAGCTAACCCAAATTTTATTAGTTAAACCTTTAAGGTGAGTCAATACTAGTGCAAATTTAAAATCGCGACTAAATCCATCCGTTATATTAGCTGCCATCTTGAATTTAAAAGAGAAATATTTTTGCTCAATACCTCTGATATTTTCAACCTCTCTACAATAATGATACGGACTGAAATTGTAAATAAAACAATTCATAAACAAAACAATCATAAACAAAAGTGGAGAGAATTATATTTTATATTGTAATCTCCCCCTTTTTGTGCTGAGATCAATATTTGAGGTATTACGTGTGCGGTAAAGACGCGAGCGTAAGATATTGCAAAGAATAATTACATAGGAATTATTTTTATCTAATTTCTTGGGCATTTAAAACTTTTTGACAAAATGGTAAGGGCTTAAATTGTTGCATTTACGATTTTCAACAATTACTTCTTAGAGATTTTTTCGTACGGTTCTGTGAGCACCTACGTTAGATTCAATCACCTATGGCTACAATCCACCCAATTTCCTATTTTTGGAATCAGCATATTTGTTCACTGTGCAACATGATCCGTGTTGTTTTATTCTTTTTACCATCTTTCAATTGACCTTTCCCTGTCCTGTCTTCTCTCGATAATAGAAAGGTTTGGTTTTCTTCTTTCAAGAAACTCTTTTTTTTCCACCGCCAAAACATGTAACGGAACACATTCAGTAATGGTTCACAATGTTGCCGGAGACAAAGTCCTGTAAGCGCATGCCACTCGTAACAGACTTGTTCACTCGTGTCATGAGCCTACTATAGGCCGTTATCTCTACTTCCTCGTTACAGATTACTGCAGCGTAGGGAACGATGGACTGCAAAACACCGTATAAGGCCCTCCTACTTTCGGATTTGGATCCCCCAATATGCAGCCGCACTATTCGCAGCCTTCCCGGCCATCTCCCGCACGTGCTCTCTCCAATTTTTATTCTGGTGCAACGTCATTTCTAGGTAATTTACGTATTTCTTAGGTGTTACACATGCCTTCGCCCATTGTAGCTCCATACTCTAATTCTTTTCTCCTTCAGAAAGATGGCTTCGGTTTTCTCTCCTGCAACTATTAGTCCATGCTGCGTCATCCATTTCTTTACAACGCCACCTGCGTTTCGAACGCGGTATTTAAGATTTGGCTCATCCCGGGCCACTACCAGTACAGCGAGGTCATCTTCAAATGCGAAGAGGGTTGTATCTCCAAGATAAATCCTTTTAATCCTTCTCTCAGACAGATACTCCGCTACCATATTCATCAGGCAACCAGGACATTATCTCTTCTCCATTTCCTTCATTACCTCGTTCCACTACATCGTATTGAATAAATTCCTAACATCAAACAATAGCAGGGCCGTCTAGTGATGTTCATCCCCTCTGTTGTGCAGTGCTTCGAGTACACTCACGATTGAATCAATCGTGTTTTTTTCTTTACAAAAACCTATCAATCTTTGACTTCTCAATCATATCATCTATGCGTACTTGCAGCATCCTTTCATACAACTTATCGATACTTGGAAGCAGACAGATGGGGCGATACTGTTCTCTAACCTCGGGAAACAGTACTAATCTCGATGTTCTCCAAGGTTTAGAAAAGGTCTGTGCTTCCAGCAGTGCATTCACGTGTTCCAAAAACCACGTAGGCTCTACCCGTCCTAGACCCTTCACCGCCTCAGATTAATATAACAATCTACTGTAAGGACAATGGAGCCTATTTTTTATTATTAAGTCATTTACTTAATACACACATAAAAACGGTTATTCCGATAATAACTGTGGAAGTAGATTCGGTTAATTTAAATAACAAACAAACTATGATCTTGACTGTAAAATGCATTTTGCAGAATGAAACAGTAGGAAATCTTTTTGTTAAGTTAGATTTTGTTATTATTCCTCACTAAAGCCCTTTTATTTTCAATTTCTTTTTTAGTTTAGTTATTTTTCGTCCTTTCTTATGGATGTGATGACTTCGAAACTTTCCTAGGTATCTCTTTGATCACTATATTGTCAATTATTCAATACGTGCCTTAATAATAGTCTTAGTATAGTATATGCTTTCGTAAAAGTTTGTATAATATTTGATCATATAATAATTGTAATATTTTCAAGTTTTTAAGCTAATCCGCTCCTGGTCCGCTAACTAGAAAGGGAAAATGGTGTTGAGGTTGGGAATCTTAAATGTGGGTAGAGTAGGTTTATCTTAATACGTAATAGTCCTGAAACTTTTCAGTTGGGAATAGTGGCAAGTTGGAAATAATATTACACACTAGAGGTGTATTATATAGGCCCAGAATTCGCCAGTGTCCCGATGTGGGTAATATTCATAGGAAAATAAGCTCTTACTTTAGTTTTTGAACATAATTTCAAAAGGACGGCTACATTTGTCATTTCCGCAAGGAATAATTCATGTATTATTAATGAGGGCATAAAGTATAAAGTAGAAAGTAATTATACAGTTTAGTACAGTTTTATCAACTGAAGCTTTGTTTTTAATTAACCATACTTCAGAAAAACATTAACAGACTCCCTGAAGGAAAAGTTATATTTTATGACAAAGAAGAAGAGATAAGAAGTAGTCAGGTGGGATTTGGAAATATATTGGAAACAAGTAAAGTATTATTGAGCCTTTACGTTCTAATACAACGAAGCCTAGATGTAAACTAATATACTTTTCTATGCTTTTTGAACTTCAAAAATGAATTTGAAAAAATTAGGATATACGTGACAGGTCATTAATTTCTTGTTCAATTCCCGGCATGGAACAAAAAAGAAATGCATATAAGGTTAAAATCCAAAATTAATCTGCCACTTCTATAACCGCTGAGTGATAAGAAAGGTTGATGATTAAAAGGTTCTTTTGCTCTGTTCTTAACTAAACATTAAAAAAATATTTACTTAGTTAATAACAATAACCATAAAGGTCACAAAAAGAGTTCAGTTGAGCTGCATCCAAACCATTCACTAAGGTTTCTCAGCCAGGACATTGTCCTTTTTCTTCCATTTTTTTTTCATCATACAAAAGAACAGAAAATACATAACACTTTAGTACTCGTTTTCTATGATTTAGGCTAAGATCTCTAAAACATAATATTTGTGTCATATTATTGAATGCACTTCTATCCTAACTCTTTCTTTGATATAATCGTTTGTTTCAATAATTTTTGCCCCTAAATAGTTATAATTTTGAACTCGTTTTATCTTTTATTATTATTTTGGTGTAGATTGATGTATCCAATATTTTTCTTTGATATAACCATGAATTTTGTTTTTTTTTATGTTTAATGACAGACCAAATTCTTTACTCGCTGCAACAACCTTATCCAAAAATTCTTTGTAGATCTGTAATATTTTCTGCTATTAGTATTGTATCATCAGAATATCTAATTTCACGTATGGGTAGGTCATTTATTTTTATGCCTGCTACTTCACCTTCTAATGCTTTTTTAAAAATTTTCTCTTAGTATGCAATAAACAGTGATGGCGACAAGACACAGCCCTGTCTAACACCCCTTTTTGATTTTTATTTTATTAGTTTTTAACCTATTTATTCTTATGACAGCTTCTTATTCATAATACAGAATATTTATTATTCTTATGCCTTGTTATCATCTAGGAAGCAGACATGTCTGCTCTTATGAACAGATGTCCTGATTTACATCTAAACATGTCTGTATTAGCACATTTACTGCTTCTCTGGTTCTTGAGCATTTCTAAATCCAAACTGAATTTGTCAAATGTCTTGTTCTAACTTTTTATATAGTCTATGGTGAATAATCTTAAGGAATAATTTTAGTATGTGGCACATTAGTCTGATGGTACGATGATGGCAACATTGTCTAGCGTTTTTCTTTTTCGGTATAGTCCAGAATGTTAATAAAAGCCATTCTTTAGGTAATATATCTGTTCTGTATATGATATTAAATAACTCGACAATAACATGTATATTGCAGTCGGCGATAAGATATTTCTGTCAGTATTTTGAAGTCAGAAGTTGTCCTAGGTAGGTCCGCGATGTATAAATTGGACAGTAAGGGTGCCAAAACAGATCCCTGTGGTAGTCCGTTGCTGAGCTTTATTTGGAAACTTTTAGAATTGCCCATTGTGACTTGAAAGGGTCTGTCGGTGAGCATGTTTTCAATGAATTTAGTTACCTTTTGACACGGGACGACACGGATTAGGTTGCAGATTAGTCCTTGTGTCCAGACAGCATCGTAGGCAGCTTATAGGACAATGAAAGCAACGGATGTTTTTTGCTTTCTTTGAAAACTAGCTTCAATATGTGTTGTTAAGGATAATATCTGATCTGCGCAGCTGCGGTTAGGTCTGAATCCTGCTTGCTCAATAGGTAACAATTCAAATACGTTTCTACTAATTCTGTTGTAGATTAAGCGTTTCAACAGTTTATAGACACAGCTCAGCAAAGCAATCGGTCGGAAGTTTTTAGGCTGATTATTTGCCTTTCCTGGTTTTAATATGGCTATAATGGAGACCTTTTTTTAATGAATGGGGGATTTCTCCTGATTTTAACATATCTGTATAGAAATCAACCAGCTATTTCCTAGCATATTTGCCACAGTGGAGTAAAAATTTTGGATGAATGGATTTATCGGAGCCGGGTACCTTTCCATACTTAATTTCTGATATTGCTGAAATAATTTCTACTGGAGTAAACTCGTCAGAGTATTCAGATGTAGGCGGGCATGCAGACTTTAGTACTTTAAGTTCCTGTTTGACTTTGATGGTGTGATCACGATCTCTAGGTGCTCTTGAGATTGCTACAATGTGGGAGACTACTCTGTTGGGAGCTATTGGTACTTTTTCTCTAGTTGGTAGGCTGCTATTGCCAAGTTTTCTAAGTAGAGACCATGCTTTTCTGCTTGATTTACTAAAGTTTAATTTTTCCACAGTTTCCATCCATTTTTGTCATCTGGCTGTATCCAAACTGTGCAGTAGTTCGTCCGCAATTTCTCGAACTTGGCTTTCGTTGTATTATTGAGAAATCAAATAGATTAGATAATAATGAAAGGAAGATATCGGAATAGTATTACTGCAGTCAAAACACAACCTGAGGCAGATATAGCATCTAACCATAATCTTTTAATTCTTTGGGTATCAAAGAAAAAATAAAGGAACGTCTAAACACCGTACAGATTGAAGGAGAATGCAATGAAGAAACATCAACAAAAACTGGGAAAAATAAAGGCTGACTTAATAAAACTTTCAAAAAAGTATTCGTTACTGTGTCTTCCTTTTCATTAACTAGTATATTTTGTTTGTATTCTGGTCTTCTAGTTAATCCTTTTATTTTCCTGTGTTAATTAAAGCTGGCAGAATTTTATCAACCTATCTCTTGTTTGATTGCTATTACCTAGTCCAAAATTTCCTACTATGCTGCTTGTGCTACCCTTTCCAATTTTAATTCCACCTCTTCGTCATATTTTTCATCCGTTGAGGCATAGACGTGATTTATGTTTATTTTTTTGTTTTTTGTTTTTAGTTGTAACAGCATAACTCTTTCGGAAAAAGGTAAAAATATTGGACTTGTGAGATTCCATTGTTCAGTATTATTGCCACGCTGTGTCGATGTTGTGTGTCATTATTACCCGAATAGTATATTCCGTCTCTTACTTTACATTTTTCATTTCCTATCCATCGTGTTTTACTTATTCCTAAAATATTGATGTTAATTCTTTTTTTAAACCCCCTCTATGGCTCAGTGGTAAGAGCGCCTACCTTTAAACCTAAAGGTCGTGAGTTCGAATCTCAGCTGGGTGGAAATTTTCGTTTATTAAAAATTATTGAATGAAAATAATTTCTATCCTGGTGCGACCGGTACTCACCAGAGGAACCCCAGACGTTCGGATACAATTAGCGTCTCTTAGCAAAGACAATGACGTCGACTTTGCTAAGTATCAAGACAACTTCTCTACACACACGCAATACACTAGGTACCTGACTGTACCATGCCAATGATCATAGTTGTCGAGGCCTCAATAAAAAAAATTCTTTTTATTTCTTGGATTACATTGTGTGTTTTTGCGGATACGAACATGCTGGTCACATTCTACGTTCCAAATTTAAATTGACGGTCTGCTTTTTTTCTTTTTCTGGTAGAAATTTCGCTGGCTAACGATCTGAAAGGCCCTGATGCCTTTCTTGCCGGATCTTGGTCTCCGATACCCATGATCAGTAGACGTCTGCCTACTGTGTCTTCTCATTTTATAATGATTTGACTAGGAATATCTTACGATCTTTAATACAGTGGTTTCCCGTTGCCTTCTGTATTTTTATGTCGTTGGCTAATGTCTTGGCTCATCCACCTTTGGGGCCAGTTTCACAACCCTAGGACAAAGGAGTACTTTGCCACTTACCAGCTCATCCGCTGGAAGCCATTGGCCAGTAAGTTGAGGGATTGCTTATCCGGCAATCTCTCGGACGTCAGAACCTCGTTTGTTATCTGGCAGAATGCACTGAATAGTCAGGATCAAGAATATTACACGGACAGGTGAGATTGACATTTAAATCGGAGAGGCTATAATACGTTGCGCATCATTATCACTTACATCTCAACTACAATCTTTTTGTATTTAAATAGAGCCAGCGGTATGTTCGTCAAAAAAGTAATACTCTGTATATAATAATATATTACCTTTATTAAAAAGCATTACTTTTTTATTTTTATGTAACCTTACTTCATTTTAATCGTTTTTTATCAATTACATTGTAAAATATAGCAAGATTTCTAACAGGGTAGTTATACAACAAATGTTTTTTCGCAGGATTCGGTGGATCAGGTTTTTCGAATCACCCTCTTTACATAATATTGAAATCTTAATATACCTAAATAAAAATAAATATTTTATATTAAGGCTCTTTATTAAAACCACTTTCAGCCTTCGAACCGTTTGCGGTTTCTCATTTCCTGTTTTTCTTTCGTTTCTTGAGAATCTCTAACAAAGGAATGAAAAATACTACCAAAAAACGACTTAAAAATCCATTTATCATTGCCGACTAGTGTTCAAATTAAAATTTTTGTCAAATAATCGGGCGAGATAAATTCGAAAGCTCTGCAGTGATCACACTCGCGAATACTTATGTAAATGCCACGGATTCTAAGTAGAGACGGCCGAATCATGTCTAATCCGGAACCGAGTTGGCTGATCCAATATGATGACAAACTTAAAACTATTTTCAAGGACATATCAAGCCTCTGTTTATAGTAAGAACTATTCTTTTCATTTTAATACACGATAGTTTGTACGTAACTCAGTTTTCTATGACAGTATAAATAGCAAATAGCATGAGTTTCACCATCTAAGTCTGGTTGTACTTTCTTTTACCTCTTTGATGAGCAAAAGTGTTCATGCAAAAAATGCCCTAGTGGAGAAGCAATACATTAGTTTGCAAATTGATAAAGAAAAACACATCAACTACCTACTATTGATACATAATTCGATGTTTTTTATGCATCTAATTTTTTATTATTTTGGTTATGGAGTGGTACAGATTTTGTACCACTATAGCAGCTCGTACAAGTTTGCAGACAAAAAACTAATATAATATAATATAAAAAAGCGAACTTACAATTTATTTTATTATTTTTAAAAGCATGATTTTCTTTTAGATAAACATAATGGAATTTTACAAACAGAACAAATCCATTCACAACTTGTTTGTCTTTGGTGCTGCACAAAGCACATCTTTTTCTTGAACTTAGCTGTGGCTGATATTCTGAAGAATGTAGTCGCACTTTAATGGGAACAAATGGCTTTACTTTTTAAATTATATTGTGTCTAATGGAATTATATTAGATAGCCCCTTTTTAGAAACAATTTGGCCTGCCAATAATCCATGCCATTCCTCAACTTGTAAAGGCAGTATGCATTTACAACTGCTGCATCTAATAAATAGAAAAATATTCGATACTGCCATCTTTTACTGCTACGATCAATTTTATAACTTAATAACATCTGATCACATTTATCTACATAATTCATATGTTGATTGTTATCAGTTGCAGCATTAGGACAAAGTATTAGACGTCTGTCGCCATTTTTTTCTTTTTGACTCACTTCACTGATATCTTTAGGGTTGTGAAAGTTAAAAAGCATAATATGTACTGCTCTACCATCCTTTCATTTTACTGCTACCAATACATAATCGCTATTGAACAACTGACATTCTCCTTGATTCATTTTTTTTATCAATCTTAAAATTAGGCAGATATCGGCGAGACACATTTGTAGTACCTACTGCCTGGATATTGTGTCTCTTTAATTTTTCCATCAAAGGTACACTATTAAAAAATTATCAAAGTAAAGAACATGATGCTTGCGACGAATATAAGCTGTCAGATAATTGGCCGCCCCGTGCCTCTAAGTTTTTTTCTGCTGATATATCTTTCCTGTATACAGATCAAATTTTAGACAATAACCTGATTTTCTGCCAACACCCACACCTTATTGCCTCGTTTTATGGGTTTTTTGGCATATACTGCTTCAGTACACTCCGGCCTTTAAACTATCATGGACTCATTGACGGCTACTTGCTGAGATGGATACAAACAATTCTCGAATTTATTTAGTAACAAATCTATTATTGGGCGCAGTTTATAAAACTTGTCGAAATCCGATGAACCACGAGCAAGCATAGAGAATTATCGTTTACTTGAAAATGGCAAAGTAACCAACTAACTCGCTTGAGACTCATCAAACTGGATATATACGCATCCTGAAGGTTAGGTGCACCGGACCAGTAGTCTTTATAACTAGGATATCGCTTTATCCCGATTATTACCAATTTTATATCCAAGAATGTTATTAGTTCTTTAAATTTTGTCGACAAGAAGTTTTTACCATGAGTTGTTTTTATTTGCTCTGCTTATAAATTAGTTTGGAATACCAAATGTTCAATAAAATCATCATTTATGAACAACTGAAAAAGATTATATGGGGTTGCATTATCAAGCTCTCGAATAAAGTATGGTACTCCATAAGAATGTGTAAAGATTTAAGGATTCTCAGATTAGTTGACCATGTTTCAAGTGTATAAGCAGGAGCTTTATTTTAAATTTCCTCGACATCTCCTCTTGGAGTTTCATTCGCTTCGTTATCTTCATTTTTAGAATCGCCCACTATCGTTTCGGAATCAGATGGTATTGCCTCTACACCTCCATTTATATTATCCAGTTTTGGTTGCAACTCGTCTATTGTCATGCCAATTAGGGTTAAAGGTATATCGTCTTTTCTCAATCTTGATATTTTTCTAGATAAAATTTGATTTTGTACAATATCATATGCAGAGTGGTGGTACGAATATTGTACCATGAAAAAAGTTTGCGGTTTTTAATTACCTTACAAATATTATTAATTAGCTTAATTATTACTTACCTAGAAACCCCAACACACGTCTTGAACATAATTATTCTGTAAATACTTCAATTTTCAGTACCTTTTAATAAAAATCTGTCGAGAAGCTTTAATACAGAATGCACTGACAATATAATAAAGTTTGTGACTACAGAGTGCGATAAAATCTGGATATAAGCATACCAGTGTGTTTGTCCAGTCTGCAGTAGATAGCTGTAACATTGGTCGAAAAACTGTACCACTGCAATGTAAGCGACAACGATTTAAAAAGCTGGTACATTTGTAAGACCACCGCCTCTTAACAATACCGAAAAAGATAGTACATCGCGTGTACTACGGCGGCGCGGCGCAGAGTTCATAAAGTCTCATAAAGGCACAAGAGGGTTGAGATAATGAATATTAGATGGTTATCCTATTAAAGTAATAAATGAAATTAAACATATCAAAAGAAGAAAAAAACTAATATAGTTGAAAACTATAGATAAACTATAGGAGAGTTATAGAAAACACATTGTGTATATTGAGTGAAAGATTTCGAAATTTTTATGAAACTATTAATTTAAAAGAGGAAACCATAGATTTAGTAATAAAAGATGCTTATGCATTGCACAACTGACTCAGAACAAGTTTCCTATAAAGTACATATATCCTTATAGTATATCTGCATAATGGTATAGTTGACAGAGCAGATATTAATACAGGGGAAATTATAATTGTTATATGTTGCTGCAGTCCATCGGACATTTAGGAGTCAACAATCATTTCAGGTCTTTTGCGTGACGAACTAGCTTACTTTTATGGGAAAGGCGCTGTACTGTGGCAAATCTAAGTGAATGGTTTATAGAAGAAATTATTAATAAATAGTAATTATAATAAAAAAAATATTATTAAAATAATACTTACCTTATTGTTTGCAAGTCAAATAAGCTTCGAAGTATACTTTACTTGGATTTAAAAATCCTATTTAAATTTTGTCTGGGCACAGCTTTTATTGTTTTAAATTTAATCAAATCGATGGCTGCAAATCCCTTTATTTTTTTTAAAAGCTGGTCAAATGTGTTATCTCGTTTTAGTTTATTCATATGATATTTATTCCTTATAGTTCAAAGTACATAATATTTTTCGGAAAATTACACGGAAATCTGTAAGTCCAGAGAGGAAAGTCTATCAAACTAGCCGGCTGCTAGACTTTTACTTGGCACTTGCAGGCAAGTGACAAGTGCACTGTTGAGTAGTTTATACATAACAAGTTTACTGGCGACAAGTACTAACTGTCCGCCAGTACACTTCTTCTTTTTAGGGTGCCTGTCCGTTCCGAACATTGGCGTTGATTCTGGTTATGATGACTTTGTTGGTTGCTATACGAAATAGCTGTGTTGATATCTTTCTATACCATGCTCTCAGGTTAGCAAGCCATGATATTCTTCTTCGTCCTGGGGCCCATTTTCCTTCATTTCTCATTATATGGCCTAAGTACTGCAGCATACGGCCTTTCACGATGTTGACTAAATCCGCAGTTGTTTCCTAGAGTGCTACTCCTTTGTAGTCAGATGCTTCCCACAGTGCTACTCTATCGTTGCTAGGTGGATTTTTTTCCATATTGATTTATTTTCTATTAATCTAGTGATGCTTGTTTTCACTCTCTAGGTACTTTCTCTTCCAGAATCATTATATATTGCAGTTCTTGTATAAAGTTTAAACTTAAATTTCTGTTACAGTCCTAACTATGTTATTCGCGACTCATATAATATCTGTTTTCTTTGGTGTGATGTTTAAGTTTCATTGTATAAATTTTCGGAGTTTAGTTTGTTTATCGCTTATATTTATTTGGTGGTATTTTGCTATGCGTAAAGGTTTTCACACGCTTTTTTTGGCCAACATAAAAGTTGTCCTAAATGTATTTTTTAAATATTTACCAGTATTTTCCTTATGTGTCTTGTAACGCTTTAAAATCCAAATTTTTAAAATTGAGACACTTATAGCACTTTTGAGGTGATACAACACAGAACGTGTTTTTGTAATCTATTAAAACCATTGGAACAGCGCAAATTGACTAGTGGCGTGCCTAATCGCGTCACACCAGATGTGTGACGTGATAGAGACACAGATTCTCGAATTGTACGTAGCAATACGTACTTGTCTAATGACGGCGTCATATTGATTCTATATCTCATTGTGTCTTGTGCATATTACAACTTTTTCGTTTTTAAAAAGTTAAAAAGATGTCAGAAGAAGAGTTGACAAAGACGGTAAAAGGTCACAAGAAGCTTTATGACAACATTATGTAAAATTATTTGAAAACAAAGTTGGAGAACCAGATTTGGCAGAATATTGACACATAACTAAATTTATCCTCTTCAGTATCATCTGAGTCTGATTCAGAACTTAAGTTTAATAATAATAAATGATTTGTTCTTGCATCCAACATTTTTTAATAATGCCAGACCCTATAAAATTGTAACTTAATATGCAGATAACCACACAGTACTTACAAACTGCGTCTCAAATTGCGAATCACTATGCAGCACGTGTGACACGTACGCATCATATCCCTCGTGGGAGGTATCCTAACACGTGTTATACGTGTTTCAATTTGCGCTTTGCCTAAGATTCTAAATACACACAGTACATATTTGCGAATGTTTATATTCGATCTGTTTATATTTAATTCAATTTAATTAATGCTTCATTTTAAAAATCTAATTAAGTCGCTACAAGCACTTATCCTTTTCAACCTATACCATAGCCATACAATGCTATTGTAGTTACAACCTGGAGTTTTGTTTGTTCCAACCGAAAACTGTTACTACTTTTTTGATATTTTCCTACCGATGTAAAAATATTCCATTTAGTTTAGTAACTCCGTTTTTTATTTAATTTGTTGAAAATCCTACATCAGTAAGAGATGGTTTACAAAGTGGAATGATTTTTTTATTGTTTAAACCTTAAATAATTTTTTATTACATCATCAATGGTGCTACAGCCCTATGAAAGAGCCTCGACCTTTCCAGTCCTATCCATTGCCAACCGTTGCCAGTTTGCTTCCCCTATCTTTCTACCATCCTCATCTACACCATCCTTCCATCTGAGTTTTTTCCTACCCCTTTTTCTACTTCCCACGGGTTGTGACATAAGGATTCTTCTAGGAAGGTTGTTCTGCTGTGATCTTGCTAGATGTCCTGCCCATCTTAGTCTTACTATTCTTATAAGAGATACTACGTCTTTACTACCAAATATTTGTTTATATCTGTGGTATACCTCGTAGTTGTATCTCCTCCTCCAAACACCATTTTCACAGATGCCACCAAATATTCCTCTCAGGATCCTTCGTTCAAATATAAGCAAAAGGTCTTCGTCTGCCTTGGAGATGGTCCATGTCTCCGATCCATATGTCAACACTGGCTGTATAAGGGTTTTGTATATAGTTATTTTTGTTTTTTGGCTTAAGTTTCTACTTCTAATATGTCTACTCAGTCCAAAATAGTTCAGAAGTTACTAAGCAAAAACACGTATCTTCGCAATTTACTTGTTTATTTACATTTGATTGAAAATATAATCATGATATTTTTACAATTTGTTATAAAAAATGTCTTAAAATATTTATATCAGGTAAAATATGTAAAGACAAAATAAAGTTAATCTCGTTAAAGTTTAATTTCTTTTCTACCTTATCTTCTTATTTCCAGTTTTCAAGAAGCTACAAAGAAAAAATTCGGTGGCGCACTCCAGAAAAGTTCTTCTGTTTCTGTCCAATTCTACTATAGTTTGTGTACAAAAGAAAATATCACAAACATCACGTCCATATCCATTTCGATTGTGAGCAATGGGTCCTCGTTTATTTTGTATGCCTCAAACCCAACCAACGTTTGTATGTTACAGTCTTATTATTACACTTATCCTATTTCTTACGTACATATATCTAATGTGATCTTCAGGTGTTTCTGAATTTGTAAAGTATACCACTCTTTTCTCTTTAGACATTGTTTTTACTTCTTCCGTAAACCAATGTTTTCTGGATATTTTTTTTTGTTTTTTTTTCACCTTTTTATTTCCAAAATCTCTTGTGAATCTTTAATTTCTTGTTTGGTAATTTTGGATAACTTTGTTCTACGCTGTTGTATGTTATTCTGTTTTCTTCTATTTTCTCTTCTAGCATATATTTAAATATAATTCTTGTCTGTTGTTCTAGGGACTTTATGTATATACTCGGAGTCTATTTTTACTGCTCTAGTATATGTATATTTTATATTATATTATATAGCATATATTTATATCAGAATTTTACCGCGATCTTCTTTTCTTCTTTAAGTGCCGTCTCCTTTAAGAAGGTTGGCTATCATCACGGCTATCTTCACCTTTGACACTGCTGCTCTAAACAGCTCAACAGAGTTACAATTGTACCACTGCCTCAAATTGTTTAGCCAGGATACACGTCGTCGGCCTATGCTTCTTCTGCCCAGTATCTTTCCCTGTATAATGATCTGCAGCAACTCATATCTCTCACCTCTCATGACATGACCCAGATACTGCAATTTTCTTATTTTAATTGTATTTAATATCTCCTTTTCCTTGTTCATTCTTTTTAAAACGTCGTTGTTCGTAACCCTATCGATCCAACTTATTTTTAAAATTCTTCTATAAGCCCACATCTCAAACGCTTCTATTCTGTTACTTATATCTTTTTTAAGCGTCCAAGCCTCCATTCCATATAATAACACAGAAAATACATAACATCTAAGCATTCGTACTTTAAGTTGCAGACTCAGATCATTGCTGCAAAGTACTTTTCTCATAGTATTGAATGTTGATCGGGCTTTTCCTATACGTGATTTGATTTCCTGTGTGTAATCGTTGTTTTCGGTTATGATTGTTCCCAAGTATGTATATCTGTTCACCTTTTGAACGAGTTCGTCCCTAATCCATAACGTGTCCTGTTGTTGTGTCTTTGCGATGGTCATGAATTTCGTCTTTTTGATATTTAAAGTAAGTCCAGCCTCTTCGCTACTGTCTACAATCTTATTTATCAGAACCTGCAATTCTTCAACTGACTCTGCGATTACTAAAGTATCATCGGCGTATCTGATGTTATTTATAAGTTCTCCGTTGACTTTAATTCCACTTGATGTTTCCTTTAGTGCCTTCTGAACTACCTCTTCTGAATAGAGGTTAAAAAGCAGCGGAGACAATATGCATCCCTGCCTTACCCCTCGTTGTATTTCTATTTCTTCTGATAGTTCGTTGCCAACCTTTACAGATGCAACTTGATTAAAGTAAAGGTTTGATATTATTCTAATATCTTTCATATCCAGATTTTTATCTTGAAGTAGCTGTAGGAGGCGATTATGTCTGACTTTGTCAAATGCCTTATTGTAATCAAGGAAACAGACATAAAGAGGTTGGTTAACATCCATACATCTTTGGGCCAATACATTCAGGGCAAACAAGGCCTCTCTTGTACCCATTGCGTTTCTGAAGCCAAACTGCGTGTTACTAATATCTTGCTCCAGTTTTCTGAAAATTCTTTGATGTATAATTCTCAAGAATATCTTTAGAGTGTGGCTCATTAAGCTGATGGTTCGATGGTCACAGCATTCTCTAGCGTTAGCTTTTTTCGGTAGAGTCACGAACGTCGACTTAAGCCATTCTTTTGGAATGACGCCTGTATCATATATGGTGTTGTACAAGTCTTTTAGTATATCTATTTGATCTTCTGCGATTAATTGTATAATTTCCGCTGGTATCTCATCAGGACCTGTAGCTTTATTATCTTTTGCCAATTTTACTGCATGCATGACTTCTTCTTTTGTTATACTGGGCCCCGTTTCTCTACTGTTGTATAGTTCTATGTTTTCTGGTTGTCTCTCATCTTTAAATAATTCCTGTATGTATTGTTTCCATCTTTCTATTTTCTTGTTGTTATCAAGGATAATTTTACCTTTTTCATCTAATAGAACACTACTGTGGTTACCGCGATCATTTACCATTAAACAGTTCTTTAACTCCACAAAAAAGCGTTTTCTACTTTGGTCTTTATATCTCCTATATTGATTGAATCATTGGGTGGTAAGTTATTCATCTCGTCTTGTCGTTGCTCATAAAATACGATCCATTAATGCTCTTTGTATTATTATTTTTTTCTTGAATACTATTGGACTAACTTAAATACGTGTATGTAGTCGATTACATTAAAGTATCCGGTGGCAAAGAGGAACCAAATCACTGTTTCTGATCGTTGCAGTCAAACCGAATCTTTGCTGAATTCTGATTCAGCTGTATTGAAAACCGACTCTTAAAAACTACCGAAATTCTCTACCACTTTCGTCTATCAGTCATCACACTCACAAATGCTTATGTAAATCGCACGGTTTGTGAATAAATTCCCAGCTAACAGATTCCTGTATCCGAATCTGCTATTTGCATATCAATGGAAAGTAGGTCGCTTTATTTAGCGGTGTGCGTAAGATAAGTCAACTCATTTCGTGTTATAGTCCAAGAAAATGGCATAATTCGAGGAAATGAGACAAACTTTAGACGTACAACCATGGCGGGAAATTTCTTAATGATAAGAATAACTTGTGAGGTACAGTTGTGACAAAAATAATGAAGGAAATTTGGTAAAGTAAAGACAAATAATTTGCAAAACATGACGGTATTTATAGTACTTCACTACATTTTCTCAGGCACAGATTTTATGTTACTTCATTAATTTTCTCTTAACTTCACTATTTCGTGCATTTCAGTAGATCAGGCAAGCCATTCCACAGCAGGCTAAACATCGTAAAATAAAAGAAATTTACATAAATTTTAAATAAACATTGTTAATAATATTATATTTAATCTTTTGATTTTGTTATTCAAATTACTTGCTTATTTAATATATAAAATTCTGCGATAATTTACTTTTTACAGATGCAGGGTGCGTGGTTAATGTCTTCCTAAGTATATATAAATCTAAGTATATTTTTTGAATAATGAATCTTTAAATATTAAACTTGTGAATAACTGACTCGAGGCAACGGTTCGGAACAAGTCAGGAATAGAACAATCCCTCAAACCTATGTATTTATATACCTAGGTGCGGTATTGCTTTTCACAAAAATTCCTCTTAATATAATCATTAAGATTTTAGAACAAAATTGGCACTAAGTAGAACCAAATACTGTAGAGCATTTGGTAGAACCACACTGGACACTTGTTGAGAATATATATCTGGGGCCTGGTTCACTAAGGGCGGATGTCACAAAACTAAAATTTTACAGGAGAGCCTAAATACCATGATTTAAAAGATACTATGTACATTTTACCAAAGTCTTTCTCAGGAAATAATAAATTATTGTATAGAAACTACACTTAATAGTGTAAGCCTAACATACAAATGAAATGGAAAAAGTTAACATAAGCTAAAAAAAATGGCGACGGTCATGTGGCTTTTGTACTTTAAAAAATACTGGACGGAAGTACTATGAAATAACTATAAAATATTATTTTTATTGGCCAGGAAACATTGCATAATGAAAAAAACATACTAAACTAACAAACAAAACATAAACTTAAAGAAAAATTAGAAAAACTGTTAAATCACCTTCTTCACTTTTCTCGCCCTGGCCATGAAGAAGATTTCTATAGTATTATCTTAAAGTCTCTGGTATCCATTGTAGAAGATCTTGCAGGTGTCGATATTTCTGTGTGGAAATACGTCCTAGACTATTTGATAAAAAAGAAATAGTGTCCGGAATAACCAAAACCTTTCGGGGTTGTCTAATAAGGCTCACTTGTTTGAAAGCGGCATCATCAAAACTAGTTTTGTAATTTACGAGTCCTGGAAGCTTCTTTTTAAATTGCAAATGGACAACAATAAAAGGAACTCTTCACTGTTGCAATTCTTTTTCCTACTGACAAATGGAGAAGTAGTATTTTTTCCTAGACTGTCAAATGACAAGAAATCCTTTAACTCCATTTGATAGACAATGAATGGTTTTATAGTTAGACAAATGAATTAGTTGTGCCCAGTCATGAGTATCATACAAGTCTATAGTTTTTGTGTGTCGTTTTTTATGTTCTATAACAGAATGTGTCACATCCTCTTCCACGTGGGTATGTCCTCTTAAAAGAAACTTGTAATTCACAGTTTTATCTCCCAAACGATACAAACGCATGTTTGGGTTAAGAGTACCTTACCCACTCCGTTTCAGTCTCATTAGAAAGACAGTTCCTGGCGTAGGAATGGGCTAATTTTTCCTGAATTTCACCGAAGCAGAGGGTTAGCAATCCATTTGTGACTGAAGCCGTTTCATGTGGTGAATTACAACTTATATACACCATAACATTGATGCTGATAGACACGTACGTTTACTGTGTCGAATAGGTACAATACTATTCAATTATTTGACAAGTTGAAATTATTTGTGCTAAACTATATTTTTTATTGTATCGCGTGTTGAATATTTTAACCGTTTGAGAACATTTTACGTTTGTTTAATCATTATTACCTTTATCGTAGATTTGTATATTTATTAGATTGTAATAGTTTCACTTTATATATATATATATATATATATATATATATATATATATATATATATATATATATATATATATATATATATATATATACTTTGGAGGGTAACTTTCGGGAAAGCGTCAAAACAAGGATCAGCTAGAGATGGTATAAGCCAGCTTGGTGTAGAACTTTATTCTATATGTGAAATTTTCGGTGATATGTTGTCACCTTCATCAGCACCTAAATGGAAAACCTATTATAGTACAGTGGTGGAAATCAACATTTAAAAACCTACATTGAAAATGTTCAGTTGGTCCTAGTTGTAAAAAACACTGTCACAAACATGTTAAAAATATTAAAAAATACATTTAAAATTTTGAATAAAAACATTACAACAACAGGGTAGTTTTTCAAATACAAACACAACAAAAAGTCTAAAATTTACAACCTACAAAAACTACAAATAGAAAAGAAGAATTAATCTTCTTTTTTGATGACAAATTTCTGTCAACATCCGGGTGTCATATGTAAGGAGGTTATAATTTTCACTTTTGCACATCACAACCACATGGATACGAAAAGAAAGAGCCCTAGGCAACATAATAAGCAAGGAAATGAAGTCCCCTCTAAAGCACAGGTAGGTAATCTATGCATGTCATGATAAGTTCCCCACATTTTCCAGTTTGTTACTTCTTGTCAAGTCCTGTTGAAGTAGAAAGGAATAAATACAACTTAAGTTTTCAACATCTTTCTTACAGTTCATAGGAGAGCTGCAGTTATGAATGTAGTACATTTCTATGAAGTTTCTCTTAAATTGGTTGTCAACCCTCTTTAGTACTTGCACATTTTCATAGTTAGCAGTGTGTCCAGTATTCTTAATATGTTGGCTAAAGGCTGTGCTGGTGGGCTTCCTCACAACATCACTCCTGTGCAAAGCTATTCTTTTTGAGAGTTTCTGGCTGGTTTGACCGACATACACTTCTGAACAAGAACCACATGGAATAGAATATATATATATATATATATATATATATATATATATATATATATATATATATATATATATATATATATATATATATATTAGTGGATTCTCTTGGGCTTAGGTTCATAAAAAAAATTAGTTTGATACTAAGACATTTTTATATATTTTTTTCCCACGTTTCGGCAGGAAATCCATGCCTTTTTTAAGAACTTATATTGACTAAAAAAAACATTTTATGACAGACATAATACGGTTAAAAAGTTAAACTTTTGACTTAGCAAGCATGTAAAAATTCGGTATTAACAAGTAGACGTCACAATTAAAATAATATTAAAATATGTTTTAATATTATTTTAATTAATAATGTTAATAATTAATTTCATTATCAATTTAATGTGTAATTTATTACTGATTATTTCTTTGAATTGATTTTATATGTATTTGTATTACGTTCAATATAACATATATTTTATGTCTAATTACGTTTCTGTGCCTTTTATTAACAAGCTTTGTTCATTTTACCACAGACTAATTATATTTTTATTATATTTGAACGTGTGTATATTTGTCTTTGGCTTTTATTTGATTTTAAGAGTTTAAGAGTTTATACAGTCTACTCCTTTATTATTTTTTATACATACCCAAAGCGAAAAGGAGAATCCAACGAGTATTAGAACATACGATATTCTCTCCCCTTTCTAATGACCCCAATTGTTATATAGAGGTTTTCGTATGTGCAGAACGCAACATTACGAAGTAGCAACCTTACCGGATATTAAATTGATAGATCAAAAATCTATACTTTCTGGTCACACTCATCTACACTGTGATTTGGATCACGCTAAAATAGAAAGATAAAAACAACTAACAGACATTCCCATAATGATTCCCCGTGACTGGTATCAATTTGTTAAAACAGTTCGTGATATGAAGCCGTTTTGAGTTCATTAATTAACATAAATATATTTTTTTGTTTTCTAAGTTTTTAAATAACATTTGAAATTAGAAAAAAACTACAAGCAATGAAGGGATTAAAATCAATTTATGAAAAATAAGATGGCTGAGAGATAAGGACCATTTGAAGTAATTAAAATTAAATTTAGTCTAGGTAAAAATGAAGACTTTAAGACCTTTGATTTACGAAGAAGAAAAAGAGGAAGACCAGCAAATTTTAATAATTTAAATGGCTATTTAAATGACTACTAGGATGTTATGACAATCCATTGCTAATTAACCTTAAGAAGAAAGCCGATCTGATAAGTTTGTTACCATTGCTGCACGAAGACTGTCACCAGTTTTACCAAAGTCTTGGAACGTCTAATCAAGCCACCAAAATCGAGGATTTCTATGCTTTTGATGATAGTAAAAATTAATAATAATTATTTGTTATACATAACATTAATATTAATTATTTTTACCATTTATACTATTAACTGGAACGATATACCAATACAATACATATTGGTTTTCTTAAGTTTGCAAATATCTTTGTAATTTTTATCAATTTCCGTACTTTGATATATCTTACACAAAGTAAAAAAAAAACAAAAGTTAATATATTTTCCACTCCGATTTTTTCCCTCCCAAGTACTCAATTTTATTTGCAACTATAAGCTTTACACATAGTGCTGTCCATATTATTTTTGTCTAATACTATCTGGTTCACATATTTGAATGCTACAATTTTATATAAACTGGATAAGTTGTTTTTATCAGTTACCAACAAATATCAATTTGGACATATCAACTTTTGTCATAACGCTACAGAAATTTAGCTTAAAATTAGCCTAATAATTATATTTTAACCAAAAGTAACGGTCACCAAATAAACAACTAATGACAAAATCAAACAAGACAACAAAAAAACTTTTATTTGGTCGATTTTACTAACTATGGCCATATTAATTTTCAGTATAGTTCCATAAAAGTAATTTTGCCATTTAACTTCTATTTAACCATCCAAAAGTAACTTTTGTAAAATTGCTTAACTACATTTGAAACTCGAACTTTAACTGGTCTATTAAACAAAGTAATTTGCCAAGAAGGGCATTCAAGATCAGAAAGAGACAGACAATTGTCGCTCTTGAAACTTTCCCCGGCGAGGTGTGTAAAATCAGAACGTTTCGATAGTGGATAGAAGAATTTCTTTCAGCTCGGAAAGAGATCTCTTCTCGACGCGTTACCAAACAGAAACTTTCCGCATTTGTATTCCAGAAGTACATCTCTGGAAGCGTTATATTGCTTGAGTTCAAACTATTCCTCTTCGCTCTTGGCTCCCTAAAGGTTTTGATGTAGGCCTTTGAAATTAGCATTGGAATTACACTGGAAAAATAGGGTTGTGGGTAGAATTGAAACTTTGGCCATATGTTACTGGATATGATATTGCATGTAATTATTAGATCCAAATATAGGTAGATTAGTTACTTGTAAAAATATTGAATATAATTAGAACCGAATAGATTTTTGTGTGATTTTAACTGTATGTTTGGAAAAAAATTACAATAACTTAGATGTAAAATGAATAATTACCATATTACTTTGTCAAGCGGTAACTTAAGACTGTATTTTTGCTTGGGTTTAAGTTCAGTATGCATCGATTCGGGTTGATCAAAACCAACGGCTTATCTGTAGACAAAAAGTTTGTTAGTAAGTAATTACACACTACAATTAGGAGGCACAACGCGAAGGGGAGGCTTACGTCAGGAGTGGACAGTCAAGGGCTCTTTAAAGAAGGAGATGAAGAATATATAAAGAAAACTCACAACAGATTCCGATTTATCACTTAGTTATTACGACAAGCAGTGTCAAAACCGAAATACTCACTTCCAGGCTTAAGAAAATTAATAAAAATGGCATAATTCGCGAACGAAGACATATACAGTTACTTTAATAACGAATTCATGAAAAAATACATCTAAAACATGTCCTGGTTAACTTGCGGTCATAAAAACTTTTCCCTCCGATGAAAATTTTTGTTGACTTTATTTTTGATATTTTTGCAGATACACTAGAGGCCAAAATTCTGGAAACTGTTCAAAAATTTTAGTTTTGTTATCAGCCTTCCTCTTTTTCACAAAACTTATATTATTTATAAGTTTCTCTATAATTTTATTACATCGTTTTATGCTCCTACTTAATATTTAACATCTATTTTAAGGGGAATCATCTAAAAATTTAAAAATAAATAAAACACAGCCGTTACTATTAGTAAATATATTTAAAAAAAATTTTACAATGATTATTATCAACAAAATTAGTATTTGGTATGATAACCTTTGTATTTTAGGACAGACTCAATGCTGCGAGGCATGGAGTTGACGAGACAAGCCAAATCTTCTGGCGTAATAACTCTAAACCAGTTTTGAATAACGGCTTCTATCAGTTCTCTCTTGTTGCTTGGGTTTCGGCGTGATACTAAGACTTTCAGCCTTGACCATAAATTTTCTATTGAATTTAGATCAGGACTATTTCCAGGCCAAGGCAGAACAGTAACATTATGGTTTCTCAACCATTCCATGAAAGTCTTAGCGGTGTGACAAGGCGCTTCATCCTGACAAAATATGCATTGTTGGGCATCCCCTTCGAACAAATCTCTGATAGTCGGCAGCAGTTTGGCTTGCAGTATCTTTTCCTGATATTTTTTGCATTAATGTTGCTCTCTAGTACTGCTAAACGTCATGCAATCCCATACCATAACACTCACAGGATGCTTTATAGTAACCGTAGTACACTGGGGAAAAAGGTCTTCTCCCGGTCGCCGGCGAACATACTTTACTCCGTCACTCCCAAATATCAAGATTTTGGTTTCATTACTCCAAATTACTTTACTCCAATGTTTTTCTGTCCACTCTCTGTATGCCAAAGCCCAATCAATGCGTTTTTTACCTCTGTTTTTTGTTCAGGAACGGCTTTTTTTCTAGGAATTCGTGCTCGCAATCCATTTTCACACAATTTTCTTCTGATAGTGCGGTCCGATATTTGTAATCTAGTTGATTTGACAATACCGTTAATATCTTTTGCGGATCTGCGACGACCTTCTAAAGAAAGTCAGCATATTCTACGCACATCGTAGTGACTAACTTTGGGTTTTCTGCCAGATCTTTTTGCTATTTTTTGTCGTTCCACGTTTGCAAAATTTCATTACATCTGATTTTGTGACACCACCACCCAATTTGTTTGCTAGTTCTTGATAAGTGTAACCTTCTTCTCGAAGGATAATTGCTTTGGCACTCTTTATTGGCGACCAGTTAACCCGTTTTGGGTTTCTGGTTGCCATTTTCGTTAAATCGACGCTGATGAATTCCTCTCCTACAATTAAACAATATCACCTTAGTAACAACTACCTAATGTCACTAATAAACACTGGAAGCCGCACGAAACTGTACTAAAGGCCGCCTAACTACTTCCAGTTGGGTTTATGACTGACTAGCAAAACCCTGACGTAACTCAGTATTGCCAATTTTGCCATTCACAAATCTCGGATTTTCGGCGTTTTGCTTGAATCTGGTTCCATATTTTATTAAATAATGATGTTAATAAAAAAAGAGTGAGAAATACATAAAATAATGTGCAGGAGTCAGGAATATAAAACAATAAAATAAAAATGTAATTGTAATGGTAAACTATATAAATCATGATCATGAGACGAGACTTGCTAAAAAAACGATAATTTTTGTAAATTTTCCAGAATTATGGCCACTAGTGTAGGTTTAGTTGTGGAATATAAGTTCGACTGGACTATGATCTACGACTTTGATTGCAAAATAAAAATGATTTTCGCGCCGATTTAGATTTTTGCACCATGAGTTAATAATTTTTACATGTTTATAAAAATTAATGGAAGTTATTTATATATATTTATATTGCGTATCTCGGAAAACCAGTTACGACCTCTATCTAAATCAATATGGTTATGTTCGGGCTGTTATACACGAAATTCTTCCTCGTCTCTTTTTATTAGTGTAACACTATCGTCGACTTTCAAATTAGCATCAAGATTACTTTGACGCATGTAACGGTGTTACGGTACTGAGTGTATGCCGGATAATTGGAGAAATAAGGACATTAAAGGATAATGGAAGTAGACGTCATATATTTAAGAAGTTCACAAAGGCAATGGCTTACATAAGATATTAAAGCATAACTGGTGAGTTTGCGTTAGCTCGAAGTCAGCAATTGAGTCGTATTGCAACATGACGTAGAAGAAAAGTTGATATAAAATATCTTCGAAAAGATGTTTATTTATTTGGATGTTGTGTAAAAAAGTATTTAATAGATATGTATAACGTTCAAACCGAAACCTTCTTTTAGTGAGTCATTAATTTTGACGTCATATAGGATTCTAAGAATGTTGCGAATCATTTCATGACATTTTAGTTTTTTAATCTGACATTTGCCAGATTCCTAATTAGCCAAATATGACAAGGATATTGCTTCAAACACTTTTATTGCAGTTTCATATAAAAACAAATTAATAGTGTTAATTGTATTTATAAAAAGTTCTGTTCTTTAATTTGTATAGGCTAATAGATTGGAAGTTGCTGGAATTAGGGATGGATTGAACAGCAGTGATTTTTATATATAAATTATTACACAATTGGTCAGATTGCCCATAAAAAAATAAATGTTAATGCTTTATCTTATAATAATCGTATTTAAAAAACAATGAAAAAATCGGAAGTTACAAAATCAATCAATACGGCAAAGCCACGAAAAGCCTCAGGTCCAGATGAAATATAGGTAGAGATGATAAAACTTATCAATGAAGAAAATCTTCAGACGTTAACAATATTATTTAACAAAATATATACCAGTGAAATCTTCACAGAAGACTTAGATCGACATTTATACCTATACCCAAGAAAAATAAAGCAAATAGATGCTCACAGTTCAGATTATACAGAATGCGAATAGAATATACAGAGAATGCGAAAGAAACCTGAGTGACCTGAGTGAAACGTATGGGGCTTGGTACAAGGGAGGCATTATTTAGCCTCCAGATATTATTACAAAAATGCCGAGATCGGCGAAAAGACATGTTTCTCTGTTTGATCGACTAAGAAAAAGCGTTTGATATAGTAAAACACACAGAACTCATAGAAACCCATCGAGCAAAAAGACAAAAGAGGGAATCTAATCGTTATGAAAAGTAGACCAAGAAAGTAGCCTCTGATGGCCGACATATCCGGAAATGCAAAGGCGCTAAATTTAAATTTTCCGACACTTATTAAGAATAGCTATAAAATATTTTTCAGACGAGAAAGTTTTAATTAAATATTAACGATAATAGTCTAAAATGTGACACAATTGGTAAAAAACTTCAATATAAATAAAATTTCATGAGGCAGTGGGGACAAACAATAACATAACCAAAGTAAATTTGATTTCTTAAACAAGGAAAGAGACTGTCTTTCCTTGTTTAAAGTGGCCTCTTAATATGGCACTTCCTGTCTAGCAATATTTTTGTCCCCTCCACCTTTACATTCCCTCTTTTGTCTTTTTGCTCGATTAAGAAACCCTAACACAACATGGTATATACCACTGTAGCACTTATTAAAAAACTATATTGAGATCAAATAGCGTCGATCAAAATTGACAATAGTCTGACAGCAGAATTGCCAAAAAAAAAGGGGAGTTCGTCAGGGCGGTGTACTTTCTCCACTGTTATTTAATATATATTCCAAAAAGATCTTTTAAAATGCCCTCGAAAATATTGAAGAAGGAATAAAAATCAACAGAGAATACGTAAACAACTTAAATTACGCAGACGACACCGTTATTATTGCGGACAGTGCTGAGGGTTTACAACGACTTTTGAATTTCATAACCAGAGAGGGAGATAGCTTGGGACTATATATGAACACAAATAAAACAAAAGTCATAACTGTTACACGTGCACCAAATGTTGACATTGATATTCGTATCTATAACAAACATATAGAACCAGTACAAAGATTCCAGTATCTTGGTTGCTGGAAAACAAACGATCTTGACCACGAAGTCGAAATACGTGCTCGTATAGAATATGCTAGGTCCGCATTTCAACGAATGAAAAAATTCCTAATAAACTCTACGTTATCGTTGGATATCTAATATCAATTGTTAAAAACGTTTATTTATTCCATATTGCTATAAGGAGTGAAAACATGGACTCTCGGAATTACAAGTATGAGGCGTATAGAAGCCTTTGAGATGTGGGTTTTTTAAAGGATACTAAAGATCTCTTGGACAGAGCACGTGACCAACAACGAGGTGCTAAGAAGAATGGGTACTGAAAGAGAACTGCTAAATATTGTAAAAAAACAGGAAAACGAGTTATCTAGGACATATTTACAGAGGAGAAAAATACAACTTTCTACGAATTATAATGGAAGGGAAAGTGAAAGGAAGAAGAGGTCCAGGAAGAAGAAAATGCTCCTGGTTGAAAAATGTAAGAGACTGGACAGGTATGGACATACATTCGATACTAAGAGCAGCTCTAGATAGAGAACAATTTGCTGTAGTTATGGATAACCTTCAGTAATGGAGAAGGCACCTTAAGAAGAAAAAGAAGATATATATTGGACTAATTTCGTGCAATGACATAACCCCGCCAAGAACTTTGGCAATTATACATTATTGTCAACAAAATTCTTAAATGATCTTTTTGAGAATAATTTTCGGAGTGAAAACCGAAACGTCAAATTTTTGCAGTTAAATATGTAATTATCATTGTTATTAATTGTGGCTTATTCTCTTATAAACACTATAACATTTACACTATTGTCTATTTTAAATGTGTCTTCAACAAAATAATTTCAGATATCGTTAGTTCTATAAATAAGATAACAATTTAAATAACAGATTTTTCATACAAAAGAATAATTTTAATGTTATATTTTGATATTAAATATTTTTACTATCGATTTACACATCTTTTAGAATAATTCTTTAAAACTTCGAACATTGCGTTTAATAATCAGAGACAATCCTAAAAAAATTAACAATTTCTAATCCACTACATCCTACATTTTTCTGCACTTATTATATTAAAAGTAAGTTGACGTAGACAAGTTCCAAACAGTATAGAAAAGCAATCGCATTCATTGAAGATAAAAACAATCGCTGAAAGTAACCACCTGAAATATTGATGGCATTTCAGTTGGAATACTTAAACGCATTAATGAAAGTGTAACATTAATATTGAATGATGAACGATGTCTGCACAAGGCGTGACCGTTAACCGATAATAAATTTCAATGAATGACAACCTGTTTCTGTTTCTTCCATCATGTATGTATGTATATGTATGACTTTGGTTGGATGCAGTTGCGGAATAATTGACATACGTAATCCATAAATAATATTGAAGAATAATTGAATTAAACAAAAGTAACAGGAATTCAAATTTTATAGTAGTAAAATATATAAATTTTTACCAATTTGATTTAAAGAAATTATACATTTTTTATATTCCAGCACTTCTTATTTTTTTTAGATTTAAAGAAACTATACATTTTTTTATATTCTAGCACTCCTTATTTTGTGTTCTTTCTGTGTGTGTGTTAAAGACTAAGCCTATTAGGTTCTTCATTTTCAGCCTCTCTGTCTATGCCCTGTGAGTCTATGCCCTTACTTCTTGAAAACTTCTTTACGTCTTTATCAATAAATCACATAATTACGTCTGAACTTTATCAATAAATCACATAAATGCAAACAATCTGCTGAAATGATAATACAGTCTCTCTTAGAATGCGATTTAATAGAACGTGGAGCTGCGTTATTTATCAGCGAAGAAAAATGAAAAATACATAATAGAAAAAGACAAAATTTGATAACTTAAATAAACCCAACAAGGAATATCGTAATAACCCTCAATATTTGTGGTGTTCGACCCCTGAGATAGAGTAAAACTGTCTACTTATGGCTAGCGCGGCTAGTGCCGCCGATTGTCAGTAGCCTTTCCACGAGCTTGCGATTCCGGCTTCAATTAAATTATATCGTCCTGGATTTTGGCTATTTTTAACGATTTATTTTTTTGTCATCATTGTCATCGGATAAAAACTTGTTAAAATCGTACCAGATAAAACTAAACTTAGATAGCCTATGACAACAGTCGTGAAAATCAAATAAAACTGTTAAAGAGGGAAAAAGAGATTATTTAACACTTCAACACATGCTTTACATCAACTGTAAAACTTATTACACCTAACTGCTTTTATGGCACCAATGTATGGCGCACTCATAGATTAAATTGCATTTTATTTGAAATATAAGCTTAGAAAATAAAACAACAGTTAAACCTATTGATAATAGCAATTGAACTTTAAGTTTTCTATTGAACATTTATTTCAAGTTGTGCAAAACATTCATCACAGAAAATAAATTTAAAAATGGTGCTTAGCACAAAGTAAAAATTAACAAGCAATGATACTTTTTTGTAAATTTTCATCATTTATGTATAATACTGACATAATAAACAAAGTTGTTCTATGCATGCTAGCAGGCTCTAAAAAAATTTGCTTTGTCATAAACGAAAAAGAAAACATTGACCATATTTATAACTCATCTTAAACATTATGTAAAATTGGTTGTAGATGCTAAGTTACTTTGTAATTAGAATTAAATTCAAAATATTGTATTAAATTTTATAATAGTTTTATACTATTTTCGTTATGATTAGATATAAAATAGACTTATTTTATCTTTGGTATATTTTGCGGTTACGCACTTTGTATAAAATACAAATACCTACTTATTAGTAATAAATGCCATTCTTTAAAAGTATCGAAGGTAATCTTTCAAATATAAGGTAAATCCGAATAACATTGACACATCTTCACAGAATATTTTTTTCTCGCATATGACTGTACTTAGAAATTTTAAATCACGTGTATTGTTAGGTTGGTATATTAGAAGTAAATCAAGAGTAAAAGTTTCACTGTAAGTTTCAAAATTTTAATACAATATTTTATTTTATAAATGTGTCAGATGCCAATGTTACCCACATTCTAAGAAAACATTGACACCTGATATTAACTATGTTATTAGCCAATATTTACTAATGGTCGATTAACATTTACGTATAATAAGTTGGATTTTTCACCTAAGAAGACCGCTTTGCAATTAAATGATGGTAACTTTATTACTAGCGGACCAGATAAGCGGCCATATATTTTACACTACCTCTTTGAATAACATTTTACTTCTCTGTTGTTTCAATCAGCACTGCTCAACAAGTTATCGTTTCTTGGTTTATAATTTTATTGCAATGTTAATTTTTTTTAATTTCTTCTGACGTATCGTATAATGTAGGTTTACCCAATAATCAAAGTAATGCATTTACAAAAACATGTTATTTGAAAAATAAATAGTAAATACCATGTGTCATAATAATTGTAATCTCAGGAAAAAAGACAGTAAGATTTTATACACACTTAAAAATTTGTTTACTAATGTATTTCTTAAATCCACATAATCATTGAAAAATGATTCATGCTGTTTAAAATATCTTTCTGTTAACGACAAAGTAGATCAAATTCAAACGTCATCATATTTCTCTTTTGTTTATCGTTAAAAATTAATTGATGGTCGTGGGTTGTATTTTTGTGTTTTAATAATTTAATAAAATACATAATCAGCAAAAGCCTTATTTAAAACCTGCAAACATTTTTTGCAATCACAATCAATACAGTGTTTATGTTGGTTTAGCATTGGCTGTTAAATAACTTGTGTTCGATTGTTTTTAGTCCTTAAACCCTCGTCCTTTTTAGGGTGTAGTAGTTGTATATAAGTACCTATTTTTTAAAGTAGTGTAGTGAAGTGGTACTTTAAAACAAAATGAGTAATTTGGAAGAAAATAAAATACAGTCGAAACATAGAGTGTTATCTCCAGAAGAACGGCGTTTAGTTCTAAAAGTCGAAAGTTATTTCAATTTAGAAAAAAATAATATGGGTCCAATTACATCTGTTATGGCAGCTCAGAAACGCACATGCGATGCTTGCGGTATCTCAGATAGAACATTCCGAAGAATTAATAACATGAGTGAGGATGAAATAAATAAAGTAAGCAAGAGAAATCGTCGACATCCAAAAACTTTAGATTTGCACCAGTCAATTAAACTTGCAATTAAAAATATTATATATAATATGTATAAAGAAAAAGAACATGTAACAGTTAGTGCTGTGTTGAAAAAAATAAAAGACAAGGAACTGTGTGATATTAGTTTAACAAGTTTGTGGAGAGTGTTGAAACATTTAGGTTTTCGATATAAAAAGACAAATAATAGACAAGTATTGTGTGAACTCTCTAATGTTGTTTCAAAACGGTGGCATTTTTTAAGAAAATACAAGAACAATAAAATGTCTGATAGTCCGAGGCAAGTTGTATCTTTAGACGAAACTTGCATTTTCGCTAAAGGAAATATGTCAAAATCATCTTGGCAAGATGGCACCACGAAATGCTATTCTTCTAGTCGTTCCGGTAATAGTAAACGCTACATTATACTTCATGCTGGAAACGATGAGGGTTTTATTCCTGACGCTAGTTTATTTTTTTCGTCCACAAAGAATACAGGTGATTACCATGGAAATATGGATGCAAATATTTTTGAAGAATGGTTTTGAAGAAAATTTGTTAAAAAAATTGAAGCGACCATCCATAATAGTCTTAGATAATGCATCCTACCTTCAAGAGTAGAAGAGAGATTTCCTTCAAATAGCTGGACAAAAGAAGAAATAAAGTTGTGGTTGACAGAAAAGATAATTTATCACAGTGACATATTTTTAAAAGTCGATTTACTTCAAAGGTATGGAGAGCAGAAAATTCAAAAGAACTTTGTTACTGACCAAATGACTCTTAAATATTGCCATGAAGTTCTTCGACTTCCGCCCTACCATTTCCACTATAATGCAATTGAGTTAGTTTGGGGTATAGCCAAAAATTTTTATGATAAACATGCATCCAAAACAAAAGATGACGCTAGCGTTCTTGGTTTATAGAAAGAATCGCTAGAACAAATAAAGGCAGAACAATGGCAAAATTGTATTAGACATACGGAAGACATAATCGTTCAGTCTTTTCAAACCGAACGAGTTATAGATGAGGTCCGACGTCTAATTTTTCGGATAGACAATTCAGATAGTGACGACTCTGCTAGTGAAATATCAGACAGTGAATATTACAAATCTTTTGCTAAAAAAAAGAAACAAAAAAGTGTTTCGGGCAGTCAATTCAAACTTTGTGGTGTGTTTTAGTTAAATGATAAAGTACCTTCGGTCTAATTACTGGACTGCATATTTTGTTTTTCTGAAAACTCAAAAGTGATTTAGTGCCAATTTGTTTCAAGGTATATTAATACAGTGTCTGCGGAAAGTAAAGCCTTGGATGTATTTTATTCAAATTTGGATATACCAGCAACTTGGCAAGTATTTTCCAATTTAACTGCATGCAAAACCATTCATATAATTTTTACTCTACGCCAAATAGAGACTTATAGAGACCTTGATGAACATTTGATGTCGACAAATAATTTTAATTATTCGAAATAATCCGTCTCACTTCTTTTAAGCGGCCTGTATATAAATATTATATTTATTTTATTTGCCTTTGAAACAGTAAAATTCAATATTATTGCTGAACATAAAATACAGGAAATTAAATATTTTTTCTTTTCAAGCGATCGAAATTAAATATTAAGTAACGCCCCACTGTTTGAGGCCCACTGATCATATCTTAATTACATATCGGACTTCAAAGGCTAAAAGAAGTATATATGCACTATTTTTGGTATAAAATTTATTCAAAACTAGTGATTTAAAATTAGCGATCGCTTCTATTAACGCAAAATATAATTTAAATAAGTGCATACCACGCCGAGTAGTAGGGTTTGGCAGGTCCTTACTATATCTTTTAGCAAAACTGTGAATTCGTCAGCAATGGTAGGAAATACAAAACATTTTTCTGTCCCTGCTACTTCTTCTGCTATCTTAATAAATAATTTCTGATACTGTAGCATTTACGCTACTGATTAGTGCAATATTATCCAATTTAAATAGTGTATTAAATAAAAACCCCTCACGAAATTTCTTACGATCCGCCAGCGATCGATTTTTAAATCGATATTTCTCCACCCACGCGCTGGAGCGCTTTGAAAGGAAGATCGAGGTTGTGCGGAAGAAGTTTAGTTTGGTCAAGAAACTCGCACTACGCAGCCACGTCAGTCAATTCAAAGTGACGGAATTGGAGCAATAAAATAATCTGGGACGAATAAAATAATATCTAATTCAATAATCATATCTCAGTAATAATAATAAGTAAATTTTAAAAATCAAGATTTTCTAATCTAAGAGTTCCACATCAAAAGATTTTGTTTTTGGCGTGGGTGCGTGTTCCAAATCACTTCACTTGAAAATATTCCCTCGAGGATATTAGTTAGTAATTTTGAATCCTTAGATAGTTAGAAACTTGCGTATGTAACCCGTGGATTTTGCTGTCACCCGGAACCATGGGACTTGTCACCACAACCATGAATTAATTTAGACGTGCCAAGAGGAGTTTTCCTATGGACTTATAGTGTTGCTATAGATAAGTTGTTTAACTATTTGACTTTTTGTGTTACTTTCTATTTACTGTTAACTTTTCATATGCATATGATAAGGTGAATACAATTTTGATAATCATATTCTAAGATATTGGGAGGGAAAATACATTGCATGTTTTTATTAGGTTTTTAAATGGGATACAGAGTCTGACCAAACTCCCTTGTTGATTTAATATATATTTTTTAATAGAATACATTTTTGATATAATACAATTTTGATTTTGGGAAGGGAAATAAATTTCATGTGGTTTTTTTTTAAAACATTATATAAAGAGTATTGAAGACTCACTTTTTTGGATGTAATATAATATAATTGTAATAGATTTATCAAGTTTGATATCTTTACAATATTGTAATTTGTATCTCATTTTAGTTAAGCTAGTTAAATTTAAATTACTACCTTTTTGTGTTAAGACTTTTTCTACCATACGGACTATTCTTGTTGTTTACTAACATTTCACACTTTACTTGGCCAGTGGTAGTGACTATTCACTTATTGAGGGGCTATTAGGTCCTATTGTATCTTTACACTAACCACTACCATTGTTATTTAGTTTTGCATTATATGTAAATTGTTAATACATATATATCGATATACACATTTTTATAAATATATTTATTGTTACTATTTTGAGTTTTATTTTAGTTCTACTAACCAGTATATAATATAGCAAAACAAGATTAGTATTTAGTATTTTGTATTTCAGGTTATTATCTCCAGAATCATTTGTTTCCAATCATTTGTTACTTCAAAATCTCAACTATCGTTGAGTTGGCGCCCTTCTTTTTCTCTTCCTACTGTTCTCTTTCTATAAATTTATTCCCAGTGATCTTCTTTAGTTGTATCACGTTTGATATTACCAGGTCTCATTTCGTTTCTTGTCTCATTAGCTCAGTATCCTTGCTATATGTTTATATCTTTAAAGCCACAATCCAGTGCATTGAAGCTAGCCCGAACACTCACTTGAGATTTAGTGTCTCTTTGGCCATTTAACTTTGTTCCTCTGAGCTTAGCCCTATTTTTAGTATTTTCATCACCTCTCTTCCAGTTCTTCTGGAATTTGGAAGTCTTACACTTCATAAAATCCAATACTCCCGGAGTATTGAGGTTTCAATACCTTTCCAATGTAATAATGGATTTCGATCCTACGCTTATCAACTCTTAGTTTTACCAAAACCCAAAAGTTAATCCCAATTTTGGTAGAATCATATTCTTTCGTTTTTGCCACTGTATTGGTAATATCATCTTCATCTTCCAATAGATGCGCATTTAAGTCTGAATCATCATCCATTCGTAAACTTACTTTGTTCTCTTTACAATATTGTAATATCTTGTCCGTATTTAAAGATTTAAATTATACAGTAAGGTTAAATTTAGATTTCTGTACTGTTTTAATTTTTTTCCACATAATTTCTACCCTTATAAAACCAACAATTGCGAGGAAACTCTAAAAAAAAAGAGGTTAAATCTTTGTAAATGGGTTTATTTAAAAAACCCTTAAAAGGGCTACATCTAATAACACGAACGTTTTCGTAATAATAATTCCATCATCGGGTTAAAAATGCAGGTTAACATGCCTGAGCCACCAAAATATTAGGGTAAAAACCCTTTAAAATACATGAAGTTAACAAAGATTGTACATAATGTTGTTATTAATATTTAATGTTTAATATTTGATTAAATTTTACTTTTGGTAACATACACCTATGCCTTATGTGAGTTCTAGCGTCCGGAGAGTAAACCTCTTCAAACGGACTTTAGCTGTTAACTGGTACTTTTTAAAAGTACTTATTTCTTGAGGTATTTGAGAAAAATCGTCTGAAATCCGTAGTTTTTATTTTGAAAAAGGAACATTTTTACTCACAAATACCTCAAAAAGTATTTACTTAGTGAAAAAACTATAACATAAAAGTTGCTCAGAAATTGTCAATTTATACGCTTCTGGACACTTTTTATCGTATTTTTTTTTCATTCTAGAGAAGTAGTGACTTTCATCATCCAATTAACCCTGGGTTCAAATCTAAAAGTAAAGTGGAGGTAAAAAAAAATAGTATTCCATTAGAGGTCCCAGTTCAGATGTTTTATTTATCAAGCCCGTATATCATGTCGGTGCTGAAAGATAAGGCAAACTAAACATGGTATGCAGTAAGTCCAAAACTTCTTATTCAGTGGTAAACCGTTCACATTGTAGTAGGCCTTCCATGCACATCAAACCCCAATCTGCAGTTGAATTTGTGGGCGTGAAGTGGCCCTATACTGCCAAAGAGTTTGAATTTTTGGTGCTATGCGCAATAACAAACCACCACTGTATTGATACTTTTGTGTACTCTCTTGACTTTTGGCTAAAATGTTAATGGAAATGCTACAATGGCAATTGTAGATCATTTTTCATGTCACTTAGTACATATAAATTATAAGAATCATAGTTATGCTACACTTTTTTATATCCATAAAATTTATTTCTTTCAAAAATTTGCTTATTCCATGATTTTTTTACTTTTGAGTAGTTGCAGCGATCTGGTCAGCTTGTCTGGTCAGTTAGCATGTGCAGTGGTTTTGGTAGGATCGCTGGCCAAATGCCCTAATACTCTTGAATATTTCTGCTCATGTCCAGATTCTTCATTAATGTAAGCCATCGCTCTTTTGTGGTTTGGTTTTTGTGATGTGAGAGATTATTTGTTTTTCTTTGACGATAGTCTCAATAGTCTTAATGCCCAAGTTATTTTAAAGAAAATGTAATATTTCTATAGTTGAGCAGAAGTTTCTGGTGTTAATCCTGGTACATTACAAATTCCTCGCGTGATGGTTGCCCGTTTCAACAGCTTTCACAAAGTATTCGTATTCCTCTGGACAGGACTTATATGTTGGATTTTTTCATCTAGCAACGTTGTAAAACTAGGTTGTTTTTTAAAAATGATATGATATTTTGGCGATATTTTATCCTCTGTGGTTGACGGTGTGTATTTAGGATGGGTGTTGTATAATACTGAGTTATTAATTAAATGGGTGGTATTTTCATTCGCAAAGAGAAGGTCTGGGTTAATATCCATGTTGTCATCTTCTGCTTCTAAAGGATGGAGGTAGCTTACTGTCATAAATGAGCGACATATTTTACTTTTAGCCCAGCTTCGCAATTTATGTCATACTCTGCATATCCTTATACATAGTGGTACTATTAGAGTTACCTTTAATGACCTACTTTTGTCACATAATGACATTTTGGCCATTTAGTTTAGTTAAAGATATTTAGTTTAAAATAAGAATGGTGACTTTCTGTTTCATTGCAAGGGACAGCTTATTGTAAATATGTTAGGTACGTATATCAGCCAAAATTATAAACACACTGTAAATTTTGAGATTTAAATGTGATTATTCCCACATGTAAGTATATTCTGTCGTCTGTGTTAATTAACCGCTATTATTTGGTTATCAAAATTTATTTTCCGAAATCAAACACTGTGATACAATTACCAAATATTGCTTTCTGCTTCCTTAATCAGATCTTAGTAGGTAAACAATTTTTCTTCTTACCTCTTCAAAGGCGTATTTACAAAGAAACTTCCCTTGTATTAGCGAACAAACGAATAAATATATTAAGGATAACGATATATATCCGAATGCCAACAGTGAACAAGACACCTATACAAATATCCCGTGGTTAGAAGGGTACGATGGGTTAAATCAGAGATTAGTATAATATCCGAATTGGAAACGTTTGATAGAGATAGCTTGTAATGTTACATAAACGAAATCCACCGGTATTAATTAGAGGGATAATTAACTCAATACGTGTTCTTATATGGTAATTTACAGAGGAATGGGGAACAACAAATATTTTTATTATCGGTAAACAGTAAGAGAAAAAATAAATACCTTGGAATGGTATCTAATGTAGCTTTATAAATATTAATAATCTACTTGCTATAATGTTAAACTAAAATTACTGTTAAGCTTAAAACAAAAATTATGTTAGGAAGAGTTGATCGTTGATAAAAAAAATTGTATAACGATTTAGACTTGTTTCGTAAAAAATTATGGGCTATCTAGCTCATCTATTAGATTTATAAACATTTAAATACATTTAAACAAAAACTAACACTAGACAAAGGACAAACAGCTTAAAAATTGTTTCGATGCTATACTTTCTAAAATTAGATTGTGGTTGACGTAGTTATGACTATGATGACAGTCGTTTAACCGGCTTTAGTCTAAACGGAAATGTTAAAGTGATATCTGACATAGGACAACTTTAATGGACAGTCACGATTAGAGTGATCTGCATATTTAAAAAATTCTATGGTAAACTGAACATTAGGAACTATTAGGGGTGTTCCACAATAGTATTTTAAGTAACAGCAAAAACGTCATAATTATGTAATGATTTAGCTAGGGTCTATCAATTATGTAATTATTTTTTAAGTAAGTAACGAATTTATTAATTTTATGAGAAAATTTTTAAAATGGATTAGAACTAAGAGGCTGATTATATCTAACATCATTTAATAGAGATTGACTCAGACTAGGATATTGGTCTTTATCCGTTAGAAGAGTGGCATATTCTTTATCAATAGTGAAAACTAGGAGATGGGTTTTAAATGAAATTTTCTTAAACTCATGGGTACCTGTTATCAAGCTTCTTATGAAGGTGAGTCATAGATTTATGGTAGATAAAATTGATTTTTTTATGCAAATTAGAAATTGTCTAATAAAAAAGAAGAAAGAGTACGGTCTACGTGACCAGTAATATTATAAATTTAAAAATTAATAAATTTGCTGCATATATATATATATATATAAATATATATATATATATATATATATATATATACACCTCATCTAATTTATATAACGATGCACGTCATCGGCGTCATAGCCTGTGACGTTACATGATACCAACACAAAATATTTAGGGTGTAGGTGTGTTCTTTTTTAGTATCACTTTACCAAGTACACTGGCATTACAGCCACTAGACATATTTTATTATATACGCGTAGAAATAATATTTAAAAATTTCTATTAATGTTAACTTAAAGAAATACACAATAATATGTTTCATTTAATTTGTATAAATGCATTATAAAGCGTTTTTATCAAAAACATTTGTTCGGAACACACTGTAACTCTAATCGAACAAAGCTAAAATTTTGGCATACATTGGTAACACTTATTTGACAGTTGCGGTGTTGACACTTTTTGTACTTCATTATTTTGAATTTTAAAGTGAATATCTCTTGTTTTATATTTTTAACTATTTAATAAAATCTGTTCTTTTTAGAACAAAATTAGTGTTTTATTTCAAAAATGTCACGTAAGAATTTAAATAGTCGTTGTAAAAAGATGGTAATACTTTTGCAATAATTATGTAATCTATTTGATTTAAAATGGAGTCAGGATTTTTTTATACTTTGGCAACTATGTCAACTTCGATCTCTGACGTAGATAATGACGTAAGTCGTTATCTAAATTAGATGAAGTATATATATATATATATATATATATATATATATATAATATATATATATATATATATGAAAATTTAATAATCGTGCCCTCACCTCTCTATTCAAACTTTGACTTCTCCATTGAAGTAGTACACTGGTGTACCCCATAATGGATAAAATATTCCATGAGCAGGCGTTAGTATGCTACATGCTGTGTTAGTATAACACAGAACTTAAAAAAAAGACAAATTTAAACGATTCAATATTTTTCAAATTAAGTGAAAAGTTGAACATCTAATACAAAATATAATCATAAATGCATTTGTGTAATTGGTTCCTTGAGATATACTTCATAGGATGGTTAACAAGCTATATCTTCCAGGGCAATGAATATGTTGAATAGCTTATAATATGACTAATTAATATTTTCTATATTTTAGCCCTGGGAAAGTAAATAGACATACATGAAAACGTTAGGCCGTTCAATTATTGATACACATTGAGATTTTGATTGCAGGTTTCCCCAATATTTATTACTTTCTAACTAATCTGTGGAATGATTAACCTTTCTTTCTTATATTTAATTTTATAAGAATAATACTATTACAAGAAATAATATAAAACCCCAAAAAAAATAATATAAGACTTCCGGGTTGAACCACGGAAATCATTTACCACTTCGCCGAGCTTTCGACATCCTCTATGATGTCTTCTTTAGGGCTTTCAAGGTCTCAGTCTCCAGAGCTTCTAGACTCTACTACACTGATAACTAATCAATATATTACTACTACTGGGAACAGCGGCCGGTTCATTTCTACCGTCGATTGTAACGTGCTTTGGGTGGAGGTTGGTGTGGGTATTGGTGCGGGGAGTGGCGCATTTCTGACAGCTGGATTTTGATTGAAGAGTAGGGCGGACGATATTTTTTTTTATAAAATATCTTCATGTCGAAGATAAACGGATATTCTCATCTCTTTTATTGAGACAATTTGGCCTTTTTTTAATTTCTATGGCTTCTCAGACATTTCTTGGTTTATAAAAACGAATAGGGACTATGGTCCTAAGAGAAATGGAATGTTCGTAAATCTTATTTTGAATTCTAGGATTTGTTTGGCCTATATAAAATCGGGGCAGTCTGCTCCTAACTCCGTGCTGTTCATTTTGGAATGTTGTCTTTGACTGATTGGACAAGAGATAAAATCCAAACAGGTTACCGTGAAAATAACAATAATGGGAGCATCCACAGACATCTCACCAAATCTCAACCCAAAGACACATATCCTAATTAAACAAAAGCTTTTCTTCATTATATCAAAGGTGTGACTGACAAAACCGACATAATTCTTAAATCAAGAGGAATAAAGACATTGTTTACCTCCCAACAAAAGCTTTCATGTCTTGTCCGATCAACTGAAGAAAACATTCCAAATTAACAACACGAAGCTTATGAAATTGCTTGTGCACCCGATCTTATACAGGCTAAACTAATCGTAGAATCCCAAAACCAGATTTATAAACATTCCATTGCTGTTCGCATTTCCGAATCAATTTTACCTCTAAACCAACATTATCTTCATACAGGTTACAAAGTTAATTTTGAAAACTCATAAATCATAGCTCCCATCCGCTTATATCCGAGAAGCCATGGAAATTGAAAAAAGCCCAAATTGTCTTAAAAATAAATGACGGCATCCGGTTACCTTAGACTTAAAGATATCTCAGTAAGAAAATATCGTTCACTCCACTCTTTAGTCAAATCCACCTGTTAGAAATCCCCGTGCCAATCCTCACGTCACCATCGAAAGTACAAATGAACCATCCGCTGTTTTTAGTAAAAGTAATGGAATGATTAGTGATATGGGCATGGGGGCTCGAGAGTCTATGACCTCGGAAGCCCCAAAGAAGACATCAGAGAGGATGTATATTGGTAAGCTAACCATATATTGCCAAAGAAATGTCTCTTGCCCAATAACTGGCATTTTACTTTTTTATACCCTATATAAATAATACTAATGATCCTGATTTTATTGGACACAATAATAAAAAAAGTAGATATTACAAAAATTCTTCTAGTTAATTTTGTGTAAACATCACACACATATAAGTTCACACTTTTGTTTATTTGTGTAAAAAAGCTTCACTCACATCTTGTTAGTTAATTTGAATTTTCAGACGGTATAGTAGTTTCTAAAATGTTTGTAGATTGTGACTAACCTACCGGTTATATTTAGACACCAAAATACTCATTCTTATACAAGCAGAGCTGCAAAGCTCTTAAATTAATTGAACTGAATATCTTTCAGGTGCCTAATTAATTAAGTGGTCCCAAAAGTTAGTTCGTTTCAAACAAGAAGACAGAATGTATTTTAGTTTAATACAATAGTTATTTAGTTAAAGTTAGCTTTGTTTTTGTTGCTGTTCTATTGTTCTTAGATTATGGTTTTGGCACTCTTTCTGATTATCTTTACACATGTAGTACTTTTGATATATAAATAAATTATAAATATTTCATTATGTAATCATTAATGTCTTTCATTATATAATCATTAAAACCTTTTTTTTAATTTCTTTTACATATTTCTTCATAATCATCTCATCTAAATGAGATGCTATACAGAAAATGACTCAAAAATTTTAATCTGCGTGAAGATCAACTTTTTTAAAAAGAGATACAATTTGGCCTTCTAGATATAGTTTAAACATATTTTCCAATAAAAAATTTTTGTTTCCACAGATATTAACACAAACAAGTTTTTTTAAGTATAATATAAGTATGGAGGTACTTCATGTGTACTATAATTTTTTTTGTCTAGTTATAACTAGCAAAGACATAAAAGTGGAAATATTTTAAGCGCATGTAAAACGATAGCTGCTAACAGACATATCTAACCAAAATTTTATTTTACTGCTATTAAGGCAGAAATGCACCACTCAATTCGGTTGAACCCATGGTTGAATATACCGGAGAATGTTGAGAATCCCATGGACTGCCAGGGTCACCAATGAGGAAGTGCTGAGAAGAATGGGTCGAGTGAAAAAATTGTTGAGAACGATAAAAGTACGCAAGACTGCATACCTTGGACACATACTAAGAAATAATAAATATAGTCTTCTGCAGGTCATCATGCAGTGTAGAGTCGATGGCAAAAATGGAATAGGTAGAAAGAGGAAGTCATGGCTGCGAAATATTCGAGACTGGACAAACATGACTGTAGACGAATTATTCCACGTTGCAAAAGACAGAGAAGCTTTTAAAAATGTGGTCGCCAACTTCCGTTAATGGGGACGGCATAGGAAGAAGAAGATATATATACACGCTTCAATTTATTCTTCATTCAATTCGGTTGAACAATGTGGATGATTCGAAACATACGTACGGAATTTAATATATCACAAGTCAAAATGAAAAGATTCTAAGTTACTAAAAAAAGTTACAGTCATGGAATATCATTCTCCAGAACTTTCCATAAAATAGATTATTTAATTACTATTTAACTGGGAATAAGCCACAATTAAAGATAAAAATATGTTTATTGACGTTTTAATTTCCACTTTGGAAATCTTTCTCAAAATACAAACAGTAAGTTAAACAAATTTTGTTTTTTGTTACGTAGTGAAAAATTCTTCTAATAATTTAATTTTATCTGACTCATTTATATTGACAATTAGGACATACATACATACAAAGTAGACGACTTTAAAATGACATTGCCAATATTGTTGAGTTGCGCTCCTGGGACGACTTTACTTATAACATAGTTCATTCGATTACATGAAATCAATTTTAACTTGAGAATATCCGTCAGAAAAAATCAAAGCATGTAATTCGTCTTTAAAAAGACAAACATATGACATGATGGCAGTAAAATTCTCCTGTTAATGATTCCATAGTACATTATGAGGAAAAAACCAGGAAAAAACCTCATAATACTATCCCGACATGGTAAGTATTTGTTCGTGCATTAAGTTTACCTTCAATAAACACCAAAATTCTGATTTTATATGTTTCGTTATTTTAAAAACATAAATTATGTATCCTCTATATGTTACTGACTTACTAATACTGGTATTTTCTTAATAATATTTTCCTCTTTCAATATTGGTAACCAGATCCTACTACATTCTGCCGAGAAATTTGCGACACAATTGGCCTTATTTAGCATAATTAGAGCCGCTTCTTTGATTTTTCTTTTTTACCATCCGTTTCTTTTAGGACTACATTTGAATTATTGTATTGAACCCTATGTTCATTATCCCATGCGTGTTTACATATTTGAGATCTATCAAATTCTCTATTTTTAATTTAAGATTGAAGTTCACTTATTCTATTTAATGGACTTGATGTTTTACCTAAATAAAACTGATCGCATTCACAAGGTATTTTATAAATGCAATTCTTTGTCCGTTCTTGTTCATTGTTAGGTTTGATTTTGGACAAAATAAATCAGAGAAAATAGCTTCAGAACAATAAATTATTTAAGTAAGACATAACAACCCATATACCGAAAAACAGGAGTAAGAAGATGGGATACTTCAAAGCTCAATTATTGGCCCTACATTATTCTTAATCCCAATGAATGACATATTTAAAAACGTTTAAAAGCACTACAGACTGTATATAAAAGTCCAATGTACAAAACTTTAATAAGATGAAAAGCTCATTATGGATCAAATTGCTCACGCATCTATATCCCCCATTTTGTTAAAACAGCCAGACACTATACACAACACAGCTCTTAGGCTATCTCTTGGAGCACTTTGAATATCACCTGTAGAAAGTTTATGAAGTGAAAGTTTCGAATGTTTAAGATTTACTTGTTCATACCAGTAGTTACGACTTATTCGTTTTACCCAGTCCGATATTGTTCTTTTGGCTATGTTTTTTTGCTAATACCCCTTCCCTGTTAAGTAGGTCCGCTTTTTCATTTCCTTTAATACCAGTACGTGGAAGCACTAAGTGCAAACTTACTTTGATACTTTATTCGATTTGAATCAGACTGTACAGAGAGTTTCAAACTAACTGTAAGTCAATTAAGTCCAATTCAAGTGTCTTTATTGTCACCTGTCACCTGTCTAACTCAGAATAACTTTTATCTCTGCAGTTCCTCTTTATCAGTTCCTGCAGGCACATCTCTATAACATATATTTTTCTTTGGAAAATAGTGAAGTAATGATCTTTCAATGGCTTTCATGGCTTTCATTTTCTACATGTGCCGTGTACTTAGTCAATGTTGGCGGTTGTCCGTACTCTTTAAATCATTTATACAGTTCTGTTTTTGGTTCTTATAAATATTCTGGCTACGTCTCTTGTACTACACCCAGCCTGATGTTTCTTACTCACAAATATTGTTTTTTCATAAACCTCGGCGTCCATTTAGTATATTAAATTTTAATTACAATAAAACCTGTTTACCTGTTTATCTGAAAGTTTTTTCTTTCTTCTAAAGGGTTTTACCTTAGCTCTCTGCTACTTTGTTGTTCCCGATGAAGTGACCAATAGTAATCAGCCATCATGTTGGTATTCCAACGTCTCGTGTATCGTGTCTCCATCAACTTGATATCCTGGTAGAATCTTTTGCTAAGTTCTCCAATAACATCATCCAGATTTTCAGAAAAAAGTCAAGATGTTTATGCAAAAAGTGGATTTTGAGACTTATTAGACATCTAAAATCTTTAAAATTGTCCAATAATTTAGCTACTATAAGCTCGTAGTTAGGGTCTTAAACATTACCTAAGACTTGGGTACATTTTTTTTTGAATGGAATCTTAGCTTCTTCTCCTTAGTAGTCATCGTGGTCTATAGATAAAGTCGAATATCATTTTACGAATATCTGGTCCAATAAAAACAACTTTTTTGAACTTGGCTTCTCATAGATGGGAAAACTTTTCAATGAATTACTTGAAACATTCTCCATTTGTAGGCAGGACCTTGGCAAACTATTTCGTTAACCGTAATTTGATTTGTAGAGGTAGAAGAAGGATCTTTTTGGATCTACCAAAGTTTTTAAAAAAATATTTTTCTCGGCAAGTCTTTAAATATTTCTCATGGGCCACTGTTTTGTGGACCAGTGTTTATCTATTGTTCTACTGTCATATTCACAAATAAAACATGAAAACTTTGTAAATACCTTTTGTTGACTAATTAGCATCCAAACAACTCTTAAATCTCAACAGATTATCCAATTGTAAGCTAGATAGTTAATTTTCTGCAAAATTGTATCAAGATTTTCATATGTTTCTTTCATATTGACTGAATGAGCAATAAGAAGTAAAGCATAAGTGTTTCCAGTGTGTAAGATTACGGTTTTTAAACTTTTTTTTGAAGAGTGTATAAAAAACCTCCAGTCATCCGTACTATACTCAATAACAAACTCGTTCATTAGACCACCACTATCATAACAGTAGACCAAATCCGCTTTCTGTCTAAACAACTAAGCAAACTGTTGATCTGTGTACCTGAACTTCTAAATAGATGTACCAGGCGACAACAAATTATTTTCTTTAATATTGAGCCAAGCACTTCTGATTTTTCCTTTGTTAAACCCAAATCTCTTAGTAACTTATCTAACTCAGCTTGTGTAACAACTGTAGTTGTAGATTTTCTGAGAACACTAAAATCTGCCATAACTTCTTGGACCACTTTCATCAGACTGTGATTGACTAGTATTTAAAATGTCAATATGTAGGGAAGGCTCAGGGACTGGAAGTACAGGTCCACGCTCTATCGGAGGTATAACAGAGGGGAGGTTAGGATAAACAATTACTTTTTAATTTTTGGAGCTATATCCAGAAACGTCGACAGTACAAAAATTACAATTATTTAAAATTAATTATGAGAAGAAAGCTCTCTCTATATTACTAGCACTGCAAATCTGAAAGCTTCTTTTTCTTTCTTCGACTTCTTCCTTAAATCCTCAACATAAACATAACATTGTGAGAAGGCCAGTCTTTATTTTAGTCACCAAATTTCACACCAAAATATGCAAAATACAAATTTTTAATATATATGCCTTTCTCAAGAAAGGCAATTAGCCGAAACAGCTGTAGTGATAAGATTTAAAATAAATTTTGTGGAAGTTTGAAAACAAAGTTTTCAGTGTTTTAGTGTTACATAAAATAAAATGTAATTATGCAATTTTTAAATGTTAAGTGTGAAAGAATGGTGGGTGATGCAGCTTTTTTAATATTATATTCATACTCAGCACCCTAAATTACATATGATTTTTCATCGTCGGCCTGTGTAATTTTGTAGTTGATACCAATAAACTAAATTAAAAAATAAAACTGGAGTATTTTTAATAAGAATTTTTTAAATAACTGATATAATTTCTGTAAATTTGACCTTCGTATTCCAGTTTTTCTAAATCCCATATTTCTCTGATTCCTAAATTCTGCTTGGTTACAGACATAAAGTATGTCCCAGTTAACTGGACTATTAGTTCAGAAACTTTTACAACTTTAATATTTTCTTGTACTCGTTTCTGTAGAAAAGTTTCTCTGCTAATCAAGAAACTTAATAAAGAAACGTAAAAATAATTAACAGATTCCTAATAGAGACGAACGGGAACTTTTATAGTTGCTATAGAAATTTTATTTCCATCGATTAAATAATGAGAGAAAGAGAAATGACAGCTGAACTTAATGAGGGACGTAAAATCAAATTGTAGCTTAGAAAGGAGAATAATTAGACGATTTACTTTTTACTACGTTTTCAATTTATGTTTTAAACTTTTACAATTAATGTTCAGGAAACTTTTTGAGTTATTGATATTTTTTGGTCATCGATACATATTTCAAATATGAAATTGATTTAAGAAAATTTGTAACCTGAATAGTTCATAAATATATATATATATATATATATATATATATATATATATATATATATATATATATATATATCTATATATATATGTTCCATATTTTTTAAAATTGAATGTTTTTATTTCTTATTAAAATTAGTATGAACTATTCAGTTCATAGTAATTTTAAGAACAGAAAATATATGAACTATTCAGGTTACAAATTTTCTTTTGGGTTGGTTACATATATATATATATATATATATATATATATATATATATATATATATATATATATATATATTTGTTTTGCTTCGATATTAAATGATGAAGAAACTAACTCTTGTAACCGTCTGGGTGAGCATGGTGCATGTGTCTTCTTGCACCCAAATTGTAACGAAATGGTATGCCTATCACATAGGGTATAATTAAAAGGGGTTGAAAATTGGGACAAAAGTTATTGGTGGTAGAGATAGGGCAAGCAAAATAAACGATACTTATACGAACGGCAGGTAAATGAAGCAATGGGATGATATAGGGGTAACTACAAAAAATTAAACAATGGGGTACTTACATAAGGCTTCTGGACAAATGGACAAAACACAACAAGAAGGATCTCTAGCTATTTAAAATGAACGCCGCTTGAATGGATCCTCCTGTTGGATGAAGGAAAAAGGATCTTTCTTCCTAAAAAAAACACAAAAGGGGTTAGAAGACTTTTCTAAAATGGGAGATAAACAAGTTGGTTAGAGAAATAAATTAAACATTTATTGTTGTCCCAACACAAACAGTTGTAAATACAGACAATACAAAAATAATAACCATATAAATAGTTACAAGTATTTATACCAAAATAATAAAGAAGAAAAACTTACATTAGTCCTATTCGTTAACAAACTCTGTTTACAAGTGGGAGATGCTACAAAACCTACAAAAAATTGTTACTGGGCTATAAACTGTGGCAGAAATATACAATTACAAATAAAAAATATCTTTTAAAAGGAAACTATTCATAATGGTTAACCTTATTCTAAAAACAAAACAAACCAGTGTACAAAAATAAAACTAAACTATCTGTCATATGTCAATATTGAATTTTAAAACAGAATAATTAAAAAAACAGCTAACCACGCCCTAAGACATATACAGTGCTTTTCAGATAAAACTATCTACCTTAAATAACTTTTGAACCACCACTTTTTTGGAAAAACGCAAGAGCACGTCAATTAATATTTGAAGGGGGACACACTATATCATATAAGTTTTCTGGAAAATGCGCCCTCTTACCCCCTGTGTCAACCCTGTTTTTAATTACTTCCCCATTTTTTTATTTTATATTTGGATTCTCCTTTTTGTACTGATTTCAAAAATGTATAATACCTTTTGCTTGAAGTGATTAGTTTATGAGATTTTTTCCAATTAACAATGAGACAATTTTTCTGTTAACAAGATAGTACGTCTCTCACCTAAATTGACTATAACAAAATAGGTTGCAGCATAATTAAAACTTTTTAAATATTTAACCGTACTATTTGTACCTTCAAAAACCAAAAAACAAAAAAAATCACTTTTTATTAAAGTTTTACCAAAGGTTTGCGATATTATTTTTACATTTTTTGTTTTCATCGGTTAATAGCCCACGACAATTTGTTATAACTTGTAAGTGACAGCCTATTTTGATATGTGTGCAATTTGATCGCTGAAATGATGTACACTTTGCAAGAAGCAATCGAACTTGTAGGTTTATACTAAAAAAATAATAATTGTGCAAGAGCTGCTGCTAGAATTTTTAATGAAACACACCACAATTGACATGCAACTCATAAGTATGTGATTGAAATGATGCAGAAATTTAGAGCAAGAGGGTCAGTGCAATAAAAAACATATCTGAAAGGGACTTGTAAATAACGGAGCAATCCAAGTACCTAGTTTAAGGCAAGTTAACTTAGAGGCTAAACCGTCACAGTTACTGTCAACAATGCAGCCTTCCGAGTACTTCCTAAATTTAAGTTTCATTCACATAAAATTAAATTAGTACAAGAGTTAAATAAAGAAGATTTTGATCGTCGTCGTCCCGAATTTTGCGAATTAATGATACAATGCATCATTAACACTCCACTATTGTTAAACAATATTTGCTTCTCGAATAAAGTCTTATTCTCATTAAACGGTTTGGTGAACAGATATAATTGCCGATACTGGGCTGAGAGTGATCCACATATTGTACGCGAATTTCACAAACAGCATTCTCAAAGATGAAACCTATGGTATGGTATCCTACGTGATCACATTATCGGACTCTTCTGTATCACTGGAAACTTAAATGATGCATCGTATCTTGAATTCTTTAGGCAAGTGGTTTATCGTATTATAATAATATTAGAAAATAATGATAACCTTTCCGAAGATTTGGTTGTATTTCAACATGATGGAGCTTCTCCACACTTTTCTTTAGTTGTACGATAATTTTTAAACGAAACGTTTCCCGGTCCTTGGATAGGTAAAAGACGACAGATGATGGATTGGCCACCTAGGTCACCCGATTAAACACCCCTAGACTTCTTCTTAAGGGGGTATTTAAAAAAAATTAATGCTACTCAAACAGAATCTCTAGACGATTTACGACAAATAATAGAGGATGAATGTCGTCAATTAAATGCAGACGTGTTAAGCAATGTTAGAGAAGAATTTCAAAATAGATGAAGGGCACTCATTTTGAACACTTAATGTAAAAATTTTTAGTAGTGAAATGTTCATTCTAAATGTGTGTAAAAATATTGTTAAAAATATTTTTTTAATCCAATTTTCTTGCTTTTGTATTTATTTTTCTCATAAACTAATCACTTCAAGCATCTTGTATTATACATTTCTGAAATCATTATAAAAAGGAGAATCCAAATATCAAATAAAAAAGAGGGAAGTAATTAAACAAAAATAAAGAGATGATAGGGGGGATGAAAGGGTGCATTTCCCAGCATCCTTAAATATGGTATAAGGTCTCCCCCTTTAAATATTAATTGACGTTTTTTTGCGTTTTTTCTAAAAATTAGAAGTTAAAAAGTTATATAAGGTAGATAGTTTTGTCTGAAAAGCACTGTTAAACGTGCTTGTTTAACAAGTTAAAAAAAAGTTACCTTGATCACACTAAATTAGGCTTCTTAAAAACACAGAAAGCTGGTACATGTGGATATTTTTAAGATTTGTAAACGACACAAATCTCTTAGGTACGTAGAAACAGAAATAGTGATTACTCTTCCAAATTTGACATATTCATAGAGTATATTTCACTATTTTCAACAAATTTTGTCGGCTTCTTTACCGACCAACTAAAACGCCTGCTTCAATAGCCCATTTTTTTCAATCTGAATTCAACAGACCTACCTACTACCGGCCGGGGCTACCAGTTTTCCTTACCTCCCATCCAGTTGAAGGGACTAACAACCGAAATTTTTGTTAAACTTATCGCAAAACGACCTTGAATCAAACAGCTTTTTAAAATCGTAGAAATAAATACGTATTATATTATATGGATTATTTAACTTTGTAACCGAATTCTTTCTTTGGGAAATTTGAATGTAAACAAAGAAACCAAAATTTATATATAGCGCAGAAGTTACTAGAAAATTTTTATAGTTGCATATCGATATTTTTTTAAAGGAAATTATTATGCTACCAAGTAAGACTTGAAAGTACGGTCACATATGTTGCAAACATTCTTATCAGTCACAAAGCTAGTGCCACAGACACAGCTAACCATCTCGATTGATGAACTAACTGGATGAGGTGGAAATTAAAACTCACTCGTCTCTGAAATTTTAGGGAACTAGCCTAATTCTAAACTTTGTACAGTCTTAGGAGAGTTCGAAAACCTGACTGAATAGTGACTGTTTTGAAGTGCGACTCAAGATTTTCAAAATGGAACAAAAGCTGCTCAATATGGCACACACTTTCAATCAGGTACACCTTGTACAATCGGTAATCATTATTCGTTAAATCAGAGTACGTGCTCTAAGAAAAGCTTGTATTACTGTCCAACGAATATGGATTCCTAGCTCTACCAACGGGAAAGCTTTAGCTTTAGCTAACTTTTAGAGGAATCAACTCTTTAGCTAAATTACGTCTGGCGAACGACGAACTAAGCAATACCACTTTGCAGAGCGTCGTCTCGATGAAGGAACAATCCAAATCAATGACATGGTATAATGTAGCAACAATCATTTTTATGGCTAACGCAGATAGGGACCGAAGGATTGCCGGTATAATCACATCCCCTACTTACCAATGGCGTCGGGCAGACGAGTGGTAGTTGGTAAGGCACTGTTTTGCTAAGAAACTGGCTCCAAAAGCAAAATAATCAGTGATTTGTTAAACAGCTTAACAATGCAGACGGCAAAGAGAAACCTATTCATTAAATATCCCTGTGAATATCTCTATTACGATTATAATCGCTGTACAACGCAAAACAAATTAGTTTACTGATCATGGACATTGGAAACCAACATTCAGTAGGAAAGATGATTCTCATGACCAGAGCGTCTCCCAAATCGTTACGCACGAAATCCCTATAAAATACCTAATAACACTCCTACAAGAAAAATGAACACGAATTAAGTGAAAAGAAAAAAACTGTAAAGAAACATGACATTGGATAACTGAAATAAAGTAAAGTAAAATAAACAGCAAAACATTTAATAAAAATGTCAAACAACAAATCGGTTAAACAACGAAAGGTACTAAAGAGTAGATAACCCCTTAGTATAATAGGTAATAGAAACTCATAACAAAAGGATAGATAATATCAAAGACAATTATATGAAGAACAAAGAAAGTGAAACTAAGCCATCGATGAAGAAAAGCAATAACGATGATTTTATGCATAAAAGATTACAACGAGAGATACAGAAAAATATCAGAGAAGCGAAATAAAAAATACGAAGAAATTGAAATAGTATAAAGTTCATATGAATATTTCAACGTATGTAAGAAGGTAAGAGAAGTATCATGCTAATGGAAACAGAGAAGAGTAGGTAAACTTGATAATGACCATAAAGATGAAAATTTATTTTTTGATGAGACGAAGATCCAATACCTATGGAAACCGGACCACCTAAACCATTAGGAGAAATAAGATCAGCCATAATATTGCTAAAAGAAGGGAAAGCTCTAGCATCAGATGAATTATAGTGTAAGTATGTTTTAAACTTCTTGATGATAATTATTTAAGAATACTATGTAAAAGATTCCATAATATCTATGACATAGGCAATTTTCCAAGAGATTGTTTAGTTTAAGAATTTATTATATTACCAAAGAAATAGGAAGTGAAAAAGTACAGCGAATATAGGCTAATAAGTATAATAAACCATTCGTTAAAACTTTTTCTCATTACCAAAGTCTTATTATCATATTTGTAGGGTTCAGAATAGAAGTGAACCAAGTCCACTTTTTGTCATTTACGAAATAACAACGCTATAACATGCACCAACTAGGTAATTTTTCAGTGTATTAATGAACCAAGTCTAAGTATTGATTATATTTGCTAGGCAGCAGCAAGTTGTGGTGTTTACTGACAGATTGTTATTTTCTATCAGAATACTACTGAACCAAGTCAAGGTGGTGTTTGTTTGCTGTATACCTACATTACTGTGTTGACGTGCTTTAAACCTTTAATTATAGTGACAGTTTATTGCACATTATTTTTGTTGGCTAGTTTTAATATGCGATGAATATTTCATCTGGATCAGGTGAAGTGTGGTCGCGAGGCAAATTTGACACAGGTTGCTAAATTTGCACAGATTTTTAACAATGGTTGATATACTAAATATGGTATACTACGGTTGCAATAACGTAGTTATTTTTTCAGGAATAGGAACAGGAACAGGAATATCTTTCACTTCATAGAAAAGTTCCTAAAACCCAGATCATTTAAAGTATCAAGTTAATGGAAAGTCTTCTAGAATTTCTGTTCAGAGTCACGGAGTACTTTAAGATTCTGTTATTAGACCCACCCTTTCTATTTTTGCTGTAAATGACATATGCAATAACATCCCAATACCATTTAATATATTCGATGTGCCGATGACCTTAGTCTATTGCCATCAACAACACAAAAACATCAACACTCCCTGCAAACTCTTACAGTATTCAGTCGATCCTCTTTAAAACAAAATTTAAGGCCTAGGTTTATGCTTATCATCAAACAAATCTAAACTTATTAAATTCTGCAGAAAAGCTACTTCCTACGCTCCAATAATCTCAATCAAGAACGACCTGTAGTGGATAATTGTCAACTTCTAGGAATAATCTTTGATTATCGACGATAAACCACATAAATTTTATTAAAAAACTTTTATATTGAAGTCAAAACTTTAAGTGTAATTGGTATGTATATTTAAGGACACAACAAATTAAAAATCTACATGAATTACAATTATTGAACTTGGTCAGAACGAACGTTTTCGTTCTTGTCAGACTATCTTCTGTAAACTTAAAAGTACTTGCTCAAACAACATCATCACCAGGCAGTGGGTATATTTAAATTACATATTAGAAACTTAAGATTATGCAATTAGTTATTGCTGCAAATAGCCATAAGCTATTTGGAGCATAGATATATATATAGTTTGGTATAGTTTGTATCTGTGATTGTCAAGAATACTACTTGGTTTATAAACGTTTTTTAGCTATCTACCGATGGAGTATCTTTCCTACTGAGTCATGTTGTTCCTTATATTCATTTCTAGCGCACCTATATTAGGTAATTTTTTAAGTGAATGACCTGATTGTAAATGTCAAGTAGAAGAAAACCCTCTGTTTCGAGAAATACCTTTCCTGAATCCAACCAATAGTTTGACGCTATATTGTCGACATAATGTTGGATGTCTTCATTGGCATGTATCCATGGAGACTTGCATATTTTTTTCCTGCAAAAAAATGGTTTAAGCATATTTCTTATTTCCTAAGTTTAAATAAGGTCACCTGCTACGTAAATTGTGCGATGTGAATTAGATGTATTAGCCTATTTCTGAAAATAAGTTTAAATTGGCAACCTGTTTTCCCCATTGCACACATATATCCACAAGTATTACTGCTTGTCAATATTTTATGTTACGTTAATTCAGTACCTATATTTTCAGTTTTGTGTTGTTGGATAAAAGTCAATCATATTTGGTGTTGCGTGTTACCAATCTTGCGCTTACTTTCTTCTTTTTATTCCATTTTCCGACTAATAAGTCAATTTCCAAATAAATTAACTTATTAGCATTCTCAAATTCATAAATTTCGTTTCTATTATTAAATTGTCTTTTCCTTTATCTTTGCTTCTCCCCATAATCATATATTTCGATTTTTTTCCAGTCCATACTTTCTTGCTTCTCTTTCTAATTTTTTAAATATCCGTATTATTTCTATCTTTTCCTTAGTCAGTGTTTCTATTAGAAAACCCTATTTCTTATAATCGTTTCTAGACATGTTTTAAAATTAAACATGTTTGTTGATAGTTGGTTGCCTTTCCTTATCCCCCTTTTAATTATAATGAAAATTTTCTAATCTCTAACCATTCTACATATCTTTTTTGTGCTTTCAGCTAGCGTTACTAAATTTCTTTGGACACACGAATGGCTCATAAATTTAAATAATTTTTTCAAACTAATTCCATCGTAAGCCCGTTTGATTGACGCGAACATTCACATATAACAGTTTGTCTAAATTTATTTCAATGCAAAAATATAGTTCTCTTTGTCAGAACCTCTTGGTCCTGAAGCCAGCTTCAGGGAAGCTTCAGAATTGCAGAAAATCAAAAACCAAAGTTTCCAACATAGTAATGGAAATTTTTAATGACTTTTCCAAAAAATTCAACGCATTAACAGCTTTGAACTTTACTTGGGAATGGAATCTACTACAAAAGACACAACAAAAGTTTAAAAACACTTATTACCTTAAGTTTGTAAAGAATTCCTTTTTTATTTACGTTTCGGTTATTATAATTTTTATCACAACAAATAGTCATTTTAAGTTTGTTTTAAGACCTTGATCTTTGTTCCTGCTTCCGTAAACCGCAGTTTATCTGCTAGATATGTGGAATGATTCAATTGTTAAAACGACGAGATAAAAGTAAAAAATGCTGAACGGATACAAAAATTCAATGGGTTATTTATACAAATAACGGTTCAGTCACCTTATAACGCGTTCATCTAAAATTAACTTCAAAAGCATCTAAAACAGTCCACGTCCTAATTATGACACGTTGTTACGATACACCTTACACTTACAGTATTCAAAATTATCGTAATTTATGAATGGACATGATTGGAGTATTATTTGTGAAAATTTAAAAAATGTATTTGTTCTCTGCTCAAAGTAATAATAAAACTAAATGTTATAATAAATGAAACTGCAAATCAATTTTATTTACTCCACTCCACTTTGGAAATAGTTTTCAAAATACAAATTAAATAAATTATTTTTTATAATTAAACAAAATGAATATATATATATATATATATATATATATATATATATAATATATATATATATATATATATATATATATATATATATATATATATATATATATATATATATATATATATATATATGCTCTCACTATTTTCCGGGTTTGACTCCGCGTTGCAAAATGCTGGTTTTCCTGAAAACCATTGTTTTTCGACGTTTCGGCAATTTCTCACTTGCCATTCTCAAGCCTGGTGGATCTACTTCTCGTCGTTACTCGATTAGTACTGGTCTAGACCAGTACTAATCGAGTAACGACGAGAAGTAGATCCACCAGGCTTGAGAATGGCAAGTGAGACCTTGCCGAAACGTCGCCAAAACAATGGTTTTCAAGAAAACCAGCATTTTACAACGCGGAGTCAAACGCGGAAAAATAGTGGCAGCACATATAGCTCCCGCGGAAACCTCAAAACAAACATTATATATATATATATATATATATATATATATATATATATATATATATATATATATATATTATTGTGATATTTAAAGTCTTAGTGCGCCAATCAACTAATTAGCTAATTAATTAATTAATTAAATTATTTAAATGATATGATTATGATTCTATCACAATTTTTAATTCTCTTATCTCAGGGTTTTATTCGTGCTTCAATATCTATGCTATTACATGTGAAAGGTAAGGTCCAAAGAATACCGGAATAATAAAAAACATATAGGATCTAACATTATATATTGAAATAAAATTAATGAAATAATTCACACTCAAATGTTTCAATAAACAAAATCTCATATAGTGATTCTCAAAATTTTGTTCTACGTACGTGAACCTTCAAAATTAATGGTACAAACAATATTAGTTGAAATCTCAAAATCCAAATATTATTCTATATCTCCTTATCCAAATATTTATATCCTTTTTAAATTAAGTGTAAAAATTGTGTTATCAATAAAAGAAAAAAAACTGCAGAAAACAAAACTATCTCTCTCTGATGATGAGTGGTCCAAATCCTTGTTATTTGTAGACTATATTATTTACTCGTGGCCGCTCCCTAGGTAATCAGCAATCTTACAACAAATTATTGCAAGTATATCGTCCTTAATGATCTCCTTCAAACGCACGAATCGTTCAAATTATGCTAGCTTCTTCTTCTCTCAATAAACTGAATCTCTCGTTGGCCTGAGTGAAAAATGACTCTTGGAATATCTTTTCTTTACGATAAACTGAATCTCTCGTTAGCCTGAACAGTGACTCTTGGAATATAAGTAGAAAAATATGACTTACAATATTTTACTGGATCGGCTTCTGTCAGATACACTAACTACACAAAAACTCACAAACTTTCACTGCTACTGCTTCCTACCTCTGGGAAACTACCCGAGAACAACGGCCGTTCGCCTTCTACCCTTGGAAACCAACTGATTATCTTTTCTCTCTCAAAAATCTAGCTAAACTTTTATTCCTACATACCTATTCCACCTTTTTCAATCTCCGCCAATCAAAGCTCGTCACAATTCCCCCATTTTTTCATTTCGATAACAAACAACTTTTTACCTATAATTATAAAATTTCCTAAAACTTATTTACAAATAATATTTGTCTACAATTCTTAAAAACTCTAAAACTACTAAATCTACTATCTAAAACTAAAAACAAAAACCTCTATCTAAAATCTCTTCTATTGTCTTTAATCACTGCATTAATGTATTTGGAAAACCCGGTTCAATTGTCTTTGGATTTCACTTAAAATTGTGCGGGTCACTCAAGTATAGTATAACAAAGGAAATAATTTATGCATAGCTTACATTTTGTTTAATACAGGTAATCCAAAAATTTAAAAACTTTCCTTCTTCGAAATGTTTGTTGGTAATTATCCTACTTATCTGAATTATTTTAATGTTTTTGAACTTTGAAATATTTTATTCAAACCAATATTTTTCTCGATTTTACATATCATAACAATATATATATACATATATATATATATATATATATAATATATATATATATATATATATATATATATTTATATATATATATATATATATATATATATATATATATATATATATATATATATAATAGCACTAAAGGACTTAGAGGCCCAAGGCTGGAAAAGTTTGTTCTTTCTTCATTTTCGCTGTTCTTTATCTACTGATATCTTCTCTAATTCGATATGTGATTTTTCTCCATTCCTTCTTGTTATTCTTTTTTCTTTTCTGGCCTTCTAGTCCAATTTTTTACATATCTTTTTCTACCTCTTGATTCATTTTATTTTTTGAACTTCCTTTCTCTTTGTTGAAGCTCCCTTTTTGAAGTCCTCGTGTTCGGCATCCTTTTTAGGTGACCTCGCCATCTTAGTCTCTGTGCCTTTATGACGCCTATTATAATAAGTTAATTATATAATTCCTTTAACTCATCATTTGATCTTCTTATACTTAAACCGGCCTTAATTATTTCTCCATATATCTTTTTCATGATTTTCCTTTCCCATATCTCCAGTAAATTTTGTTTATTTTTTTTCATTGTCCATGTCCCACTGCAATATGTTACTATTGATTGTATAGTTGTTTTGCATATTTGTATTTTTGCCTTTCTTGATAAAAATTTTCTTTTCAACATTTCGCTAAGAACATGTACACTTCTATTGCCTGCCATTATTCTAGCTTGTATTTCTTCTTAAATGTCAGGTTTACATGATATTATTGCACCTAGAAATGTAAATCTTTCTACCATTTTGAATTCGTATGATGATATTTGTTCTAATTCTACTTTAAACTTGTTTTCATCCCTAAACAGATCATCTGTCCACTGCATACATTTGTTTTAGTTTCATTTATGTAAAGTCCCATTTTTTCGCTGCTTTTACTATTCTTTGTAGTATCTGCTGTGTTTTTTTTCTCTTGTCATCAACACTGCATCATCCGAAAATGCCAAAACTTGGTGGCTTTTATGATATAGGAGTCCTTCTCTATTGATTTTTGCTTCTCGAATTATTTTTTTTTGCATAATTAAAGAGTAATGATGACAAAAGATCGCCCAGTCCTAATCCTTCGTTTACTATAAATTTGTCCGATGAATGATTGTTTACTTTGACTCTGTTTTTGGTATTCTCTAAAGTTTGATGTATGATGAAACGCAACTTTCTGCTAACTCCCATTTCCTTAAGGGTCTCTTTTAATTCCTTTCTCTTTATTGTATCGTATGCTTGTTGGAAATTGATAAATAGCGCTATCGTTGGTAAGTTGTGTTCATAGCTTTCTGCTTGTAATTCTCTGATTACGAATACTTGGTCCGTTGTGCTTCTCTAAATCCGCACTGATACTTACCTATTATATTTTCAACTTCTTTTTTAGCTTGTCTTTTATGGATTTTAATAGGATTCTATATACAGTATTTAGTAACGCTACTCCTCTGTAATTACTGCATTCTGTTTTGTCTCCTTTTTTGTGCGATAAGCAAATAATTGCTTCTTTCCAATCTTCTGGCATTCGTTATTTGATCCATATCTCCTTTATAACCTTGTATATCCAATCATTGAGCAGTTTTCCACCATATTTCATCCTCTCTGCTGTTATGTTATCGCTTTCAGGACATTTATTGTTTTTCAGAATTCTATGTCTTCTAAGTGTTCAATTCTTGCTTCTGCTTCCATATATTCTCTTTGATTTGACTTATTATTGCCATCTAATATTTCTACTTCACCACTTATATTATTTCCTGCTTTGTTTTTAACGAATATGGTTTTTTTGGCTTCTTTTAAAAGCAGTTAAATTATAAATGTTTTAACTTTAAATGGTTCCTGTTTCCCTTACATTTAAATTTTAAATACAATAATATTCTTTAATTACAACTGTCTAACTAAAACTCGTTCCTTTGTTTTACTTACACGGAATCTAGGCAGGTGCCCTAACAATTCTTCCTATCTCAATTGGCTGGAAAATTATCCTCATGTATGGTTCTTCCGATGAAAAAGATACTAATTCATACTAACAAATGCTGAAAAAACTCTTTAAAAATCTTTTAACGTCTTGTTTTCAAAATCATTTTAACATCGTTTAAAACTACCGGCACTATCTTCCTTGTCAGCATTGGATAATCTTTCTAAAACAGATAAACCAATTTTCGTCTTTCTAATCTCAATCAAATCAAAAATATCCTTTCACCAGTCTCTTTCAAACCAATTATCTTTTAGTCCTAAATCTACTAATAAACATAAATATCTCTCATTATTTTCCATCTGTGTTCGATTTTGTGCCACCTGCATCCAATTCCTATGACAACGTTTTAGATCGACAGCCCAACGTGTTAGTGAACGACCTATGCTTTGGTAGGCATCATCCCTTTGTCTCCATTACAATATCCGCTTTGTTCATCTGTTATCTGTCATTCGAGATACGTGACCTACCCATTTCCACTTTAGTGTTGTTATTCTCTCTACAGCATAAGCCTCTCCTGATCTTTGTCGTAGTTGGTGGCTTAGGATCTTGTCGCGTATTGAAACGCTTAAAAGAGCACAAAATTTGAGCCACACGGATCTTTTTTAGAGTTATCCTTATTATAGTCAACGTTTCCGCTCTGTAGGTTAACACTGACAAAATACACTGAAAAAGGTTTTTCGTTTAAGATGCATTGGTATATTGGACGATTTGAAAATGTGGTTCTTGTGAAACTTCTGAAATGCTCCCAAGTTAGTCTTATACGATGGAGAAGCTCAACGGATTGATTATCTTTTGCTATGCTATTCTCGCGACCTAGGTATTTATAGGCCATTACCTGCTCTATGGATCTTAAGATATATTTATTTTAAATTCCCCTTCACGTCAGTAAACGTCGAGCTGATTTAAAAGTTCTTTGGCCTCATCTATTATATCAGCTATTAGCACAATATCATCTGCAAATCTCAAGGGGCTAAGGTTTTCTCTATTTATGTATATGCCATTGTCGGTCAGTGTTGCCCTTTCACATATATATTCTAAAAGTGTAGTGAATAGTGTCCTCCTGACGTACTTTAAGTTGTATCAGAAATTTCTGACAGTGACCCATTCTAACACTAGCTGTTGCGTTAGAGTGGGTGAATAGCTACCTAATTTTTAAGAAATGATTTTAAAAATTTTTATTTTTGTTTTCTAAAAACAGGTCTAACAATAGACCTGCTTATTTAACTTTCTAGAAATTTTCCCAGAGTATTAAAACCAATAAGAGACACAAAAGAGATCGATAAATCCTTATATTTTGTTTATTAAGACCAATAAGAACAGGTAAACGGTTTTCCTTATTTTATTTACTAAGAAATTAATTTTTTGTGCAGCCTTCCCGAAAATTAAACTTTCGGTATGATTTATAAAATTGAAACTACAATTTTACACAACTAGTAGCGAAAGTAGCTACTTTCGGGACTATTTTTCTCACTTTCGGAACGATTTTGGGAAGCTAGGTAACGGCTTTGACAATAACATCAAGTTTGTATTTTATTAGGACAACGCTTGTCATTTAAGACTCATGTGTTTTCGCTGAGTTTTTCGGTTTTCAATTCCAAGAAATGGAAATCAGAAGTGATATTGAAGCCGAAATGATTTCAGATGAGATAAGGGAAACTGCTAAAGCCACTTTTTATGAATTGTTGTGGGTAAAGTCAAGCAAGAGTTATGAATAATTGGTCTACGGTTTATTTAAAAAATGGAGCAATGATAAAAATGTACATACTATAAATAAAGAAGTCATTCTTGCATATTTAATGGAAAAATCTGATATCTTGAAGCCATCAAGACTTAAGAAAGTTTTTTACCAGGAGCTAAAGATAAGATGTACTTAATGACAAAAGTAATTATAATTAAATCTAATTTCTTTTTTGCAAATTTTAGGTTGCAATAATAATTGGTTTTCCAGGCCCTTGTCATCGTAAGGAGATTTACAAAATGAATTTAGATGATATAGAAGATAAGATTGCTAACTCTAAAACGAACACGGAAAGAACTTTTGTGGTTATTGGTGAAAATAACATTTCTTTATACAGAAAATATTAGTTCTTACGTCAAGCAAATACACTGCATCGTAGATGATTTGTATATTACAAAAATGGAAGGTGTACCACACAACCTATTGGTATTTAAACTTTTGGAAAAATTGCCTACACAATTGTTAAATTTCTTAAATTAAAGCATCCCGAAGAATACACCGGTAACTGTCTACGAAGGAACTCAGCCGCTTTAATGGCTGACAGTGGTGGTAATATAACAAACTTGAAAAGACACGGACAATGGAAATCAACTAATGTAGCAGTAGCTGTAATGAAGAATATCTAAAAAAGTAGTAAAAGTACTGACACGTCTAACATTAATTTTAATAGTGCAACTTCTGTTAATATTCCTAACAATATCAACGTAATAATTATTCTAATTGTGATATTAATATTGATGAGTAGATTTTTCTAATGTTGAATTAACGAGAGTAGCTTTAAAGTGTTTAATAAAAGATCATAAGTAAAGTGTATCTATATATTCTGTTTAACATACAAAACGGCTGTAGAAAAAAAGTTGTACGTAACACGATCCAAAAGTAATTTTACAACACTCATAGGATTAAAGGACTTGCCTACGGCTCGTCCTGAAAACTTCCTACTCGTCTCGCAAAATATCTCTTTCGGTACTTGTTAAGTAAATTACTATTCACATATATTTACTTAATAATAATATACTCATCTGCACAGTTTTACTGCTACTAATAGAATTTAACGTACAGTTAAACTTGTCATCAAATTAACAACAATGTGACTGGGTTATGGTGGATCCGGAAATCTGCTTTTACATTTATTTTGATACAAAATTAAAAATGTGAAACGAAAAAAAGCTGCGAATTGAATTTTTACCGCCCCGTCCATTTACATAATTGAAATGAGAGAAAGTCATAACGGGCCAAATGATAAATTTCCTGATGTGACTCGCCGACTGCTTTTGCAGAATTATCAAGTTAACGTTGGTCCTCTAACAGCCGCTATTTTAATAAAGGTCCAACGGCCGCTTAGTGCCTTTTTCGGAGAAGGTCACAAACTAAATTTGGCCGGTCAACCGCACAAAACTAGGAATAATAGAATATGTGATGGGGCATTTTGTGGACTCGCTGCGAGGCTCCAATTAGTGGTTACACAAGGAAATAAATGAAAAGGTACGTTTTTGTTGGAGCTGCCGTGTCGTTTTGTTTGACTACTGGGACTGTATATTTAATCGAATTTTATATTAGCGCGGGAAGGTAGATACGTGAAATGGACACATGAAAGGGTATATAATAAATACGGGGTATACGAAACAGATAAGCAACAAAAAATGTGTTCGTCGTATGTAAGTCATGTTTTGCATTAATTTAGCATATATTAAAAAGTCGATTATGTTCCATGCGATGCCAAAACTTTTTTTTTATATAAATTACTGTGTCTTGGCTGAAATGGTCATTGACACAAACAATCGTTACAATAATTACATATAACTAATTTTTACAGTTAATCTATAAGCCTTAAATAAGAACCTTTGCCTGAATACCTCAGTTTTATAGGTAAGTTATAAATTAGAGGTAAAGTAAATCAAAAACAAGGGTTCATATTCTGTTAAATAACTTAATGTATTTTAAGAAACAAATTAGGTTGAAGACTTGAGTTTGAAATGTTTTTAATATTTGACTTAAGTTTGTGTCGCGCCCTGTGTTTCACTTGCCGGGGACACTCGATGAGGATGTGTCTCAAGGTTAATAGGTTAATGGTGTATCTTTAATACACCATAAGAAGATTTAGCAGTTGGGCTCAGATATCATTAAGTAGTGTTACGATAAATATAACTCATAAATATTCTTTCTAATTCTGATATGTTCTAGATTTTACTTGTTGACAGAAATTCCAGGTAATACCTACCTGAAACGATGGGTCTCCCTCTGATATAAAAAAACCTGCTTTTTATGGAATTCCTTCGATGGAAGGTCATCGATTCTTCGCCGTGATTCCAGAATAACTGTATTTATATTTAAATAGAAATTTTATGTAAACAGGGGTCAGTCGAAAATAAATTATTGTATTGTATAAGTGGTTTAATAAATTGATTTAAATTATTGTGTTTTAGTGAATTAGAATAAGGGAAATAAAGTAAATAAATTAGACTTATAAAAATAGTTCAGTAGTCACGTGTGGATCGGGTATGTCAAATTCTTAATTTTCTTGATGACTGCTTTTTCTTTTCTAAAGATTGTTTTAAGTCAAATTTAAGTCTGTCGAATCTTATGCAATGTACTCTTGATTTTATTCCAGTAGATTTGTCAGGTATATTACCATTATTGCTTGAACATTTGCTTTAGGTTATTAAGGATTTGAATATGCTGGACTTAAGCCCAGAGAGCGACGATGTTACAAACCCGAGGGCCACTAGCCCAAGGGCATATACATCTATTCATACTTTTATTATGTTCTATATTAAATATGTTCTAAAAAATTCGAAAATTAGATTTCATTTTGACAATATAATTACTATTATAGTAGACATTCTATCGTCCGTGTTATGTTGCTACGCCCGTGCGGGTCATAAAGTACTCTAGTTACACAAGTACACTATCACGTAGTTGATAACTAAGCAATAAAAACACAATAATAAACTGGTCTGACATAAAAAATTAAACAGTTCTCGACGAATTTAAAATAGTAAATTTTTCTAAACAGCTGTTAGACTAAGTTTAATAAAATTTAAACTTTGACGTGTATTAATATTTTTTTTTTCTAAAAATACAAAGTTACTTTAAAATTTTGTCAAATAAAAATATACACACTACTTAAACTTTTTTATCTTTTGTTATGAAAGTGATGCTTGCCAGAACACCTACATTTATGTATAAAAAATTGCGAGGTCGTTGTTTATAAAACAATTTTTTATATAATATACAGCTAACAGCTGTTTCCAAATGTAATAGATTTATTATATTTAAATCGATGTAAATCGTTTAACTTTAGCGTGTAAAGTAACAGTTATTTCAAATATATTTTTTTGGCAGTCAACCACAAATTGCTATATCATTTTTTATCCGACATTTTCTCTTCTAACTCCAAAACTATCGAAGGGTAAAACAAAAAGTCTCCCAGTATTTACCGCTTGCATATGCATAGTAAGTTTTTACAAACTGTAGAGAGATAATTTTATACCACCACTTTACAGTATTACACAACCATTTTCATATGAAAAAAACAAATTATCGCCATTTAGGTTTCTACCTGTTGCAAATTGGAAACTAAGAACAAAATATTTATTTTATTTAATTACTATGTCATCCACCAAAAGGATCACAACAAGTTTAGATATTTGTTAGTAAGTAAAAAAGATACAATAGTAATTACTAGAAAAGAGGTATATTAGAGGATAATTTAAATGTGGTAATATTAATCATATATGATTTTAAAACAAAAAATAGATCTAGTACATAGTCCAGTCGTCCCGAGATTTGACTTCTAAAAAACATATCATCATCATCTTTGGCTCGACAATCCTCTGTGGATCTTGGCCTGCTCTAAGATTCGTCGCCATTCTGTTCGGATTTGACAACATGTTGCCATCTTCTGATTTTTAATATTCGTAAGTCGGTTTCTACTCCATCTAACCACCTAATTCGCGGTCGGCCTTTGCTTCTTTTTCCTACAGGTGTTCCTGTGGTTAGCTTTTTAGAAATGGTATTTTCTGGCATTCGTATTTTGTGTCCAGCCCATCTAAGTCGCTGTGTTTTAATGAACGTTATGACATCTGGCTCATCAAAGAGCTGATACAATTCAAAATTATATCTTCTGCACCACTGCCCTTGGTCGTTTACAGCTCCAAATATTTTGCGGAGTATTTTACGCTCAAATATTCCCAAAAGTCTTTCATCTTTCTGCGTTAGAGTCCATGTTTCTGCTCCATATGTGGGGACCGGCCTCAGCAGTGTTTTGTATATAATAATTCTAGTTCTTCTTTGAATGTTTCTTGAGTGGAAATGCTTTTGGAGTCTATAGTATGCCCTATTTGTAAGATTTATTTGCCTTTTGATTTCTTCGCTTGTTTTATTGGTAGCAGTCAATAGCGACCCAAGGTATGTGAAGTTGTCAACACGTCCAAAGGTATGACTTCCAAAGACTGTTTCTCGTTCCTCATTTGCTATCGGATCCTTTGTAACCAACATGTACTTGGTTTTGTTTTCGTTGATGACTAGACCGACCTGTTTCGCCGCTGTTTCCAATTCTAGGAGATATTGCTCAACATCTCGCTTGCTACGCCCTACTATGTCAATGTCATCAGCATATGCTAAGACTTGTATCGATCTATTGTAAATAGTACCACCATCCCTAATTCGTGTATCTCGGACTGCCTTTTCTAAGGCAATATTAAATAGGAGGCAAGCCAGAGCATCTCCTTGTCTGAGTCCATCCTTTATCTCAAAGGATCTAGAACACTCTCCTTGTATTCTAACAGTGGCTTCTAAGTTAGACATTGTCATTCTCGTCTAAAAATCATATGAACAAGCCAAATTTTGCCGAGAATATTAATTTTGTGACCCAAAAAAGGATGCAAAAAAGTATTACCACTTTAACCCCCTAGCTTCCACCTAAAATACCCCAGTGTAAGTCGGTAAAAATGCAAAAAAATTGATTTATTAAAAATCTGTACGTCGTAAAAAAAATATATTAAATAAAAAATATAGCTGAGATAATTTTGAATAAGCACTTTTTCCGTAGAATGAACCATTCTTTCAGAAACAACACTTGGAACGACTGTCGATTTTTATTGTTAGTTTCGCGCGCGATATCAATTTTGTCACAAATAAGATTAATTTCTATAAAACTAAAAAGAGAAATCATATGATTTCTACCTGGCGAAATCGAATTCAAATATAAGCCACCGTGCTTCCTAAAACTTGCGAAGCAAACCGCTTGATAAATAAATCGGCAAGGGAATCTTAAATTGCACTCCAAATGACGTTCATCATGGCCAATATTCGTAGTATTTCTGGTACTCCAGTTTTGGTTCGATACGGAGTAGTTGCTATACCATACTGAGAAGACCTAAAGATGTCGAAATACGTATATGCGGCTTGTAGCTGCTCTGTATCGAACCAAAATCTAATACCGTCATAGTGTTCTATAAAACTGTTCAATAAATAAACTTTGCGCTGTTTTTGCCATTTTTTACAATTCTCAGAAATCAATAAAATTTATTATTTTCATTGTTGTAGACCAGTCTTTAAAACCCATAACATTAAAATTTAAATTTTATTTTTTCAAGTGATATGAGGCATTCGAAATATGGCTACAATCGCAAAATTTAAACTTTTACATTGCACAGATCGCGCGTCACAGGAAATACCTTTAAGAAGACGGTTTTAGGTGAAACTTATAGCAAAAGTTAAGTACTTTTAAAAAACATTACTATTGTAACTGAAAAAAAGTGCAGTTTTAAACGTTTTACATTGTTTTTATTGCGAAAATTTTAACTCAGCCTTTTTCAAAACTCACAACTAAAATTTTATTTATTTGCGACAAAATACAAGAGCTTACCTTTATCTTTAAAATGCATTTTGATTTTTGTCGATAAGATACTCGAATCAAAAGATGTTGAATATCAAACGGATAAAAATTTTATTGAAGATTGATTTCGCGTTTGTAACATTCAAAATTTTTGATCGCTTCAATCGTAGTTTCTGTGAGAACGGTTTATTCTACGCAAAAATGCTAATAAACGTCATCATCATCAATTAGCCAATCGCGTCTACTGCTGGACATAGGCCTCCCTCAGTTCTTTCCAGTGTTCTCTACACTGGGCCGCTTGTAGCCGGTTTCCCGCTACACGTTTTATATCATCGGTCCATCTAGTCGGTGGTCGTTCTCGGCTTCTTTTATAGTTGCTGGGCCTCCATTCCATAATACGTCTTGTCCACCGTCCATCTTGTGCTCTGCTAAGTGCCCTGCCCAGTCCCACTTAAGCGACGTGGTTCTTTCGATGGCGTCTTGAACTACTGATCTTTGCGTGATTTGTTGGTTTGTTATGTGGTCTCGAAGGCCCACGTTCAGCATTGCACGTTCCATGGCTCGTTGCGTAATTCTGAGTTTATTCGCAGATTTTTGCGTGAGTGTTACAGTTCATTACGAGATTTGTTATAAGTTTAGTTTTCTCAAAGTTTATCTTTAATCCTGCTCTTTCAGACAGACTTTTAAGCGAATGCATCATAGAAACTGTATCTTGTAAATTATCTGCGATTAATACAACATCATCTGCAAATCTTGCTATCGACATCATCTGCTAATAAACGTGTTTGTTCAAAATTATTTTAGCTACATTTACAATTTGAAACATTTTTTTCTATGGCGTACAAATGTTTTGTACCTCTCCGGGGGAAGTTGTAGAGGAATGTCCAGATATAAATATAGTAAACTTTTTGCATTTTTTTTAGCATCCTTTTATTGACATTTTTGACAAAATTCAGCTTGTTCGTATGATTTTTAGGAAATTAGTAGCATTTTCGTCTCTGCCGACTGGAGTGACAATAAACATTAATTACTTTTAAATTGTCATTAGTCCAACGTTTTTTATTTTACCATTTTGTCCAAGCCCGATTTATAAATTTAAAAGTTATTTTAAGATAAGTTTATTTACGTTTATTATCCTATATTTCAAGAATGGCTGCTAATAGGTCTGTTTCTTTTCTGCCTTGTCTAGAAAATTTATTATTAAAACATAAACATTCTATAAGAAATTTAACTCTTTCCCGACAGTTGCTTTATATATCCCACCAGAAATTTTGTCATTAAACATATTTTTCTTGTCGCTAAATTATTGTCTTTCTCTGCAGAAGCAAGAATAAGTATTCGTAGGAGTGCATGCAATTCGTCAATATTTTCTTTTAAATTTTGTAAGTTTTTATACTTTATATTTTTGTGCTGTAACAGAAATTTCATCTTTTGGATATTCTACAGTGTTTTTAAAGAATTTTACTCATAAAACAATAAAACGCATCTAAAGATATTTTGTACACCTTGGTGTTATCAGTGTGGCCTTAAATAAAAGTAGAAAGTTACGTTTTGGAGTTTTACTAGTAATCTTTTGTTAAGAGGACTATCTTTTAGACTCGACGACAACCGAATTTGCCTCTGTTTAGCTCCAATTTCTAAACATTCTTACTTGTTTTCTTCTTTGTCGATTTTAAAGCAATGACTTTTTCTTGAAAACACCAAATAAAGTAAACTGTTTGTCCACTTCATTACTCCTGTTAGAATTTCTTAATCTGTTCTTACTACTGGATGGCAAGTCGTGCTCGGAATATAAGCAATTTTCATTTGATGGTTTGAACTCTGATTCAGATGCACTGAATGCTTCTAAACGGCATCTTCCGTTTTACATCCTCTTTCTGATTCGTCAGAATTGTTAACCGATTTATTTGAATACATTTCTTCCAGTTACAATTAAAACTTCATATTTTACACTATAAAAAATAAAAAAATAATATCGTTCTTTTGGTAAGTATAACGTTATTACTTACCTTCGTAATATTTAGGAACCTGTGCTCTCTTAAAGGCACTTTACTTAACATATAGGCGTAACTGTACTTGAAAAACGTTCGATATACACTAATGTAATAGATAAGCTCGCGAGAGAAACTGGTGTACCATTTTAACAATATCCTACAACAATGACATTGGCGTCATAAAAATTACAATGATTAGTATTATAGAGTTAAAATACACGAGGAAACAGAAGAGTATGTTTAATATTTTTTCTATTTTTTGTAATGAAAATACTGCACCCGTCAAAATTATAATATGTTATTGTGTTTTGGTAACACCTCAAGCCTTTAGATCTACGCAAACGACTCTGAACTCATCCCAGTTATTCACAAGTATTTTAATAACCAAGTATTATACTATTATCAACCAAATTACAGTTTTTTTTAGAGTACCAGCATACAGTTCATTTATCTACATAATCTGAAACACGACTTCCATACACAAATTTAAAACAGCTAGTAAAAGTTTATCTTGTTTCTTGTACCATTTTTTGCTCATCCCCAAATAGTAGATTAGGCAGATTTTCATAGTTTGGTTTCATTTAATATTTATGATGAAGGGGGGCAAAAAAGGCTACAGCCTTGTCTCACTCGGTTTCTACTTTTTGTTTGTCCCTTTCTCTTCAGTGTTCATTGGGAAGACACTGTACATAACGGTATTATTTCTCTTTCATAGTGCAAACTTTTTGGTGTATTTATAAAATATGAACAGTAGTTATTTTAATTCATTATTTTAGCGTCAGAGCGTCCAAAATTATCTGGTAAAATCTGAAAATATATTTTATATACATTAGATTATCTTTTTTATCAAATAAGACCGTTTTGTTTAACAAATTTCCAAACATTTTCAATTAAAAGGAGCACCAATAAACACAAACGTCTACTTTGGTTATTAATCCTTAACTGTTCCTTTCAAAAACCTACCCTTAGAAAGTATCCTCAAAAGTTAAAAGAAAAAGCCGCCAACATCGGATTCCACGAAAAATAATTTACACGCCAAAAAGCAACACATAAATCACTGAAATGCTGCAAAGAATCTTAAAAGCTTTGAATATTTTAACTGTTTGGAGAGAAATCTTTTGGAAACATCCGGACTCGCAAGCACTTTTCATCAATGTACTTATCGGTGTCAGGATTGAATACAAAAAATTGAAAGCTTTCTAAAGATTCATTTTGTGTTTTTTCTCGAAATCGGTCTCAAACTGTAGCTGCCATTTGTTTCAGTTTTTTCTTTAATATTATCAAAGATAACTACAGGTAGTATATTTTTAAGCAAAAACACTGAATTGAAACAAAAACTAAAAACTGCCAGTATTAGAATTTTATTTTTTGCAGCAATATCATAAAATGGTCTATACAGTACATACTTATTTCTGTTATTTTTAAATTAAAGATTTAAGAAATAATTTAATTTTTAACATAAAATTGAATATTTGATAACAGCCTTTTTATCCATTGTTCTTCTTCTTCTTCCTCTTTATAAGCTAAATAAATTTTGCTTGTTCATTGGTGGATTAATACCTCTATGAAAGGTTGTCAATTCATCTTTTGCGCGGTCGTCCGATATTTCTTCTGACGATTGGTGACTTATCTTTTACTATTTTGATGACACAGGTCTCTTCCATTCTGGTTATGTATTTATTTCATTCTTTTTTTCTATTTTGTGTCCATTCATAACTGTGGGTTACATTTTGTTCTAATGTCTTCAGCTCTGCCGTTTCCAGTAGCCTTTGCATTGTAGTTAGTTGGGTCTTATCTCTAAGGCATATGTCATTATTGGTCTTACAGTGGCTTTATAAATTCTTTATTTCATCTCAGTGTCAATGTGTATGTTTCGCCATAATGTGTTATTAAGGCATCTTCTTCTTAGAGTGCCGTCTCACTACGGAGGTTGGCAATCATAATGGCTATTTTTATTTTAGAACTTGCTGCTCTAAACTAATCAAGCGATCTGCATTGATACCAATCACGTAGATTCTTTAACCATGAGTTCTGCCTTCAGCCAACAGATCTTCTTCCTTGAGTCTTTCCCTGTATTATGAGTCTCAAAATTTCACATTTTGGTCCCCTCATCATGTGGCTTAGGTATTCCAGTTTTCTGGTTTGTATAGTGGTGATTAGTTCTGTTTCTTTACCAACCCTCTCCAGTACTTCTTTATTTATAATTCTATCAGTTTATAATATTTTCAATACTCTGCGGTATAACCAGACTACGAAGGCCTCGATTTTTTTTTAAATTACCTTTTTTAATGTCCAAGTCTCAGCTCCATATAATAATATTAAAAATATATAACAGCGAATAGTACGTAGTCTGATCTACAAATTTAGATTTTTTGCACGTTAGGAGTGGCTTTATTCGTATAAATGCTGATCTGGCAATCTCTATTCGCCTGTTTATTTCTATAGTATGATCATGGGTTTCATTGATCAAAGTTCCCAAATACTGATATTTTTTTACTTGTTCTATCACGTTACTATTGATTGTCAATAAGTGATGTATATTTTGTGGTCTTTTTGTAATTAGCATGTACGGTTTTTTTTAGTTTATAGTAATTCCCATCTTAGCACTATCCTTACTCAAGCTTTCGATAAGATGTTCTAGATCCTCTGTACTCCTTGCTATGATCACAGTGTCGTCTGCATATCTTAAGTTGTTAATTAATTTTCCGTTAACAGTGACTCCCGCTTCGATATTATTGAGCGTGTTTTTGAAAAAAACAAAAGTGGTGATAAAACACATCCCTGTCTAAGTCCTCTACAGATCCTCATTTCTTCTGAGTGTTGCCCATCAATTTGAACAATGGCACTTTGGTTCCAATATAATGTTTGCACTATATTTATGATTTTACTGTCAATGCGTTTGTTCATAAGGATTGATATTAGTTTTTCATGTCTCACTTTATCGAAATCTTTTTCGTAGTCAACGAAGCATTATGTAAGTGTAGATTAACATTAACATCCCGACATCGTTGAATCAATATGTTGATGGCAAATAATGCTTCTCGAGTACCCATTTCATTTCTGAACCCAAACTGCGTCTTGCTAATATCCTCCTCTAGCCTTTCGTATATTCTCTTATGTGTTATTTTTAGCAGAACTTTTAAAGTATGACTCATGAGGCTCAGTGTTCGATAATCAGAGCACTCTTTTGCTGCTTGTTTTTTAGGGATAGTTATAAATGCCGATTTTAGCCGCTCTTGTGGTATTATTCCCGTATCGTACACCGTGTTGAATAAATCTACCAATACTTCCAAGTTATCCTCTTCCACTATTTTTAACAGTTCTACTTGTATTTCATCTAATCCAGCTACCTTATTGTCTTTAGAGTTTTTGATAGGTTATTTGATTTCATCATTCGTGATCTTCTGTCTTTCTAAAGGAGAGGCATCCTGCCAGTATATTTGCTTTTTGTACTTGATATCTTACTTCTTTGTCCAGGTCTTCAAAGCTAGACAGTGTAATTCCCAGGTATTTTGTTTCCATTACTTGTTTAATACTGATGCCATCATGCCATCATTACTCGATTTAAAACAGTAACAGCAAACATAAATTAGTCAACGAAGTAATACAATATGCAACATAACCTCTTACAATTTTGTCACAATAAAAGTTGTTACTTTACAGTTTAAGCTCTCGATCAGAACGAGTAACCCCATCTACATGTTGAAGGAGTAAGTTATTGAAGATAACGTGTTTTATATTGAAAGATTAAACTTAATGTAATTGAATGATACATTAAAACAGTAAGCCACAAAATAGGGAGTATCACCACTATAACAATGAACGACAGGTATATCTAATATATTGATATGGCCGTCCAGCTCGTGTCCAATTAATTATGGAGTACTCTGTATAGGTAATCTATAAGGTATTACATTTATGGGGTACTCTGTAAATTAAATTATATAGATAATAATCTTTGTAAGTTTAAACCACAAAGAAAGTTTTTTTATAATTGATTTTATGATAAAGGTCTTTATAAAAAATTCTTCCTGGTCTAAAAGTAGGAAACCAATTTGTTCAGTCGTGTATCAGTTTTGTCAATAAAAGAGTTTTTCTCATGATTAAAATAAGTTTATTTTAGACAAGATCGAAAAAAATTTATTAAAAAAATTAACCTAATCACAAAAAATCTTTTGTATATACTGTAATATAATGAAGTTTTTGCCAACCTACTAATTAAAATTTTTGTAAAGTCTTTTTGATTAATACTGTTAGATTTGTCCACTTCACTCTGTTTGCCAGCTCTACTTGCTAAAGGGCAAATAGATAATTTAAAATAGCTTGGCGGTTAATTTCAATTGAGATATCCACAAACGAAATTATTCTAATCAATTCCGCCTCCCAAAACGTCGCAATTCGATCGGTCCGTCCGTCTGTAGCGGCGGCACTAGATTTGCTAATAAAGATGTTCATAGACGATTCTACAAAGTGAAAAGGCCGTTGAATGTGCTAATTAGTGGAAACATTTTTTACAAATGCAGGTTTTTCATAGCTTTTTTAACAATTTCCTTGTAAGAATGAAATAATGTCTTTAGAATTTGGGAGCATTAGCAAGAAATTTACTATTATTTTAATGTTTTAGTAGCTCTCTATATTATGTAATTATATACAACAAATACAAATCATGGCTTAGTTTGGTTGAACAGATTTTAAAAGGGTCTTTTTTAGACCATTTTTAAGTTAATCGTAATTATAAAACAGTAACGAGTGCACCGACGACACGGTGATCCTTGCCAGTACCATAGACGAATTACAACAAGTAATGGAAAGACTTTATTCAGTTAGTGAGGAATACGGCCTGAGCCTCAACTTCCAGAAGACAAAGTGGATGCTGATAAGAAAAAAGCAACAACTTGCTCGACAGTTACGGATAAGTAACATTATTGTCAATGATTGGTCAAGTAATTGACCATGTAGTATCTTATTTGTACCTTGGTACCAACGTAAATGTAAAATGGGAACAGGCCATAAAAATTAAGGCGAGAATAGAACGAGCTAGTGCAGCATTTAGCAATATGAAAAAACTCCTCATAAGCATGGATTTGTCTCTTCCCCTAAAACTACGTCTAGTTAAATGCTACATTTTTCCGATCTTGCTGTATGGCGTGTAGGCCTGGACGCTGACGGATACGCTAACGAGAAAACTAAAAGCATTCGAAATGTGGGTGTACCGACGCATTCTTCGTATATCCTGGACCGAACATGTCACTAACATAGAGGTACTCCAAAGAATCGGAAAGGAGAAAGAAATCGTGAATACAATTCAACAAAGAAAGCTTGAATATCTAGGCCACATATTGATACACGATAAGTACCGTCTACTACAATTGACTGTCCAGGGAAAAATAGACAGTAAGCGAGGGCCAGGCAGGAGAAGACACTCGTGGCTCTAAAATCTGCGAAAGTGGTTCGGGCTCACATCGGTCGAACTATTCAGAAGCGCAGCAAACAAGATCAAAATTGCCATGTTAATAGCCAACGTTCGCAATGGACAGGGAACTTGAAGAAGAAGAAGAACGGGTGCAAGTATGCTTGAGTAACAGATAACATGATCAAATAGTTTAGGTGCCAGGCGACATACTATATCAGTCATACATAACAGGCTACAATTTTCAGGATAGCTTCATAAGACCTCGACCCCCAAATATATCTTGGGATACTTTCTGTACCGGGTAGTTTTTCTCTTCAGCTTATCCAAAAGTGTTCATTTTGAAGTGATGTATCAAATTTATTAATAACGAATTGCTATTGAATGAATACAAAAGTCGACTTTACATAATCTTATTCGACAAAAATTTTGGTTCCATAAGGGAGTCCACCAAACTAAATATGCAAAAAAAACAACTTCAAAAAATTTAGTAATACCAAGTTGAATTTCTCTGTATCGTTCAAAAATACCGTGAAAAATAGTATTTTTACATTGTACGATAAAATGCACCCTGATTTTTCCGTCTGACAGTGAAAATCCGCTTTTCCACGAGTCTGTGGAAATTTATTAATAACGTTTTTTTTATTATGATTTTTAGTTTTTAAATAAGGAGTACAACATAATGAATGAATTGTCCGACAAGAAAATAGGGCCTTTTATGTAAAAATCGAAAAAAACATGCAGTCGATATTACTTTTTTGTAGAATGTGTGAGCATTAAAATTATAGATACATCCTATTTATAAATAACAAGCTGAGTTTTTTAAAACTGTTTTATAAAATCTCGTAGTATACACATTGAAGACTGGTACAACGACGAATTTGCTGAGATATGTGAAGGAAATATATTAAAATTGAATTATGATAATTGTTACGTGTATAAAGTTTTCATCAATCGAATACAGAGATTTGTAGATTATAATTCAACTTGTACACATGAAGAAGCAGATACAAAGATTGTACATCACATTTGCCAGATGAACACGAACTATTGAGTGACAGTTCATTGTATCGATTCTGACATACCTATAATTATGTTATACAATATGGAATTTTTAAAATCAAATGTGCAAGTAGTTATAGATATGTCAACTAACAAAAAAAAAGGAATATTTTAATAATAATGATATTTATCAAAACTATGGAGAACAAATGACACGAGCTCTAACAGTATGTCATGTATTTACTGGCAATGATTAAAAGCCTGCATTTTATAGAAAAGGAAAGAATAGACCATTTGATATTTTGAAGAAAACCGAGTGATATCAGATAGCCAATACCAGTACCAGGTAGAATACTTTAAACCCAACATTTAAAGTCATTGAAGAATTGATTTGTAAAGTTTATTCCTTAAAAAGCAAAGACGTCAACAAGGTGCGAGTTGAGCTCTTCGAGAAGGCTTTTGTGAACAAAAATCACGATGTGATGCAGTGTGTGGTGCAATGCACTTTTAAGGCTCATCCACGAAAATCCTAACGGTAAATTTCAGTTTGCTATCTCTATTTCAAAAATTTCTTTCTTTACGAAAACAAATCTGTCATGAAGTAATATTCTAAACTTCGTATCTCTCTCAAGCCCAGGTCAAAAATGCGTTTACCTTTTACTCGAGCCGATTATACACCGAGACAACCCCTGCAGTGACAGGTTTTGTCTTACAATAAGACCATAACTCTCTTTAGTGGTGTTTTGAGTAAATATAATAACAGATCAAAGTAATATAATCTATTCATAAATTTACAATGTAACAAATGTACATACATAATTTATTTGTTATTTTTTTACGGAAAAATTGGCTGTCTGAAGTTTAACGTAGATTAAAGTTTACGGAAAATAAAAATTATAAAAAAAAGATTATTATTATATATCATAAAAATTTGATTAGTATCACGATCATTAAAATTGATAAAATGAAACAATATAAATATAGAATTATGTCTAATGTTTCTTCAGAAGGTGTTTCAAATAAAAATTATAATAAAAATCTTGAAATTTTTGTAGCATATTTTCCCACAATTCCATATATTTATCAATCTTTTCGAATAAAATATTTTTTGGGGTCCATACCGCAAACTAACAGTATTCTCTATTCGATATAAATAACAAAATAACTGTCCTTGCACTGGTTAGTAATAGAAATCAGTTCTTTTTAAAATTTCTTGAAGGAAGGAATAATTTAATTACGCTGTCATTTCCAATTTTGATTTTTGATATTGAATTTGATAGGTTGTGTACCAAAATCTAATAAAATATACCATGACACAAGAAATAGTTTCAGAATAAGTTTGATGTGTTGTTTATTGTCATTCAGTAGGAGACTAATTTACTTCTTAAATGCTAATCTAACAGACAATTATTATTGTCAAATGAAAGAAATAAGATAATTTACTTGTGTGCTTGTGGTTAGTAAACGTCGGCCCTATGCAACTAATTGTCAATAAAGAACGGAGTAAAAAAGTTTAGATTTATGAGATTTATGAGGAGCATTAATGAAACTTAGATGTATACTGAGTACTTATTTCAAAAATTTACAACTAAGGATTTAATTTGTTATATGTAAATATACTCCTAGATCTAGAGAAAATGGGAGTGCGACAATGGGAATTACTGGCACAGGACCGACAAACATGGAAGGCAATAGTAACCGCGGCAAAGAATTACGAAGAGTTGTAGCGCCATTGATGATGATGATGATGATGATGATGATAAAATATACTGTATAACTATTTATATGGATGTGAAATATGGATCATGAAGGATAATATGATGGACATTTTAGGATGTACGTTGAAAAATTAAGGCAAATATCGAGCACAAATTTAATAATCAAATCTTGCAAAAGTTCTTTCGCTTTCTACAGCATCATCTGGGGCATCTGATACAAGCCAAGAAAAGTTTTTTTAAATGAAGAAAATTAATAAACTTCGATAAAAAAACTCGAAGTTAATGGATGATAAAAGTTTTTTGTGATTAACATTTTAGACTTACTTCGTCAAATTTGGGCTATCCAGCAAGCGCAGATGCCCCTGATGATGCTGTAGAAAGCGAAAGTACTTGGGCAAGATTTGATTATTCAATTTGTGCTCGAAATTTGCCTTCATTTTTTAAAGTTCATTTATTCGAGCATTCAACCTTATATCAATAATTTAGGATGTGAGTCAGGTATATGATAAAGTATGGCAAAGACGCCATAACTATAAACTAAGACTACATTTACCAAAACGATACTCTCAAATAATTGACTCCTGCATCTTGGAAAGATATTTCAGAATTAAACAGGAAGAATCATACATGGAATTGACAGATATTACAGCAGGGCTGCCACAAAGAAGTGTCTTTACCTTTTGTATACGTGTTGTATTATTGTCCTAGAAAATATACAATTGCAACATTTACCGAAGATATTGCTATCATAGCAATGTGCAAAACCAGCAAGAAAGCGACAAAGAAATTACACAGATGTTAATCAAATATATACTCCAGGGAAATAAGCAAAAAATAGACCATGTTCGTGACACTCAATAATCCAGGTCGCTGACAACTTTTTTAGTTATTGTAGACCTCTAGGAAAAAACCTACTTGTCTCTTGCCTTGAATCTGGAGCTGTTTTTTTAATTATTGACAATTTAATGCAAAAAACACGACTGTTTCTATGATTATTGATACTAGTATTAAAAAAAATAGATTTTTGGAAGAAAATTGTTTTGCACGAATTGTTTAAAAAAACTAGACTATTTATTAATTAATTAATATATAAACAAATTACTAATTCCTAATGTACGTAGAAATTACATACAAATTAAAAAAAGAATGATCAAAATCCATTGAGTAGATCCGGAAATGTAGAAAATTTTATTAGTTTGAAATTGCTTGTTCGGTATGAATTTGTAGGTTCTTCCTAGTCACCATTTGAACTACATTTTTGAAAATTCGTAGAGGGTCCTGTAAAGGTACAATGTTTGTGCAAATTTTTTAACAAAAAATACAAATCCCATTCCTTAACATGGCAAAAAATGAGGTTCCTTAGTTATTATAATCAAATTAGCTGTAAATTATCATCTTTTCTTTGACTTGATCTACTATTTGTAATTGGTCGTAAAACACTTCCCTTGTTGTTTGAGGCTTATTATTTTCTGGGCCGTATACTCCGATAATGTTTAGGTTTTCCTTCTCCATTCTTATCTTTGATGTTACTATTCTTTCTGATATGTATTGACACTCTTTGATGTAATTTTGATACCTTTGGTGTATTAGTAAGGCTACAACTTCTTTGGCCCTGTTTTCTTTTGCTACTCCACTGTAGATTAGTATGTATTCACCTAATTTTGATTGACCTTTTCCTTTATTTTTGGTTTGCTGTAGAGCACACATGTCTATTTCTTTCTCTTTCAACACTTGGGTTATTTCTTGGTCCCTTGAGTTGAGTGATCTGATATTCCAAGTAATTCTCACCTGGGTTTTGGATGTTTTTCGCTTGTCCTTATTTCTTGCCGTGGTCGTCTTCATAGTATCAATCCAGTTCCGAGACTGTACATTGTTTCTTTGAGCAGTATTTGATTTTACGATTGGTAGGTTGCTGAGCAATAAATATAAATAATTAAATTTCATATTCAAATACTGCAAAATATTTGGTTATTACTCTGAGCTCATGTAAAGAAGAAAAGAAAATAATAATTCTGATTGAAATACAAAAAAAAATGTACTGGATGATTGACCAAAACTCTACGCTGTTTCTATATAATAAATTATTATTATATAAGCAAATACTGAAACAATTGTATTATTATAAAAACAGTATAAATATTTAGAAGGAAAATGGAAAATCAACAGAAAATATTTCTATTCATATGAAAATTTAATAAAATTATAGGTACTTACTGCTTATTTATATAAAATTTCGTATTTTAACTACAATAAACACACTGGTTTGTCAAAAGTCGAAATAAGCCCTAATAATGTTATTCAACTTTATTTATCCTCCTCCGAGGGTTTTACCTACCTGGCAAGAATCCAGAAGCTACCGACAAGGACACCCTGTGCTGACGGAGAGAAAATTGCGTTTAGCAAAAATTTGAAATTTTTTAAAAGTTTATATCAAATAGCTGCTTTGTGTTACACTTTATGTTAAAAATAAAAACAGATTCGAAAAGTGGGTCAAATTCTGTAGTGCCCTATTTCAAAAAAAAAGTTTTTACGTTTATTTTAACCAAAAACATTTGAAAAAAAAAATATTGTTTAAACAATTTATTAATTTACAACCAAATAGTGCACTAGAACTTTTTTAGACCTTTCATATAAAAAAAGAATCATCTCAATATCTGCCATAGTTTTTGCGTTATTTGATATAAACTTTTACATTGGAATTTACCTATGCCCAGAATCGCGAGGATCGGCCTTAAGACAAAATATTTTAAAAAATTTTAACAAATATAAAACTTGAAAATTGTGGATGGACACTAATAGAAGAAAAATATAACCACCATTGATTTGATGGCCGTCAGTGTCCTACATTTGATGATATATCTTTAAATATATCAGGTAATATTATTTTATGCTTGGTATTTATATTTTAAATATAGTACTTGTAAAAAATCATAATCTATTATTCTTATCTAAATTTTCTGGAATAAGATTTATTCATGAAATCCGTTCGTTATTATTTTTATTATTGCGTTATATATATATATATATATATATATATATATATATATATATATATATATATATATATATAAATATATATATATATATAATATATATATATATATATATTTCATGATTCCTTATTTAAGTATATTATACATAATATACTATACATCCCGTTCCCTCTATTAATTACTCATCTTGACATTTAAGTAGTGTTTCTTGAAACAAATAATTCGTTTTAAAATTTCGCCGCCTTTGTGCAATCTATCATTGTTGACTATTATCCCGCACGCGTCGGGATCTGTTTTATTTTCCACAGCGAGTAAATGCCATTGCTAGAAATATCTGGAGAAACTCAAACACAGATAACCGGAAAACTAGTGCTGATAATAATATCGGCGTACCGCGGTTACCCGGCCATAGGGGTCCAATATTAGGGCAAATATTTGGGATCGTAGCGAACTTCCCTAAACGCGACTAGGTTTATTGGTTTCAATGTAGGTTAATTCGTATATTTAGGGCTTAGGCCGGTAAAATACTAACATTTCATAAAAGGGCTAAAAAGTCGATGAATCTTTAAAGGAATGTTTTGTTAGATGATTGACCATTGGGTAAGATTCTCATATTTAATATCATTACATTACTGAATTTATATTTCTTTCATTTTCTAGAAACTTTTCCCGTTTATTTTATAATTTAACGCAATAAAATATAACCCAATAATAAAAATAATAACGAAAGGATTTCATGAATAAATCTTATTCAAGAAAAGATATAGAGTTTGGAAAACGTTCGAAGTCTGATTTGGTAAAGTTGACTATAAAATATAAAGTAGCCAAAAGTTTTATGTAGCCTAGCTTATAATAAAATTATAATACTCTTATTTACAAAACCCAACCTAAAAATGGCGATTCCTAGAATACATAATTAATAGTTGGTCAAATGATTAAATCCGAACTCACCTCGTTTTTATTACTACCCTCTTTAGCTAGTTTTAAGCCAGGTTTGGCAGTAATAAGTTTAGCTCTGCTTCCACTCATATTCGTAATATTTAAACTAATCACTGATTGAAATGAAGTCAAACAAACCACAATGACTGTGCGCAGGTGGAGCAGCGCAGGTGTTAATTAGGTGGTTATAATTATTGGTAGTAAGTAAAAAAACTGCTACTAATATACCGTAGGGATTATACTAATATTACACAGATAAATATTACACCGGGGTATACTAATACAATAAATGCGTATCTACCAAAAGCCGTATAGCTACCATAAAATAAACAGCTGTATCTGTGAAGATACTACTTATATATCTTAGCATAATATATACAATACACAGATTGAACTAATTTAAAACGGATCATACAATTTAATATATGTCTGTTTGAACTGCATTTGAAATAGTGGACCAATATAAAACTTGGACAAAAATAAATCCATGCCTGGGTTTAGACATTGTATAAAATATCGTTCAACTATCTGTCTCGTAACAATGTTGTTTGCGTAACAATGTAGCCAATTGCCGTGTAATAATCCGATTTGCGGATCTTTTTAAGAGTTATATCTACTTCGTATCTTTAAATAAATCAGATATTTGCCTATATTTTTCATTGTATTTACTAATCTACTACAACAGACTAATAACAAAAATAAACTTAACGATTTGTAGTTATTCTATTTTTTTTTTTGTAAATATTTTATGGATAACACCTTATTTGACAAACATCTAAAGGAATGAGGTTGACAACACCGCTCGAGATGGGCTTGTCTAAAGACGCGATAAGTGGTTTGACAGCGCATAATAAAATCGTAGATTTATGTGTAGCTTTCAATTTTTATGATTTCAGAATCCAGCAGCGGGCTGAAGTATTAGATTTTTATAACATAATTATTTGACAACCTTTTGTTGGCCAACCACCTACAGCAAAATTGAGCCGAATTAAATAATATTTCGTATGTTCCGAATTTATTTCGTTCAATCTGTATGTTGGTTTCATCCAATTATGCCTAGTAAAATAGATTGTAATTCCTACCAACATACTAGGGGAAAAGGGTGGTAAATATTGATATACTAAGGCAATAAAGATGTATCTAACAAAAGTTAAAGGAATCAGCCGTATCTGTGAAGATACTACTTATATATCTTAGTATATGTTTGTTACATCCAATTATGCTTAGCAAAATAGGTTAAAACTGTAGATAAGTCAAACAAAATAAGTGATTTATAAAGAAACTATTCATATTTATGGCCAAAAAGCCTTAGGAAATTTACTAGACATCAAAATCTCAATTTACCCAAAAATCTCAGATACCCCTTTGTGCTTAGTAGGGCAGTGTACTACAAACGATATGGTTGGATTAAAGATAATAAATTGCTTCTTACTTTTCTATTAGTCGCTTTCTTACAAGAGATCTTTCTGGCTCGAAGGACCAAAACTGGATATTTGAGAGGCTAGAACGTTGGTTTAAAAAGTAAAAACAATAAATGAATATGTCTTAGTATCTAGTTCTTTCTGTTAATTTTTCTGTTCCTATTTATATAGATATCTTTTATATCTGCAATTATTTCCTTTCATTTTTTTATTTCTTGTATACTATCAACCCGTTTTATCTTCTTTTAGATCTATTGTGTATTGAATAACCTTTAATTTTTTTTATTTTTTATTTTAACACGTTTGCATTGCTTCATTTTTAGGTCAAAACTGTTTACTAACTCTCCTTAATTTTGGATTTACTCTTTATTTTGTACTAGTTTCTTACTCTTTAAGTGTCTTCTTTTTCAATAAACTGTTTTGGAATGGTTATTCATATTTTTCGTAAAAACTTTTTCATCTAGGTGCCTTTATTACAATAAATTATGATTTTTCGATGAAACGAATAACGGATAATGTACGGTTTATCATCTACTGTTTTCTGGATGTATTTTTTTAAATTTGGTTGTTAGTTATTCTTAAATTGTGACTTGCAATAGCTGAGGTATAGTTTGCGCTACGTGGTATGCTAATGTGTGAATAAAACTAATGAAACTAGATTTTTCCTTATATTTGGGTTGTATTTGTGTAGTCTGTCGGAGTTCATGCTGTGTTCAAAAAGGAAGTTGGTAATTTGACTCCGGTTCCAGTATGAATTCTATTTTCTTGTGAATGGAGTTATCCATATTCTTTTTCATGTTGTTGGTGTTAGATATGCTTTATGAAAAGTTCGGTTCTTAAATTAGATCGCCTATATGGATCACCTGAATGTAAAAAAAACTAAATGTATGATAACATGTAAATACTCACTAAGCTGTAAAATCGAAATTGGTGGAAAAATAATAAAGAAATAAGAAAAGGTTTAGATATATTTGAATATATATATATATATATATATATATATATATATATATATATATATATATATATAACTAGAGACAGAGATGTTGAAGAAAAAGTACGACAATAAAGCTTAAAAACTAGTAAAGCAGCGGGATCACTTAATGACACCATCTGGAAAAACAAACACCTAAGACAAGACACAAAAACAAGAATCTATAAAGCAGCAATTAGAGCTATATTAACATACACGGCGGAGACAAGACCTGACATATCTAAAACGAGACTAAATAGATGAGTGACCAAACCAAAACAGGAGTGAAACAAACATAGTAGTAGAGAATGGCAGGGGATAGATTAGTACGAATAACACGATATAAGTCACCAAATGGGCGAAAAAGTATTGGCAGACAAAGAAAAGGATGGTGCGATAATTTAAACAATTTAGGAGTCTAATGTTGAAGAAGAAACAGGCTTTCAAGCCTTCATACAAGAAGGAAGAAAAAGAAGAAGAAGAAAAAGAAGACCTAAATCTAGCTAGATCCAGCAAAATGTGGAATCAGAATGAAAAAACGACTTAAAATTTTTTTTTGTTTATTTATCATTTAAGGTTTTTAGTACAAACTAATAAAATAAAAACTCAAAATAAAAATTATTTTAGCTCTATATAATCAAATAGAGACGTATAATAATAATTAGTCTCAATTTGCAATCAATTTTACCTCTCTAACTTAAAATAGGTATAGCAAATGCTACATTTATCATGAAATTTCAAGAAAAACTCGTACTCTGTAAGACATGGGAGTGAAACCTAGGGCTTAACTTGTGTCGACTGAAAATTTTCACGAATGAAATTTTATCTAAATAAACTTATCTGTTGTAAGAGATGTCATTTGAAGCAAATTTCATTGATGGCAATTTTCAGCTGACACAAGTTAAGTAATATGTTTTTCTTTCATGGCTTACTGGTAATGAGTTTTTATTTTGATCTCATGATAAAAATCAGTTTCTTTTCTTAAATAACAGAGACATGAATTATTTAGTTTGCTTGCTTTTTGATAATCTTTTCATAATCTTTTTAAAAACCAATTTTTTGGTTATAAAAGTTTTCTTTCTCGTTTCAGTTTAGTCTGAAATTCTTGTTCTAAAGTAATATTTACAAAGTTCTAACAAAGTAGCTGGCCCATCTTCTACTCCCATTATGTTCTCTTGTGCGGGTTTTACAATCAATTGTTTACTTATACGATTCCACATTTTTTTAATGTCTTGTCACATTGCATTCTTTTTTAGCATGGGGAAATAACCAAGATTGTTTAGTCGTTCGTCATACTTTTTGGATTTTGCAAGTACAGTAATGTACCTGTAATTTAAGAGAGGCACCGTTCCGTGATTCTATTTCGTAGTGCCTCCGAGAGCTCGGCACTAAGGTTAGAGTCCTGGCTATTTAGTTTGTCTAAGACAAATTTCATGGTTGTGTCGGCTGTTATTAAAGTGGACTCTCTTTTGTAAACGGCTTCTACAGCCAGTTTCACCAATTGAAGAGTAGCGCATAACTCATTTATTATTGACCACTTCTAAGCAGAGAATTTTTTTCGCAGAATCAATGTATATCAACGCTTTACCGACGCAAACTTTTAAGCTTGTAAAAACTTTCTAGCATTCTATTCTACCTGGTGCGGTAATCAAAAATCAAACTAAATGTCTTGCCTTTTTTCCGTAATATATTTTTGCTAGAATATGTCGTTTTTCGTAGGCGATTTTGTAAACGTTTTACCAGCTTTCATAAACAGATCGCTGTAACAAGAAATCAATTCAACAGCGCTCGCCGATGTTGATTCAATTATTTTATGCCAATTCTTCAGTTATCTCTATCTCCATATCTTCATTTGTCTCTTTATATCTAGCAGTGTCGTCTATTGCTGTTTATTCTACTTCTGTTTAAGGTTTCTTTTTGTACAGCACGTCTTCTATAGTTAACTTAATTCCATGTACATTAAAGTTGTTATTAGCAAGGCATGAGCTCAACAACTTTCACCATAACGGCTGAGTCGTTGGTTTTGATACCAAAATGGTGTCAGATTCAATCAATAAACTAAGAATTTTCAACCGTTTTGCCACTCATTCAATACATTACTTTACAGTGCACGAGCCGTGAATTCTGATTAAACCTACAAAAATGTTCTGCATTGTGAAAATAAAAAGTGTCCTTTTTATCTAAAATTAGAAAATTTTTTTATAAGATGTGCTTGGATTTTTCCTGCGTAACTGTAAATTATTGCTCTTATGGTGTTCGGAGAAGTCTACAATTGGAATCCACTTTTTGCTAATGACCGTCTTGTGTTAGCTAGAAAATGAATTTAAGCTAAAACTATCTTTGCAAACCATCCTAGTTACCATACCTTCCATAGCATTTTCTCTTTGATATTGTCTGAATTAATGTCTCCTTTGATTTTTTGCTCGAAACTACTTCCTAATTTTCATTGTTTGACGAGGTTGCTTTGTCGGCATTGAGAGCTGCTATATTGGTGTTGGTCCTGAAGCTTGAAGAACTGACGTTGACATTGATACTCTGTATCTTTTTCAGAGGGCCATTCAAGTGTTGAGCAGTTGCTAATCAACAAGTTTCTTAAGCATGAAGAACATCTTGTACTTCGCCCCTTATCCAGTTGTGTGGAAAAGTCTCACAATTTTTTTTATCATTATCAAAAAACATTTTTAAATATTGTTGATATTGAAGTAACTGGAGCAGCAATAAATTTAAAAAGAACAAAAAACGCCTTTGAAATAAGATGTAGGTAGAACTCGTCCAGATAAAGAAACAATCTGTAAATGGCGAAGGCTATCTAAGGCTAGCGTGAGTGAGAAATCAAGAACGCCTGATATACTTGTAAGCCTCAGTCCTAGTGTAATCTAAAAAGCATGACCCCTGGCAGCTCTTTATAGACCGTTTCTTTATCGTGACAAGTTATATTTATTGAATGTTTTGATTGAAAAAAAAACTGTAAATTATCTAAAAATAATCAGTGTTAATAGTTAAGACAGAAGTGTTTACTGTTGACTAGCATTATTTATTTAATTAACTTACATAAATCAAAACAAATGATGTTTTAATTATAAATTTTACTAAACTATTGGACATTTAGTCAAATTACTTACCATTCAGTTTCCAAGCAACACACCCTGCAGTACGGCAGATTAAGAGAGGCACTTATTAGGCGCAAAAACGCTTTGACTGGTGAGAGCAGAAAGTCAACTAAAAATTAGAAGAGATCTAAGAATGAAAGGGTAGGCATAGGCGGTGCAGTTGAGAAAGAGGCCGAGGCGACTAAGCGACGTTGTAGTTCAATCGCACTTGTGGCACGCTAGATACCTACCAGTGTGATAGAATGTCAAGTTGCCGACTTTTGGCTTTGGATAAACAAACTAATGAAGACATTAAGTAAATTATTTCAAATTGTTACGTTTGTGGATCCGCCCTGCTGGATGATACACGCCGCATGCATTGATTCGGCATGTAAAAAACACTGAAATCAGCTAGATTGCTAGTTCAGCAATTACAATTTCTAGTCATGTTGTCATGTAGAGATACCCGAAGATACTATGAAGAATTTTAAAACGAAAATAGCTAAGACAGTCATACGAAGTCATCTCGTATGATACATTACTTACTAATATTGTTCTGAAGCTATTTTCTTGTGGCATTGTAAATTAATTACTATTAAACTGGGAATAAGCCACAATTAAAGATAAAAATACATTTATTGACGTTTCAATTTCCACTTCGAAAATCGTTCTCAAAATACAAACAGTAAATTAAACAAATTTTGTTTTTTGTTACATAGTGAAAAATTCTTCTAATAATTTAATTTTATCTGACTCATTTATATTGACAATTCAGACATACATTATGAATTTTAAAGTAGACGACTTTAAAATGATATTGCCAATATTGTTGAGTGGCGCTCCTGGGACGACTTTACTTATAAGATAGTTCATTCGATTACATGAAATCAACTTTAACTTGAAAATATCCGTCAGAAAAAAATCATAGCATGTAATTCGTCTTTAAAAAGACAAACACATGACATGATGACAGTAAAATTCTTCTGTTAGTGATTCCATAGTAAATTATGAGGGAAAACCAGGAAAAAAACCTCGTAATACTATCCCGACATTGTAAGTATTTGTTCGTAAATTTAGTTTACCTTCAACAAACATAAAAATTCTGATTTTATATGTTACGTTATTTAAAAAACCTAAATGATGTATCCTCTATATGTTACTGACTTACTAATACTGGTATTTTCTTATTAATAACTTCCTCTTTCAATATTGGTAACCAGATCCTACTACATTCTGCCGAGGAATTTGCGACACAATTGGCCTCATTTAGAGCCGCTTCTTTGATTTTTCTTTTTTACCATCCGTTTCTTTTAGGACTACATTTGAATTATTCCATTGAACCCTATGTTCATTATCCCATGCGTGTTTACAGATTTGAGATCTATCAAATTCTTTATTTTTAATATAAGATTGATGTTCACTTATTCTAACATTTAATAGCCTTGATGATTCACCTAAATAAAACTGATCGGAAATATTAAAAGGATAGGAAATAAATTCAACATCCCAACAATATTCAAAACAACAAACACGTTGAGATCTATTTTGTCCAAAACCAAACCAAACAATGAACAAGAAAGGACAAAGAATTGCATTTATAAAATACCTTGTGAATGCGATCAGTTTTATTTAGGTGAATCATCAAGGCCATTAAATGTTAGAATAAGTGAACATCAATCTTATATTAAAAATAAAGAATTTGATAGATCTCAAATCTGTAAACACGCATGGGATAATGAACATAGGGTTCAATGGAATAATTCAAATGTAGTCCTAAAAGAAACGGATGGTAAAAAAAGAAAAATCAAAGAAGCGGCTCTAATTATGCTAAATGAGGCCAATTGTGTCGCAAATTCCTCGGCAGAATGTAGTAGGATCTGGTTACCAATATTGAAAGAGGAAGTTATTAATAAGAAAATAGCAGTATTAGTAAGTCAGTAACATATAGAGGATACATCATTTATGTTTTTTAAATAACGTAACATATAAAATCAGAATTTTGATGTTTGGTGAAGATAAACTAAATTCACGAACAAATACTTACAATGTCGGGATAGTATTATGAGGTTTTTTTCCTGTTTTTCCCTCATAATTTACTATGGAATCACTAATAGGAGAATTTTACTGTCATCATGTCATGTGTTTGTCTTTTTAAAGACGAATTACATGCTATGATTTTTTTCTGACGGATATTCTCAAGTTAAAGTTGATTTCATGTAATCGAATGAACTATCTTATAAGTAAAGTCGTCCCAGGAGCGCAACTCAACAATATTGGCAATATCATTTTAAAGTCGTCTACTTTAAAATGCATAATGTATGTCTGAATTGTCAATATAAATGAGTCAGATAAAATTAAATTATTAGAAGAATTTTTTCACTATGTAACAAAAAACAAAATTTGTTTAATTTACTGTTTGTATTTTGAGAACGATTCCGAAGTGTAAATTGAAACGTCAATAAACGTATTTTTATCTTTAATTGTGGCTTATTCCCAGTTTAATAGTAATTAAATTACATACTTACTAATGTTGTATTTTTATTATTTAGCGCTGTTGTTTCTATATCATGGGGTTTTAATCGACTTACAATATATTTTAATTTAGTTCTTTTGCTCCAGTGTGTTAACTTACAATCTAATTGTTTATTTCAATAGTTCGCGCTACATACTACTATACTCCAAGACAGGCCTATTCCAGGTTAATTCAAATATAATATATACCCTTACTTTGCACGTATCACTGCACGTTTTTGGCCTTACCAGAGATTAGACGCGCCGTTTGAAATGGGATACGAAAACTTGCCGTAGTTGAATTCTAATGGGGTTTATTGATGTGGATGTCTTTGTTCGAAATTGCCAACTTTGAAAAGGGAACTTCTCGAGGTGGTTAGCACATAGAAAAGCAAGTTATTGCAGAAACCCTGTTTCAGGTATTAACGGGTCTGTTCTATTTGCCGATATGCCACTTTTGGAGAAAAGTTTTAACTTTGTGTAATGTATAAATATGTGTATGAATCTATAAATTTTAGATAGTAATAAAGGAATTATGTACGATATTTTTGAGTTATATATGATTTATATTCAACTGTTTTTTGACAAGTAAACCAATATAATCATAATTAAGTATGGTGATAAATTTATATTATATTTAACACTTTAACATTTTAAATTTAACGTTTTACCCTAATGTAAACTAAAGTAGATTTGTGCTTTAAAACTTTTTTAGTGCTTTTACCACAAAAACAACTTTAAGATTTAAACTGAATCTTTGCACCAAAATTTTTCACAACTTTGAATCAGTTCGATTTTAAAAATGTATAAAAAGACCAACGCAAGTTTATTTTTTCTTCTCTCTTCTTCTTCTTCTTATTTTTTTTTTCGGACAGATTTGATGATAAGCAGCCGAACTAGTTTTGCTCACTGCTTCCACTTCTGAATTCATAACCTCTTCGCCTTTAAACAAGCGTAATTTCTTCAAAATTTGTTATTGAGGGATTCTTTGTATCCTAACCAGTTTGTATCTCTAGATTTTCTGTATTTATTTTCCGATGAAAATAATTTAGGGTCATATCTTATATGTCTGTGATTCGACCATGAGGGTTTATCAATTTGTTATATCACTTACTTTGCATATGCAGAGTGTCAAATCTAACACTTATTTGCGTGCGTTAGTGACAAAAGTTGGTTTGCTTCCTATATTGGATATAATGAAATTTTCAAATAGGATGAAATTCAACAAAAAAAACTCACCTCTTGCGTTAATGTTTATGCTGCCCATATGGTATGATGTGCGTTGATATCACATCCTATAATCAGATGGAATCCTTTGCCTAGGCAATATGCAACTATATTGCTTATAATACTTGGTGGACCTAGAGCAATATTACCCGGAAAGTAGGCCAAATACACGACCGGTTTCTCCTCTACTATTTACGGGATTACAGTTAGAATACCTGTAACAATATCATCGGTACAAATGACCGGGATTAGTGTATAATCTACTCTATCACTGTAAATTATGCATGACCTTGGCCTTCTAGCTTTAGGTGTCTATAAAACCTTACCTTGGTTCTGCGACTTAGGGTTTTCGAGGAGTGGACTAAATACACTTTCATTGAATATATCTATTTAAATGATTGGTATATTATGTGGAATAGGTTTTTCAGGTAACGCTACAAGTATATACCCAGTTATGTTATCTGAAACTTCTTTCTCTTTGATCTACGTATACTTCTAAATATGTCACAAGTGATCTAATACATTATTAAAGCAATCAAAATATAATAAATAACCTTTTTACGAATATAAACCAAAACAAATAGAAAACTTACTAAAAAATTAAACAAACAAGCCAATAATTTTATCTATCTTACTACTTATATAAGACAAAAATGTATAATACGGTTCGTTAGTTTTTTTATATGCACCAACTGACCTGCTAGCAAACTTTTTAAAGAAATATTTTTTGGGTAAAACAAAAAATTAGTTAGATAGAGGGGATAGACGTTAAAATTACTAGAATTATATAACAAATAGAAAAGGTTTCAAAGGATAGATAACTGAATATTGAGCTAGTTTCTCTAGTAATTGTGCTTTTCGGCATTTTTTCGATGACTCTCGAGGTGAACAACAACCGATTTGACCAAGAAATCTAGGAAAGTGGTTGCAAAGGTAAAACTGGAAATCTCATGTTTTTCTTTTGAAGCATTAAATCATTCTAATAGCCAGACATAAGTTTAGCTGACCATATTATTTTTTTTTTGCGTATCGTTACTAAATTGCACCCGATTGAAACAATTGTCGACGTCAAAGAAACGGCTAATCTATATAAAAAGCATATTTTATGAGTTGGTTCCTTCGAAGTTCAAATTTTTTAAAAATTTATTAAAAACTATAATACTACTTTTGATGTTCAATAATTGGTTTTGCATGTTTAATTCAAAAGTTAAGCAATTACGTTTCCAAAAAATCTACATACAAGCAAGTTATAGGAATATAATGAATCACAAGAAAATCAACTCTACAAATAAATAATAATGAATGAATAATGAAAAATAATTTTGGACTTGTTAAACCTCATTCTTGCTAATTCTTAATATTACCATATTATCATATTATCTAGATACTCGTAATATCCAGATTACTAATGGAATCGCTGGAACTCTGTATATGAAAAAACTACAAAAATAGAATGGATTTGACTTGCTGTGTGTGCAAGTATTATAAAAAATAAATCATATTAGTACGTGAAATAGTCAAACATATAATACGATATTAAACTAATAATAAGTAATCTCAGGGTTTTTAGGGTTTATTTTATAATGAAAATTACGATAATTTGATAAAGCTGTATAATCGTGTTTCTTTTTTAAAAGGTAAACATTAACTCCCTAAATATAATTCGAATACTGTCTATTTGTGTTGTGTTCACATCTGTAAATCTAAAATGTATACAAATCGGTCAGACCAGTCAGGTCACTGGTCCATCTTACAGGACTCTTAAAATGCCACATATTGAGGTTCGCTCGCTTTCGCCATCTAGATGTGCAGCGTCAGGGGTTGGTTTGTTCCAAGATATTATTTTTTTCAATAGTTTATTTATTTATAACCTGTAATAAGGATTACAATAGGAAAATTGTGCAATTATATTACAAGAGACTTGCAGAGGACTGTCCAGATACTATTAAATCATAATTTTAGTAACACAATTATTTGTGAATCTCTAATAACTGTGTATAATGAATTTTAAAAAATTTGTAATTTAAAATTTTGTTGGTAGATTGATTGGAGTTTAGACTTTGAGTTAGATTTTGGTTTAGATTTGATTGGATTTAGACTTCTGTTTGCCTGGGGTCTCACAAGGTTCTTCGCTAGCCTATTGGGGTGGGTTTGCAGTCGCCTGTCGTATTTTTGGAAGTGACTGACAATTTCTTTTTTGATGGTATTTATTTATAGATCGCGAATAATGTATTTATTGGGCATGTACCACGGTGAATTTGTGATAAAGTGGAAGGATTTCTATTAAAATCTCTCCAGGATGTCGGTATTGGATCTCAACGCAGACCCCAATAGTTGGATTCCATAGCTCCTTATTGGCTTTATTACTAACTTAAATACTAGAATCTTATTGTGCAAATTCAGTTTTCTGCTACTAGCCAGTATATTTTATTTAGTTGTAGACCCAACTCTTTTCGTCTTGTTAATATGTGTTTCCTCCGCGTTAAACTGCGGTCCAGGTAAACACCTGGGTATTTTATCATCCTTTTGTTGTAGTACTTGGTTATTTAATGAAACGGTTAAGCATGTACTTCAATTGGCCAAATGCGTAACCAAGTCTTTATTTTATCGAAATTGGTCTGGAGCAGTTGGAGGCAAAAATATTATATAAAATGTATTCTATTAATAAATTACTGTGCAAACATATTAATATATTTTCATGTTTCAGGTAAGTGCCTTTAGAAATACGAGTGGTAAGTTATTTAACTAATCTTGTTAACATCATTTTAAAATTATGTTTTTTTATTCGTCTCCTTATTTTGACATTAATTTAAAAAAAAGGCACAAATAAACAGTTATATTAATGAACTTTGAAAATGAAAGGCAAATATCGAGCACAATTTTAACAATTAAATCTTGCCCAAGTACTTTCGCTTAAAACAGCATCTTCAGGGCATTTCGTCAAGTTTGGGCTATCCAGCAAACGTAGAATGTAATAAACATGAATTTTAACATAAAATTGTATAAAACACTACACTAAAACAGTTTAAAATTAATTAAAATGGTTCTACGCTGTACATTCTTTGTCAGTAAAAGGAGAGAGAATTTGTCATTCTCTCTCCTGTTACTGTCTCTCCTTATAATCTGTCAAAAAATCCAAAGTAGATCAACGCATCCGGAAGTAAATGTCATTATACAGAGCTACAGCTGGATTACAGATGCTGTGGAAAAGATAGTATAGAAGTTTTGCAATTTAATATAAATGATAATTAAATATTAAATTAAAACTACTTTTACGTCATACTGACAACCCAATATTATAGCTGGTAGTACGAATTAAGTTAGAGGAATTCATTACTTGTTGCAAAACTTACATTAGCGCTTATGGTAGCACATACCTATATTTCCGAAATATGCCACTTTTAAGGGAAGATACTTGCCTTAATACATTACTTTATTCCTGCCTATAAAAACGAAGTCATTTGCGTTCTTGCTAGCTGTAGTAGCTTCAAATATACCCAGCTACCAACCCCAAGTGGTAAAATACAAACTTTATACACCATTCCATTAATGCTGATGCGTACGTACGTTGATTGGCTAGAATACTTACATTAATAAACATTGTGTTGCTCTTATGCTTAGATAGGATTCTGGTATATTTCTATAACATATTATATATCTTGTTTGTTGCAAATTCGTATTCTTCTTAGATATACTCTATTTGATCTTTTACCGCGTTTTTAATTTAACATTTAAACCATTTAGCAAATTTTAATTTCATTTCAAAATTATAAATTATATAGTTTATTTGTGTCTGTAATAATAGTTATTATTGACTCGCTTTTATTAAGAATAATATTGATTTCAATTGACGAATTATTTGACAGTATTCTTATGTGTATCTATGGTTTTTTTTAGTATCGCCTTTAGAAGATTGTATAAGATTACTCTATTAAATTACTCTATTGCATTTGATCGTCACTGTATGTAGCCATTGTAATTTTTCAATTAATTGCTAATCTCCCAATCAAAATATTGCATTTTTTTTTTCGATAATATTTAAATCAATACCAGTGACCGGCGACCTAAGTAAGTTTGACACAAAATAGTTAATAGTAACAAAAAATGCGATATGAAAAACATAAAAGATATGAAAACAAAAGAAACAATCGCACGGATTCTCTCAGAGAAGCTAAGTAACATAGAGCCGATATCATGCAGACAAATCACTTCAGAATTTGAAACCCTTAACAAGATCGAAAAAGGACATCTAATAAAAAAAAAATAGTAAAGAAAAAGTTGAAGGAATGACAATATACTGCAACTCATCATCATCATTTTGGCTTTACAACCCTGTGTGGGTCCTAGCCTCCCCAAGAATTCTCTTCCAGTCGTCCCTATCCATCGCCTTCCTCCGCCAAGCACGTATTTTGGTCTATGTTATCTAGGAATCTTGTTCTGGGTCTTCCTCTTCTTCTTTGGCCAATAGGTCTATCAAGGAGCGTTTTTCTAGCTGGGTCGGTTTGCTCCATCCGCATTACATGGCCTACCCACCTCAGACGTCCTATCTTAATGTGTTTTACGATATCTGGTTCCTGGTATATTCTATAGAGATATTGCAACTCATGGTAGAAAAAAAAGTCAAAGAACAACAAAATAAAGTACAACAATATTCAGAGACAAATAAAAACCGAAATACGAATGGCTAAACCACTTTATTAATGGCTAACGTTTTATTAGGAATACAAAAAGGAAAAAACTGCTAAGCACAATAAAAATAGCTAAAATGGAATATCTCGATCACATTATGAGGAACAATGAAAGATATGGATTGCTGCAACTAATTTTCTGGCTTAAAAATCTACGAATGTCGTTCAACACAATAACCACAAATCTTTTCAGAGTAGCAGTGTGCAAAATACAGATTGCCATGATAGTCACCAGCATGAAAAGCAATAAGCACTACAAGAAGAAAAAGAAACTACCTAATATATATGTTTCATAAAGATATTACCGATACAGTGAATAGTAGGAAACTCAGTTTAATTTTGTAACTATTTGACATTTAATTTGTGTAGATTTTAAATACACGTCCTAAAATGTTCATAAATACTATGAAAAACATGACATTGAAACAGTACCCATCAACGTATTAATAAATTTTGTGAAAGTGTAAAAACTAAAACATTTTATAGATGAATTTATAAAATGCTTACGTTTACTTGGGTCTAATTAATCGCCGTTGCTGTTTTTTCGCTTTGCCAATAAAATGTCATACAAAAAACTCATTCTCGCATACAAAAAATATAAATCTTGTAAATACTGAACTCATTTTTATGTTATAGAGGCAATAATTCTATCAATAAATACTTAAGAAACGATTTTGATATATTTAGCAAACAGTATATCGAATATAGAGACTATTAAAAGGTCATTGATATCGAAAGTAAAATAAAATAACTATAAATAATAGCGTTATAATAGACGATACGCATAATATATGAGTTATTCAATAAAAAATTTAAGTGTGTATTGGATTTGGAATACATGCTTCTGATTATTGTTATGAGAATGAAATAGTGTTGATTCAAATAAAAAATATTGTATCGGAATAAAAAAAAACGAAACATAATGGATGCTACTTCTAAAGAACATGCAAACTGCCTGCAACGGATACCGGAAAGAGGGCGTTTAGGACTTGGCGTGGCGCAGTAAAAACAAGTGGATGTCAGAATGCTTCCGGGGATAAGGTTTCATTAAAAAATATTATTTATAATATTAAAATATAAGCTTTAGCTTTAATGCAACGTCTTCTCTGTCCTTTTTTATGGTGTTGAATCGTAGACCTTGAACGAAGATATGTGCAGAAAACTGGAAGGATTTGAGATATGGCTATATTAGAAAATATTTAAGATCACGTGGACTGACCGAGTCACAAATGAGTAGGTCCTCAGAAGAATGAATAAGAACCGAGAGATACTGACCACCATCAATTCTCGAAATGTACAATTCTTCGGACATATTATGCGAAATGAATCCAGGTATGGAATCTGGATCCTCTCCTGATACTCTCCTTCAAGCCATTCTGCAAGGAAAAATATTTGGGAAACGAGGTTCAGGAGGAAGAAGACCATCTTGGTTAAAGAACCCCAGAATCAAGTTCAATACAACATCTGTACAGCTTTTCCGCGCTGCTGCTGATAAGATAAAGACTGCCAAGATGATCGCCAATATTCGTAACGGATAGGCACATCAAAAAGAAGTTTTAATAACTTACATACTTTTGTCTGGACTAAGACTCCATACTTTCGACCAACAGCTCAAAACTTATTTTACAATGCCTCTAATCAGTTTGTTTTTAATTTTTATTTAAGGTATTTTAATCTCGCTAAAATAAATTAACATTTTCTCATCTTTCATAAGGAAACTGAATTCTCATGGTTTGCTGTATAGCATGAATTACAAATTTTTTTATAAAAATGTTATTTATAAAAGGTATATTCGTATAATATCACTATCGGACTATATCACAAAATGTTACTGAAATAACTATTCCGTAATAAGTGCTATCTGGATTTACATATTTGAAGACACTAAATACATGGGTAAAAGCCCTTTAAATATAGTTAAAATATTTCTAAATTATATTTTAACGTTAAAAAATTAGTATATTTAAGTTATAAACGAAACTAGCTTTATGACAAGATAGGACTCCATTGGGGTTGCTAGTCCATGGATGAAGTGTCTCTGAGGACTTCTTGATAGCCTCTCAAGCAATTTTGATGAAAACGGTTTTTTCGAAAATGTTCTGTAATGTAACCCGATGGGGTTCTTATACCAATACTAGTAACTTTGCCCGTCGCATGCGGCGGAGGATCCTATCAATTGTTATCTACAGTCAATAAATTATTAAATTAACTTTTTACATTATAAACCAAGTAAATCACCAGAGGCCTTCTGCAGGTAAATAAAGCAAATTTACCTTATATAACTACCTTATGATTTATATATAAGGCAAATATGTCTATTATCATACATAGTGTCATGCGATATGACGTATTTTAGGATTCGATCCGTTGTTTATTTTGTACTTAGTCTGAGGCCTTCTGTAAGTCAATAAATCAAGATTTAAATGAAAAATGAAATGAGGTTGAATGCTCGAATAAATGAACTTTGAAAATAAGGCTATTATCGAGAACAAGTTAATTAAATCTAGCCCAAGTACTTTCGCTTAAAATAGCATCTTCAGGGGCATTTCGTCAAAATAAGAACTATCCGGCAAGCGTAGAATGTGGAAACATTAAAAATAACATAAATTATACAAAACACTACACTAAAACGAGGACAAACAGTTTAAAATTACTTCTACGCTACATTCTCTGTCAGTATCTAAGATTAAGTTTAAATCAAAATTTGTCTTATGGTAAATCTATGTTTATCCATATTGCCCTGATATCTCGTATGTCGCTATACGTTCTTTAATAATGAAGATACTATGTAGTGCCCTTTCAGTAGTCGACTTATTTGTTTTTTTATCTGAATATATTCCTTATATTCTCCTCTTTAATTTGCTATGCCGCATATTAGGATTCATTCAGCTGTTTATTTTGTACCCAGCCAGAGGCTTTCCAGTCAATAAACCAAAATTTGTCTTTTAGTTAAACTATTTTTACGCATAGTGCCCTTTGACATTTCGCATGTAACTATACGTTCATTAATAATGAAGAAACTCTGTAATGCCCTTTTGGTGATCACTTTATTTTTTTTATCTTAATATATTCGTGATCTTCTTCCCTTTCATTTAACGTATCACAGGCTCCAATCGGACCAAATATAAAGGAGATATGATGTAATGCCCTCTTGGCAAGGCCGCAATGTGTGTTTCGTAGCCGTAGAGATGCTATGTTGAATTGAAGTATCTTGAGATGCTTAAGCGGCATTGTAGCGGCACTGCTATTAATTCCCTCTTTATATCCTGGAGAAGTGCTAACATTTATTCGACATTGACAATCCTGTTGATTTCGGCCCATGTGTTTTTAATTTTATCTGTGTGGTTTGTGGGTTGTTGCTGGTTTTCTCTTGCTGACTAGGCGTATGATAGTCCTCTGGTGGTGGTCCTGAAGGCTGATCTATGAGGTGGTAGAGTTACTTTGGGTTGTGGCTCTTCTCTGGGCTTGCTGGTCCAAATACAAAATGTGTTTTTTACACATTGGGTAGTTTGACATATGTTCTTAGCAACTGCAACATTTCACCTTGTTGATCTTTCCTTTAGATAGACGGCAGTTCCTTGTTGGGTGGTTGAGAGCGCACTTCATACATCTGGGCGTCTTGTAACAGTTTCTGGCGGAGTGGCCGAATTCTTGACAGTTGAAGCACTGTGTTCCTCTATTAGGTTTGAAATAGGCGTCCCATCTGACTTTGATATTTTGTACTTGGTTGATCCTATTTACTTCTTTTAGGTCTTGTTGTTTATCTACTTGGAGTAACTGTCTGGTGGTGGTCCTGAAGGCTGATCGAGGAGGTAGTAGAGTTACTTCGGGTTGTGGCTCTTCTCTGGGCTTGCTGGTCCAAATACAAAATGTGTTTTTTACACATTGGGTAGTTTGACGTATGTTCTTAGCAACCGTAACATTTCACCTTGTTGATCTTTCCTTTAGGTAGACGGCAGTTCCTTGTTGGGTGGTTGAGAGCGCACTTCATACATCTGGGCGTCTTATAACGGTTTCTGGCGGAGTGGCCGAATTCTTGGCAGTTGAAGCACTGCGTTCCTCTATTAGGTTTGAAATAGGCGTCCCATCTGACTTTGATATTTTGTACTCCGTTTATCCTTTTTACTTCTTTTAGGTCTTGTTGTTTATCTACTTGGAGTAAGTATGAACTACTTATTTTCCTTTGTCTTGTCTTCATCTCTGTTACATTGGCCACTATTCCTTGCTCCCTACTTCAGTAGTTTAGCTTCTACTTCATCCAAGTCCATTACTGGTGATGCCTTCATATTACGATTTTTTTCGTGACTTTTGATTTTTTGGTGTATGTATAAAACACTGTGCTGGTAGTGATGAAGTCTTACTTCAATTTTTCATAGTCGTGGCTGTTTCTTGTATATACTCGGGTTCCTGATTTTCCTGCTGGAGCAATCTGGAAGTTATGTCCTAACAGTTCCCTGATTTCCTTAATGAATGTTGAGTAGCTCCCAATTCGGCCTGAGATCACTATTGGAGGACTCATTTCCTTCTTGCTTGAGCTTTCTTCTGTACTCACCGACTCAAGTACTTGGTATTTGTTTCTTGTAGTGATTCCGGTTCCTGACGTTCCCGCGCTTGTTGAGGCCCTTATTCTTGCTCTTTGAATATCTTGCTTGGAGTGTCTTCAATTGCAAAGGGTTATTCCTCCATAATCTCAATGCTGTTCTGATCCATTATTTCTAATGTCTCTTGTCATGTAGTCGTTTTTTCTGAGTTGTTATTTTGTAACTTCTTATCCTGGGCGGGTTCACCTCTTCGTGAGGTGGGCCTGATTTTCTTTGCCTTGAAAAGACTTCTGGTGGATGGAAAATTCCCTTCTAAAAGGATTGGAACCTGAAATTAGATTAGTTACTTTGGATACAAATTCAGTTTTATCTGCTTCTTTAGTCTTGAAAAAGACTCAATCAGAGATATCCTGATTAACAGAAATGTTTGAAAATTCGGCTGTGAGATTGGAACCATTCGGTTCATCGTCCTACCAGGTTGAGTTAGTGTAACTGTTTGTCATACGGTCGTAGCACCCTCTCCGTTTTCTGGAGTTTCTGGACGCTCAGCGACTGGCGCTTTCGAGGATGATCTCGTAGTACGAGAATCCATCTTCGAATAGGAGTTCTATCGGATTCCGGCTTATTCGTGTAAGAAGCTCTGCCGAGCCTCTATGATAACTGAGGGGACACCGGCAATCGAAATTCTTTATCAGTTCGATTCTTACAATGACAGTATTTCTTACAATGACAATATATTTGTTAAAATTCCGTTGCGTGGTATATGCCTCAAGTACACAGAGATGCCGGTCTTCTCACTTTCAATCGCCGCGTTCCGTCTCCTTAAGAGAGGCAGAAGAATGTCGGTTGTATTGGCTCTACAATAGCCAGTCGCTTTGTGCACCATCTTTCGCAATAAACAGTATTTCATATGTTTACTAAAATTGCATAACGTTTAAAGTGACGAAGCGTCGTTATGGCTTGACTCTGATCAGTAAAAGCGATTATAAGTCTCCGTCGAGACTTCTCCTCGTATTTACCGTCGTTGTCCGATAGATCACTGGCATCATTTCGACACAATTTGTAATAGTTATAAGACCACTGTTTTTTCTATTTCAAAAAGATCGTCTTACTGACTGGAAGTCTTCTATAGCCGATAAGTTGGTTCTTGTGCTCTACGGTATATTCGCAGACAGTGATGATGTCTTCTTTTATCTTCGATGTCTGGTTTTTAAATATGAGTGTGTCTTCTAATATCAACGAAGTCTCGTATATACTTAATATTCGACGTAAGGACGAGTTGGTTATTTGGATTAATAATGAAACAACAGCGTTACTAGGTAGCGTACCAGGTCAACAAGGTCTAGTAGGGCTCGAAGTGTCTGATTGCTGAAGTCCCGATCGGAAGGTGCGCTGCTTTTTTATACACTGGAGATTGGCTACTCTGACGACATGTTCTCTCTCAGTCGCTTAGACTTCAGCGTGGTGCAAGATATTAGCCTGTGATACTCATACGTCCTTACGGTCTCTAGTCTCACAGTCTCTTGTCTGTCTCCTCTGTTCTCTTTGAAACTTGGACAATAATATACACTACACTACTCAAAGAATTTAACGCACCATTTACAAAAACAAAAAAAAAAACGATTCATTGGTGTTTTAAATTTAATTGTATTCATTTATGTATGGAATATACCATGTACATATTTGGAATGTTTTTATCAGGTTACTTGTATTGTTTTTGCTTTTGTTTTTGTTTCAATCGGTTTCTAATGAACACAAAACAAAGATGCTGTAATTTTGTTAATGTCGATAAGAGGTTAGTGTCATTTTTTATTCGTTATGTGAACTATTGCTGTTTGGTGGTAACATTTTGCTATTATTTTAATCAAAATGCTATGTGAATCGAGAAATTTGACTAATGAAGAGTGTGCTTAAATAGTGGTTTTGCACGAAGAATATTGGAGTCACAGACCTTTAGGGAAACGGTTCGGCGCACACCATACATCGGTCTCACAAATGATGGTAGTCACTTTAGGCGTCCAGAACAAGGTCGACATTATGTAACAACTTCCGTTCAAGACCGTTTTTACGACTTCGCATCCTAAGACAGCGATTTGCAATTACCAGAAGCTTACAATCCCAACTTGAAGATGTTCTAAATGTTCGAATCAGCTATGAAACTGTTCGCCAACGTCTAAAAGAAGGTAATTTGGTAAATCGTATACTTGCCAGAGGGCCAGCCTTCACATGGCAGAGCTATCCATTGGTTGGTGGCTGATTGGAATAGAGTTCTGTTTACCGATGAGAGCAGATTCTGTCTTTACAATTGTGATAGGCGTATTCGCGTTTACCGACGTCAGAACGAATGGTATGCACAGTGTAACATGCGAGGAACGACGTTATTCGGTGGAGGGTCGGTTATGGTCTGGGATGGCTTGTCTTTAACGGGTTCTACAGACTTGGTAGTATTGTAGTATTGAATAACGGTACCATTAACGTTCATCGATATATCGTTGACTTTCTTCAAGACCCAGTTGTGGCCATTTGCTCCTTATATTGGCGAAAATTTTGTTCTAATGCACGATAATGCACGACCGCACGTTGCAAATATAGTTCAAAATTATCTAGAGGAAGTTGAAACCGACGTTATGGAATGGCCAGCGAATAGTGCCGATCTCAATCCTATAGAGAATGTTTGGGACTTGCTTGGTAGACATCTACGGAATTTTACTAATCATCCAAATACTGCAGTAACTAAAACAACGTCTTTGGAACAAATTTGGAATAAACTGATGTCAAGCTGTTATTCGTAGCAGGGGTGGAAATACGTCTTATTAAGCAAAAACATTGAACAATTTCTATTTTTAGAATTATAGATTTTGTTGTTAATTTTTTTAAAATTTTGTTAAGTTTACGAATATTGAAGATGGTTACTGACAACATCACTAAATATGTTAGTTTTACAAAGTAAAGTAATACGAAATAAAATGCTTTTCATTTCAGTTTATATTTTCCTGTTATATGGTAAGTTTTAAAGTGGTGCGTTAATTTCTTAAAGCAGTGTATAAAAAAAGCATTGTTATCCAACTTTCCTTTATTAAATCATTTTTTGTGACTAAATTGCTCAGGGGCATTCTAAAAATCGGAAAAATGTTGCTTATAGGTCGATGATATTTCCGCACATTCTGTAGTGCTTTGCGAAACCTCCAAACAATTTTTTGTCCATTCGCACATCTGAAATTAATTTCTGGCCTCGGCCCTTTAGCGTAATAAATAACCAAATATAATTTCCGCAAAGACCGCGATGACAGTAAAATGTCACGCCTCCGTGGCGCAATCCCACCAAAACAATCCACCAACGTTCCCGATTCCCTTCCTTGTTTTGCTCATAAAATTTTCAGTGTAAATTCAGCCTGTGGTCGCGGAATCTGCTGGATATTCTGTCCAATGCTGGCTGGTAGTCTGGGAGCAGACAATCTAAAAATAATAAAAAACACTAAAGATCAGTTAAACCAAAGTTTCATGTTCTCTCTTTCTGTATTACTTACATTGTACGAAATTTTTTAGAAGCAAGAGATAAATACGTGGCAAAGCGTGTTATTGTTTTTTTTAAATCTGCACATAAATATTATCAAGTAATATATTTTGCAGTATCTACCTATTGTTAATAATTCATTTGGTCAAACTTATTTATATTCCCCTGATTGATCAAAATTTTAGTGGCAAATGTATATTTGGACTTTTGAATTTCCGAAAACGATTGCCACAAGAAAGTTGCTTCAAAACGATATATTCCCTGAATTTAGTATACATACCCACTACAACTTTAAATTAACCTATACTTGAGATGAAGTAGATGTACTAGATCAAGTCAAATGGAAGATGATAATGGTGGATAATTTGAACGCTAGAATAGGCAATCAAGTAGGTAATACCAGGAATTAAGCAAAAACATTACGAGAATGTTATAAACGAAAATGGAGAACTGATGATAATCTTCCGGACGAATAACGAACTTAGAAAAAACAACACATTTATTGTCCACAAAGAGCAAACAAATATACGAGTCGAAAGAAAATGCAAAAAAGTATTTTTGAAGTGTGTATATTTTAGACAATTCCTAGCTGAGCGCTTTCGGCTTTACAAAGCCATCATCAGAGCTATGCTACAATAAAATGTTCTAATAAGTACTAATTGGTAAAGATTGTAATTTTTAACTTACGTCAATTTTTTAAATACCACTACAAAGGAGAGATCTCATTTCCTTAAATTTCAAAATTATGATTTTGTAGGAGTTGGAATTCTTAAAACATATAAAAACATATAAAAAGCCGACACTGGACTTCACAAACACGTTAAAAAATTGAAAAAATTTTTGTCATGGTACGGGTTTAATACCCGACCATTGATTGATGTGAGGACGTAGACTGAATAGAACTAATGAAATCAAATGTCGGTCCTTATAAACGATTTTTCAAAAGTGACAGGTGACAAATGTCATATATAGGAAATAGAGATTGTTTTTTTAAATTCTTACAAAATTATTTAGTAGTTTGGAATTACTAATAGTCATCAAAGACTTTCTAAAAATTAAGTTTTTAAATTAAATTTTATGTGTTCATCACATCATACAGAATGACATTAATTTGTAAATTCACTCAAGTCATTGCCCAAGGTTAATGTATGTTCAATCTGACAGCTATCCTTAAGGAACAAGGGCTCAAATTGTTCAACAACACTATAAAGAAGAAACATGGTATTAATGTTACGTTATCTGATACTTAAGTGTATTAAGAATTGTATGTCTTGATGGAAAATTGTAAGAACTTTGCATAAAAATTTTTTTAAGAATGTATTTTCATGTTTCAATTAAGAACAACTGTCAAATGAATTACAAAATGTTGTAAATTTTAATAAAGTTTAAAATTTGTTTAAAAATATAAAAGTATGAAAAATATATAACAAGATTGCATGAGGTCACCCTTCTTCCTCTAAAGTCTCCCATAATAATTTAAAAAGAGGTTTATAGTTGCAATTGAGGTTGATTTGTGTGTTTAAGCAACAATCAGGGTTTATTTTCATTTCTTTGGATATCTCTAGATCTTCCAAGAGATTCATGAGTCTAAAGTTTTTATTGGGAATGTTGTGTAAAATTTTACTGTTTTCAGAAGGAGAAAAAGAATGATTATTAAATTTAATGTGATATCCAAAGTTTGATTTTTCTGGGTTATTGAGGTGTTCTTTGATTCTTTGATTCAGAGTTCTCATTGTTCTACCTACATAAGTCATATTACAGTCACCACAGGACAGCTTGTAAATACCACTTCTGTTTAGTTTGTCAACTTTGTCTTTGGTCTTGCTGAAGATGGACTTGATGTTATATTTGGTTTTAAAGGAAATGTTTAAGTCATTAATTTTATTAACAAGTACTCTTGAAATTTTTTCTGAAATTGGTCCTAAGTAAGTTAAGGATCTATATATGGAAGTAGTGTTGGATTTGTTATCAACATTAAAAGCTTGGTTTAGTCTCTTTTTGAGTATAGATTTTCTAATGACTTTATCAACAGTAGTAGAAGGAAAACCATTGTTGTTTGCTATCTGTTTAATGATGGAGATTTCTTTATTGTAATTTTCTTGAGACATAGGGATATTAAGAAGTCTGTGGACATAACATTGAATAGCTGCCATCTTGTGTTGAAAAGGATGATTTGATGATGTTGGTATCATATGGTCAGTTTAAGTAGGTTTTCTGAATATTGAAAATTCTAGTGTAGGCAAAGAAGAAAAGGAGGAAGTATTCTTTTTGATAGTTAGGTCTAAAAAGTTGATAATGTTGTTGCTTTCCACTTCTAAGGTAAAATTAATTGCAGGATGTAGATTATTAATTATTGACAAAATATTGTGAGGTTCTGAAGGTGGGCCTTCTATAAAGGCTAAAATATCATCCACATATCTGTACCATAGGATTATTTGTGGTTGAGAATGAACAAAGTTAGTTTCGAGAGAGTCTAGAAAAAGATCTGCAAGTAGAGGAGATAAAGGATTTCCCATTGCTAAACCCTCTGGTTGTCTATAAATTTTATCGTTAAAGATAAAGAAATCTTGGGAAAGGCAAAATTGGAGTAGAGAAATAATTTGTGAACATTTACAAACATTTACATTACTTCTACTTAAATTTTGAAATTTAAGGAAATGAGATCTCTCCTTTGTAGTGGTATTTAAACAAAATTGACGTAAGTTAAAAATTACAATCTTTACCAATTAGTACTTATTAGAACATTTTATTGTAGCATAGCTCTGATGATGGCTTTGTAAAGCCGAAAGCGCTCAGCTAGGAATTGCCTAAAATATACACACTTCAAAAATACTTTTTTGCATTTTCTTTCGACTTGTCATAAGTGTGTACAAAAAAATATCAGTCTTTTGATTATTAAACAAATATACAATCAATAACATCCGCGGACAAAGACAAATAATGATTAAGTGCTATATTTAGTCTGTACTTCTGGATGGAGCAGAAGTGGGAACCCTAGAAGTATCAAGTATGAACCAAATTAAAACATTAGAAACGTAGATTTATAGACGGTTGATAAAGATACCTTGGACAGTAAGGAAAACTAACGAGGTAGTACTAGGGAGGTCAACAAAGATAGAAAATTGCTAAATACTGTTAAACACTGGAAAATATCTTATCTGGGACATACATTGAGGGAAAATGGATATAGAATACTGCAACTGAGGTGGAGTAAACCTCTGGAGTATCTTTTATTGATAACACAATTTTTACAATTACTTTAGAAAAGATATAAATATTTTGATTAGGAGATTTAGAATAATAATTGGGGTTTTGAGATTTTAACTAATATTGTTTGTACCAATGATTTTGAAGGTTTACGTACGTAGAACAAAATTTTGAGAATCATTATATGAGATATTGGTTTATTGAAAACATTTGAGTGTGAATTTTATTTCAATATATAATGTTATATCCTATATGTTTTTTATTATTCCGGTATTCTTTGGACCTTACCTTTCACATGTAAAGAATAGATATTGAAGCACGAATAAAACCTGAGATAAGAGAATTAAAAAGTGTGATAGAATCATAGTCATATCATTTAAATAATTTTAATTAATTAATTAATTAATTAGCTAATTAATTGCTTGGTGAACTAAGACTTTAAATACCACAATAACTGGCTTCCAAAACGTGGGGCTTGAAAATATCGCAGCTTTACATTTGAAGGAAGGGAAAGAGATCTGGAATAAGTACAGGTGATCCAGAGATAAAAACATATAACATTGATGGAATTTGAAGTATTTTGACAATTTTTTCCAGTGGATAAAAATTTGATTTATTGATTGATCGTAGTTAGTTGATATTTACTGCTATTAAATTATTTGATTTTTATTTTCTTTACCAATTGTACATTTGATATTTATTTTGAATTATTTGAATTTTACTTGCATATTTGATATTTGTCGTGAAAATTTATTACAATTGGGGAGAAATATTGGCGTGTCCCGCAACGTATAGAGTGATGAAAATTTCACATTTGCCGGGACAAAAACATTAACGAAAAGAAACAACAAGTCGACCACAAGGAGTCAAAGCAAAATGCAAGAAAGGAAGGAGGATAACAGAGAAGAGGAAACAATTGTGGAAGAAGGATCGGATAATGAAGGAAATGTTACAATAGTTGAGGAGAAAAAAGAATCATCAGGAATAGAAAAATTATTAGCAATGATGCAAATACAGACACAACAAATACAAGAGAATCAAAGAGAAACAAGACAGGCCATACAAGAGAATCAAAGGGAAACAAAACAAACAATGAATGAAACAGCAAAGAAAATGAACGAGACAATAGAGAAAAACCAAAAAGAAACATCACAAAAAATGTATGAAACAAAGCAAACAATAAAAGAAAATAACAGGAATATAGAACAGCGTTTGGAAAATTATGAAAAGAAAATTAAAGGATGTGTAGAGGAGATGAAAAGAGAAATGATACAACAGATAGAAGAGATTAATGAAATTAAAAATAAAATGGGAGAACAAGAAAACAAAATGAAGGAAATCAAGATTGTCCAGAAAAAGGAATTAGAACAGTTAGAAGAAAAATTTGAAATGGCGCTACAAGAAGATAAGAAGGAAGTAGAAAGGAGATTAAAGCAAAATGAAAAACAAATGGCAGAAATTGAACTAAGAGGGGTAGAGAGAAAAGAAGTTATCATCCATGGAACAAGCGAGGAGAAAATACAATTTGGCGGGTATATTCGGAAAACACACCCGGTACCGTTTGTTAAAAATTTGAAAATCAAATTGCAACATGTTAGATATTTTAACGATTGCAAAGAAACAATTAGAAACGATCTGAAAGAAGGAGAAGCGTTATGGTATGAAAGCAAGGAAGATGAGTTTGAAAATTGGACAGATTTTGAAAATAAATTTTTCAACTATTTCTGGGGGAATAATAAACAGAGAGAAATCAATCAAGAGCTACAGAATGGAAAATATCACGAAAAAATGGGAATATCTGAAGAAAGATATGCTTTGCAGATATATAACAATTCAAAATATCTGGAATAGAAATATTCTATTGAACAGCTGGTAGAAATGATCAGCAGACATTTTGAGGAAACTTTGGAAGATCACGTGATTTTGAGAAACTATCAAGATATTGATAGTTTATGCCAATTCCTTCAATTAAAAGAAGCAAAAAGAAGAGAAATGAGAAATAGAGGACAACATGACCAATATAATGGACCGGAAAGAAGGTATACATCAAATTATGACCAGAGAAACCGACATCCCAAATCAACAAACGAATATAGGCCGAGAAATTACAATAATTACAATAGACAACAAAATTACGATAACAGGAATGACACACAAAATAGAACATATGAAAATCACAACAGGAATAGAGCTGCACAAAATCCTCCGAATAGGAATACGAACGAACAAAGGGACGATAGAAATAACCAGAGCTTCTAACAACAAAATAGAAGGGAGATGAATCATGTAGCAATAGGAAACGAAAGACAAATTTCTAATTCTAATCTAATATTTTTAGATGCATTTATAAAACATAAAGCGATTAAAATTGTGATTGATTCTGGATCGGAGATATCGCTAATCAATAGAAAACTAGTAAATGAATTAAATTTGGACAGATTTGTGTTTAAGATTCCTAGGGTTGATAAGTGGGTGCAAATAATGAAAATTTGACGAAAGTAAACGAAGGTTTGGGAGTACGGATCAGAGTGGAAGACAAATTCCATATTATGAAATGTGTGGTGATTGAAGATTTAAATCATGATATGAAAGCGGGAATTGATGAATTGATGGAAAAAAATATCACAATAAATTTTTCGGAAAATTAACTGAAAATCAAAGCAGAACCAGACAACACAGAAGAAGAAAAGGAAACAGATAGGAAAACAAATTCTGGAAGGATCAATGCACAGGAAAAACGTAAAGAAATCAATATGACGGTAGAGGAGGTAAAATTGAATGTCGAAGAGATGTAGGAAGAAACATGTTTCTTAGCTAAAAAACATTTAGAAACGAACTTAAATACCAAATGTAGGACAGCCATTCCATGTGGCAGAAGATTGAGAAACCAGTGCCACTTGGTTATAAAATTAACTTCAACAAATCAACAGGCGGTCTTTTAAATGACCAAATATATCATATTATATTTCATATTTGTCTTTGTCTAAGAATAATAGAATAGAATGGAATAGAAGAATAGAAGCCAGAATAATTACCAATATCAGGGAAACCAGATAATGTACATAAACAAAAAGTAACATTTGCTACTTGTCTTTATTTTTCTGAGCGTGGCTTTGATCTTTATTCTTTTAACCGATCCCAATGTAGGTCAAAATATGTAGTTGTTTGAACAGGGAATTTATTTGTGCTGCTACGTATTACAAAAACAGAGAGTGGTGTCTCTTTTCATATTGTGTTCACTTATGAAAGAGTTGTCCCGTTAAACTCTTTGGTGGGTAATTCTTTGCCCTCTATAAATATATAACTAATTTCACGATGAATAATTTCTCCTGATCCCTTGAGCCCTTATCAGCACGTGGTGACACTCGTTAAACACACACTAAATACTGTCTGCTCGCTTCTTCCATTGGCTACGGTCCTCAGCTACAAGGACGGCCTCATGTAGGGATTTTCCCACGAGAGTCTTCACTTGATCTGTCCATCGTGTTGGAGATCTTCCTCTTGGTCTTCGGCTTTTTACCTTTCTCTTATTAATAATAATGTTCCCCGTTCTCTTTGCTCTGTGGCTTAAGTAATTTAGTTATGCTCGGCTTAGTATTTTTAATAGTTTGTCTATTATATAAAGCTCTAACAGTATTGGAAACAATAAGGATATTGAACAACCTAATCTTAGTATTTCTTGTTAGTGTTCGATCACTTGGTCTATTTGCGGTAGAATATTATTTGCTTTATCTATAATCATAATTAGTATTTTTCCGATATTGATCTTAAGTCCTAATTCTTCAATTATCCAGCATAGCCGGTGATGGTAATCATTTCGACTTTATTCGCTGCTAGTATAAGTATGTAATCTGAGTATCGCAAGTTACTGATTTTTCAACCTCCTCTGGTGATTTCTCTATCCCGTGAATAAATTCCATGACTGAGTATTTATGATACATATTTCTTATTGGGTTAGATAGGTGGTTAGGTACTACAATATTGTCCATTATACTCAAGAGAGAATTTCATTTTACTAAATGGAAAACCTGTGTGTAATCTACGAAACAGAGTAGCATTGGTAGGTTGTGTTCTCTTACTTTTTCTATTATCTGTCTGGTGTTCAGTATTTGCTCCCGCGTTAATTTTTCTAATATGCCACATTTTTATTCGTCTATCTCTGAAAGTAGAAATTCTTTACCCGTTCATTGATTATATGTAGCAGGATTTTGAGTGCCTAAGGAATAAAGTCCATGGTTCTTTTTGCTGTATACAGTTAGTAATCTTTTTCTATAGATATGGATAAATGTTAATTAGCAACACTCATTAGTCCATTCATTAGTGATGCTATTACATTTTAGAGTTGGTTTCGCTGATATCAATTTCTGATGTTTTTTGTTTTTTAGTTGTTTGAAAGATTTCTTTACTTCTGTTCGTAAAATGATTGGTTCTGTCTCTCTGATTGCACGTTTTAGGTTTCTCGTGATAAAAGACTAATGCATCTTTTAAAGTGCTCTTTATATTGGTTTTTACTTCATGGCTTTCTGGGCGGTTTCTATGTTGCTCCAGTTCTTGATACAGGTTACTTATATGGTTGTTTTTATCTCTGGTGTACATACATTTGATTCCCAACTCAGCCTTGCTAGTTCTTTCTTCCTGATTTTGTCGTATGTAGTAGCATAAGTCTAATTATAAGGTTTCTTGTATCATCCAATATTTCGTCTTTTGGGTTTTACGTGGTGTACACTCCTTTTTGGTTTAATGTATATAACTTGTTATTCCATTCCACGTTTTATATATGGCTTCCTATATTTAAGGAATTCCTTTGTTAATCAGTTTTGTCTGGACTCTTATGTAATATTTACCCTTAGCTGTTGTGTCTAACATATTTTTCTAGTTGTGTTTAGTTTAAGCCTGAAGTTTATTTTTAGCATCCACAGTATGCTACGAAGCTTTTACATGTAATACTGAGGTTTTTCATCTTTTCCCCACGAGTATGCAGTCGATTCGTTGTTTGTATTCTTTATTTGGACTAGTCCATATTAAGAGCCTTCTTGGGTAGTTTTTATAATATGTATTTGTTATCACTACATTTATTTCATTGGCAAATTTTAGGATGCGTTCTTTTCTGTAGTTTCTATGTTGAGATGTTGCTATGTAAGATGTGTACTATATTGTTGTAAGTGATATCAATATCTTCATATGGGGCATCTGTTGTGGGCATGTATATCTGAATATGGAAATTTTTCCAGTGTAGGTTTTAATGTTATTTTTATATTGTATACTGTATTTATTGTATACTGTATTGTATACTTAAACCACTTGAGATTTGCAGATGACATAGTTTTACAATGGTACAACAATTAAATGAAGTTTCAGGAGCGGTAGGCTTAAAAATAAACTACAGCAAAACAAAAATACTGAGCCGAGACCAGACAAATATAACAATACAAAATCATACCATAGAAAATGTGGAACATTATGTATATCTAGGTCATGTTATCAAACTAGGAAAACCAAATCAAGATGCTTAAATTAAAAGAAGAGCACAACTGGCTTGGGGCGCTTTCGGCAATCTAGCACATATCTTGAAAAACACCACCATTTCTATAAACTTAAAGAAAAAGGTGTATAACACATGTATACTACCAGTTTGTACCTACGGCTTGGAGACAGTAGCACTTACCAAAAAATCTGCCAAAAAATTAGAAACAACGCAAAGAGCAATGGAACGAATCATGCTTGGAATATCACTAAGAGACAAGATTAGAAACACCGAGATAAGACGAAGAACGAAGATTAGGGATATTGTGGAAAAAATTACAAAAATGAAATGGCGCTGGGCAGGTCACGTAGCTCGATATAATGACAACAGGTGGACTCGGAGAATTCTAGAATGGAGACCAAGGACGCCAACAAGAAGCATGGGAAGACCTCAACAAAGATGGGTAGATGACATAAAAGCAGTGGCAGGCAAACTGTGGATCAGACTGGCGTAAGATAGAGAAAGATGGAAGCAATTGGGAGAGACCTACATTCAGGAGTGGATGGAAAATGGTTGACAAAGAGAGAGAGATAAGTTATTGTTCCATATTGTCGGATATATTTCGATATTCTATTGTTTATAAATACGGCTACTTCATTATATCCTGTGTTTTAAGATCCTGATATGTAGATAGTGTGGTTTTTGTTTTAAAATGTCCTTAATCTTTTTAGTGTGTTTGGACTATACCACATATACCGACAACAATATTTTTAATGTTATAGATAATATTCCTAATTTTACAGAGGTCTAGAACTAAATTATGTAGTTGATTTTTTCAACAATTTGATATTCGACTTTTCCATTGTTTTGTAAAAAACTTAGAGGTCACTGGTTAAATGAAATTAGAATAATAATCCAAGAAAAAATGCAATATTTTGACTGTAAATAAGTTTAAAACAGCAACTAATAATTATGAATAAATTACGAGAATTAACTGGGTTTACTTAATACTGTTATCTGTACAAAGAATATAGACTTACGTTTTGAAATATTGGTATATTATTCGTAGCCAGTGGAGTAGATTCGTAGAGTTAACCGTAGCGATACCACCCGAGGCATAAAAGAAGGGACATCCCGTGCTTACTGTACGCTGTCTCGGTAGGAAATGTTTGGCATTTATAAGAATAAAAAATCTGCACCTACAACTTCTAAGGGGTGGTCAACGGTTCGTGGTGCAAGTGCATCCCATAAATCAACTCTATTTTAGGGCGTCTTTAAATTCCGACAATCTAGCTTAATGGTCACAGTAATATGATGCTTTCCAAAAATAACAAAAGAAGTCAAATTCTTTGAACTTTAAAAAAGACTAGTTGTGCTAGCTAGTTTAACAATGGGATTTTACTGAATAGCAGAAAACAATATATTTTAAAGCAAATAAGTTAGAATATACACCATTAAATAAGATCATATTAAAGTACAATAAAAGAAAAATAATAAATGTAAAATATGAAAATAAATACTACATACTTTCCCAAACATCCATATTCATGCGAAATCCCAAGCCTTATATCCAATTTTCTGATCATGTAACTTCTTCTTAGAGTGCCGTCTCCCTACGGAGGTTGGCAATCATAATGGCTATTTCTATTTTAGAATTTGCTGTTCTGAACAAATCAATCGATCTACATTGATACCAATCACGTAAATTCTTTAACCATGAGTTCTGCCTTCGGCCAACAGATCTTCTTTCTTGAATATTTCCCTGTAGTATCTTATAAGTTACATTATCTTAATTCTTAGCTTATAGGACCTGGTCGTCAGCAAAGTTCAAAGTGAAGAGTTTATCGTCATCAATATTTATCTTCTTTTCATGGCACCGTTTCCTTTCAAAGGTTGGCGATCAAAATGGAAATTGTTGTTTTGGAAACTGCTGCGCGAAAGATTTCTGTGGATGAGCGGTCGAACCATCTCCTTAGGTCTTTCAACTAGAGTTCTGGCGTCTTCCTACTGATATTTTGCCTTATACTTTCCCTTCCAGTATAACTTGAAGTATTTCATATCTTTCGCCTCTCAACACATGACCTAAGTGTTGCATTTTTCTCTCTTTGATTATTCTTAGTAATTCTTTTTGTTTACTCAGGCGACGAAGTACCTCAAAATTAGTAACTCTTTGTACCTATAGAACTCTCATGATTTGTCTGTATATATACAGCATCCATTCTCTAACTTTTACAGCCATACAGTAAGACAGAAAAAACGTAACATCTGATCATTCGGATTCTAAGCTGCAGACTAAGGTCTGATTTTGTAAAAAATCTTTTCATGCTGATGAATGTTTTCCTTGCTTGTTCGATTCTTGATAGGATTTATTTTTTGGGATTACACTGACTATTGATATTTACTTCCAAATATTTTATGGAATTTACCTGTTCTATTACTTGACCCTTGGCATACACATGTACGTTTATTGTTGTCTTAAAAAATACTAAATTTTAGTTTTGAAAACGTTTAGATGTAAATCAAACAGTTCGCTGTGGTGAACTACCGCATTTATTATATCTTGTAGTTCTTGTGCGTTGCTTACTATTAAGACGGTATCATCAGTATATCTGTATTGTATGAGCTGATTCCAATAATCTTAATTCCGCCTTGGACCTCATATAATGCTTCTCTGAATATAGACTCCGAATACAAATTAAACAGTAGCGGTGATAAGACGCAACTCTGTCTCACCCTCGTTGGATTTGTATATGTTCGGACGGTGTGTGCTCTATTTCAATTGTTGCCGTTTGGTGCCAGTATAGTTCTGAAATAATTCGCAAGTCTTGTTCGTCAACTTCAGTTGTTCTCAGAATTTCGATCATCTTTTGAAGGTTAACGTAGTCAAATGCTTTTCGATAGTCAATAAAACATGCATTTACATCTATAGGTAATGGATTTTGGGAACAGCTATGACCTTGAAAATGCCACAAAGAATATAACTAAATATCTCTTTTCTTACTCAGACTCTTTAAAGTCTTCTACAATATTTTAGAATCGAAGATATGTAATTATATTATTAATGTATTGGATTTTGACAAGAGCTATGCATTATGTCTATTTAGTACACAAGTTTATGTGAAATGTTCAAGGTCATAGCTGTTCCCAAAATCCATTACCTATACATTCATGTCTCTGCATCGTTGCGTTAACACATTTAAAGCAAAAAGAGCCTAACTTCTTACCAATCCGTTTCAAAATCTGAATTGAGTGTCAATAATCTGGAACTTGCACTTCTTGTAAATTCGTATATGGATAATTCTAAGAAAAGTTTTAAGGACATGAGACATCAAGCTTAATATTCGATAATTATCGCATTGTGAGGAATTCGATTTTTTGGTAATGCTATGAATGTTGTTTTTAGCGAGTCTGTTGGTATTTTACCTGTGTGTTGTATCTTATTGAATAGTACTGTTATTAAGTATGGACTTTTGCTTTCGATATCTGCAATTAGTTTTAGTATTTAGACATTTATATTGTTTGGATCGGTGGCTTTTCATCTTTTTGAGATTTTACTGCGCGAATAACTTCTTCTTTGGTTATTTCTGAGCCTTTTTCATTATACCATGGGCACCCATATAACACGAACGTCTCTACAGCCGTAGGACTAAATTATAATAAATTTTAAATAAGGTTGAAGCCATTTCAATTTAATTTAATATGAAATATAACCACATACAATTTTTCCAAAAGTTAAAGTTTATGCACCTTTTCGCTCCGTGCGTGACTGACGCGATACCTACCGCCTTCATCTGACAGTTTTGGACCTCCCAATTTTCAGGTTAAACATATGACATATAGTTTGACATTGTTAAATACATGCGAAATTGACAATTATTCATAATTAGTTTTTGTACAAAATAAATGTAGTATTATTAAATGCGTTTCTCAAAATTGATCATAATATATCTTTTCAACCTTACACGGAAAAGAAAGGAAAAAATCTTATACTGGCAAATCAAGTTTTTCACGTGAAAGAGCATATAATTAAAAACAATAATAGTAAAAGTTATGATATCAAAGCTATATATTATTATGATATAAAGTTTATGATATAAAGTCATCAGGAACTCTGCAGTTAGCTTGAAGCCTTATGAAATATCATTATTTTAAGGTAAATTATTTAAATTTTTCCTATTTTAATTGCATAAAAATAAAATTATGTGATATTTACTTTTTCATATTAATAGCACGAATCCATCTTTTTCTTTTCTCTAATTTATATGTAATCTTTGGGAATCTATAAAAACTACAATCACTATTTTTTTATTATTAGCACAATTAAATATACAACATGTATTTGCACACAATCTTGATAAAATTTATGCGTAAAAAGATAGATCCACTTATGTCATATTTTGCCGCTACACACGCTGGCATCGTTTTAAGGTACACCTACTATGGTCATGCACGGAGCGAATAGGTTCATAGATGGAAAAATTGCCATGACTAAAAAGAATAGAAAAATAAGGCCAATAATAACAATATTCTATAAGTGGATTCCATGCTGTGAAACTGTTTGTGAATCTTGTGATAGACGTAATATCTTAAAAATTGTTTATTCACCTGATTTTGTGTTTATTTTTTATTTTTTTTATTGCGCTAATAATTCAAATTTTTATTTTTTTGCAATAATACTTTATACATTGTGTTAGTATGCAATAACAGGTTAATAAAAATCTGTGATTACCTTTTTTAGCTAAGAAGCTACGTGACTACCAAGATCTTGACGCAACTTTCTCTTGGTCGACTTTCACTGCCGGGGTGAGAAAATTGACGTAAATATTTAAAACACAATCAGGTTACGATAGCGTGAGATTTTTCCTGGAGATTTTCCACCCCTAAGAAGCGAGTCCAGCGTTAATTTTAATTCTCCACCACCCCCACCATCTTTTCTACCGGCCCTTACCCCTCGCCCTCGTCATTAAAATTTAATTTCCAGATTGATGGTTTTGGAAATTGAATTTCACTCGGAATAAGATATCTGAGATGTGGCGGTATCGGCCACAAAAGGAATTTTCGATGATGTTGCAAGGTTGAGAGTTCGGGAGTTCAGGAGTTTTAACCCGAACGAAATAACTTTTGAGCTTGTAATGGAAATAAACTTTCGTTTTAGGTAAATGAACAGATTTTCATGAAAATATTTACGGATTACATTTGGAATATTTGGTAACTTTTCTATTGAATTTAATCCCAGATGCAGTATCCTTTCATATATGTATAACATTCCATAAAAAGGCAACATGTTCTCCTAAAAACATATTCTATACATTCTAAAGCAAACTATTTTATTAATTAATAGTACAAAGTTATACATCATAATTTATTTCGTATATTTTTTAAAAGCTGTTTTAAAAATTAGCAATTATTGCAAGTAAATTGTAAAAGCGACAAAAAATTTACTTAAGTAAAAATAACATTTCAAAACCATTTTTTTACATCCTTTATTTATTGTAATTTGTTTCTACAAATAAAAAAAAACAAACAAGTTTTAACACTTTTCAAAGACATTTACTAACATATTAAAAAATAGCAATAGTTAAAATACGCACACAATTATAAGTTTATAAGTGATATATATTATAAGTTGTAGCTATAAAATGATAGAGTATACGTTCATGTTTGTAAAGGTATAGAAAGGTCTAAGGGATCACAGCGTTTTAGTCTTCCTTTCCTCGGTCGTTTAAGTAGGTCTTGGGCAAGCGTATTTGGATGCTTTATTAGTCTATTTTTGGAAGTGCCATTGAGTGAGATAATGGTGTCTTTAATATTTTTTATCTAAAGATCTCGATGTATAACATAATTGTGCAAATAACACGGTAATATGTCTCAAGACCTTAGATTGGAGACGCTGAAGTTTCAGTAAGTGAGAATTAGATGCTGTACCCCATATCTGTATACCGTAAGTCCAAACTGGCTTTAGAACGCATTTATAGAGTAATAATTTATTATGTAAACTTACTTTGGATTTTTTATTCATGAACCAGTACATTTTAATGTATAATAATCCTAGTTGCAGTCGCTTTATCCAGATGTGATTTCCCTAATTTAGTCGGCTGTTAAAATGTATTCCCAAGTATTTACCATCACTTTTTTTTGGGTATTATGGTATTGTTTATGAGCACAGATGGTACACTCTCTTTGCGTAAAGTAAATGTTATAAGTGCTGATTTACTGCCATTTACTTTAACTCGACTTCTCTAGTTCATTTCAATGAATTTGTAAATTGTGACAGGCTGTAACAGGAACCGAGCTAGAAGCCATTATCACAGTATCATCTGCATAGGTAGCAATTGTGCTGTTTACTCCTGTGCGAATATCTGCCGTATGAAGTAAGTATAAAGTTGGTCCCAATATACTACCCTGAGGAACTCCCGATAGAATTGGAGATATGTTTAATACTCTTTCATTGTATTTGACCTGAAAATATCGATTGGTAAGATAGGATCTCAGAAATGCGTTCAAAGAATAAGGAAAGTGAGTTTTTATTTTAGATAGTAGCCCCTCATGCCATGGGGACTTTATCAAATGCGTGTGAAACATCCAAAAAGGCTGTAGTGCAGTATTATTTCTTTTCAATCGCATCTCTTGCTACTTTGGCAACTCTATGTACCTGCTCAATTGTTCCATGTTGTTGTCTGAATCCAAACTCATAATCAGGTATTAACTTTTGTTTGTCGATTATAGAACTTGAAGGAGTATCCTCTCAAATATCTTAGAAATAATGGGAAGCAAACTGATTGGACGATAGAATGATAGTTCTTGTGGATCTTGTGACATTTTCCATTGAAACGGAAAATAGCCTAACTTTAGTATAGCTCCATAAGGTTCAATTCTTCCAGCATCGTCATAATTTTATTTGCCCTTAATTTGTAAAAAAAATTTTAAGGGTAACTATTATTACTAGTACCACCAAAACTGGTCGAGCCAAGTTTATTTGACATCTTATTTCGACCTTCTAAACAAAAATAATTTTATGTACTAATAGTATGCCTTATGCCCAACGCAACAGCGATAATTGAGCAGGTGTACCAACTAGCACGATAAAATACGTTGCTACCAAAAACCATATTTTTTATAGTTAATTTATACACAAACGATTTACTACAGACTAAAACGTGTGTTCCACAGAAGTTAAAATTAATTTACAACTTTTAGTATGCCATCTATTAATAGAAACCTAAGTTTTGCGACCAATTTCCATTAAAAGATACATAGGAAACTGTTGCGAAATAAATCTAACTTTGACTGCCCCAATAAGTCATGTCACTTTCCAAAAGATGACACCATAGTGGGCTATATCAACTGTTGCGAAAATGCAACGTTGAACATTAATGGATTAAGAAATTATTTATATTTTTAATACTGTTTAGTAGTTTTAGACATAATTAAATTATTATAGAGTATATATCTGGAGTACTACTTTTTAATTTAAGTTTTGCTTTATTATTACCCTTATGGCAAATTTTAAAAATAGAAAAGAAAAGTATTTTTGAAGTCTGTAAACATTTATTTCCTAACTGCCCGCCTTCGGCTTACAAAGCCATCTTTAGGTTAAACACAGACAGGGCGACTTGCGCCGCATCTGCGCCTCGTCGGCTGCCGCGCGGCTTAAATCACATGAAGCAGTTTAACAGTGGCAGTAGTTTTGTCATTGTAATCGTTGTTGCCAAATTTAGTCGAGTTTTCGACATAGCAAATTCATACTTCTACTTTAATCTGTGCTTTTTAAGAATTGCAAGGCAACACAGAAGTTGTATAATAACATCTCTATCAACCTCTGTTTTGCCTTGCAATTCTTAAAGGGCACAGAATAAATCAGAAATCTGAATTTGGTGTCAAAAATAAGTTTACGTATTTATTTATCAGATGTCACTATTGCGTCCAGATCGAAGCCATTTTATAGTTGCTTCTATTATGACAAAAAAGATTATTTTTATGTTCAGAGCGTTTGCGAATAGCCGCTCCAAAGATCCTTTTTAGGGTGAAATACGTATAAGCGGATACACATACGCGCTATACGTGAAATCAAATAAATGTCCCTCCTTCAAATATTTTAACATATAGATATAGCATAAATGAAAATTGTGGATATTTATACCAAAACAAGATCTACCCTTAGTAGTCGTACTTTTTAAAAACTTGACTATAGCTCGATATAAGAAATAAATGTTTAAAAGGCGTAAATTTTTATATTTTTGTTAAATATACTGCAAGATCTTCGAGTTTTTTGTTATTAGTTAATGATTTGTAAACAATGACTACCTCTTGGCATCGTATTTTAATTTAAAAAAATTTCAAAAAATCGCATATATTCTTAGTTCATGTAAATCCATTATTCAATATTTGGGGTTAGCCCACTCTTGTTTTCATAGCCTAAATTGTAAATAAAGAAAAATAATTTTTGAAATTCGTCTCTTTTGGATATACTCAGCGCCGCCACTGCATGTTTATTCATTTTATATGATGTGATGATGTTCACGTCAACAAAGCTAAAATGAACTATAGCCGCTTTTACAAGATTACGATAAAAACTATCTATCCTTTAAAAGTCACTCTATTTTTTATCCTGCTGAACATATACTCCAGGATGATCGTATCTCTACCCTTTTCTTTACATGTTTACATAGTTAACATAGTTTTATAGCCTCAGACCGTCTCACTATCCATAAAAAACTTTCCATTCCTGGCAACCCGACGACGATGTAGTTAACAGAAAAAACATGTCCCCGGTACTTTGTTATTTCTGAACCATTAGCCTTAACTTTTTATTTTCGCAATACGTTCCCAACTTCATTTTGCTCTTTTATTCCGGGCATTAATATTAATAAAAGTTAGTAAAACGCTTTTTTATGAATCGCGCCTAACCTTTCCGGATTTATGGGCCGTAGAAACCAACTAGCGTTTATTAAGATTTAAGGTCGATTCAGACACATCAGTCACGTCATAGTCACGGCACCGAACCGGTCCTGTTTGGTCACAGAACTATCAACTATCTGACAGCTGGCAAACTGTTTGTCAACTGATGAGTGTGAATGCCGGCGCCATATTTGTATTAAAGAATATTTTGTATGACGGATTGTTCGGTTCGGTGCCATCACTGTGACGAGACGTGACTGATGTGTCTGAATCGACCTTTACTGTGAAAAGCGTAAATTTTTTTCGTTACACGGTTCTAGTGGCTGTTTAGAGGACGATGAGTGAGATTTAATTAAAAAATAAATAACTCTAATGAACGGAAAAAGCCATTAAGGTGTATAAAATAACATAAAAATTTAACGACAAAAATAAGCAATTTTTTTGTTTTAAAAATCGTTTATTGCGTCATAAAATTGTATTTACGCCAAATAACTAAACGAAAAAATCGATCTGGATACGGATTCCGGTTGAGGGAAATATTTTAGTTATTTTCGAATTTCTCAAAATCAGTGTTTATTTTCCAAAACTTATTTCAGAATATGGATCATATAATTTTTCCGAAATATTGAACCTTAACAACGATAGATTTTTCTATTCTTCCTTTAATTTTGACAAATCAGGCACTGTTAAATGTTACACGAGCTCTGTGTTGTACAAAATATGGGTTCTAAAAGGCCATCGTAACAATCAGCATTTTAGTAGATAGGTGGAATAAACCTTTTGCAGACAATTTTTGAAGTTATACTTCTATACTCACGGTCGGCGTTGGAAATTTGCATAAGAGTGAGTCTGTGAAACCATTACATATGTAAGATAATGAGTAAGAGAGAGACAGAAGATATATTTACTCTCTCTTTCTCTCTCGAGAATAAAAATGCTCCTTTTGTATATATATATATATATATATATATATATATATATATATATATATATATATATATATATATTATATATATATTGTATTTCAAAATAATCACTGTTTGACCGAGAACTGTAAATTTTGAAATCCTAGAGTCATGTCTAATTGGCAAATCCTTTAAGTATTTAGTTCGTACGCTGGTGTTTGTGAGTTCGAATCCCAATTATAAATTTCCTTTTTTATTTTTGAAATATTTAAAAACCTCACGTTAATCTTATTAAATATATGTAATATACGCAAAAATGCTAAATTTTAAAATAAAATCAAAATTTACAACATAATCCGAGTTGTCGGTTTTTTATTTTTATATTCGTCAAGTAAGTTATGTATATTGGCAGTTTTAAATACTTATGAATATTACATTTTAATTTGTATTGTATTATTATATCGAATTATGTCGCAGTGTATTTACTGTATTGTAATTTTTATATTAATAACAAAATAAACAATGAATTTTACTGCAGAGTATGTGTAAAATTTTTTTTGCATTTAACTTCTTCTATACATATATAAAAATAAATATATATTTCATTAAAATATTGATACAATCCGTCATTTACTATACTCCTATTACAGGTCAAATATTTATATACAGCAAACGATGCACCATATACCTATATAACTAAATATTTTTCTCTTTCTGCTCTCTCTTATCTATAGCATTACATATGTAATGATTGTGCAGATTGACTCCTCATATAAATGTTTAACGGCGAACGCGTATATAGAAGCATAACTTCTACCGGCAATCTCACTGGACTGCCAGACCCGGTTTTTATTTATATAAACGTACTTGTAAAGTAGAATTATATACGGTTCGTTTCTGATATACGAAGTGTTGAAATTTTTCTTACAAACACAATTTATTTATTGCTCCGAAACCGCTTGATACATGTAAATGACATTTTACGGGTAATAATCTGAATTTTTTTAAGGAAAGAATAGTACGCCACTGAGATATTACATAATAAAATTCACTTTTAAATTCCTCATTTAATTTATGATAAAAATCTTTCAGTTTTTTTTATGTGAGATTCCGATTTTAAGAATAAAGTTTTTATTTCTTTAGTATATTTTATAAATATTTAAAGCTATTGGCTTGGCAGCATAAACAGGTTAAAGTAGTGGTCACATACAGGACGGTACAAAGATCTTTACGGCGGGACTTTATTACAAGTAAAATTTCTTTTTTTATTTTAATTTCTAATGATACAGAATATATTTTAATTAATTATTAATTATATTATTTTAATTTTATTAGTTATAGAATAATCGAGGTCACTCACAGATATTCAATAAATTATATTTATGTCGCACTCTACATCCTAGATGTCATCTTGCAGGTTGTTCGCGATCCACATCTTAGTTTCCGTTTTTTGTTTGTTCTTTTGTTACGCGTGTCCAACCGTCTTTGTTCAACTGGCGCACCTATTCGTTTCTAAAAGTGATATTATGTGTAGCCGCTTAACTTGGTTTCACACCATATCTATATGATTTAATTCACGGCCATACGGGAGTAGTCATAAAATAGAAAAATTATGTTGTGTAAGATATTCATCAAGATTAAAAAAGATTAAACTAATTTTATTGATCATGCTTCTAGTAGCTCGGAATTCAAATAGCGCTCCTTAAAAAAAGATATCTCTTTGACTAGCCATTCCTTGATTACTTCAGGATTTGTTAGGAAATCTCTCTTTACGGGAGTGATATCATAAATTGTCCATTACAATAAGATTTATGTAACCAATATTTGGTAAATTTGATATAACCACGTTGCACTTTTTTCTTGATCTATTATTGAGGTATTATAACTTAAGGTTTTTTTTAGTTCATTAACAAGTTCTATTTATCACCCAACCAATTATCACTAGTGATATATCAGTTGCTATTGGTAACTGGTTCGACTATAGCAAGTACTGATTTTGTAGGTATGGATATCTTTTGGGTAGATATGTACCTACACCCTGGAGAGATTCGACCGGTTCAAATAGAAAAAGCAGTTCTTGAATTAATTACGAAGTCACCTGAAATAAGTAGTCGAGGAATTGCCAACTTAATAAATGTTAGCCATTTCTTTGTTTTAAAAAATTCTGAAAGAATATTAACTCTATCCGTTCTTTATTTAACTTTTGCCAGCTCTACTACCGGAAAATCGTTCTCAAAATACAAATAGTAAAATTCACTATTCAGAAATTCACTATTTCAGAATTTAACTATTTGTATTTTGAGAAAGATTTCCGAAGTGGAAATTGAAATGTCAATAAACGTATTTTTTTCTTTAATTGTGGCTTATTGCCAGTTTAATAGTAATTAACATTTAGTTTACTAAAAAGGCTATTTTTGGACGACATTGTAAAAGAAGTTTTAATATTTTAGTCAATGTATGGATTGGAATAATTGATGATAATTTAATCGGTCCATACATATTTTCTTCCACAACTACTTATAAGCAAATCTTACCTGTTTCTCATAGGAAGAGTTACCTATTATTTTTAAAGAAATTTCTCTGCAGCTAAGACAATCCATATGGTTTATGCATAATGGCGCACTATTCGATTTTAGCATTAATGTACGTAATTACTTAGATATAGTATATCCAAATCGCTGGATAGGTAAGGGAGATGCCATACAGTGGCCCGCCCGATCGATAGATTTAAATCCTCTGGATATTTGTATTTGACATTTTCTTATGATTTTCATTTATTTTACTCCCAAACTATAGCCGAATGAGACAATAAGACAATAAGAGATACACCAGGAATAATTACGAGAAGATGGCAGTCAATGAGTCGAAGAATTGAACTCTGTTTCAGGTCTGAGGGAGGTCATTTTAAACATTTGTTGTAGTTAATTTAGTTAAAGTCTTGGTATTGTTGCTTTCAGTTATTTTTCTGGTTTAATATTATTTTATTAGATAGTTCTTGATAGTGTATTAAAGAAATTAAAAACTCGCAAAAATTGATAATGCAAAAAATAAAAAATAAAATAGATGTTTTACTTTTTTTTGCATATAAATGGTGAACCATATCAAAAAAAGGTAGGAACAGATTCTTGTCACAAACTAAGAATCCAAAAATAATTTTTAATTTGAAATAGTTCAGTGGAACACCGTTTTTTTTTCTTTAAAAATATATGTAGACATTACCCTTGTAGTCGTCAATAAAGAATATAAAATTCTTAGTTGTATGTCAAAAAATGCGCAATACCCACCTTTAAGACCTAATAAATTTGCATATCTCAACCGGTTTTATTTGCTCCGTGCGTGACCATGGTAGGGGTACATTGAAACGATGCGAGCGTGCATAGCGGTGAAATATGACAAAATTGGAATATTGGACAAAATATTTTTACGCGTAAATTTTATCAAAAATGTGTGCAAATGCATGTTGCGTATTTAACTGTGCTAATAATAGCAAAAACAGTGAGTGTAGTTTTTATAGGTTCCCAAAGATTACATATAAATTAGAGAAAAGAAAAAGATGAATTCGTGCTATTAATATGAAAAAGTAAATATCACATAATTTCATTTTGATGCAATTGAAATAGGAAAAATTTAAATAATTTACCTTGAATGATATTTCATAAGGCTTCAAGCTAACTGCAGATGACTTTAGCTTTTATATCATAACTTTTACTATTATTGTTTTTAATTATATGCTCTTTTGCGCGAAAAACTTGATTTGTCAGTACTAGATTTTTCCCTTTCTTTTCCGTTTAGGGTTAAAAAGATATATTATGATGACTTTTGAGAAACTTAGTTTTTAATACCAATTTATTTTGTACATAAACTGAAAAAATATAGTTAAAAAACTAATTTATTAATTGTCAATTTCGCATGTATTTAACAATGTCAAACATACGTCATATGTTTAACCTGAAAATTGGAACTCCAAAATTGTCAGATGAAGGCGGTAGGTGTCGCGTCAGTCACGCACGGAGCGAATAGTAATAAATAAATTGTAACGTTTAAATAAACGTTTGTAAAAAAAATTTAACACCCTCTATATGAGAAACAAAGCATCTGCGTACATACATTTATACAGTAAACTCGTCTTATTTTTTCATTTAGAATCACTCCATGAAATTTGTCGCACTTATTTGCTAACACACTTTAATTAAAATAATTATGTTAGTTGCGTGAGATATAACTTTTTAATTTCCAATATTTTTGAATTGTCTTTCGAAGAAAAAGAAAACTTTTTTATTTTAAATTGCAAAGAAATAAATTTTATACACTGGGATTCTCTTTGTACGATGCATAGTATACTTGCTATCTTATTTTGGTGTTTAATCGAATGTTTTGAAAAACGCTATTATTTTTAAGGGTACATTAATTGGAAACCCAACCCTTGCGATACCGTATATCGTATAACCCACGATCTTTCAGGCGTAAATATCCGGTATACCCACCTTCGAATAGACTGCATATTGCATATTCCGTAAACGTAACTTAAGCAGGCTCCAGAGCACGGCGAAAATCAGAAATATGATGGTAATTGGATAACTTTATTACTTATAGGGACTGCCATCACGACGCGCCCCCGACGCCTGCCTCAGCGTCGTGCTTGCTTCAGCAAATCTAATTCCGGTAAAATTTAATTGAAACATCAGTTGGACCTGCAAAGTTGAAAGTTGGCACTAATTTAGAGACTAGATATAAGTGTTTACTGCGATGCATGAAGCAATTCATCTAGTTTAATGGAAAAATTCTCAAAGGAAAACTAGTTTTTGGAAGTATTAATTTGATCTAAGGCAAGTAGAATTTGGTGGAAATTTTGCACAGTTTACAAATTTATTATTTTTTTGTCCGAAATTGGTATATTTTGCAGATTTTTGAGTTCACTGTTAAGTGTTTTGTTTACTGTCATTGTCTTAAGGTACTTTTGAAGTATTTCACCTATTTTTTATTTCCACAAAAATATCTGCATTGACTATCAAGGACAAAGGCGTTCAAAGACGGTTGAAGATAACTTGGTCTTTTTTAGTAGGGTAGGGTCGCCTATATTATACCGGCTCCTAAACTGAACCTTTGCAGATTTGAGCGAACCGAAAACAAGTGGTGCTATCCGTTAATACTAACTAGAACTACATGCCGAAACCTGTTTCAGCGCGTGTGCAGCTGTAAAGAACGGTTGAGAAAATATTAGTGTTTTCGATTTGTGACTATTTAACTTCCGATACATAGATACTACTACTTACCGTTCAAGTAAGTAATCACAACATTTATAATATCTTTATTTTTCAAGATTCATTAACCTTTCCGTGGCCGTGCGGGGTATTTTAAGGTACCCCAGATGCGATTTTGTTTTTATAACTTTTCAAAATATTTTTATTTTTCTTTATCCCTCCAGGTAATCCTAGAAAATATATCACCAAATCATTTTTTTTTGTAAAAATTATTAAATATAATTTCAATTTTATAGTAAAATTGAAATTAATTCCTTGTGGTACCTCCGTTACCCCGCACGGCCTGCTGCGTATTGAAATCATACGCGTATATTCCTGTCGTCGGCCAGCCAAATATGATAGAAACCTTTAGAAAAGATAATTCTTCATTGACTTTCAGAGGCATAGTGTCAGTTGTATACAGATGTTTAATTCCAAGTAATGCGCTAATTGATTCATTGAATCCGAACCGATTCTGCTAGACAAAATGAATTTCCATCAAGGAATGGTCGAGTCCATTACTATATAGTTTAAAATTATGTTCCGTTTGTATATTCTCATTATTCTATTACTTGAATAAATATACTTATCACAATGAAAGCTTTTCACTGCATTTATCAATATTCGTCCAAGAATATGAAGAACTAGAATATATAACCGGCAAACTATTCGAATAATACAAAATTTGGGGCCTGGAGGAAAATATGAACAAAACTGAATATATGTGTATGAGAGGCAGTTAAAAAGTTCTGATACTTAATGATAAAGAACGTATACCATATAATCAAACGTATAAAGCTTAGCATAAAATTTACACACGATTGGACCCTGGATAAAGTAATCATCATCATCATTCTGGCTTTACAACCCCGTGTGGGTCCTAGCCTCCTCAAGAATTTCTCTTAGTTGTCTCTATCCATGTCCTTTCTCAACCAAGCACGTATTTTCATATTTCTCATGTGTTCATCGATGTTATCAAGCAACCTTGTTTTGGGTCTCTAAAAATTTGTTTCAGTGTTGCAATCTGCTCAATTGTCGATTTATCTCGTCTGAATCCAGCCTGGTATTTTCCTACTCTCCTTTATGCACATGATGCTATACGGTAACACAGTATTGTGGAAAATATTTTATACGCTGCATTTAAAAGCGTAATTACTCTGTGGTTAGAGCATTCAAAGATATCTACCTTTTTGTATATGATGCAAAGTATTCCAATATTCCATTCATTGGGGAGGATTTTTTGTTCATATTTCGTTAATAAACTGCTGTAATGCCATTTCGGTATCATGGCCACCTTCTTTATATACTTCAGCTGGGAGATTATCTGGCTAGCTTTTTAACTGCAAGAATCGTTTGCAGTTCCTCTTTCCTCTTGTTTGTTCCCTTACCTCATCTCTTTCGTCTAACATGTTTTTATCTTCTTCCTCTATATTAAGTGCCTGCATAGAATACATCACGCAACAAAAAGTGAAACAAAGGGCTTTTTCGCAATCCAAATTTCTGTAAGATCCGCCATGTTCTAAATAGTTTGTCTATTAACCTATAAAAAATGAAGTTTTTTTTCGTATTTAAAAGTGTTCCATGTTTGTTGTGTAATAGTAAAAAACCAATAATACGGTTATACATATTTTTGTATATACATAAACATATTTTAATACCTTAAAATATATATAATATAAAAAAGTATGATATAATAGTAAAAAAAGAATAATACTGTTATACATATTTTGTTTATACATATACATATTTTATTACATACCGGGTGGTGAATCGTCAAACGGGCCATAGGAAACTCAATGGGAAATTTTAAATTGTTGAATTGCTGCTTCCCTAATTATTTTAGATCATAAGTCATCAAAAACTATTTGTAGAGGACTAAATTTTAAATTAAAAATAAATGCTAAACCCGTTCTACGAATCAAATTTACTTCAAAATTTTGCAAAAATATAATAGATTTTTCAGACCACCCTAAAAGTTAGGCCACACGTAATACAAGAATATATTATAACTTGTGTGTTTTATTCTTACATATCTCTGGTTTTATCATGTCAGATGTTTGACAATTTGAATTGTCAATTTTTTTTATTTTATGATTAAATTATAAACAATGAATTTTACTAAATACTACTACTACTGAACAATATATAGTCCGTCTAGAAAGTATCCGGAATTTTATATTTTTCCTAATTTTAATAGATTTCCTTTTTGTAACATTTTAAGACAAAAGTTATGCATCAAGTAGGTTATGCCGATAGTAGGTTATGGACAATATCGCATGACAACACCATCTGTCAAATATTGTTATTTGTAAACAGACTTAAGATTTGTGAAATAATGTCGCAAGTAGAAAAAAGAAAAGTGGTGGAATATTTGTACAGAAAGGGCATCCGAAACGTTAAAAAATTAGTGCAATTGGCTGAACTCGGAAAAAGTGCAGTGTATGAGACAATAAAGAGGATAAAAAATGGCATAGATATGAGACCTAGACCAGTTTCGGGTAGACCGCGTAAGATTCGCGGAAACAATTTAAATGCTTTAGTGGCTTTAGGACGACAAAATCCGCGCCTAGGGTTTCGAAAATTAGCGAGCAGATTTGGAAATCACCGAATAATAAAAGTGTGCCCAGAAACTGTCCGCATGTCACTAAAAAAGCAAGGCTACATATCAAGAAATCCAAAAAAAATCCCTACAATGACACCTCTGCAAAGACAACGAAGAATAGATTTTTGTCAACGTTTTCGAGAAGATAATTTTAATAATGTCTTTATATCTGATGAAAGCTGTTTCCAGCTTGGTGCAAATCATCTAAAAGTCCTATCAAGAGAAAATGTTACCGTTCAATTTTCCAAATTTCCCACTAAAATAATGGTTTGGGGAGCAATATCTCAGCGTGGTGCTACACCTCTCTGTATAATTAATGATACTGTTGATAGTGCGAAATATTGTGACATCCTAAATGGTTTTCTTCTTGAAACGGTTTATGTTTTATATCCAGAGGGGTGGCGTTTTCAGCAAGATAATGCAAGATGCCATACTTCTGCTTATACTCAAGCTTGGATGCAAGAACACGAATTAGCAACAATTCCGTGGCCAGCAGCATCTCCAGATCTTAGCCCCATTGAAAACATATGGGGACTGATGAAGATTGAAGTGGAGCGAGCAGCGCCACGAGATAAAGAAGGTTTGATTCGATCAGTTTTACAGGCCTGGAACACCATTACAGAAAATTATGGCCTTGACCTAGTTATGGGTGTACCTGGACGTTTAGTTAAGTGCTTAGATTTAAATGGAGGTTGTATAAGTAAATGAGATGAATTATTTGTTAAAATTTTATATTTCAAGTGATAGAAATAAATGCCATAAAATTATAATTCAGCTTTCTTTTTTCCGGATACTTTCTAGACGGACTATAACTTTGTGAACAATAAATTATATTGTTTACAAATCGATCAATACAATGAAATGTACTCAGTTGACGAAAAATCGCATAATGTTGAATTCAGGCAATAGCGCGAACCTTTTCCTGTCACTACCGGATCTTTATTTAAAGTAAGATATTCTAATACACTAAAATTTAATTCCATGTTAAGTTAAGGTATACAACAATTCAATGAATTCCAATATACTGTTACTGTGATCTTTATTCCTAATAATAATATTCGCTCCGTGCGTGACTGACGCGACACCTACCGCCTTCATCTGACAATTTTGGAGTCCCAATTTTCAGGTTAAACATATGACATATGTTTGACATCGTTAAATACCTGCAAAATTGAGAATTATTAATAAATTAGTTTTTTAACTATATTTTTTCAGTTTATGTACATAATAAATGTAGTATTAAAAACTGAGTTTCTCAAAATTCATCATAATATATCTTTTCAACTCTAAACGGAAAAGAAAGGGAAAAATCTAGTACTGGCAAATCAAGTTTTTCACGTAAAAGAGCATATAATTAAAAACAATAATAGTAAAAGTTATGATATAAAAGCTAAGGTCATCTGCAGTTAGCTTGAATCCTTATGAAATATCATTCAAGGTAAATTATTTAAATTTTTCCTATTTCAATTGCATAAAAATGAAATTCTGTGATATTTACTTTTTCATATTAATAGCACGAATTCATCTTTTTCTTTTCTCTAATTTATATCTAATCTTTGGGAACCTATAAAAACTACACTCAATGTTTTTGCTATTATTAGCACAATTAAATACGCAACATGCATTTGCGCACATTTTTGATAAAATTTATGTGTAAAAATATTTTGTCCAATATTCCAATTTTGTCATATTTCGCCGCTACGCACGCTGGCATCGTTTCAATGTACCCCTACCATGGTCACGCACGGAGCAAATACGATAATTTCTAAACATAAAACTATAACAAATGTTATAATAAAACATGAATAAAACATTTTTATTATTGCTCTTTTCTCCTTAACTGAGTACATTTTTTAATCAACTTAATTTTTCTTTTAAATAATAAATCACAAAATTTTGGCAATTTAAATCGTAGATAAATATAATATAGTTGATTTAAATATTGTCAAATATTAGAAACGTCAATATGACAAAACGCAACACGTAATACACATTCTTTTCACGGCGTCTGGCCTGACTTTTAGGGGTGGCCTGAAAAATGTATTATATTTTAGCAAAATTTTGGAATACGTTTAAGTCGTAGAACAATTTTAACAATTGTTTTCGATACATATTTGAGTCCTCTACAAATAGTTTCTCATGACTTTTGGTGTAAAATAATTAGGGAAGCAGGAATTCAACAATTTAGAATTTCTCATTGAGTTTCCTATGGCCCGTTTAACGATTCACCACCCTGTATATTAATAAAAGTACTAGAAATCGACTGATTTTCTTTTTAAAAATTAACTCTCAAATTCAGTCGGGTTTTATCGGCATTTTAACGTATTCAAATAATTTTAGTACGTTAATTTGTTTGTTAAACAAAATCAATATTTTTGACTTAAGACCTTTTTACTTATCAGTACAAAATTGATATATGGGTTGTTAGGTTTTACATAAAAAAAATGCAATTCATACAAAACAGATCTACTTAACAAACATTAGTTTCAATGATTACTTCGTTTTTCAGTGTAACTGTAAATTTACTACACTACAGTTTTGAACGATTTCCTCATTATTTTTCTTAGTGGTAGTTTAAACTAAAAATAGTTTAACTGTCACTGTTACTCCGAAATCTCGGTCCTACGAACATTAAAGGTACCGACAAAGCTTTCGCTTCTTGTTGGATGATCTATTGTATGGTGCCTGGTTAAAGTATTCACCGATCTATTTAATACATCTAACTTGTTGTTAATAGGTTGCAATTCTGACTTCTGCATTGTCTTGTGGTTGCCTTGAATTCTTTTCTGTTGATGTTAGCTTTCCTATAGAATGCTCTGAATTCTTTCTCTCTATTGTTATATTTTTTATTGTTCTAATTTATTGTCTTTATTCTAATTTATTAAAACTCACGATAATTTATTATCAATTTATTAAATAACTGTACAACTATTTATTACGTTCGTACATTTTAAACCACGTCCGCGAGTTTCTTTTCTTCACTAACTCCACAATAAAAGTCCTGTTATTTATATATAAAATTAAAATACAGTTATCTAGAAGGGTCTGAGGAATTCCTCTGATGACGTACCATCCATTATGTGACTCATTCAACCAGTCTAGAAAAGTCGTTCGTTTTCTCGTAAATTCAGAGAGTCGTCGCCGACGGCATTCTTAGTACCTGGACTGGTTATCCGACCCTTTTGTAGAATTCGGTAGTATATGACCTAGAACATTCGTGAATGAGTAAATATATTTACAGTTTTTATACGTCATAATTATTTTAACACTATTAAGGTTTTTATACATTTAAGTTCCTCATTTAGGTAATTTTCTTTTTTTCTTTTGTGTATCCTCTTTTCTTCTCTTCTCTTTGTCTGGTAATTCTCTATAGTTGTTGTAGTTCGTCGGATAAGCATCTTTCTGCAGGCTTCATTTTTTTCTTTTGTTACATTCTTGTATTCATCGTCAAACCAATGATTTTTATGGGGGATAAAGTAGTAAAAGACAGAAATATGCAAGGAAAAAAGCCATAAAAATTAAGAACGGGGTTCTATGGAACAAAAATATCTCTATAAAAAACCAAAGATCATACCAGACCATTATAAAAATTATTATCACATTTCGTTTCTAAGCTTGACCACTAAAAATCTAAATATAAAACACTTCTAGCCACGGGAATGGACTTCCGGAGGGAAGGAAGGAAGGCTGGAGGATCAAGTCATAAATAAGGAAGTTGCAGATTTATTTACGTTGAAGACGTAATGATTAACCGTATAAAATACAAAGTTTTATTTGTTGACCGATAGAACCTGATATATACCAAAGAAAATTATTTGTAAATAATATAGCGTCGATACCAAAACTAAAAAAAATGTAGTACTTTCATGTTCATAGAATGGGAGAAAATCGGTTCTCAAAGCAGATATCTACTTGACTAAACATTACATTACATGGAAATGGAAAAAAGAAGGTTAAATTTAAACATGTGCTAAAACAGAGCACAGTGGAGACAGAGAACCGGATATATTAAACCGTTATTTATATAAAATAATATCTCGTAAAATATTAGCAATAAGGCGCAATGGAGCAATTTACGTAAATAATTTAAATCCACATTAGCATAATCTGCAAATTCTTCTGTTCTAGATCTAAACTTTTAAAGTAAAGTTATGTCATTTATCTAACGGCTATAAGTAAGAAGTTCTGCATCGTAAAAACGTCAGTATTTTAGCTTTGTGATCAACTGTTTTTGCAGGTCTGTTTTTTATGTGACGCGCGTGCAGAGTGGACGTTCCTGCTTTTAGTAAAGGCGAGGCCTTTAATTCTATTTGATGGTGGCAGGCGAGAGGGCCGTTAGAAGAAATAAGATTTTTTATTTTATTTGATAAAAGTCATGTGTTAGTAAGAATATGGCTAAAGTTTCGTGATAAGTTGAAATGAAATAGTCGAGATCTGAAATGATAAATCGATCCGTTTGTAATCAACGAAAGTAAACCCTCAGGGGCGGCTAGTGAACGGAAATATTAGGCAATATACTGACGGGAATCGCAAAATATATTAATCCCACCTGCTTCTGTATTGTTGAGTTAATAAAAACTTATTTAATATAATTGACTAGTTTAATAGAAATATGCCACGGTTAAAGTTTAAAATAAGTTTATTGACGTTTTAATTTCTACTTTAGAAATTATTCTCCTTAAAGTCCAAAATGACAAATGCCGATATGGTTGCCAATACCAAGACACCGTCCACCATCTTATCTGGGACTGCCAGGCATTTGTCGGAACTGTCGGAATTATAAAAAAATGAAATGACTTAGTGGAAAAAATTATACACCAAGAACTAGCTGACAAACTGGAACTTTTCCGAACCGATAATCTGCCTTATTATTAATACGTCCCTGTAAAAATGCTTAAAAATGATAACTACAAGCTATACTGGGACCGCACTATACTCAC